>JBBGZY010000320.1:6235000-6835000 GCA_037952925.1 Lithobates clamitans
TGTACCTCACTTACTTTGTACCCTGTCCTGTACCATACTTACTCTGTACCCTGTCCTGTTCCTGGCTTCAGACCCGGACAGCTAACCGACATCAGCGTACAAGTGAATTGCTCTGCTTGTAAACTAAAGAGAGAAGCCGATTAGCCGATTAGATGCATGGAGATCCCCCGCGGCCATGTCTAGACAGCCGAGAGCTGCGGCTGGTGACGGGTTGCCGGGACAATGCCAAATTGTGTGATTCAATCGGGACTGTTGGCAGCTATGTGTACCCTGTCCTGTAACTCACTTATTCTGTACCCTGTCCTGTACCTTACTTACTCTGTACCCTGTCCTGTACCTCACTTATTCTGTACCCTGTCCTGTACCTTACTTACTCTGTACCCTGTCCTGTACCTCACTTATTCTGTACCCTGTCCTGTACCACACTTACTTTGTACCCTGTCTTGTGTCTCACTTACTTTCTACCTTGTCCTGTTACCTCACTTACTCTGTACCCTGTCCTGTACCTCATTTACTCTGTACCCTGTCCTGTACCTGACTTAATCTGTACCATGCCCTGTTCTGTACCTCACTTACTCTGCACCCCGTACCCTGCCCTGCCCTGTACCTCACTTACTTTGTACCTTGTCCTGTACCTCACTTACTCTGTACTCTGCCCTGTCCTGTACCTCACTTACTCTGTAGCCTGTCCTGTACCTCACTTACTCTGTACCCTGCCCTGTCATGTACCTCACTTACTCTGTAGCCGTCCTGTACCTCACTTACTCTGTACCCTGTTCTGTGCCTAACTTACTCTGTACCCTGTCCTGTACCTCACATAATCTGTACCCTGCCCTAGTCTGTACCTCACTTACTCTGCACCCTGTACTCTGCCCTGCCCTGTACCTCACTTACTCTGTACCCTGTCCTGTTCTGTACCTCACCTACTCTGCACCCTGAACCCTGCCCTGTCCTGTACCTCCCTTACTCTGTACACTGTCTTGCACCTCACTTACTATGTACCTTGCCCTTTCCTGTACTTAACTTACGTTGTACACTGTCCTGTGCTTCACTTACTCTGTACACTGTCAATGTACCTTGCTTACTCTGTACCCTGTCCTGTACCTCACTTACTATATACACTGTCCTGTACCTTACTTACTCTGTACACTGTCCTGTACCTCACTTACTCTGTACCCTGTCCTGTTCTGTACCTCACTTAGCACCCTGTACCCTGCCCTGTACCATACTTACTCTGTTCACTGTCCTGTACCCCACTTACTCTGTACCCTGTACCCTGCCCTGTCCTGTATTTCACTTACTCTGTACCCTGTCCTGTATCTCACTTACTCTGTTCACTGTCCTGTACCTCAGTTACACTGTACCCTGCCCTTTCCTGTACCTCAGTTACTCTGTGCACTGTCCTGTGCCTCACTTACTCTGTACACTGTCAATGTACCTCACTTACTCTGTACCCTGCCCTGTCCCGTACCTCACTTACTCTGTACCCTGTCCTGTACCACACTTACTTTGTACACTGTCCTGTACCTCACTTACTCTGTACATTGTCCTGTACCTCACTTACTCTGTACATTGTCCTGTACCTCACTTACTCTGCACCCTGTACCCTGCCCTGTCCTGTATCTCACTTACTTTGTACCATGTCCTGTACATCACTTACACTGTACCCTGCCCTTTCCTGTACCTCACTTACTCTGTGCACTGTCCTGTGCCTCGCTTACTCTGTACACTGTCAATGTACCTCACTTACTCTGTACCCTGCCCTGTCCTTTATCTCACTTACTCTGTACCCTGTCCTGTACCTCACTTACTCTGTACATTGTCCTGTACCTAACTTACTATATACACTGTCCTGTACCTCACTTACTCTGTACCCTGTCCTGTCCTGTACCTCACTTACTCTGTACACTGTCCTGTACATCACTTACTCTGTACCCTGTCCTGTCCTGTACCTCACTTACTCTGTACCCTGTCCTGTACCTCACTTACTATATACACTGTCCTGTACCTCACTTACTATATACACTGTCCTGTACCTCACTTACCCTGCACCCTGTTTTATACCTCACTTACTCTGTACCGTCTCCTGTATCTCACTTACTCTGCACCCTGTTTTATACCTCACTTACTCTGTATCCTGTCCCGTACCTCACTTACACTGTATACTGTCCTGTACCTCACATATGCTGTACGCTGTCATGTTTCTTATCTAATCTGTATGCTGTCCTGTACCTCACTTACTCTGTACACTGTTCTGTACCTCAATTATTCTGCTCGCTGTACTTTACCTCACTTACTGTGTATGCTGTCCTGTATCTCACTTTGTATGTTGTCCAGGGGAATGAATAAGGGGGGTATAGGGGATCCAGACCCCCAACAGAACATCCGTGGTGCAACACAACAGCTGATGTTGACAGCTGCACTGGGCACCCCCAGTGCTCCTGAAGCCTGTCAGTTCAGAGAGGCTACCCTTCCTTGCTCCAGTCAAAGGACCCAGCCCAGGGAGGACTTCCCTTACTCTGAACTGTCCTGGTCTGGAATGTGTGTTTTTTAGAGGGAGTGAAAGCTATATTGATGGGACAAAGCTGTACTGAGGGAGAGAGCTGTACTGGAAGGAGGGAGAACTGGTCTTGTGGGAGGGAGCCTCTGCTACTGGGAGGGAGAGCGGCTTACCTATCAACCTATTCCCGCTGACCAAGAATTAGCAATTAGGCAGGAGGGCCTTAACACCGAGCTGCCGCACGTATGATTTCATGGGGAATGGCTTACCTGTGCTGAGAGCATGCTCACTGCATCCTTCTGTGCGTGAAACTATTCTACAGATGTGAAGCCTAGGGTAACTTGTGGGCTGGCCAAGAAGTTAGTACTCAAGTTTAGGAAATGGCACATGGAGTCCACATGAGATTGACAGTTACAGGTATAAAGGATAACAAAGGTAGGCGGTAATTAGCAATCATTAGCACTAGTAATAAGGCTGTAGCAACTGTGGTAGAACACTTGAAGTACCAGTTCTAAACACTCTTGTATTAACAAACTCAGTAACACTTTTAGTAACAGGTACAATAGTACTGGTGGTAACAGGCACAGTAATAATGGATACAAAAACAGAAAATGACTCCTGCGCACAAGTGGTCGACCAAATGGATGAAATGGATACACAGGCCTTGCTGCCCTCAATGATGGGGAATCCTAGCAGACAAAGAAATAAAAAGAGAAAAGGGCGCACCAGCCATGTGCATTATCTTTTGTAAAACATTTATTGAGTAAAATGATAAAGGAAATTACTCACAAGCAGTAGTGAATCATGTGCCATAAACCTTGGACATCAACTAGCAACAAGTGGTTAAAATGATGAACGAAGCCTTCCAAACTAAAATCTAGTGGCATGGAAGGCTTCGTTCATCATTTTAACCACTTGTTGCTAGTTGATGTCCAAGGTTTATGGCACATGATTCACTACTGCTTGTGAGTAATTTCCTTTATCATTTTACTCAATAAATGTTTTACAAAAGATAATGCACATGGCTGGTGCGCCCTTTTCTCTTTTTATTTCACAGTAATAATGGTAGCAACCGGCAGAGTAATGTTGGTAGTAAAAGGGACAGTAACACTGATGTACAATGGTATATCTTCAGCATCAGAAGGTATCACACAGACATGTTCTATATTACCAGGGTGACATCTACAGAAAGGGTGACTAACTGGCAGGTTGCCACAAGCAACACTTGAGGAAGCTGTACAGGTCTAACAAGTAGTTCAGGAGGCTGGTAAGTATTAAAGCATACAGTGGTGTGCCTAATCTCTCCCTACTCTCACAGGAATATTTCTCTAAGGCTATCTCTCTGTCCCTGATAAGCAGGGATCCTTTCCCCACACTGTCCACTTGCAAATGCAGACCAAATCCAGCAGGGCACTGATATTTATTAGCATTGCCCATACTAAAGATGGCTACCAAAGGTCACTCAGTGTTGCATTGTCCAATCAGACAGCAGCTCTCCTGGTGACACATACGGAGACTAACAATGTTCCTCCCAGTCTCCACTCCATCTACACAGTGGCACAGCAACACAACACCACCTATAGGATGGAGACTAAACTGCACCTGCCTACAAACTGTCACACAATCCTTGAAGAATGAAGTTTAAACAGGTGACAGCATTCTATGCATCCCAAGTTACAGTTAATACGTGATCTCCTTGGCAATAAGAATTGGCACCCTTCAATACATGTCACCCAGGAGCTATAATGTTAATGCTATAATGAATTTCATTTAATTGACATGCATCTACACAGTGGCACAGCAACACAACGCCACCTACAGGATGGGGACTAAACTGCACCTGCCTACAAACTGTCACACAATCCTTGAAGAATGAAGTTTAAACAGGTGACAGCATTCTATGCATCCCAAGTTACAGTTAATACGTGATTTCCTTGGCAATAAGAATTGGCACCCTTCAACAAATGTCACCCAGGAGCTATAATGTTAATGCTATAATGAATTTCATTTAATTGACATACCAAAAAAGTGTTCATAAGGAAGCTGTAGTGTTTAGTTTAGCTTTTTCAATAATACAAATAAAACAATATTTTAAGAATGAAGAAATTGTTGAAATCAACCACCAACAGAATTGATCAGCATATACTGCTCTATATCAAACCTTGTAAAACTTGGAAGAAAGCATTGCAAGCAAACGTTCATGGTTTTAAAATGAGAGCTCCAGAAATAACAGAATTTCTAAGCAAACGTTCATGTCATCAGACTTTAAGCCTTGCTGTTTGCTGATTCTTCTATTTTTTATTGTGAGCCACAGCAGGACCTGTATACTGAATTTAGAACATTGACAGATCAGCTCCCTGCAGCTAAGGATGAGTCTCTATGGGCCCATTTATACTTTTGCTCTTAAACATGCATGCATTTTTAAAGGGAATTTATAGTGGTTCTGTATTTTTTTTTTTTATTGAATGTGGTCAGCAGTAAAAAAGTTACAAAAATATGTTTTAGTCAGGTAAGTTTAAAATAGTGTATAGACATATTTTGTACCTCACTTTCAGGCAGTAGGTGGAGTTCTAGGCTCCTTTTTACATGTTTAGCTGTATTTTCTTAGCTTATCTGTTAAAGCTGAATTCTAGGCATATAAAAAGTTACAAATTAATGCAGCTCTGTGACGATTAATATCACATTAAATGTATTTAAAGGCTAGAATTGCAACTACCTATTTCTGCAAGTTCTGCATGTGTGATCATTGCATGCTTCAAAGTTTTGTTATAGTTTATATTTTCTTCAATCCTACACTTTACACATTGATACTTTAGCTAGCCATGAGCATTGGACACAGAAATAAAAAAATAAAAATGGTTGTCTTATAAAATGTTTCACACACACACACACACTTGTTTTGGGGAAGAAAAAGGCATGACATGATAGTGGCAGGAATTCTGTTATGTTACAGAAGGCTATTTTGCTCTGTAGCAGCCATACTGTTTTAGAGCCGAGTACTAGAACACATTCAATTTTAATTGCTTTTTTTGGAAACCACTGATTCACAATTACTTTTAATTCCAATAGACCTCAAACATTTGCTCATAGAAAGTCAAAGCCTGAAAATGACATTGCATGTTTGAAAACTATAAATACAGTGTTAGATTTGTTTGTTTTTACTGGGTACCATGAGTAAAATATGTGGGCAAGTTGAAATGGTTATCAGTGTCTTGAAAAAGTATTCATACCCCTTGAAATTTCCCACATTTTTGTCATGTTACAACAAAAACTTAAAATATTTTATTGGGATTCTATGTGATAGACCAACACAAAGTGGCACATAATTGTGAAGTGGAAGGAAAGTCATAAATGGTTTTCAACATTTTTTACAAATAAATATCTGAAAAGTGTGACGTGTACTTGTATTCAGCCCCCTTACTCTGATACCCCTAACTAAAATCTAGTGGAACCAATTGCCGTCAGAAGTCACCTAATTAAAAAATAGAGTCCACCTGTGTGTAATTTAATCACAGTATAAATACAGCTGTTCTGTGAAGCCCTCATAGGTTTGTTAGAGAACCTTAGTGAACAAACAGCATTTTGAAGGCCAAGGAACACACCAGACAGGTCAGGGATAAAGTTGTAGAGAAGTTTAAAGCTGGGTTAAGTTATAAAAAAAAAAACCCAAGCTTTGAACATCTCATGGAGCACTGTTCAATCCATCATCCAAAAATGGAAAGAGTATGTCACAACTGCAAACCTACAAAGACATGGCCGTCCACCTAAACTGACAGCCTTTGGTAACTCTGGAGGAGCTGCAGAGATCCACAGCTCAGGTGGGAGAATCTGTCCACTGGACAACTATTAGTCATGCACTCCACAAATCTGGCCTTTATGGAAGAGTGGCAGAAAGAAAACCATTGTTGAAAGAAAGCCATAAGAAGATCTATTTGCAGTTTTCAAGAAACCATGTGGGGGACACAGCAAGCATGTGGAGGGAAGGTGCTCTGGTCAGATGAGACCAAAATTGATCCATTTGGCCTAAAAGCAAAACGCTATGTGTGGCAGGAAACTAACACTGCACATCACCCTGAACACACCATCCCCACCTAAAAACATGGTGGTGGCAGCTTCATGTTGTGGGTATGCTTTTCAGCAAGGACGGGGAAGCTGGTCAGAGTTTATGGGAAGATGGATGGAGCCAAATACAGGGCAATCTTAGAAGAAAACATGTTAGTCTGCAAAAGTCTTGAGACTGAGGTTCACCTTCCAGCAGGACAACGACCCTAAACATACAGCCAGAGCTACAATGGAATGGTTTAGATCAAGACATATTCATGTGTTAGGATGGCCCAGTCATAGTCCAGACCTAAATCCAATTGAGAACCTGTGGCAAGACTTGAAAATTTCTGTTAACAGAGCTATTTTACAAAGAAGAATGAGCGAATATCTAGATGTGCAAAGCTGATAGAGACATACTCAAAAAGACTTGCAGCTTTAATTGCAGCAAAAGGTGGTTCTGGAAAGTATTGACTCAGGGCTGCTAAATGCACACCACACTTTCCAGATATTTATTTGTAAAAAAAATTGAAAACCATTTATCATTTTTCTTCCACTTCACAATTGTGTTTCACTTTGTGTTGTGTTGGCCTATCACATAAAATCCCAATAAAATACATTTCCATTTTTGGTTGTAACATGAAAAAAATTGGAAAATTTCAATGGGATATGAATACTTTTTCAAGGCACTGTAGATGCTGTCCCAGCTGGGAGGTTAGGCGTTAATGCCTTTCTCGGTTCTTTGGTCTTTTTGGTGGGTTCTTCTCTGGGTCCGGCCCACTGGTCCTGTAAGCTATAAAAGGGACAGTGGTCCAGCACGGAAAGAGTTTGTGGCTTTCCCCCAATGAGAGCCCCAAAGAGGTTTACCCTTGCAGTAGAGAGAGATTGTGTACCTGTATAGGAGGGAGACACAGACTGACACCCATGAGGAGCTTAAGGAGGCATCCATCAGCATTAGAATGTAAAGTCATCTGAACTTACGGTTCACCGTTAAGACATCACCACTCGTCTGTGCCTCTGAAGGACTTGGACCTAAATTGAGATGCCTGTAAAGGACTTATCTGTGTTTGGACTACACCTTAGCAGGTATATTGAGGCAGCACTCAAGCCTGTAGTTAGAGTTAGGGAACTAAGAAAGAATAATGTTGTTATCTATTAGACTGTAAGATGTCTCTTTTGCACTTTCTTAACTAAAGTATTGAAACGTTTTCCTTTGCCTGGTCCGAAGTTACTGAAAGGGGTGTAATGTAAGTAACTGACACACACATTGTCACAGAGTGGATCTTAACCACTTAAGGACCGAAAGGATTTGCCCCCTTAATGACCAGGCTATTTTTTGCGATACGGCACTGCGTCGTTTTAACTGACAATTGCACGGTCGTGCAATGCTGTACCCAAATGAAATTGACATATTTTTTTCCCCACAAGTAGAGCTTTCTTTTGGTGGTATTTGATCACCTCTGCGGTTTTTATTTTTTGCGCTATAAACAAATAAAAAGCAACAACTTTCTGCTATAATACATATCTGAAAAAAAAAATTCTTCACCAGTTTAAGCCGATATATATTCTTTTACATGTTTTTGATTAAAAAAAATCGCAATAGGCATATATTGATTGGTTTGCGCAAACGTTATAATTTCTACAAACTATGGGATAGATTTAAGGACTTTTATTTATTTTTTATAGTTTTTACTAATAATGACGGCGATCTGCGATTTTTAGCGGGACTGCGACATTGCGGAAGACAAAACTGATCACAAATTACACTTTTTGGGGACTAGTGACATTATTACATTGATCAGTGCTATAAAAATGCACTGATCAATGTAAAAATGACACTGGCACGGAAGGGGTTGACACTAGGGGGCGATCAAGGGGTTAACTGTGTTCCCTATGTGTGTTCTAACTGTAATGGGGATGGGCTGCCAGGGACATGACATAGATCACTGTAGATTTCTGTCATGTCTCCATCTCAGAATGGGGATCCGCCTTGTTTACAAAGGCGGATCCCTGTTCTGCCTCTGTACTAGGCGATCGCGGGTCACCAGTGGACATTGAGTCCGCCCTACCCCAGGGCACACTCCTGCAGCAAGCAGTGCCCGCCCACAACTACGCCTGCACGAGCCGCCGTACAGCCACCCTGCCTCCATATAATGATGGCGGCTGGTTGGCAAGTAGTTAAACACATTGGGGTGTGAAGACATCGGTGTAGATTGGAGTAGTGTGAACACACAAGTGGTTGCCTAGAGTAACAGGAGTTTACACACTCTGTGTACAGAACAACTCAAGGTAGCCATTTTGCATTACATTTTCAGAGAATTACAAAGCTGCAGACTGAAAAGGAAAGGTAATTTTTAATAACATTCAATTACAATATGACTTGTGCCGCAATTGTATATGCTATATTATTTTTTCTTTATTTGCTATTTTTTTCCCCATGAAAGTGGAGTTACCCTTTAAGCACGCATTGCAATATGTATGAACTAAAAATCCCTGTTTTTCATTGCATAGTTTGCTGGAGAGGGTGTATAGCAGTGTGCAGAGGGTCCATCCAGGATTTGTAGCCTCCTAAATACAAGTCACGGTGAAGGTGTACATTGTCACGGGGACCTGAGAGTTAATGGAGAACAGTTGCAATGCAAGTGTAAATGGCGTATGTTTATCTCTATGAATGGAGGCCCGCCATAAGGTTGAATATTCCCCCAAGGTATCCTCAGCCTTGTCCCAGGGCATTGATGAAGACGACACAATACAAAGGTACCCCAAGTGTGTGTAGTAAAGTGACCTTGTAAAAGTGCCTAATGCAGCATAGAAGAACCCATGCGGGATAGGCCCCCATATGACCCAGTACTTGGCGCCCAACGGGTAAATGGGGAAGCATGGAGGATATGACAAACAACCTATCTACCCTTGAAGGCCCCACCTGACCACCCAAGGCCTATAAACATATAGCTAGTGCCTAACCTAAAATACCAACAGTTTAGATTGAGGCTACTGTTTAAAAGCTCCAACTAAGTAATCTAGCATTCACTGCTTCTGTTGCATTTTGAAAGAAGATAAATATACTGTCACTGACCTGTTCCATGTTCTAGTTTGTTAGGCCAAATATACAGTGCCTTGCAAAAATATTCACCCCTTTGGCTTTTTACCTATTTTGTTACATTACAGCCTTTAGTTCAATGTTTTTTTAATCTGAATTATGTGTGATGGATCAGAACACAATAGTCTAAGTTGGTGAAGAAAAAATTAGAAAAATATCTAAAACCATTTTTCAGAAATAAAAAACTGATAAGTGCCATGTGCGTATGTATTCACCCCCTTTGTTATGAAGCCCATAAAAAGCTCTGCTGCAATCAATTACCTTCAGAAGTCACATAATTAGTGAAATGATGTCCACCTGTGTGCAATCTAAGTGTTACATGATCTGTCATTACATTAACACACCTTTTTGAAAGGCCCCAGAGGCTGCAACACCTAAGCAAGAGGCACCACTAACCAAACACTGCCATGAAGACCAAGGAACTCTCCAAACAAGTAAAGGACAATGTTGTTGAGAAGTACAAGTCAGGGTTATGTTATAAAAAAATATCTAAATATTTGATGATCCCTAGGAGCACCATCAAATCTATTATAACCAAATGGAAAGAACATGGCACAACAGCAAACCTGCCGAGAGACAGAGGCACACCAAATCTCACGGACCGGGCAAGGAGGGTATTAATCAGAGAGGCAGCACAGAGACCTAAAGTAACCTTGGAGGAGCTGCAGGGTTCCACAGCAGAGACTGGAGTATCTGTACATAGGACGACAATAAGCTGTACGCTCCATAGAGTTGGGCTTTATGGCAGAGTGGCCAGAAAAAAGCCATTACTTTCAGCACAAAACAAAATGGCACGTTTTGAGTTTGCGAAAAGGCATGTGGGAGACTCCCAAAATGTATGGTGGAAGGTGCTCTGGTCTGATGAGACTAAAATTGAACTTTTTGGCCATCAAAGAAAAAGCTATGTCTAGCGCAAACCCAACACATCACATCACCCAAAGAACACCATCAGCAGTGGGGACTGGGAAACTGGTCAGAGCTGAGGGAAAGATGGATGGTGCTAAATACAGGGATATTCTTGAGCAAAACCTGTACCATTCTGTGTGTGTGATTTGAGGCTAGGACAGAGGTTTACCTTCCAGCAGGACAATGACCCCAAACACACTGCTAAAGCAACACTTGAGTGGTTTAAGGGGAAACATGTAAATGTGTTGGAATGGCCTAGTCAAAGCCCAAGCCTCAATCCAATAGAAAATCTGTGGTCAGACTTAAAGATTGCTGTTCACAAGCGCAAACCATCCAACTTGAAGGAGCTGGAGCAGTTTTGCAAGGAGGAATGGGCAAAAATCCCAGACTTATCCAAAGCGTCTTGGAACTGTGATAGCCGCAAAAGGTGGCTCTGCAAAGTATTTACTTTAGGGGGGTAAATAGTTATGCACATTGACTTTTTCTGTTATTTTGTCCTTTTTGTTGTTTGCTTCACAATAAAAAAAGAAGCATCTTCAAAGTTGTGAGCATGTTCTGTAAATGAAATGATGCAAATCCTCAAACAATCCATGTTAATTCCAGGTTGTGAGGCAACAAAACATGAAAAATGCCAAGGGGGTGAATACTTTTGCAAGGCACTGTATATCACTGAATGTGTAGAAAATGAATTTTAATTGTTTTCACTCCACTATTCATACATGACCTATTTGTAGGTAGACCTTGTGTTCATATAGAAAACAGTCCACTGTGCTAGGTTTAGTATAAATGATATACACAAATATAGAACAGTGCCAGTATTATGGTGATATAAAGTGCTCATGCTCAAACTTGATATATCCATGCTTCAATGTGCTCAGACTTGGATGCCCCACATGGATGTAAACTCACCCCCTGGAGTTGACCAACTATCGCTAGTATGGTCCTTTAAGTGTGTGGGGAAACCCCTGTAGTGATCCGCTGCTGACTACTCATGCAGTGCTGTGCCTCATACAGATAGACAAACCAAATAAATACTCATTGTGCAAAATATCGTTCCAAAAAGTTTAATTAAAAACAAGTAAAAGTAAAAATATCACTCACATGTTAAGGTGCCTTTATACCCTCACACGAAATTCTGTAACTAAATTTTGCAATCACCTGTTAGTACCTTGGCAGTGCGTACAATCTCATAGTTATACACATATAACAATGTATGCCCTTAGTACTATAATGTTAGATTATTTTAATAAGAAAATTACACTAAAATAAAAATAAAAATTATTTTATATTGATCTGTATGTAATGCAATTGGACTTGTACAAGGACCTCTAGTGGTAATAGTTAGTATGTTTTTTATAAGTTACATTGAAAATAGTCACTAGGTGAACAAAAGTGATATGGAGATTAAAATAGGTGGCCATATAGTGGTAATAAAAGGGTATTAGCTCTAAATTAGTATTTAATGCCTAAAATATAATTCCTAATAAAGTGGTTAATTATAAAGTGCTAATAGGTAAAGGCAGTGGTTAATAATTAAAGTGTATATCTGCTATTGGACATAAAAGGTCAACACTAACCTAGAATGATCAATCAAATTGGACATTATTAACTAATAATAAACTTCCTCTGTAACACAAATCATGCAACTGGTAGAATTTTTTAAATGTCGCCTATGAAGATTTTTAAGGGTAAAAGTTTGTCGCCATTCCACGAGCGGGTGCAATTTTGAAGCGTGACATGTTGGGTATCAATTTACTCGGCGTAACATTATCTTTCACAATATAAAAAAAAATTGTGCTAACTTTACTGTTGTCTTATTTTTTAATTCAAAAAAGTGTATTTTTTCAAAAAAAAGTGCGCTTGTAAGACTGCTGCGCAAATACGGTGTGACAGAAAGTATTGCAACGACCGCCATTTTATTCTCTAGGGTGTTAGAAAAAAATGTATAATGTTTGGGGGTTCTAAGTAATTTTCTAGCAAAAAAAACTGTTTTTAACTTGTAAACAACACATCTAAAAAAGAGGCCTGGTCTTACAGTGGTTAAGATGTGATCTTTTTGTAGAATCGGACAATATTTCTTGATACTTTTTTCCAGATGTTTGAACTGTTTATTGAAACCTGTGATAAATGTAACATCATGGGCTTCTTCTTTTTTCCTTTTTGCAGCCAGAAGGGTGTCTCTATTTGCGTTTCCCACTAGGTCCCTCACCTCTACCAGGTGATCATGGGGATAGCTTTTATCTTTGAACCTTTGTATCAATACATTGGTCTGTTCTAAATAGTCCTGATGTATCATACAATTTCTTTTTATACATGTAAATTGGCCTTTTGGGATAGCCATCTTCCACTTTGGGTGGTGGCAGCTTTGGGTTGGAATGTATCTATTCTGATCCGTATATTTGAAGTAAGTTTTGGTGTTTAACATATTGTCACTCTTGAATATGTGTAAATCCAAGAAGTCTATATGTTGCCTGTGGGTGTTTACATTAAATTTCATGCCATAGACATTTTTCTTGATATGGTCAATAAATTCTTGTAGGGTGGTCTCTGACCCCTTCTATCTCAGAAAAATGTTGTCTATTTACCTGCGATATACTTGCAGGTCTTGCCAGATGTCTCCATATACTGTATGACTTCATTCTCCCATTTGTTAAGGAAGATGTTTGCCACACTGGGGGCATATTTGGACCCCATGGAGACGCCTTTAATTTGATTGTAATGTTGGCCCCCATACCAAAAGAAGTTATTCATCATGTCAAGTTTTAAGCTATATAGGATGAATTGTTGCTGCTTGTATTTTAAAGCAGTATACTTGTTTAATGCCCACTTACAGTTACAGTGATTCTACATCTACTGTAACCAATATACTATGCACATTGATTTTTACATGTTTAAGATGGTTAAGAACATCTTTGCTGTCTTTGAGGTAAGATGGACTCTTGGCCACTAAATACTGAAGGAAAACATCAATATATTCTCCCAATCTTGAAAATAATGAGTCAATACCACTCAAAATTGGCCTACCTGGTGGTTTGTCCGCAATTTTATGTATTTTTGTCACTTGATAAAGGACCGGCATAATGGGGGCATCTGGAACTAGGTATCGTTGTTCTTTTTTATTAAGAATATTATTGGTCCCTGCTTTATCTGCTAGGTTTTGTAGCTGTAATTTCAGGTTCTTAGTAGGTTTATAGTGGATCTTTTGATACCTTGTTTCCCCAAAAATAAGACCTAGCGTGATTGTCGGTGGTGGCTTATTTTCGGGGAAACAGGGTAGGGTGGAGGAGGAGAGGAGACCGATCAGTGTTCCTCTTTACTGGGAACACATGATCGGTCTCCTCTCACCTGACAGGACGTGTATCTGTTTGTCTACACACACAGATCTATGGCCCTGCTCTGTTAAAGGGCAATCCCAGGTGCCCGGCGGACATTGCGGCACACGCATGTGCTCCAGAGTGACGCGGCGGGGGTGCGCGCACCCCCCAGATGGCCGGGAAGCCCAGGACGTCATATGACACCTGCCCAGGATGGGAGATCCCTCCTGCGGACATCATATGACTATGGCTGGGATAGGAAGTGGTTAAAAATAAAAAAATTTAAGTGCTCCCGTCTTCCTATGCTTGCACACAAAGGGTAACACGCGTGTCGGTCCTGCACACATACAAACACTAATTGTCCCACACATGTGAGATATCAGCACGAACGTCAGATGATGTGCAGTAATTCTAGTACCAGAACCCCTCTGAACATCCAAAGTGGTAACCTGTGAAGGCTTTTAAAATGTCGCCTGTGGACAGTAAAATTTACGTTGTTTGTCGCTGCTGCACCCATCCCAGACTGCTTGCCCCCAGTCCTCTCAGGCCTGACTCTCGGTCCTCCTGACTGTGTGTCACTCACCAGCCCTCTTGTTGTTCTCCTGCTGTTCTCTCTTTGCTCTTGTACCTCCTGTCCAAGACACCTCCGTGGGTTGTAGGAAGGTCCCATCCACACCCGAGCCCAGGCCAAGGTCATCCCCCCAGACTGGGGAGCTCCCTCAAAGGCCACGACAGCCTAACACTCCATCTCCAGCTTCCACCCGAACAACTCCTCCCCAGCTGGCCTGACCCTGAGTATTTGATGGGGCCTGCCCCCTGCCAACCCAAGTTAGGGATTGGTCAGGGCCCTCAGCACACTCCAGGCAGCTCCACCTTACCTCTCCTCCTCCTTTCCATAGAGTTCTAGAGCATTCTAGAAAGAGGGGGTTGGGCGTCCTTGGCTTTGAATTGGCTTCTCTCCTGGCTCCTGCTCTTCCTGAGTCCTGCTACCTCCCATGTGCATCAATTGTCTGCAGACACTATCCTGGTGTTTCATCTGAGTACCTGGACATCTCATCTGACAACACTCCAGTCAGAAAATCCCTTCCAGCAGGTGACCCATGCTTCTTTGAGCCTGACTCGTCCTGTTCCAACTTTAGGGGATTCCGGAGCTGAGCCGCAAGGGAAGCCCTCTCTCCATTGGCCTCCAGTACTTCCTGGCCAGTAAACATGGCATTCCTGTGTGCAGCCACATACCAGTAGGCTAGGCTTGCTTGGTTTATAGGAACTGGGACTGCTATAGGCGGCTCTACGCTAGTCTAATGTATATTCCTAAACACTTGTACAGAGTCAATTATTATAATACATTGATTTTGACACAATTGGTTGATTTTCGTAGTACAGAAGATCCAATGTCTGGCAAATAATCGGTCCAGACACTGAGAAAGTCTCACACTTGTCATATCATCATACTAAGGAGGAGTAGTAAAATGTGTTTTGGGGTGTAATTCTAAGTATGCCTATTCTGTGTGTGAGAAATATCCTATTAAATTGCCAACTTTGTGTAAAAAAAATTATTTTAATTTTAATTTCAATGTCGTCATTTTATGGGTGTTTCCACTGTCTTGGTGCTCCGGGGCCTCCATAAATGTGATAGGTAGTCAGGAAATTAATATGTAATATATGCCCCTGGAACGGTGGAAAGGGGCTCCTTTGATTTTGGGCCCCTCTATGCATCTAAGTTGCGAAAAAGTCTCACACATGTGGTATCCCCACACTCCAGAGGCATAGCAGAATGTGTTTTGTGGTGTAATTGTAAATATGTCCATACTGTGTGTGAGAAATAAATTGTTAAAATTACAACTTTAAAAAAAAACACATTTTATTTAATTTCTTAGTTTTCCAAAAAAATTGTGACAAAAAATTACAACTTTAAAATTCTCGCCATACCTTTTACTAAATATCTTCAACTGTCTACTTTCCAAAAAAGCTCATTTGTTGGATATTTGTACTGCCCTGGCATTTTAGGGCCTCAAGAAATGAAAGGGGCAGTCAGTAACTCTACCTTTGTAGACACTATTGCCCTGTACACACGATCGGACATTGATCGGACATTCCGACAACAAAATCCATGGATTTTTTCAGACGGATGTTGGCTCAAACTTGTTTTGCGTACACACGGTCGCACAAAGTTGTCGGAATTTCAGATCGCCAAGAACGCGGTGACGTACACCACGTACGTCGAGACTAGAAAAGGGCAGTTCAGGACCAAGCGCGGCACCCTTTGGGCTCCTTTTGCTAATCACGTGTTAGTAAAAGTTTGGTGAGAAACGATTTGCGCTTTTTCAGACTTGTGGTTTTCAGATCGTTTTCTGCTGTTCAGTTTGTGCTTGTGGGTTTGTATCTGTTCTTCAGTGCGTGCAGAAAGTGATGCGTGACTCTTGTCATTCTGTTCTTGTTCGTTCGTTACTGTTTTTCAGGTCGCTCTTTACAGGCCTTGCTGTTCTTCAGTGCGTTCTGTTACTTCGTTCTGAGCAGCCGACCGCTTTCTAGCCATGTTGCGTATATGTACTCCTCGTTGAGTTCGTGGAGAGGGTTACCTGTCCAAGAGTCCCCCCCCTATAATGTTAGAAATGGCCCATGAGAGGGGGGAGGGGGAATCTGATAGGTGTACCTTATACTTTGGTCTTTAAAAACTCCCTCAAATAAATGTTATCTTGATGTTGGCCAAGAATGTTTGTGTCTAATCAGCTTTCCTTGTTTATGTGCAAAATGACTAAATTTTTTTTGTTTGACTCCACAGTTTCCTTCCACGCCACAGGAATGGCAGACTGTGGCCTCCCACTTTGCCCAGCAGTGGGACTTTCCTAACTGTGGAGGGGCAATTGATGGGAAACACGTTCAGATCGTCCCACCCAGATCGTACTATTATATTCATAAGGGGTTCAATAGTATTGTGATGTTGGCGGTGGTGTCGGCTACTTATGAGTTCCTGTATGTGGACATGGGGAAGAATAGCCGGATGTCCGATGGTGGAGTCATTGCCCAGACGGAGTTCTACAGGTGTCTCCAGAATGGCAGCTTGGACTTGCCACCGCCAGAAGACAATGTGGAAGGACTCTCATTTGTCTTTGTTGCGGATGAAGCGTTTGCGCTGGGGGACCATCTTATGCGGCCATTCCCAATGAGGACCCTCACCCCGGACCAGAGGGTTTTTAATTACCGGCTGGCCAGAGCCAGAAGAGTGGTGGAGAACACGTTTGGAATCATGGCCAGCCGGTTCCGCCTATTTCTTACACCCATACACATGGCGGAGTACAAACTGAATCATATTATCCTGGCGTGCTGTGTTCTACACAACTTTTTACGGCAACATTCTGCCATCTATGCTGGCTCAGTTGGGCCTGAGGCTGGACTTCAAAATGAAACAACCCTGACGGCGCTTAAAAGTGGCCATCCTGGCTTGCCCCCCTGAGTGCCCGTGATGTCCGTCTAAGATACCTTGAATACTTTGCGGGTAGGGGGCCATCAATATGCCAGACAATGTCTGAAGCCTTTTTCAAATAAAAAAAAAACAAATAACTACTCAAATCTTTGGTGACATTTACTGCTTGTGTTTGTTTTAACTGACCCTGACAGAAATGTGATGAGTCCTGAAAATGGCATGATTGTGTAACCTTACAAAGCACTGGTGGGTGTTATTTACTAAAGGCAAAGACACTTTGCACTACAAGTGCACTTGAAACTGCACTTGTAGTGCAAAGTGGATTTGCCCTTAGGAAATAACACCCATTGTCACAGAAAACACCAATTAGAGCACCACAAAAGTGTTGGAGCGTTGAAACAATAATCCACACATTCTTGATTATCAATCTTTTTAATACCAGCACAATCACATGTGCATTTAGAAAAGGTTTTTAAAACAAACCAACATGTTTGTTGTATAACAATTTTTGGGGTCACATTAGAAAAAGTAGAAATGTCCATTTAAGATAAAACAGGCATGTTTAAAACCAACAAGAAAGACACAAATCTTGAACTTACAAAGTTCACATTTGGTAGAACTTGAAGGAAATATCAGACATGAGTATTTACAAACTGTGTTTGATATTGCGTTCAGATGGGGTGAAGTCACCCCAGGAAAAGCCAAATTTTGAAGATGCACACAAATTTACGAATGTCAACATGTGCTACCTGCCATCACGGGGGATCAAGGGACATGTTTTGGGGGTGCAACCCCTTCCTCACAGCTACTTGATTATTGAGGAAGGGGTTGCACCCCCAAAACGCGTCCATTGATCTCCCGTGATGGCAGATAGCACATGTTGATACACTGTGTGCATCTTCAAAATTTGGCTTTTCTCAAATTTGTCCAAAAATTTCAAAAATTTGTAGCACACAAAAAACCAAAGGGATTTTGAGGGGTTTTAAACTCTCCCTAAAACATCAATGATGTTCTTCATTTTTTGAAGAACATCATTGATGTTTTTCTTGATGTTTTCCAAGTCCCTATTACACCCCGATTAGGATCTGTGCACTTTCCGAGGTGAAAGGATCTGGAACCACAACATCACGATCACCTAAAAAGATAGAAACCAAAAAACACCATGTATTATAAATATGCCGGCATCCATCTCTTACCTGAGCCTGTGGTCACAGACACTCACCTGTTGTGGTGCCAATTTCCACCACGTCTTCCTCCTCCTGCTCTGCTTGTTCTGGGTGGATTTCCCCTTCTTCCAGAGGTGGGGGGTCTCTGGTCTCCTCGGATGAGGGGTGTCCTCCGAGTCTTTTCTCCCCTATGTAAAAAAAAATAGGTCTACTTAGCACACAGATATTTGATGGCAGAACTATAAATATGAAACATTGCTTGGAAGTGGGGTACAATTGTCTGTTTTGGCAGAGTTCCAAGATGTTGCATTTTTCTTGTCCTTTGTGAAGCTTCAATACTTACCTGTTTTGTACAAGCTTCACAGATGGAGACACCCCTATAGTATACACTGGAGCACCAGTGTGGTCCCCCTAATAAAAAGGGTGTTCTGGGGTCCCACACTAGTGCTGCAGCATCCAGATGTGTAAACAGCTGCTGAGTGTCCTCTCTTTACACAGAATCTAGCTTTCATTTCATTCTAGTAACAAACTCATCTACACAAGCAAATTAGTTTCACACAAGTAGGCCCTAAAAAATGTGGGCAAATGCATATGGCCAAAACAATGGTGTTTTATAGGCCGAAAGAAAAATGTTTGATACGAACGAATAATGTGCCCATTAACATGAAAGTTGACATTTTAAACTGGATAACAGTTAAGAAAAGCACATGGAGCAGCACGAACGTAATAAACATAAAAAGAATAGGAACACAGCAACTACTTACTTTTTTGCAGCACTCTCTGGATCTTTCTGTACTGCTCGTGCTCTCTTAATTTTAGGTCCGACCACCGCTTCCTGAGCTGATCTTTCGATCGACGTACCCCAAAATTCCGGTGCAGACTTTTGACCACTTTCGCCATGATCTTGGCCTTTCGGACATTGGGGTTGGGGTAAGGCCCATACTTCCCGTCATAGTCAGCCGTCTTCAGGATGTCGACCATCTCCAACATCTCCCCAAAGGACATATTCGATGCCTTAAATCTTTTCCTTCTGGATCTAGACGTTTCAGGCTCCGGGTTTCCTCCTCCTCCTCGTTGCTGTAATTAGCACGCACCTGCTGTGTCTCCACCATGTGCTCTTCCCCCACTGCGCTGAGCGAAAAGGGGCGGGGAATAGACTAGAAAGAACGTCAGGGGCGGGCAGAGTTACACGCATGCGCAGTGTGTATAAAGCGTAACACGCATGCGTAGTACGTACGATCTGTGAGCGAAGGAAGGAGTATCGGAGGCGCCGATCGTGATAACGAAGGTAAGAGCAAAACTTGGGCCTATACTGCTTCTAGATTGAGGCCTATATTGTAACAAGATTAGGAGAGTTTTGCCTGACATTAGGGTTTGTCTTGTGTTGTGTCTTGCAGATAAAATGAATGGCTTCAATGACCACAACTTCCTCCCCCTGTTCATAGACAAGTACAGGGAGCTGCCCTGTCTGTAGCAGGTGAAACATCCACATTATAATAATAAACAAAAGGCAGACAGCGCTGGAGAAACTGCTGGAGTTGGTGAAGCCGGTGGTCCCCACAGCAAACATCCCCTATTTAAAAGCCAAAATTGGTGGCCTGAGGAGCACTTATCTAAGGGAGTGCAAGAAGGTCACGGATTCCCAGAGATCCGGAGCGGCAGCAGATGACGTTTATGTTGGCAGACTGTGGTACTATGAGAGACTGAGATTTCTGTCAGACCAGACTGGAGTCAGGGAATCCCTCTCAACCCTTCCTTCCACTCTTCCTTCCACCCCAGCTGAGGCTTCCGGTGTCCAACCTGGGACTTCCAGCCAGGAAGAAGTGGAGGAGCCCAGATGGAGTCAGGTATAGCATTCTTCTACAGATTTCTGGTCAATAAATAAATGATGTTTACTAGATGTTATTATTGATCACTAATTGCTGATTTAATACAGTTTTTTACATATCAATAGACAGTAGTGGGCAAAAATAATTGGGACAAGAATGAAAAATGCTGGGCTCAGAAGGAGCTTACAATATGTTATATTTGTTAACATTCAATTTGCAACAGTCATGAGGTGAAAATTGTGTGTGATTGATGAATAAAAAACTAAAACTATGTCCCTTTTTCATACACAGGAAGACCTCAGCCAGGACGAGGCTCTGGAATGTGACACACAGGAGGAGGCTCTGGAATGTGGCAGCCAGGAGGAGGCGGGGGTTGGTGGCAGCCAGGATGAGGCGGGGCTAAAAGGCAGCCAGGAGAAGCCTGGGACCAGTAGGAGCATGACAGAATCACAGGTTCCTCCCCTCCGCCTTCCAAACAAAAGACCCTGGAAGGGGAGTCACGTGCAGGATTCAGCTCTCAGGCTCATTCAGGAGGCTTCTGCATCCCTCAGAGCCTTACCCACTCCTGAAGAGGCCTTTGCCTGCATGGCTGCCACTAAACTGAAGGGCATGCAGGAGGGTCAACGCCTCATGTGTGAGAAACTTCTTTATAAAGTCCTAACTAAGGGGGTGAGTGGCGAAATCACACCCAATACCGACGTGATTGAGTTGGACCGTCCTCCTCCTCCTCCTGCCACAACTACACCACCACAGCCACAGCGTGGAAGGAAGCGTGGAAGGAAGACCAGAGAGTGATGGCCCTGGGTTCAGTCTGGTCTCACAAAAGATGCAGGCTCTTGTATGACCACAGCCTGGGGACACAGATGTCATCTGCTGCTTTCAGGATCTCTGGGACTTCTGGACCAGACTGCACTCCCTTAGATATGGACTCCTCAGGCCACCAATTTTGCTGGAAAATAATTGATGTCTGCCCTATGGGTCAAAGGCTTTGCCAATTTCTGCTGTTTCTCCAGCGTTGCCTCCCTTTGTTTGGTTATGAGCCCTTAATAAAGGAATTTTTGGTTCAATTATACTCGCCTATGTGTGTTTTCCTTCAAAAAGGACAGTTTGTTTGTGAGGAGGCAGGTACATTTGTAAACTACAATGTGAAATTAACAAGGGACACCAACACCAAGCAACCTCCTTGAGATTAAATAATACAAGATAATAATGGTGTTGTGGTAACTTGACACACAAAACACACACAAAAATATTATGGAGTAAAACCCCAAAAAACTAAAAAAATACAGCAGCCTGGAAAAAAATACAAACACAAAACAAAAAAATAATCAGCCTTGAAAAAAATACAAAACAAAACTAAAAAAAAATAAGCCTTGAAAAAAATACAAAACAAAAATAAAACAACAAAAAAGAAATTTGGTCAGATGTGACAAATCAAAATATATTGAGGGAATCACCATAAATAATAAAGAAAGAAGTTTATGAGAAGTCTGTGTGAATATGAGCAGCAAAACTACTTCATTCTTGTCACATTATAAAGAAGAAGAGAGTGCGCTGTATTAAACAATTTAAAACATTGCAGCGTGACGAAAGTGCTGTATCCATTCCGAACGCTAATTTTACCAGACCGAGCTGTTCCGTCTCGGAATTTCTTCTGAGCATGCGTGGCACTTTGTGCGTCGGAATTGTCCACACACGGTCGGAATTGACGCAATCAGATTTTGTTGTCGGAAAATTTTATAGCCTGCTCTCAAACTTTGTGTGTCGGAAAATCCGAATGAAAATGTCTGATGGAGTCCACACAAGGTCGGAATTTCCGACAACACGCTCTGATCGCACATTTTCCGTTGTGTGTACGGGGCATATGACATATGACTTTCACAGAGACTAAATAATATACAGTGATTTAGGTTATTTTAACCAAAGAAATGTAGCAGTACATTTTGGTGAAAAATTATGCAGAAAGGGTATTTATTTGGAAAATTTAAAACAGAAATGAAGAAAAACTTTTTTATTTTTTCAAAATGTTCAGTATTTTTTTGCTTAAATAGCAAAAAATAAAACAAACAGTGGTGATTAAATACCTTCAAAAAGTAAGCTTTATCTGTCTCACACAAATGATAAAAAGTTTATTTAGCTACAGTTTTGCACTGAGTAATTGTCATTCAAAATATGATAGATGATGATGAAAGCAGAAAAATGGCCCCGGACCAGATATATTGTTTATTTTATTCTATGGACCTGCTGTACATATCCCACCTGCATTCAAACTAGTTGTTCATGGCTTTGCAGAATAAAAGTGCAGGGCAAACCTGCCTGTACTGTTCTTGAGTGTTCCTGTCTTATGTGTGGTTTAGTACTGGCAATACCAGTTCCTACTATAATGAAATACCCCTTCTTTTACATCTGCTCGATTTAAAAATAAATAAAAATAAATAAATAAATAACCAAAAAAACTTTTTGTAATCCAGTAAAGCCATTAATGTCAGATCTATCTTCATAGTTGATCAAACTTTGAATCAACCAAAAATATATTAAAAAAGAAAGTTCTATCAAAGCTACTGGCGGAGAAGCCCATTTCCCTCTTTTTTATCACCTTTATCCCTTGCCCTTTTCTAGGTACATTTCCAAGTCCAGAAAGTGAAGAATGCTGGGAAACTAAAAAAAGCATCAGCCAGCACCCCACAGCTCACACCCATGAAAAACGCTTAAAATAATGTAACACCTCTTTATGATAATTTGAAATGGGTATTCGCTGGCTCTAGGTGATACACAAGCTGACTAATAACTTTTTGCCTGAGTAAAGCCCACCAACCATGTTTTCTAAATTAGCTGTAAACCAAACATCATGCATTTCTGCCAATATCAGCAAGATCAAATTTGAAGCATCTAATATCTATTAGTACCTATAGGCTTCATGCACACAGATGGCAAGAGGCTGAAAATATACCCAATGTAAAATTCCAGCCATTATATTCCTGAATGGGAAACTGTCCGTGTGCATAATACCCAAAGCTTGACAAGAGATTAGAATGTCTCCTATAATTGTGCTGCCTTAGGAGTCTTTATGTACCCCTGATTATTGTGATGAATCTCCAGTGTCTAGAGGTACCCTAAATAAAGAGTAAACCAATGGCTGCTTTTTGTATTTACAGACAATACCCTTGCATACTAAAGAAAAAAAGACTGTAAACATACCTAATGATAAAGCATAGGGATGGCTGCAGACGTTTGCAGTAAATACCTACTTGTTAAATTGTTTCTTTGTGTTTTTCAGATTTAACATAGTATTATGTGAGCACTAATCCCTTGAAGCAACCCAAATATCAAGACAAATAAGTATCTGCAAGCAATAATATTTATCCAGCATTATTCACGATCATGTTGAAAAAAAGAAAATGTGTGTGTGTAGAAACTGAGTAATGACAAGCTGACCTCAGCATCTATAAACTGGAATAAGATATACAATGTGTACAGTACACCCTGAGTATATCAGGCAATGAAATATAAATGTCTGTCCAGTAAAAGGGACCTGGGGACCTGGTATACTTGCATCCCTTCCGTTGTTTGATTAAGTTATAAAAGACAAAGTTATAATTGCAGTTGTTTTGTTTCCTTCAAGCCCTAAGTCCACTATTGCCATAACATTAAATTTGGAACTTTTGAAGCAGTATTAAACCCTGCAGTCCATCACCAGAAAAAGTCAAAACACCATTCCCAAATTTAACGCTATCATTAGTAAAGACTATTCACCTCAGTTATTTTGCCTACTGTGTTTTGTGGTATTGTCCCTTATTCCCTGCTTCCTTAAAAGCTGGTACCATCTTGGAGCCATTTTTACGTGTGTAGCAAGGTCCCAGGCCTCCTTTGGTCTGATGAGAACCTCCAGGGCCAGGGATAGCTGACATCCTTCTGTATGTGGTGGGTTGTGAGGCATGGTGGGTGCAGAGTAGTTAAGTTATTGGGCACCAGACACTTCTTGAATGCAAAAGAAAGTTTATTTCTCTTAACAATCTTTTTTTTGGGGGAAAGGGGGTTAGGGCCAGGATACCCTTGAGCAGTTCCAAATTCAATTAGCAGACTCCGAGACTTTAATAGAAGGACAGCTGTGCAGGGAAAGGCCTCCAGCGAGAACCCACATCTACACGTGCAGGAATGCTGTCTCCTATGGCAACAGTCTTTAACAGTTCCTAACACAAAGCGTAACAGTTCTTTCACCTTCACTACAATTTCTCCTTGTAGTTCTTCAACCCACTGAGCTCCTGGTCTCTCACTAGACCCACTAATTCACTGTCACTAAATCCCTTGAGCTCCTTTAATCTTCACAGTGGTATCTTCCAGTGGCGTCGCCCCCCCCCCCTTTCTGTTGGGTCCCTAGCTTGGCATTCCTGATACTTCTCAAGCTTCACCCCACTGGTCTGCTCGGTCCCTGGCTTGATACACAAGGTTGCTCTGCAAGTGTCACCTCCGCTGGCTGGGTCCCTGACTTGATCACCACCTGAAGTTTCCAGATTCTCCATGTTTCTCTCCATTTGGTGAGAATACTGCTCTGGTACTTGCTTCAGTTACTCACTGTGGTCCCTGGTAATAAGGTGGTTGGTCCCTTAGTGGCGACAGCTTGCCTTCTACCTCAGACCCCTGACAGGTTCTCTGGCCGGCAGAACAGTCAGTTCTGGTTGGACTGCAAGCCTCAGTCCCAACCCTGTGCTGCTCTCTTGCTTCTGGATAGGCCCTCAGACAGCCTAGCAGATGCCCCTGGGATAGGCAGAATCACCGGCCTGGCAGCCCGGGGCACACGACACACATTCACCCAGATGGCCGTCCAGGTGGCATAGAACATAGATCACCTGACTCCACCCAAATATATAGGTTTTCCCAGCAGGCCAAGGGATCAAAGAAAACCCCTGCCCATTGGCTGAGATACCCCATATACCCATAACCTGACCTCGGGTTGGCCCTCTCATATCTAGTACCACCAAGTACCTGGCCACCTAGTGGTAGAAGAGAAAAGTGCAACAAGGCCAAACGTAGGGAGAAATCAATGGATCTCTAACAATCAATCAGGATAAATACTCCTGGCAAGTAAATTTGTGAGGAGCATCCCTGCCTAAACTCCAGGGTGCTACACTTGCATGTCCCCAAACCTTGCATCCAACCTTACATGGACAGCATCCTGTAATCTTGGGCATACACACAGAACCCAAGCAAAGAAAAATTAGGTTTTCTGGAGGTTTGCACGATCAAGCACCTATGGAGCATTACGACACCCCGTTAAGGCACTCTGTAGATCATGGCACGGCCAGTGTGCCACGACTAAATGATAAAAACAGGAAGTGCAAATTACATCACTGGCAGCAATATACAGGGATATCTCAAGAATGGCAAAAGTTTGGAGTACTTTTGAAAGTATAAACAAGAAGCATGTATATTATGATTGTACAGGTGGAAAAGTTTGCATACTGAGTTTACCATCACTTTAAATAGATAATAAACATCATGGATTAAAGCCTAAAAATCTGTGGTGAGGAGGGGAGGTGGTAGGGTGCAGAACCCAGGTATAGAAGATTTTTCTTATCTAGCGCTACAGTTTTTTTTGGCAGGTCCCAAGTGCACAAAGGGGTAATACTCAGCCCCCAGAGTAGCATCTCAAGGGGTTGTAGAAAAGGAGAGCACCATACTTGCTTCAGATAAAGTTTATTTACTATAGTATTTATTTTAAAATACCCATTACATTAGGGGGGTTCACAGAGTTCACTTCATTAGGGCCTGACAAAACTGGAATAACAGAAAATTGTTATCAAATACTTACCGTAATTTTCCTTTCCTGGCCCATCCTCACGTCATCACACAATGGGGTTAACACCTCCACATGACCACCTGTTCCTAGCTAAATAAAAGACAACCCCTCCTCCAACATAAGTGTTCGATAACCCAGCCTGCGACAGGCCACTAGGGAGGGAGTCCTGTGCTGAAGTGAGGATGGGTCAGGAAAGGAAAATTACGGTAATTATGATATGTTCCATTTTCCGGACCCACCTCACGTCAACACACAATGGGATATACCATATCTGAATAAATGGGTGGGAGAGAACAAATGAAAAGAGACACTGACAATCAAAAAAAAGCTGCCAAAGCCAAAAAGAATTGATCTCTCTTGTCCCCAACTTACTTACCACACATTTAGTTTGTAAGGTTGAATGAAGACCGCGCAAGACCTTCAAGCTAGCAATCTTACATATATCTTCCAAGCAATACTGGCATAACTGCCAACAGTGGATGACTCTTGAGGACCTGATGGCTAAATTAAAAGATTGTCCACTTTCTTCTTTTGACCAAGTACACCGTTAGTAACTTGACCATGTGTAAGGAACTGAAGTCTTCCTGATGTGCACTCAGTGAATCTCATGTGAAAACTTCCTAGTTTTGCTGGAAACTGAATACCACTTTAAAATGAAATTTTGGAGATAGACGTAGTATCAACATTTCTGGTAAAAAAAAGAAATGACACCAAAGGGCCCTTGCCGGAAAGTGTTGCAATCTTCAACCTCCTTCTTTCTGACGTAGTTGCTGTCAGAAGAGCTAGTTTTACCGTGAGGTACTTCAATGGAAATGAAACCATTGGAGCAAAAGATTCTCTCAGATCCAAGTCTAAGTACCACTGAGGGAACAAGGATTTCCTTTATGGTCATCTATAGATTGTCGCCTCCAAGAAGCATCTGGTCACTGGCTTTTCTGCCCATCTGCAGCCTGTGAAAGATAAGATAGAGATCTGTAGCCTAAATGGAGTTATATGCTAACCAACCTTTACTGACTGTAAAATGTCCAGGATATTGGCTAGAGCAGGGAACACAGGAGAGAAAGCTTGTGCTGAGCAAACTAAACAGATTTCTTTGATATCCTCTCATATGTAGTGTTCCTGGATGATCTTCTGGTCACCAAGGTCTGAACAATCTCAGATGAGAATCCCTGCACCTCTAGTCTAGCCTGTTCCATAGCCAGGCTATTAAAAGTAGTCTCATTGGATTGGGGTGCTGTCACTGACCTTGCCATAAAAGATTTAATTTGACCAGAAACAGGTTTGGTGGTGCTGATGACATCTGGGGCAGCAGTGAAAGCCAAGGCCTTCTCAGTAGGTGGAAAGGATCTGTATGGAATGGACTTGTTCTGTCCAAATTTTCAGAAGCCCCTTTATATTCAAGGACACCAGAGAGAGAGACAGAGATCAAACAGAAAATTCCATGGCACTGTGAACCTATCTTGTATGATGGAGTCTTTGCATTGGTATCCTGTTGCAAATATCAGAAGTTGTGTGTTCAATGGAGTCTTCCTGAGAACTACTGCTGGAAAGCCCCATAGGGCCATTATTGGTGTGAGGCACTTGTTGAAAAATATTCTGCAAAACCAAACCAATAGTTGATTTTGCTTTCCTGGCAAGAAGACCAACCTTCACTGGCTGTAAGTGGTTCTCTGTCCAGTGAAACATTTCTTTGCAAGATGTAACAGCAAACAACTTTTGGTGTTCCCTTGGCAGGCAATGTAGGCTACTACTGTCTTGTTGTCAATCAGCTTTACTCAGGCCCACCTGAAGAAGAACCTGAAAGGCTTGCAATGCTAGAAAAAGCTTCCTTCCCTTTAAGACGATTGGGGAGTCTGCCCTTCACCATGTTTCAATGGCCTTGCACCTGATTCTTAGGCCCCCAGCCTAAGTGAATGAGTAAGGGGTGCATAGTATACCTACTGGTTTGCAAAAAATTGTAAATATAAAATAAACACATCACACATTTTGACAATTATTGTATTAAAACATGTTGCACAATGTAAATCCATCGTCAATCATGTCCTCTAGCATTGCAGTTCCTCGTCAATCACAATAAGCAACACCTGCTGACCTTTCAAAAGAAAAGTGAAGCTGACCTACCTACAAGTCAACCTCATTTCTACTGCTAATAGATGTATGACAGATCTATGACAGCCAGTGAAGACCAACCTCCACTGGCTGTAAGTGGTTCTCTGCCCAGTGAAAAAATTCTTTTCAAGATGTAACAGGAAACGACTTTTGGTGTCCTCTTGGCAGGCAATGTAGGCTACTACTGTCATGTTGTCAATCAGCTTTACTCAGGCCCCCTTGAAGAAGAACCTGAAAGGCTTGCAATGCTAGAAAAAGCTTCCTTCCTTTCAAGACGATCGGGCAGTCTGTACTCCACCGTGTTTCAATGGCCTTGCACTTGATTCTTAGGCCCCTACCCTAAGTGAATGAGCAAGGGGTGCATAGTATACCTACTCATTTGCAAAAAATTGTAAATATTAAATAAACACACCACACATTTTGACAATTATTGTATTAAAAAATGTTGCATAATATAAATCCATCGTCAATCGTGACCTCTAGCATTGCAGATCCTCATCAATCACAATAAGCAAAACCCGCTGACCTTTCAAAAGAAAAGTGAAGCTGACCTACCTACAAGTCCACCTCATTTCTACTTCTAATAGATGTATGACAGGTGTAAATAAAGGGGGGTGGTGGCTAATGTCATTGACCAGATATGGCCATTGCCACATTTGATCAATGATGCCAGCCACTATCTCGGCACCTTTATTTATATTCAGCTATCAGCTTGGAATCTCCAGTTGACAGCTGAATGGGCCAGTTGGATATGTGTCAATGGCTGATAGGAATATGGTTGCCGCTGACTTCCTAATAAACCAGCCTGGGAAGGAAGCTGTCACATTAGGCAGGCTTAATAAAACAACAGCTAAATGTAACACTTCTGTTGGAATACATTGTTCATGTATTTTGTGCAACAACTACATCAGCCAGTAGATGGCAGTGTTTATAAGTGTGTAGCTGCTCTATGATAAACTCTATGTCTTTTCCCCATATAATGAAGATTTCTGTTCCCGTTTCCAGTTAAGCAGCAAAGCCCATGTGGAATGTGCACTGTTTTTTGTCTGCTCTGTAGGGCTATATACAGAATCTCTAACAACTTCCCACTGCAAACTGGGGTTTCCCAGTTTGCCTGTTTGCCGATAGGTAAGATGGCAGATAGGTAAAGTTTCAACTGAATTCTACTTTGTCCGAACCTGAAGCTCATCCCTCCTCAGAGTCAATCCTCAGAGTATATTTGCAAATACTTCAGATTTTATTGGAATGCTCCTTTAATATGTTAATGATAAGATATAGGTCACTTATGCATATTTTAAGTGTGTAGGCAAGAAAACAAATTTAGAACAGATTTACTGGACAAAAATATAAATATTACAATCTGCTGCAGTTTTTTTTTCATGAACACTGTCCTAGATTTGACTCCAGGAGAAATCTAATATGCTCTGTGACGTGTACAGAGACAAAAATACATGTAAGAGAGGAAAGGGTTTCCTTGCCTCCGACATGTAATATTGCCTTCCAGCACATCAATAAATCCTTTCCATTCATTAATCATGCATAACTGTACCACACACACGTTAATCCTTTCACTAATACAGATACGTTCTTAGCAGTGATGAAAAATACATTTTTCTATAGACAAATATCTAAAAATAGGTAAATAATATATATATTACAGGTTGTCACCAAAATAGATTTTAGCAGGTCAAGTATCTCAGGATACAGATCAGTGGGAGCAAAATTAACCTCAACATTGGTGTCAGTGACAGTATGAATATAAAAGGTGAAATCAATCACATGACTGCTAATCACTTGATTCTCAGTCTGCTTCGAGCAGAGAGCAGTGATCGTCAGTGACAATATTTTCGGGATCCTTCCTGAGCCTGGCATGGCTCTTCCCTGGAAAATAGCCCACTATAAGCTGTCTCTGGGTCACAGAAGTACAAAAGAAAATGTACTCCTGTGACCCACAAGAGAAATATGGTTTAAAAAGCTATGGCTAGGTGCATGCGCGTAAGTCTCCAAGATGGCCGCTTAAGCTAGGAGCTCCTGCCACGGCCATATGGTGCACCTAGCGGGGGACACAGGGCCCTGGGACACACCGCACTAGCACCATCCAATGACAGAAAGCCCCAGGAACAGACACACATCAGCAGGCTCAGCCCAGGGAGACCTGGGACCGCGATTCAACACCTTAGCCGATCGGGCCAAATCCAAGATGGCGGGAGCCACGCAGGCACACTCTCCAGGCACAGAGGAGCTCTCCAGAATCAGGCAAACCCTGGCTCCAGCTACCTTAATCTTCACCCTGAGGACCCACGTGAGTAACCACCAGACTGTGGCCCCCTCCCCGGCCTCCACAGAATCACTTATTGAACACTCTATGGATGATCTCCTGGACTCCCATCTAGGACCTCCCCTGTCCATACAAAAGACATGCCATATACATCTGACATGTCCCCCAACTCCATCCTCACAGCTCCTGACCTTTTCATGAAACTGTCAGATCTCCTGGACAGGGGACTAGCACAAACAGCAACCAAAATCACCGGTGATATCCGGGAGGTCTTCCAAAACCTGGGATCCAGGATGGAAGCTATAGAAAGTAAACTGGACTTAACTGTCTCCAAAACTAAGCAGAACTCTGACCACATCCAGGTTCTCCATGATCAACTAGACACAGCCTTATCCAGGATTGACGACCTATAAAATAGGTCCAGGAGATGGAACTTCTGAATCAGAGGCCTCCCGGAATCGATCACTGACACCACATTTGTCGTGCAAGATTTCCTCAAACAATTAATTCCCAACATCCCGCCACACAAGTTGGAGATAGACCGGACCCACGGGACCCTGGGCCCCCAAGAAAAGATGGATCCCGCCAGGAAAATTGTGGTGAAACCCCGTTTCTTCTCCATTAAGGAAGAAGTGATCAAGATGTGTCGCTTCCAATTTCCCTTAACTTGCCGAGGGAATGCCATACTAGTGTTTGCTGACATATCGCCAACCACTATTCAAAAAAGGAGATCTTTGAAACCCCTTCTAACAGTGCTTTCTCAATGTGGCATCAAGTACAGATGGGCCTTTCCCTTTGCTTTAAAGTTCGACTACAAAGACAATACGCATTCCCTACACAGCTTCCAGGATGGCGAATGTCTCCTTCTAGAAGCGGCTATGGACTTTAATAACTCCAGCTCCGGATTAGCCAATCATCCCTCTCCTACGAGCCCCGTTACGACTTTCTGGAACAAACCTAATCCAAAACGCTCCAAGGATTCTAGACCCCCCTGATAGCTCAGGCCCAAACCCTGACACCAATTCCATTTTTTTCTTCCCAAAACCAGGAGGTCACAGGGTGGGTAGCCCTCAGTTCCCATTTTCACCACTCCCTAGTTCTTAGTTTATATCAAGTTAGCTGTTTTTGAATATACACAAGTTAGACTTTTATTGCCTAAACATTTCTTTATTGTTACTCTATTTGGGTCGAACCATTGACTCACTTTGTGCTGCAACCCAGAATTTCTGAGACGCCTCCCTAGGAGGTTCGGGTCCTTCTCCAATAGGGGAGAGGAGGCGAGCCCCCTGGGAATACATGCATTCTTTTACAGTTGTTATTTTTTTGGTGTATGATTGAGGGAATAGGAGGGGGATTATAGCGGTGCCAGAGACGAATATGGAAATAGGATATTTTGGGTAAAATTGCAAAAATACTTTATTAAACAAATTTCAGCACATACAAAAAGGACATAGGTAGATAAAATCATAGATGCAGTTCACACATAATTTATACAAAGTCACATGCGGTGGAGTAGGCCTGGTAGAGATGGCCTTGAAAACAGAAGCTCAGTTCCTACATGTTTCGCCAAGACATTGGCTTCTTCAGGGAATGATGTGAGCCTGTTACAACAATGAGGATCTATGCACAGAAATACAAAAAAAGAAAGTAAGAAGATGAACAAAAGGAAAGACAGTTGTGGGGGAACATGTAATGGAGATTGGGATACGTGGCTGAACTGTGTCCCAGAGGGGGGTGGCCATGTGTGCCCCCACACTCAAGAACCTACCTGAAAACCAGACAAACGGGGCGAGGCTCGGCAAGGAGCACCCCAGCTGAAGGCAGATCAGGCTGCACCATATCTATGACTGCAGGGGGCATACAAATGACCTGGCAATCAAATATAATGCTGAAAGATTGTGTGTAGGAGAGGGAAAGAGCTAAAAAATATATATAACGCACATATTTTACAAATGAGTGGGATCTACACCACATCAAATAGATAGGGCATCAAAGCCGCAGAAACTTACAATTTAAAAACAAGTTAGTTATGAAGGGAGACGCCTGGAAAGCTTTGGAAGAAAGTACTCAGAATGGAAATGGAAGTTGTAGATGGTTATCTGTAGCGCCCTACATGGCTACATTTTTTAACCACTTGAGCCCCGGACCATTATGCTGCCTAAGGACCAGAGGTCTTTTTCCAATTTGGCACTGCGTCGCTTTAACTGCTAATTGCGCGGTCATGCAATGCTGTACCCAAACGAAATTTGCGTCCTTTTCTTCCCACAAATAGAGCTTTCTTTTGATGGTATTTGATCACCTCTGCGGTTTTTATTTTTTGCGCTATAAACGGAAAAAGACCGAAAATTTTGAAAAAAAATGATATTTTCTACTTTTTGTTATAAAAAAAATCCAATAAACTAAATTTTAGTCATACATTTAGGCCAAAATGTATTCGGCCACATGTCTTTGGTAAAAAAAATGTCAATAAGTGTATATTTATTGGTTTGCGCAAAAGTTATAGCGTCTACAAACTAGGGTACATTTTCTGGAATTTACACAGCTTTTAGTTTATGACTGCCTATGTCATTTCTTGAGGTGCTAAAATGGCAGGGCAGTACAAAACCCCCCCAAATGACCCCATTTTGGAAAGTAGACACCCCAAGGAAATTGCTGAGAGGCATGTTGAACCCATTGAATATTTATTTTTTTTGTCCCAAGTGATTGAAAAATGACAAAAAAAAAAAAAAAAAAAAATATTTACAAAAAGTCGTCACTAAATGATATATTGCTCACACAGGCCATGGGCCTATGTGGAATTGCACCCCAAAATACATTTAGCTGCTTCTCCTGAGTATGGGGATACCACATGTGTGGGACTTTTTGGGAGCCTAGCCGCGTACGGGGCCCCGAAAACCAATCACCGCCTTCAGGATTTCTAAGGGTGTAAATTTTTGCTTTCACTCTTCACTGCCTATCACAGTTTCGGAGGCCATGGAATGCCCAGGTGGCACAAAACCCCCCAAAATGACCCCATTTTGGAAAGTAGACACCCCAAGCTATTTGCTGAGAGGCATATTGAGTCCATGGAATATTTTATATTTTGACACAAGTTGCGGGAAAGTGACACTTTTTTTTTTTTTTTTTTTCATAAAGTTGTCACTAAATGATATATTGCTCACACAGGCCATGGGCATATGTGGAATTGCACCCCAAAATACATTTAGCTGCTTCTCCTGAGTATGGGGATACCACATGTGTGGGACTTTTTGGGAGCCTAGCCGCGTACTGGACCCCAAAAACCAATCACTGCCTTCAGGATTTCTAAGGGTGAAAATTTTTGATTTCACTCTTTACTGCCTATCACAGTTTCGGAGGCCATGGAATGCCCAGGTGGCACAAAACCCCCCCAAATGACCCCATTTTGGAAAGTAGACACCCCAAGCTATTTGCTGAAAGGCATGGTGAGTATTTTGCAGCTCTCATTTGTTTTTGAAAATGAAGAAAGACAAGAAAAAACATTTTTTTTTTTCTTTTTTCAATTTTCAAAACTTTGTGACAAAAAGTGAGGTCTGCAAAATACTCACTATACCTCTCAGCAAATAGCTTGGGGTGTCTACTTTCCAAAATGGGGTCATTTGGGGGGGTTTTGTGCCACCTGGGCATTCCATGGCCTCCGAAACTGTGATAGGCAGTGAAGAGTGAAATCAAAAATTCACGCCCTTAGAAAGCCTGAAGGCGGTGCTTGGTTTTCGGGGTCCCGTACGCGGCTAGGCTCCCAAAAAGTCTCACACATGTGGTATCCCCGTACTCAGGAGAAGCAGCAGAATGTATTTTGGGGTGTAATTTCATATATTTCCATGGCATGTTTGAGCAATATATCATTTAGTGACAACTTTGTGCAAAAAAAAAAAAAAAAAAAAAAAATTTGTCTCTTTCCCGCAACTTGTGTCGCAATATAAAATATTCCATGGACTCGACATGCCTCTCAGCAAATAGCTTGGGGTGTCTACTTTCCAAAATGGGGTCATTTGGGGGGGTTTTGAACTGTCCTGGCATTTTATGCACAACATTTAGAAGCTTATGTCACACATCACCCACTCTTCTAACCACTTGAAGACAAAGCCCTTTCTGACACTTATTGTTTACATGAAAAAGTTTTTTTTTTTTGCAAAAAAATTACTTTGAACCCCCAAACATTATATATTTTTTTAAAGCAAATGCCCTACAGATTAAAATGGTGGGTGTTTCATTTTTTTTTTTCACACAGTAATTGCGCAGCGATTTTTCAAACGCATTTTTTGGGGAAAAAACACACTTTTTTTAATTTTAATGCACTAAAACACGCTATATTGCCCAAATGTTTGATGAAATAAAAAAGATGATCTCAGGCCGAGTACATGGATACCAAACATGACATGCTTTAAAATTGCGCACAAACGTGCAGTGGCAACAAAATAAATACATGTTTAAAAGCCTTCAAAAGCCTTTACAGGTTACCACTTTAGATTTACAGAGGAGGTCTACTGGAAAAATTACTGCACTCGATCTGGCCTTCGCGGTGATACCTCACATGCATGGTGCAATTGCTGTTTACGTTTGACGACAGACCGCCGCTTGCGTTCGCCTTAGCGCGAGAGCAGGGGGCGACAGGGGTGTTTTTTTTTTTTTTTTTTTTTTTCTTTATTATTTTTTTGCTTTTTTAATCTTACTTTTAAACTGTTCCTTTCATATTTTTTTTTTTAATCATTTTTATTGTTATCTCGGGGAATGTAAATATCCCCTATGATAGCAATAGGTAGTGACAGGTACTCTTTTTTGAAAAAATTGTGGTCTATTAGACCCTAGATCTCTCCTCTGCCCTCAAAGCAAATGACCACACCAAGATCGGTGTGATAAAATGCTTCCCCAATTTCCCAATGGCGCTATTTACATCCGGCGAAATCTAAGTCATGAAATACTCGTAGCTTCCGGTTTCTTAGGCCATAGAGATGTTTGGAGCCACTCTGGTCTCTGATCAGCTCTATGGTCAGCTGGCTGAATCACCGGCTGCATTCTCAGGTTCCCTGTTGAGACAGGAGAGCCAGAGAAAAACACGGAAGACGGTGGGGGGGGGGGGGCATTCCCTCCCACGGCTTGTAAAAGCAGTCTAGAGGCTAATTAGCCACTAGGATTGCTTTTACATGAAAGCCGACCGCTGGCTGAAAAGAATGATACCAAGATGATACCTAAACCTGCAGGCATCATTCTGGTATAACCACTCAAAGTCGTGAATGGCGTACCTGAAGACAAAAAAATGGTTAACAATGGTTAACAATAAAGCACAGTAAAGTGTAAATAATTACACACCTGAAAAACAAACATGATAAAACATAATAACAATAACAATAACAATAACAATCAATAACAATAACAATAACAATAAAACATTGCAGAATAGAATACAGTAAAAAAGAGCAGAACAATAGAGAGAGAGAATAGAGAGAGAGAGAACAATAAAACAACAACTATTTTTTTTTATTTAATATTTTTTTTTTTTTAACACTTTTTTTGTAACTAACTTTTATAACGGTAACCGGTTCCAGGTTCGGGTCTCTCAAAATGCGATGGCATCTTGGGAGACCCTGTGAAAGTGTGCCTAGTCTGTGCAATGCTGTACCCTACGTTAATACTCAACTAGTGAATGGTAGCGTTCAAAACATTCACCAATGCAAAGACCAGGATTGTCAGGACAGGAGGGACAATAATAGCGGGTGTCACGCCTATATCTGCGCTTGCTGCAGACACGACATCTTTTTTGGGGGGTTCGTTGGGTAGGGGTACTCGGGAGGACATAAAAATGCCTCTCATGCAGCCGCCTGCATTTGGTTGGGGATGTGAATGGGGGAAGTACGGGCGCTGCAGAAGCGGTGGGTTCCCAATTAGGATTGGCGAATGCAGCAGGAAGGGCACTATGGGCACGACGGGCCTGTGTTTGTCTTTTTGGTGGCAGCGGGACACTACTTGTGCTTGCCACCTCACCAGCTTCAACTGCACTTATGGGACTCGCCACGTCACCACGTGTTACTGCAGTGCTGGTTTGACTACGACCGGGGTGTACTAGGCCGCTGGTGCTTGCCAGTTCACCAAAACACTACCAAAAAACTGTTAGCGATCGCAGGGATCAGGCCTGACTCTGCGAACGCTGCAGTTATGCGTTTAGTGTTTTGTAAGTGACAGTGATCGATCGATACCGCACTTGGGTGGGCTGGGCTGGGCCGGGCGGAGGGGCAAAACGCAGGTGCTAGCAGGTATCTGGGCTGATCCCGCTAACACTGCGTTTTTGGGAACCCTAAACTGCTGGTGACGCTAGTATAGATCTGATCGGATCAGATATTGATGCGATCAGATACTATACCACTAAGGGAGGTGTACAGTGCGTGCGTGGGTGTTAGCGGTACTGGCGCTAATCTGACGCTGCCTGGGGCTGGTGCTTGCCAGTTCACCAAAACGCTACAAAAAAAACTGTTAGCGATCGCAGGGATCAGGCCTGACTCTGCGAACGCTGCAGTTATGCGTTTAGTGTTTTGTAAGTGTCAGTGATCGATCGATACTGCACTTGGGTGGGCTGGGCTGGGCCGGGCGGAGGGGCAAAACGCAGGTGCTAGCAGGTATCTGGGCTGATTCCGCTAACACTGCGTTTTTGGGAACCCTAAACTGCTGGGGACGCTAGTATAGATTTGATCGGATCAGATATTGATCCGTTCAGATACTATACCACTAAGGGAGGTGTATGGTGCGTGCGTGGGTGTTAGCGGTACTGGCGCTAACCTGACGCTGCCTGGGGCTGGTGCTTGCCAGTTCACCAAAATGCTACCAAAAAAACTGTTAGCGATCGCAGGGATCAGGCCTGACTCTGCGAACGCTGCAGTTATGCGTTTAGTGCCTTGTAAGTGACAGTGATCGATCGATACTGCACTTGGGTGGGCCGGGCGGAGGGGCAAAACGCAGGTGCTAGCGGGTATCTGGGCTGATCCCGCTAACACTGCGTTTTTGGGAACCCTAAACTGCTGGGGACGCTAGTATAGATCTGATCGGATCAGATATTGATCCGTACAGATACTATACCACTAAGGGAGGCGTATGCTGCGTGCGTGGGTGTTAGCGGTACTGGCGCTAATTTGACGCTGCCTGGGGCGACGCATATCACCGCCGGGCGATCGGGGGGCTAAACCTTTATTCAGTAATAAACGGCGGGTGCCCTGACACTATAAAAAATAAACGAACTAACCAGCGTCACCCGTAACGGTTATACGGTGATCAGTGGTGAAAGGGTTAACTAGGGGGCAATCAAGGGGTTAAAACATTTATTAGGTAGTATATGGGGGTCCCTGACGCTATAAAACGCTGACGGCGAACCTAAATATTTACCTCACTAACTAGCGTCACCAGCGACACTAATACAGCGATCAGAAAAATGATCGCTTAGCGACACTGGTGACAGGGGGTGATCAAGGGGTTAAAACTTTATTAGGGGGGGTTAGGGGGGTACCCTAGACCTAAAGGGGGGTAATATACACTGTCCCAACACAGTAACTGTCACAAACTGACACCTAGCAGTAATCAGAAAAAAAAAAAAAAAAAAAAAAACTGCTGGTGTCAGTTTGTGACAGGGGGGGGGGGGTGATTGGGGGGGGATCGGGGGGCGATCGGGGGGGGGATCGGGGTGATTTGTGTGCCTGGCATGTTCTACTGTGTGTGTAGTGTTTGTGCACTCACATACTTGTCGTCTCTCCTCGGGCCGGAACGGAAAATACCGACCCGAGGGGAGATGACATCACTTCCTTTGCTGCTGTTTAGCATACAGCAGCAAAGGAGTGTTCTCATTGGCCGGCGGCGATCGCGAGGGGGGGGCCACGAACGGATGGTCTCCCCCTCATCACCGATCGCCGCTGGACATAGGACGACCGCCTCGGGCACCGGGGGGGGGTCCGATCGGACCCCCCACCCGCGGAAGGCAAATCACGTACCCTGTACGTGATTTTGCCTGTCCGTGCCACTTTGCCGACGTACATCGGCGTGAGGCGGTCGTCAAGTGGTTAACGCTAAAACAAAAGGTGACCCTCTTGACACACAGTTAAACTCCGTGTTTATAACCGTCATCCCAAATCCAGATAAAGACCCGGTGAGGTTAGCAATTATAGACCAATATCCCTGATTAATAATGATTTAAAGACCATGGCTAAAGTCATGGCCGATCGCCTTGCCTCCTTTAGAGGAGCATATGTTCATAAAGATCAATTGGGGTTTATCCCAGGAAGACAGGGCCCGGACCCAATTAGGAGAACAGTAGGCATTGGAGGTTATTTACTAAAACTAGATCATGCAATATCTGATGCAGCTCTGCATAGAAACCAATAACCTTCCATGTTTTATTGTAAAATCTTAATTGCACAAGCTAAATTTAGAAGCTGATTGGCTATCATGTATAGCTGCACCAGATTTTGCATTCTCCAGTTTTAGTAAATCAACCCCATTGTCTCCTTCTTATGAACCGTACACACGGTCTGATTTTCCAAAGGAAAATGTCCGATCGGAGCGTGTTGTCGGAAATTCTGACCGTGTGTGGGCTCCATCGGACATTTTCCATCGGATTTTCCGACACACAAAGTTTGAGAGCAGGAGATAAAATTTTCCGACAACAAAATCCGATCGCGTCAATTCCGACCGTGTGTGGCCTGTTCCGACGCACAAAGTGCCACGAATGCTCAGAAGAAATTCCGATACAGAACAGCTCGTTCTGGTAAACTTAGCGTTCGCAATGGATACAGCACTTTTCGTCACGCTGCAATGTCAAAAATGGTTTAATACAGCGCATTCTCTTCTTCTTTATAATGTGAGAAGAATTAAGTAGTTTTGCTGCTCATATTCACACACACTTCTCACAAACTTTTTTTTGTTTTTTTATTGGGATTCCCTGAATATATTGTTATTTGTCACATCTGACATAATGTTTTTTTTTTTTATTTTTTTTTTTGGGAATTTTAAGCCTTTTTTGTTTTAGATTTAATGTTTGTATTTTTTCCAAGGCTGATCTTTGTTCAATGTTATTTTTATTTTTACTCCAGAATATTTTTGTGTGTGTTTTGTGTGTCAAGTTACCACAACACCATTGATATCTTTTATTATTTAATCTCAAGGAGATTGTTTGTTGTTGGTGTCCCTTGTTCATTTCACATTGTATATTTGAAATGTACCTGAATCCTCACAAACAAACTGTCCTTTTTAAAGTAAAACACATAGGAGAGTATAATTCAAAACAAAATTCCTTTATTAAGGGCTCAGAACCAAACAAAGAGGGAGGCAACACTGCATCAACAGGAGAAATTAGCGAAGCCTGGGACCCCCACGGCAGACATCAATTCTTGAACATCAAAATTGGTGGCCTGAGGAGTCCATATGTAAGGGAGGGCAGTCTGGTCCAGAATTTGCAGAGATCCAGAAAGCAGCAGATGACATGTGTGTCCCCAGGCTGTGGTACCACAAGAGGCTGCATCTTTTGGCCGACCAGACTGGATCCAGGGTCCTCACTTTCTGGTCTTCCTTCCATGCTTCCTTCCACACTGTGGCTCTGCTGTTGGAGATGTGGCAGGAGGAGGAGGAGGACTGGGAGGACCTGGAGGAGAAGGAGGAGGAGGAGGAGGACCTGCAAGGTGTGTCTGAGCTGTAGTTTGTCCCCTCATACCTTTATTAAGAGCCTCCAATATGAGCGACTCACACATGAGTTGTTGTCCCTCCTCCCTCCTCTGCATTTTATAGGCAATGGTGGCAGCAATGTCCTCCTCCACGGTGTGTGGTGCTCCCAGGACCTCTGTAGCCCTCCAAAAGAGTCCTCTGGCAGCCTCCTCTAGGGCACTCCTCCTGCCAATTTCTCTTTCCAGGGGGAGTGGAGGGACCGGCAGATCAGGCAGCCGGCTCGGCCCGGCCACCTCCTGGCTGAGACTTCCCTGTGTATGAAAAAGGGACATGGTTTTAGTTTTTGCTTCATCAATCACAATCCTAAATTAGTACTCCAAACTAACATCTAGTTAACATCATTGATTGGACAAGCAGAAATATTTAGAGGAATGCTATACCTGGCTCAAGCTGGGCTCCTCCACATGTTGCCTGGAAGGCCCAGGTTGGGCGTCAGAAGCCTCAGCCGGGGGGGAAGGAAGCGTGGAAGGAAGACTGGAGAGGGATGGCCTGGGTTCAGTCTGGCCTGCCAAAAAATGCAGCCTGTCATAGTACCACATCCTGGGGACATAGATGTCATCTGCTGCTCCGGATCTCTACGAATTCCTGGACTTTCTTGCGCTCCCTTACATATGTGCTCCTCAGGCCACCAATTAAGATCTTCAAATAGGTGATGTCGGGGCGCATGCACGGCGGCTCCTGACATGGACGCTTAGTCAGGGAGCTCTGTCCCGCTTCAGCAGACCGGGCCTCCGCAGCGGCACTCTAACCGGCGATCGGCGCCTGGATTACCCCCCCACGGACACAGGAAGACCCAGGGATTCTCCCGATGTACTCGGGAGCGGTAAAAAGAAATTTAAAGCCCGCATTTGAAGCCGCTCTGTCCCACACTGAGATAGCTAAGATGGCGGCCGCTCCTCACCGCTCTGCAGCTACATGCCCTCCCTGTGTCCAGCTCGCAGCATCCCCCTCCCTGCTGCAGCCAGAGTCTTTCATGGGTAACTCTCCCCAGGATCCTGCTTCCCCAGCATCCACCGCATCTCTCCTAGAACACTCCCTGACAGGACTGGAGTACTCCCCCATGGATGCGGCCCCCCCCCAGGCACACCAGCTACTACAGCCCGGGGATTCAGGCCTAGTGCAACCGACCTCTGTGGCTGAAATGTTTGCCAAATTTGCTGAATTATTAGATAGAGGCCTGCACAACACAGCCCTCAAAATAACGAATGACATTAAAGCAGACCTACAGCACATAGGCACCCGCATGGACCTCATTGAGTCTAATCTCGATTCCACCATTTCCAGAACAAACCAGAACACTGCCTGTATACAGACCCTTCAGGAGCAATTAGAGACTGCCAATGCCAAACTCGATGACCTCGAAAACCGAAATCGGAGGTACAATTTTAGAGTCAGGGGGCTCCCTGAATCATTTAAGGACATTCCTGAAACTATACAATCTTTAATTAAGGACTTACTCCCTGATACACCCCAACACAGACTGGAGCTGGATAGGGCTCATAGAGCTCTCCGACCTCCTAGGGCGGACGGACTCCCCCGTGATGTCGTGGTGAAACCGCACTTCTTCTCTGTCAAGGAGGAGGTCATGAGGAAATCAAGATCCCTATCTAAAATAGTGTTCCAGGGTCATCAGCTGCAAATCTTTGCTGATTTATCCCCCTTCACTATCCAAAAAAGGAGGGCCCTAAAGCCATTACTTCAAATCCTGATGGACAGAGAAATTAAATACTGGTGGCTCTTCCCTTTCCAAATTAAACTAATCTTCAAAGGTAAGGCGTACACCTTTGGATCCCTGCAGGAAGGAGAACGGCTGTTTCTACAACTGGGCCTCATCAACCAAGACCCTAACGCCCGTCAGTCGGGACTTCAACCAAACTCCGCAAAAAGACACATGCCCACCAGTCCTCTGAATCCGGTTTGGGAGAAGGCCAGATCCAAGAAGTCCAAGGAAACTATCCCTCCATGACTTCTGTTACTCGTTTTTCCTCAAGGACTCAACTTTTTTTTTTTTTGTCTCCATTTCCTCTCAGCTTCCGGCTGAGATGACGGAGCCCCCCCACTTGTGCTCCCCGAAACAGGTTTTCTGTTCACCGTTTAGATGACCTCAAGCCTCGGCCGAAACGGTTTCGGGTAACTCTCAACCTGGGGAGGACACTAAATAAGAACAAATTATTTTTTTTTTTTTCTCTAACAGGCCCCATTGGGTCGCTCCATTGCTATTTCTAGGCGGGAGTTGAGGGACATACATATGGCGCCTGACTAATCCCGATGCTCTTGTTATACAATCCACAATGTTTTGGGGAGCCATACCAGCTATACGCCCTCCCCATCAGTCATTTTCACTTTCCCCTCCTGTACACCCTTTGCCCCTTTTCACAGCTCACCCTCACATATCCAGGTCCACACTTATTTGTTTGTTAACTGTTTAATTACTTTAAGCATTATCAGTTTAATGTTGCAATTTCACCTCCACGTGTTACTTAGTAGGCGATACTGTTAGCAGGGAGGGTACTATGTTAATGCCGGCACCAGTGCCTTTATCATGCTAATCGCAAACCATTTTCAACGGCCACTCTGCTGAAGTGGTGTTCATGCGCCCCCTCCTGTCTAGTGATTTAGGTAGTTTACCCTACCCTGGACAGGACCATTCCCTGCCTTCGGGAGGGACTCCAGTGTGACACACACTTTCCGATGGAGGACTCTGTCCCCTCCATGTTACGGGAGACTCTCTTGTCCCCCGTCTTTCTTTCATGCTTTTCCTTTTCTCTTTCCCAACAATGTTTTATTTTACATTTCCCCGTAGAAGTCGGCTGGGGGGAATTATCCAGACAACATCAGGACATCTCACCGGTCTTCGCTCGCTATGCGGGATGTCTTGGCTTCCGTGGACGTCAGATGGTAAGTGCTGCAGATTTCCTAGCCCTGCCCCATCTACTGCTCGATGGCTGATGACCCACCGGTAAATGCACCACTTAAAATAATATCACATAATGCGCAAGGCCTAAACTCACCGGCAAAAAGGCGCAAAGTCTTCCAATACCTACATGCACAAAAAGCAGACGTAGTTCTCCTCCAGGAAACACATTTCCCCAAACGCTTCAATCCATCCTTTGTACACTCCAAATTTCCCTTCTTCACATTAGCCAATGCGGAAGATAAAACGAAGGGGGTGGGCATTTTTATCTCTAAACGATGCAAATTTACTCTCAAATCTGAACACAAGGACCCTGATGGTCGCTATATCCTCATTGTGGGGGAACTAGACGACCAACTGTATTCCTTGATTTCGTACTATGCCCCCAACAGAGGCCAACTAGCCTTCTTTCAACGCTTGTTTACAACACTAACACCACTGCTGGAGGGTACAGTGATATTTGGAGGCGACTCTAATTCGGCCTTTGACCAGGGCCTGGACAAGTCTCGTCCTCCTGGTAAACGCCTCACCAGACCCACTAAACAGAGTCTTCGTATAGCCAAACTAATCTTTCAACAAGGCCTCGTTGATATTTGGAGGGAAGTAAATCCCACCCTACGAGACTTCACACACTTCTCTAACCCCCATAGATCCTTCGCGAGAATCGATCATATCCTCATCGCTTCTGCTTCTATTCCCCTAACGAACAGGGCATATATCAAAGATGTAGTCTGGTCGGATCACTCACTGGTGATCCTTTCCATTCAGCGCCCGTTGGGCCCTAAACCCTGCAGGCGTTGGAGACTTAATGAGTCCATCCTGAGTGATCAGATTAGAATCAAAGAAATCGAAACTATAATTTGCAATTACTTTACTACAAACGATCAGCCAGAAACTAGCCCTTCTTGCCTTTGGGCAGCACATAAGGCCGTAATTAGAGGTCATCTGATCCAAATTGCCTCTCAGAACAATAAAGCCAACAAAGCTGACATAGAGAAATTGGATAAGGATTATACAGCCTTAACTAAAAAACACAAGGCCGACCCAAGAGCTGTTCCCATCGCCAAGCTGGACGCAGCTCGTACGGCATTAAACCTCGCTCTGACCACAAGGGCCGAAAAATGGCTACGGTGGAATAGATCCCGATTCTATTGCCAAGGCGATAGAATCGGTTCTATGCTTGCGGGCAGGCTATCCCCTAAATTTAAATCCCCAGCCCTTCCCAAAATCAAAATCCAAGGTGGCACTCTGTCCCAGAACCCTAAACGAATAATGGGGGAATTCCTGACCTTTTACAAATCCCTATACAGTGGGGAGAACGGTCCCAATACAGAGACCGTAGATCACTTCCTAGACAACATTCAAATTCCCAAATTAGAAGAAAGACACCGCCAGAAACTAGACTCCCCTATCTCCGCTGAGGAAGTATGTGCAGTTATTAAACACTTGAAATCTCAATCGGCGCCTGGCCCAGATGGCTTCTCCGTACCATATTACAAATCGTTCTCTTCTATTCTTGCCCCTTATATGGCCCGATTCTTTAATGCACTCAGGCAGGGGACTTTACTAGATGCCTCACTTAACACGGCCTACATCACGGTCATCCCTAAACCTGATAAAGATGCCAGCTCGGTTAGTAACTATAGACCAATATCTCTCATTAATAATGACTTAAAGATTCTGACTAAGATCCTTGCAGACCGCCTGACCTCCTTCATTAGATTATACATTAACAAAGACCAAGTGGGCTTCATCCCAGGGAGGCAGGGACCTGACCAAACTAGACGAGCGATTGATCTAATATCTCTTCTCAATTCTAACTGGGATGGGGGCCCTTCCAGACAGGGATGTTTACTCTCTCTAGACCTCCAAAAAGCTTTTGATACCGTCCAATGGCCATATATTTTCAAAACTCTTCAAAGATGGGGGTTTGGGAATTCATTTCTTAATGTCATGCATGCCCTTTATTCCAACCCCTCGGCTCAGGTGCGTCTGCAGGGATTTTACTCGGAATCCTTCCCCATAGCTAGAGGAACCAGACAGGGCTGCCCCCTATCCCCATTAATCTTTGCCATAGCAATTGAATCCTTAGCAATAGCCATCAGAAATAACCCGAATATTCAAGGCATTCAAAGTGGCCCCAAGTGTCATAAATGCGCATTATTTGCAGATGACATATTACTATTTGTCTCCTCCCCACTAACGTCACTCCCCAACGTATGTCACCTCCTAGAACAATTTGGGGCAACATCAGGCCTTAGGGTTAACTACGATAAATCACAGGCACTCAATATTAACATCCCAGACCCTCTTTTGGCCAGGCTCAGGGAGAGCTTCCAATTCTCCTGGAACGACTCCTCCATCACATACCTGGGGATCAAACTGACCCCCAGGATAGAACTCCTATACCAAGCCAATTACCCACCTCTCTACAAAAAACTAGAGGAAGACCTCTCCCGGTGGTCCCGTCTATCCCTGTCATGGCTGGGTAGAATCAACACGATTAAGATGATTCTACTCCCCCGCATTCTCTACTATTTTAGAGCCCTCCCGATTCCTGTAGACAAAACTCGCCTACAACGACTCCAAGCTAAAATCGTCAAATACATTTGGGGTAGAGGGGGACACAGACTCCCCAAAGCAGTCCTGTTCAGATCTAGAACTGAAGGGGGCATGGGACTTCCAAATCTGCTTTGGTACTTGCAAGCTGCTCATCTAGCCCAGATCTCAACGGTATACTCGCACTGGGAACAACCTGACTGGATTCACATAGAAAGGCAAGCAGTCCCTCTCCACACTCTAGACTACCTTCTCTGGAGCCATAGAAAACTAAGACCCTCCATACTTTCCCCAACCCTCTCACACTCCTTCGCACTATGGGACAGTCTGCGTGACAACCAACATCTGACTTCCCCCACAAAACCATTGCAACATTTATTTCGAAATCCTGATTTCCCTCCGGGCCTTGACATATCAGCATTTCGATGGTGGCTCGACAAAGGGTTATACAGAATAGGGCACTTCCTCAGACCTCTTGGCCCACTCTCCAAAGCATTCTGTGTTAGTAACCTAGACATGCCTGTCTCTGAATCCTTCAGATTCTCTCAAATCTCAAACTTTTTACACAAAAGGTGTAAAACACTCCCGAATGGGCCCCAACTAACTCCCTATGAAATATGGTGTGGTCAGGCCAGTGAGCAGAGGGGGGGCATCTCGGTAATCTATAAAGCCCTGTCCTCCGCGCAATCCAAGACGTCTTACATGCAGGCTTGGGAAACTGACCTTTCCCAACACTGGACATTGGAAACGTGGCACCGGAACTTTTCCCAATCATACAAAGGTATCCTTAACTCCAGCCTCATGGAAGCTAGTTTAAAAGTGTTGACTAGATGGTACCTGGTCCCCTCAAAGCTAGCGCACATATACCCGTCAGCATCTCCCCTATGTTTTCGAGGATGTGGCCTTACAGGCGATATGCTCCATGTATGGTGGACCTGCCCCAGAGTTCGACCTTATTGGCACAAGATCTTTTCTTGGATTGGCAAGCTAACCTCAATACCTATTCAAATGTCCCCCCTCATAGCGCTCCTTAACTTCCCAGTGAAAGAAGCCTCCAGGATTACTCAACGCCTTATATTTTTTATCATCTTAGGTGCCAAACTTACCCTGGCTCATGCATGGAAAAAACCATCGGTTTCAACACTTCTAGCCAAAAGAAAGATCTCTTGGATTATGAACCAAGAGAAGATGGCAAGTGTAATCCTGGATCGCTCGGACAAATTTAAACGAATCTGGGAACCCTGGGCTTCCTTTGTAGGGGTTGCCCTCTAATTATTTTCCCCTGGATGTCACCTTCCGGCTCTCTTTCCCCCCAGTCGACTCGTACTCACCTCTTCTATCGTATATCTCTTCTTTCTTTTTCCTCCCTCTTCTTTCCTCTTGTATTCCTTCCTATCCCCTACCTCTCTAGGTCAGTCTTGGACTTCAACCACTGACTGATTGGTTGTGGCCGAGGCCAGGGTCTAGACTCGCCCTGCTCCCGATCCCGACTTCGACTACAACCTAGATTCTTACGGTCATGTCGCTGTTCTAATTCCCTGTGATATATGCCATGTGTTCCCATGCGTGTGTCCTTGTTTGTATTTTACTGAGCAGTCTTTCCTTCACAGGACTCGAAGTTATTCCTTTATCCATAAAACGTTGGACTAGTTCATACACTTACTGTTCTACGAATTGTTTTAATAACCCTCTACATTTTCTTTTTCTTTACACAAGATTAATCAATAGTTTTATTGTCTATGATGGGGGGATGCTGGGGGGGTGAGAAGCGCCGCCACAGCTTGTGCCCAGTTGGGGTGGCGGGGGTTTCTCCCCTTCTGCACCTCTCATCGGATAAAGCTCCTGGGAACATGTTTGACACCCGGGGACTCTGATCAAAACACTTGACAGGTTATGTTTGTTTTATGCAGATATGTTTTGTAATAATTTCATTGCTTAATATGTCTTCCACATGACCGTGTTTGTCACCCCAAGACGAATGTCTCACATTGTATCTATAACTTGTGATGTATTATTTTCATCCACTTTTGACAAAATAAAATATATTGAAACAAATAGGTGATGTCTGCCGTGGGGATCACCTGCTTCACAATTTCACACAATTGCTCCAGTGCTGCCTTCCTCTTTGCTTGGTTCTTGTAATGTGGGTGGTTAATCTCCCACAGACATGGCAGCTCTCTTAACATATCAATGAATAGTGACATGAAGTCATTGTCTTTCACTAGCATTTCCATGTTCACTGCAAGACACAACACAAGACAAAGCCTAATGTCAGACAAAACTCTCCTAATCTTGTTACAATATAGGCCTCAATGTAGAAGCAGTATAGGCACAAGTTTGTCTCTTACCTTCGTTCTTACGATCGGCGCATCCAATGCTCCTTCCTCCGCTCACAGATCGTACGTAATACGCACGTGTGTTACGCTTTTTATACACTGCGCTTGCGTGTAACTCCGCCCCTGACGTTCTTTCTATTCTATTCCCCGCCCCTTTTCGTTTGGCACAGTGGGGGAAGAGCACATGGTGGAGTCACAGCAGGTGCGTGCTAATTCCAGGAACGAGGAGGAGGAGGAAAGCCCGGATCCGGACATGTCCCGATCCAGAAGGAGATGATTTAAGGCCACAAATATGTCCTTTGGGGAGATGTTGGAGATGGTGGACATCCTGAAGAAGGCCGACTATGACGGGAAGTATGGGCCTTACCCCAACCCCAATATCAGAAAGGCCAAGAAAATAGCGAAAGTGGTCAAAAGTCTGCACAGGAATTTCGGGGTACGACGATCGAAAGATCAGCTCAGGAAGCGGTGGTCGGACCTGAAATTAAGAGAGCCCGAGCAGTACAGAAAGATCCGGAGAGTGCTGCAAAAAAGTAAGTAGTTGTGCTGTGTTCCTATTCTTTTTGTCTTTCTTACGTTCGTGCTGCTCCATATGCTTTTCTTAATTGTACAGTTTAAAATATCAATTTTAATGTTCATGGGCCCATTATTCATTCGTATCAAACATTTTTTTGGACCCCTCTAAAACACCATTGTTTAGGCCATATGCATTTTCCGTCATTTTTTATTGCCTACTTGGATGCCAAATATTTGTTTGTGTAGATGGGTTTGTTACTAGAATGAAATGCAAACTAGATTCTGTGTAAGGAGAGGACACTCAGCAGCTGTTTTCACATCTGGACACTGGAGCACTAGTGTGGGACACAAGAACACCATTTTTATTAGGGGGCCACACAGGTGCTCCAGTGTACACTATAGGGGGGTCTCATCTGTGAAGCTTGTACTAAACAGGTAAAGTATTGCAGCTTGACAAAGGCCAATAAAAAAACGACATCTTGGAACTCGGCTAAAATAGACAATTGTACCCCACTTCCAAGCAATGTTTCCTATTTCTAGTTCTGCCGTCAAATATCTGTGTGCTAATTATACCATTTTTGTTTTACATAGGGGAGAAAAGACTCGGAGGACACCCCTCATCCGAGGAGACCACCGACCCCCCACCTATGGAAGAAGGTGAAATACCCCCAACCCAAGAAGAGCAGGAGGAGGAAGAAGATGTGGTGGAAATTGGCACCACAACAGGTGAGTGTCTGCAACCACAGACTCAGGTAAGAGATGGATGCTGGCAGATTTTTGATACCTGCTTTTGTTTGGTTTCTCTCTTTTTATGTGATCGTGATGTTAGGGATTGAGCTCCTTTCACATCTGAAAGTGCCCAGATCCTGGTCGGGGGGATCATGGGTTGTAATGTAGAATTGCAAAACATCCAGAAAAAAATAAATGATGTGATTCAAAAAAATAATAACATCATTAATGTTTTGGGTCAAATTTAAAACCCCACAAAATCACTTTTTTTAGTGTGGTCCAATGTTTTATATATTTTTTCAAAGTTTAGAAAAGCCAAATTTGGAGGATGCACACAGTGTGCCAGCATGTGCTATCTGCCATCACGGGAGATCAATGGACGTGTTTTGGGGGTGCAACCCCTTCCTCAATTATAAAGTAGCGGTGAGGAAGGGCTTGCTCCCCCAAAACACGTCCCTTGATCCCCCGTGATGGCAGCTAGCACATGTTTACATTCGTAAATTGGTGTGCATCTTCCAAATTTGGCTTTTCCTGGGTTGATTTGACCCCATCTGAATGCAATATCAAACATAGTTCCTAAATACTCATGTCTGATATTGCCTTCAGGTTTTAACATATGTGTAAAGTTCAAGTTTTTTGTCTTTCTTGTTGGTTTTACACAGGCCTGTTTTATCTTAAATGGACATTTATATTTTTGATAATGCCACCCCGAAAATTGTTATACAACAAACATGTTGGTTTGTTTTAAAAACCTTTGGTAAATGCACGTCATTGTGCAGGTATAAAAAAGTTTGTTAACTCAAGAATGTGTGGATTATTGTCTCAACGCTACAACACTTTTGGGGTGATGTAATTGCTGTTTTCTGCGAAAATGGGGGTTATTTCTCTTTGCACTACAAGAGCATTTTCATTGCAGTTTCAAGAGCACTTGTATAAAAAGTGTATACGCCTTTAGTAAATAACAGCCAACAGTGCTTTGTATAAGGTTACACAATCACGCCATTTTCAGGACTCCACACATTTCTGTCAGGGTCAGCTAAAACAAACACAAGCAGTAAATGTCCACAAAGATTTTCATTTGTTTGATTTTTTATTTGAAAAAGGCTTCACAAATCTGAAGGCATATTGATGGCCCCCCTACCCGCAAAGAACTCCAGGTATCGTAACCGGACATCTCGGGCATTTAGGGAGGGCAAGCCAGGACGGCCGCTTTCAAGCGCCATCAGTGTTTCAGGTATCACTCCGGCCTCAGGTCCAACTGAGCCAGCATAGTTGGCCGAATGTTTCCTTAAAAAGTTATGGAGAATACAGCATGCCAGTTTAATATGGTTCAGTTTATACTCCGCCATATGGATAGGTGTCAGAAATAGGCAGAATCGGCTGGCCAGGATTCCAAATGTGTTCTCCACCACTCTTCGGGCTCTGGCCAGCCGGTAATTAAAAACCCTCTGTTCCGGGGTGAGGGTCCTCATCAGGAATGGACGCATCAGGTGGTCCCCCAGCGCAAACGCTTCATCAGCAACAAACACGAATGGGAGTCCTTCCACATTGTCCTCTGGAGCTGGCAAGTCCAAGCTGCCATTCTGGAGACGCCTGTAGAACTCCGTCTGGGCGATGACTCCACCATCGGACATCCGGCCATTCTTCCCCACGTCCACACTCGTAATTAGCCGACACCACCGCCAACATCACAATACTATTGAACCCCTTATAGTTGAAATAGTACGACCCCGAGTTGGGTGGTGGGACGATGTGGACGTGTTTCCCATCAATTACCCCTCCGCAGGTAGGAAAGTCCAACCGCTGGGTAAAGTGGGAGGCCACAGTCTGCCATTCCTGTGGCGTGGAAGGAAACTGTTGAGGAAAAAAAAAATAATTACTATTTTTGCACAGAAACATGGCAAGCAGATTAGGCACAAACATTATGGGGCAACCTCCAGATAGCATTTATTAAGGGGAATGTAACAACGCCAAAGTATAAGGTACACCTATCATATTCCCCCTCCCCCCTCTCATGGACCATTTCTAACATTATGGGGGGTGTGGAAATCTTGGACAGGTAACCCTCTTCACTTCATTGAGAGATTAATGCCTAAATACAGGGTATTACTTGGAACAGCCCCTCCTTAGTTACACTATTGGCAGCCCACTGGACAGGTAAGAAGTGTCATAATACAAAGATATAAATACACATTGTACACATTTGAGGAGATTTGGACATTCTGCTATTACCTGTCAAGATAATAATAGGATACAAAAACTTTAAACAGTACCATTTGAAAGTATACAGGCAGGACCTTGCACTACATGCTTTGGGGAATTCATCCATAAATCTGAGTACAAAAGAGATGGGTATAGTGTGTATGGGTTTGGCAAAGTCAGCAGATAGATGATTGAGGATAGATAGAGAATTGGGATCAGCTGACTTAGCAGTTGGGGGAGGGAGGGTTACTAAAAATGATTTGGGGACACCACAAAAAAAAAGCCTCTGGCACTCTGCCTGAATTTAAAGCTAAAATAACATTTCTAAACATTTTGAGAGGGTGTTTGGGGTAAAGCACTACTATGGAGCTGATAAAATAAATTGTTAAGTGACTACATGAGGTGAATATAGGGCCAGGAGAGAACATGCTGGGGAGGTTATTGAAGGCCAATCTGTATGAAGGACTAAAAAAATAATTACATAAAAATCCAGCATGCATGAGGACAAAGGGGACATTCACAGCATATTACAATCATGGTAATTAGGGAATGAGGAAAGAAATACAATATATTATCAAACATTCAATACAATAAAATGTGATATTAAAAGAATAAAGTCTTACCTTCATATACTCCTTCTGCAGGACCTGGATGATGGCAGAACAGGTCTCTGGGATGATGATACCCAAAGCCTGGGGGGAGATGCCTGTCGAGAACTTCAAGTCCTGCAGGCTTCTCCCTGTCGCCAAATACTGCAGGGTAGCGACCAACTTCTGCTCCGGAGTGATGGCTTGCCTCATGCAGGTATCCTGCCTGCTAATATAAGGGGTCAGCGAAGCCAACAGACGGTGAAACACGGGGTCCGTCATCCTGAGAAAGTTCCTGAAATCATCAGGATTATTCTCACGGATCTCACGGAGCAAAGGCATATGAGAGAACTGGTCACGCTGGAGCAACCAATTCTTGGTCCATGAACTCCTCCCCACCATGTTCATGGACTGGACTTGTGTTAAGGTCAGGACCCCAACACCAAGCCTCCGCACAGCACGAACTCTACGAGGAGTACGCATACGCAACATGGCTAGAAAACGGTCGGCTGCTCAGAACGAAGTAACAGAACGCACTGAAGAACAGCAAGGCCTGTGAAGAGCGACCTGAAAAACAGTAACGAACGAACAAGAATACAATGACTACTTAAAGTCACGCGGAACTTGCTTGCACGCACTGAAGAGCAGACACAAAACCACAAGCACAAACTGAACGGCAGAAAACGATCTGAAAGCTACGAGTCTGAAAAAGCGCGAATCGTCTCTCACCAAACTTTTACTAACACGAGATTAGCAAAAGGAGCCCAAAGGGTGACGCGCTTGGTTCTGAACTGGCCTTTTCTAGTCTCGTTGTACATGCTTGACATCACCGCGTTGTTGGCCATTGGAAATTCCGACAACTTTGTGCGACTGTGTGTACGCAAAACAAGTTTGAGCCAACATCCGTCGGAAAAAATCCTACGATTTTGTTGTCGGAATGTCCGATCAATGTCTGACCGTGTGTACAGGGCATTACAGTCAGGTTGGGATGGCGGTTCTAAACAGACTGGTATGCTGTTGTCGCTGGATCCACAAAAGGCATTCGATTCTGTCTCTCAGCCTTATCTGTTTGCCCTATTGGCCCCTTGAGATTTGGCCCTCGTTTTACAGGCCTTCTCAGGTCCTTATATTTTACGCAGAAAAACAAATGCTCCTGCGCACGAGTGGATTACCAGACAGTCTATATAAATGTCAGGCCTTGCTGCCCTCAAGGATAGGGGTATCCTAATGGTCAAAGATAAAAAAGGAAAAAAAGGGCGCACCAGCCTTGTGCATTATCCTTTGGATATGTTTTTATTAAAAGTGATTAAAAAGAAAACAACTCACAAACAACTTAGAATTCTTGCAATATGAATGATCGCCGAATAGCAGTAATCGGTCTAAAACAAACAATACACCCCAGAGGTCACGGAGGAAATCATGGAGGTCACTGCCAGCTTTAATAAAAACATATCCAAAGAATAATGCACAAGGCTGATGCACCCTTCTTTTCCTTTTTTTACCTTATATTTTACGCCTGAAGCTAGGATTTGCCTACAGGGCCTCTACTCAGATTTCATTAAAATAGCTAAAGGCACGTGCCAAGGCTGCCCATTATCTCCATTATTTTTGCAATAGCGATAGAATACCTGGCAATTGCCATCCGTACAAACCCAAATATAGTGGGGATTAGGGATGAGCCAAACACCCCCCTGTTCGGTTCGCACCAGAACTTGCAAACAGACTATGGGACACGAACATGAATAATCAAAAGTGCTAATTTTAAAGGCTTTTATGCAAGTTATTGTTATAAAAAGTGTTTGGGGACCTGGGACCTGCCCCAGGGGACAAGGATCAATGCAAAAAAAAGTTTTAAAAACGGCAGTTTTTTCGGGAGCAGTGATTTTAATAATGCTTAAAGTGAAACAATAAAAGTGTAATATCTCTTTAAATTTTGTACATGGGGGGTGTCTATAGTATGCCTGTAAATGGGTACATGTTTCCCGTGTTTAGAACAGCCTGACAACAAAATGGCATTTCAAAGGAAAAAAAGTAATTTAAAACTACTCGTGGCTATTAATGAATTGCCGGTCCCGACAATACACATAAAAGTTCATTGATAAAAACGGCATGGGAATTCCCCACAGGGGAATCCCGAACCAAAATTAAATTTAAAAAAATGACGTGGGGGTCCCCCTAAATTCCATACCAGGCCCTTCAGGTCTGGTATGGATATTAAGGGGAACCCCGGCCAAAATTAAAAAAAAAAAATGGCGTGGGGTCCCCCTCAAAATCTATACCAGACCCTTCAGGTCTGGTATGGATTTTAAGAGGAACCCTGTGCCAAAATAAGAAAAAAAATGGCGTGGGGTCCCCCTAAAAATCCATACCAGACCCTTATCCGAGCACGCAACCTGGCAGGCCGCAGGAGAAGAGGGGGGAACGAGAGAATGCCACAGAGAAGTCCCATCAAGACCCCATGCGTCAGAGGGGGGCGGGGTCACCGGGTGGCCCTGCCCCCCCATTATTTAAGAACCGTCAGAAGAGAAGAAGCGTCACACAGTGGGAGCCTCCCTCCATGCCATCATGGATGCGACGCAGCCCGAAAAGAAGATGAAGAGAAGAAGATGAAGAGAAGAAGATGAAGAGAGAAGCGTCACACAGCGGGAGCCTCCCTCAATGCCATCATAGATGTGGAGCTGCCCGGAGAAGAAGGGAAGAAGACGCCGATGCCGCGGAGGAAGATGCCGGACAAGAACACCAGAGGAAGAACCAGAAGAACCAGAAGAAGAAGAAGAAGATGGAGGAAGAAACCAAAGGAAGATAGAAGATAGAAGAAAGAAGAAAGAAGAAAGAAGAAGCATTTAAATAAAGGAATTGTCAAAAACTGTCTCTTGTCATTTTTAACATTTTTGACACTTTTTTAGTGAAATAGTAGGGGTATAAGTACCCCCTTACCATTTCACACAGGGGGGAGGGCCGGGATCTGGGGGTCCCCTTGTTAAAGGGGGCTTCCAGATTCCGATAAGATTCCGCAGACCCCCACAACCACCGGCCAGGGTTGTGGGGATGAGGCCCTTGTCCTCATCAACAAGGGGACAACATGGGGACAAGGTGTTTTGGGGGGCTACCCCAAAGCACCCTCCCAATGTTGAGGGCATGTGGCCTGGTACGGTTCAGGAGGGGGGGCGCTCTCTCATCCCCCCCTCTTTTCCTGCGGCCTGCAAGGTTGCGTGCTCGGATAAGGGTCTGGTATGGATTTTTGGGGGGACCCCACGCCGTTTTTTTTTTTTTAATTTTGGTGCGGGGTTCCACTTAAAATCCATACCAGACCTGAAGGGCCTGGTATGGAATTTAGGGGGACCCTCCACGTCATTTTTTTTAAATTTTGGTTCCGGGTTCCCCTGTGGGGAATTCCCATGCCGTTTTTATCAATGAACTTTTATGTGTATTGTCGGACCGGCAATTCATTAATAGCCGTGAGTAGTTTAAATGACTTTCTTTCCTTTGAAATGTCATTTTGCTGTCAGACTGTTCTAAACATGGGAAACATGCGCCCCTTTACAGGCATACTATAGACACCCGACAGGTACGAAATTTAAAGGGATATTACACTTTTATTGTTTCACTTTAAGCATTATTAAAATCACTGCTCCCGAAAAAAAGGCAGTTTAAAACTTTTTTTTGTATTGATCCATGTCCCCTGGGGCAGGACCCAGGTCCCCAAACACTTTTTATGACAATACCATGCATATAAGCCTTTAAAATTAGCACTTTTGATTTCTCCCATAGACTTTTAAAGGGTGTTCCACGGCATTCGAATTTGCCGCGAACACCCCAAATTGTTCGCTGTTCGGCAAACTTGCGAACAGCCGATGTTCGAGTCGAACATGAGTTCGACTCGAACTCGAAGGTCATCCCTAGCGGGGATCGAGTATTGCCCAAACACACATAAATCTGATCTCTTTGCAATTGACCTACTTCTCTTTATTACCTCCCAGGTCACTTCCCTCCCCGTCGTGTGCAAACTACTAGAAGAATTCGCTAAGGTCTCTGGACTACGGGTAAACTACACCAAATCACAAGCATCATTGTCTCTCTCCAACAGTCATGGTGGCCCAGTTGATTCAATTTGAATGGAGCAAATCTACCATTAGATACCAAGGGATAAACCTCACACCCAAGTTTGAACAACTATGTTCCGCTAACCAACCCCCCATGTACCAGAAGCTGGAAACACAATGGGAAATTCCTCTTTGTGGGACTTTGAAGGGCAGGAGTCTCAAAACAATATATCAACAAAGTATGAATAATAATTACATATTTTATTTATCAAAAAGTTATAAAAGACATAACAATCGATAAAAGAACAAAGAAAAAAAGGATGCTAAGATTTCAATTGATGATGATACAGCAATAATATATGACAGTTTCACAAAGGTACACTTAACCCCACAAAAACTGTTCCAGCAAGAGGGAAGCTGTACAGTAGAGCCTGACGCGTTTCGAGGTTTTGTCAGTGTTGAGACCTCTTCTTCAGGGGCTGATAGTGAGGCACTTTATCTGTCTAAAGACATTTTATAAACAAAGAAATATGTAAAAATGAAAAGAAAAAGAAAAAATAATAAAAAACAAAAAACAAAGACCAAATAGCAAAATAAAAAACACCGTATGGACCAAACATAGTACGGTATTCCATATCTACATGACATAAATATCATAGTACTATATAGAGAGAGGTTCTAACTGTGTTATTTCTTGATAAGCATCCTGTAGCATCCAATTTAAAAACTTTAAAGGGATGGGGTGGTTTACCAATGGGGTTCAAGAGCTGAAGAGCCTCTGCTGTCACTGAGGGACTGAATGTGTCCCCAACCTAGGACACAACACAAAGGGCGTCCCGCCCACCAGCTAGCGATACTTTTGATGTTGACAGTTGTAAGGTGTTGTTATCCACTAAAAAAAGGGAAAGTATATATGGTAGAAAGGTGTGTCCAATATAAAGAAAAAAAGGGGAAGGAAAAACAAGCAGAGTGGTGTTTTATTTGGACACACACCTGCTGAATATTTACAAAGATGTGTATGTGCATAGTTAATACATACCTGACAATGCATGTATAGGGTGGTTAGCCCCAGTGACAAGCTAAAGTGAGGGTGTCTCAAATATATAATATATAATATGGGACACACCTTTCTACCATATATACTTTCCCTTTTTTTAGTGGATAACAACACCTTACAACTGTCAACATCAAAAGTGTCGCTAGCTGGTGGGCGGGACGCCCTTTGTGTCGTGTCCTAGGTTGGGGACACATTCAGTCCCTCAGTGACAGCAGAGGCTCTTCAGCTCTTGAACCCCATTGGAAAACCACCCCATCCCTTTAAAGTTTTTAAATTGGATGCTACAGGATGCTGATCAAAAAATAACACGGTTAGAACCTCTCTCTATATAGTACTATGATATTTATCTCATGTAGATATGGAATACTGTACTATGTTTGGTCCATACGGTGTTGTGTATTTTGCTATTTGGTCTTTGTTTTTTTGTTTTTGATTATTTTTTCTTTTTCTTTTCATTTATACATATTTCTTTGTTTATAAAATGTCTTTAGATAGATAAAGTACCTCACTATCAGCCCCTGAAGAAGAGGTCTCAACACTAACAAAACCTCGAAACGCGTCGGGCTCTACTGTACAGCTTCCCTCTTGCTGGAACAGTTTTTGTGGGGTTAAGTTTACCTTTGTGTACTGTCATATATTATTGCTGTATCATCATCAATTGAAATCTTAGCATCTGTTTTTTTCTTTGTTCTTTTATTGATTGTTATGTCTTTTTTAACTTTTTGATAAATAAAATATGTAATTATTATTCATTGTTAATATATTGTTTTGAGACTCCTGCCCTTCAAAGTCCCACAAAGAGGAATTTCCCATTGTGTATCTATACAGGTCACTACTCTATGTTCACAGAAGCTAGAAACAGACATTAAAGCCTGGTCCCAATACGAACTCTCTTGGTTGGGCAACTCCATCAAAATGACCCTCCTCCTCAGACTCTTATACCTTTTTTGCTCTCTTCCAATTCTAATTAGAAAGGATCATTTACACACGTTTCAAAGCAGATTAAGATTAAGGACTAGAGGGGGACTAGGTCTCCTAAATCTGCTTTGGTATTACCAGGCCGCCAGACTTGCCCAGCCTTCTACAGTATACTCTAAGTTGGTTAAACTGGACTGGGTGGACATGGAGAGACAGGCGGTCCCGTCTCACACCCTAGATTTTCTTCTCTGGTGTCCACCCTCAAATCGCCCTTCCATTCTTTCCCCCTCCCTGTCCCATGCTATAGCCTTGTGGGATAAGCTCAAGCGGTCCTCCTCCCTGGTGTCTAATTGCTCGCCCTTGGCTCACATATTCCACAACCCGGACTTTAGCCTGGGAATGGAAATTAGGGCCTTTAAGTGGTGGCTGGATAAGGGGATGTACCGGATTGGACACTTTTTCACTTCTGCGGGCCCCATCTTACTCGCCTACTGTATTAAGAAACTGGACCTACCTGATTCGGAACGGTTCAGGTTCCTGCAAATTTCTCATTAGCTCCACTCTATCTGGTTAACGAAACCTAACCCCCCTCAATTTACACCCTACGAACAATGGTGTGGTCAAGTCATGAAGCAGAGGGGAGGCATTTCCATAATTTACTCATCACTAGCTCAATCCATCTCAAAACCTCCTTACATGACAGCTTGGGAGGCTGACTTTCAGGAAGAATGGTGTCTGGACACTTGGCACATGACCTTCTCTAGATCCTATAAAGGTATCCTCAACACTTCCCTCTCGGAAGCTAGTTTGAAAGTCATCACTAGATGGTACATGACTCCATCAAAACTCTCCACTATCTTCCCTTCTGTGTCATCTCTCTATTTTCGAGGGTGTCATATGAAGGGAACCATGTTACATGTGTGGTAGGACTGTCCCAGGATCAGGAGTTTTTGGAACAGAATCTTCCAAATAATGTACAAGGTAACAGGGTTCTCGATTACCAAGTCTCCTGCAACAGCCCTCCTGAACTTCCAAATCCCTAAAATTCCGAAATACTCTCAAAAACGTATCTTCTTTATCATCTTGGGCTCTAAACTCACCATAGCCAAAGCTTGGAAGCTCCCCAAAGTCTTGATTCAGGCAGCCAAACATAAGATCTCATGTATCATGTCTTAAGAGAAATTGGTGAGCTCCCTACTGGATACTTTCCACCAGTTCCAGGAGACTTGGGATCCCTGGGCCAACTACGTAGGAATTCAAAAATCCCCTGTGTTCTCTCAATCTTAAATGTTACCAATGGTGCTCTGGTGGCTGAGCCTCTTCTTTCCTGTCCTCCTTTTTCCTCCTTTTCTTTCTCAGGCCCACTCATTTTTCCTTCCTTTCCTTACTCTATGGGTCCCTCCTTCCCATTTTACAGTTCTGTTCTTGATACACGATAGTACCTCTTTATCCACGAGACACTTTCATTGTTTTCAAGACCTAAAGAAGACTAGGAGCAATGTCAAATACCTTATTTCTCATTATGGTTCCCTTGTCTGATATTTTGCTAGAGAATCTACAATGGATGGAACCGAGAAGGAGAGGCCCCGTCGATCCCCTCCTGCACAGCAAGCTCCCTCTGGGGGTGCAATTTGTGCAAGGGTTTTGGTCTCCCCTCTTGGTCTCCTTAGCCATAAGTGCATGAAATATACCACATGCCAGCTTTTCAATTCCCTAGTCTAAAGCAGAGCACTCCGGATATTGTCTCTTAATCAGTCTCGTTGGATGTTGTCTTGATGTTCTGTATGTCATCGCATTTATGTGCCTTGTTACTTTTATGAAAATTCAATAAAAATCTTTGAAAGTAAAAAAAGCTACAGCTATACTTCTCTGTCCACATGATTTTCAATTACAAATAGAAAGCTCCTGTCCCGGTTAATCTCTTTTGATACAGATGGAGTGAAGTACAACTGGAACTCCTGTTAGATTGATTAGTAATGTGTTAGGCCCCATTCACATTTGTGTATTTTAGGTGCGCTGCAGGTGCAGTATGTTGGAAAAAGACTTTCTTGCTGCATCTTTGATGCAGCTTCCAGTAAAAAGATGCTGGAACTTAATGACAATGTATGCAAATGTGCCTAAAACATGCAACACATTGCACCTAAAATGTACAAATAGCGTTCAAAAGGAAACAGAGCAAATGGTTACACATGCATGACTCACCCAAGTTTGTAGACATTTTCAGTTGACACTGTCTACTAATCCATGTTACTACTGCATGTAGAGATCTTGATGCTTAGTTAAAATGGTTTACCCTGAAACAGGGTTGATTAGTTGTCCTCTGGGTCTCGTGTTGGAATCTATTTTATTCACTTGGCAGTGAAGAGTCCAGCACTTCAAAAGGATAGCTACTCCAAACAAATATTTCCCACATGTACATAATCTATATGTCCTTTTTCAGATTTGTCGAACCCCTAAGGATTGTGAAATAGGTAAACCATTAAGGAGGTGCCTAGGAAGAACACTATGACAGCTAGGTAATGTGTTTTGTGTACAGTATATGAAAATGGAAAGAACACCAGCAATTTTCTGAGGCCTTTTTTATATGGGCATTCTGTCAGTCTGTCTTTGAAAGTGGACTGTGGTGTATCCCTATGGGTAGCCCAATGTAAGTAGACATGCATCTGCTTACATTCCCCCACATCCAGGGTTGCTCAGGTTTGCCTGACTGAGCAGAAAAAGTTTATGTCCAGGTCCGATTTTACTGACTTGACCACCCACATAGCAAGTACTTGAGCTGAAAGTTTGAAAATCACTTGCTAAGCTATTGCTAGACTTGCCAGGCTTTACATTTTTTTTGCACAATTCCAGCAAGTCCACATTGCATGACTCCAGATCAACTTTCTTTGCAAACATTTTGCAAGTCTGCTGCAAGTTCTGGTTCAGTTATGTTGTGCAATAGTCATCCCACCACAGGGGTCACTGTGACTCGCAGAGCTCTTGCTGTAGACTTGCAGAGCTCTTACTATAGACTCACCAATGTAACTTTGCTCTTGCTAGAGACTTGCCACACAAATTTGCTACAGATTAGAAAAGTGTCAACTAGAACTTGTGCTTCAAGTGCTCTGCAAGTGTACAACTTGCCAGTGAAAATGTGCAGCAAGTTAACAAGACTTGCAATTCAACAATGCCACAAATTTGTGGCAAGGTATCTTTGCTATCTGGGCTTATGTGGGCAGATATGGGCAGGACAAACAAAATGGTGAATTGCCCAACTTATAACTACCGTAGTTATTAGAGTAAAGTGCACATAAGAGAGCTTTACACAGAGCAAACACAACAGAAGATATTGCCTAGCACACTTACCGGCTAACTAGCAATAAAAAACAAATTACTATCAATGACTATCCATAGGAAATATATATGTTCATTTTTCCATTTTTCCTCCATCACATGTCAGAAGAAAAATCTGAAAGAAACAGACTGTGCCCTTGTAAAAGGGGCCTAAATCAAAAGATCTTAAACTGAAATCTGGAATCAGATATTTATAAATTATTTACAATAACTGTAAACAAGTTAAGGATATCAATACATTCATTAAAGTGATTGTAAACCTCAGACATGAAATATGAACAAAGCATACCCCTCTACAGTGTGTACTTGTCTCAACCCAGAGCACTAAGTGTAATTTCTGTCTGATGTCCCATTCCTCTGCTATCAGCATGAGTCACTTGTGATAAGTTTTCCTGATACCAAGAGAAAAAAGGTGACTAGGGAGGGAGCTTCAGCTGATTCACAGTCTCAGCTCTGTTCCTGTGTGCTGTGTAAACGAGGTGTGTCCCTTCCCTCCAATCAGCTCTCAGAGTTCTTCTCACTAAGTTCTGTTATGTCTAATTTCAGCTCTCTGCCCCCTGTTTTCTGACAGCTCAGTCAAGCTTTATAAATTCTGGACTTTAAATGGTTGTAGAGAAGAGAAGAACGAAGATAAACAGGTACAACTTATGTAGGAGGATTTGTTTCATCTCCGTGTATCATTTTTATTGATTATATGTAAGGGTTTACAACTACTTTAAACATCAACAGGATAACCATTCAAGAATATATCATTGATATACCTTATCTGTAAGTGCTCAAGTATGTATTCATAGGGTAAAACATTACCAGTATTGTTTTGGAGAAACTTCTAACAGTCAAGAGGCCTCGCCTATTTGGTATTATGGTGCATGAAGAGATGTCTATGTTTGCCATACCAGGCAAGTTAAAACTTAGCCAGCATCTGTTTCACAATCAACTTTAGGCAAAAATCCAGTGCTGTCAATGCTGTCCCTGTTTGATTTTTGCTTATATGTAAACATTAGGATCTGTGTCTGGAACTGAAGTTTACTGGCCAGCTTTACAAATGTTGACGCCCATGTGAGAAAAGTTTAATGGTCTCATCACTTACGTAAGCTAGGTATTCCAATATAGTGTCCCAAACATCTCCCTGCCCCCCCCCCCCCCCCTCCACTGGGAGAACACAATAGCTTTGTGGGAGGGATTCCCCCATTAACACTGACTGTGTAATTCATTTCTGCCTCTTTGAGGGATACCATATTTTAAACCTCTGTTACTTTACTGTCTTTGTGTGGCAGCAAGTGTCACAGACACTTCTTTTAGGTCAGAATTGCAATGGTGGATGTTGTGAACAATGCAGGTTTCATTTAAAATGTGTGGTGACAACTACTATTTATGGGTAGAGGTTTAACTGCAAAGTTACTAAATAGTAAGACGGCTTTCACACTGAAAGCACCGGCCATTAGCGCCAAAGCGCTGCTCATTTTAGTGGCGCTTTAGCACTGTTTAAGCGGCACTTTTGCTCCACTTTTCAACCGCTAGCAAGGCGCTTTTAACCCCCAAAAGAGGGTTAAAAACTCCAGTTTTGCAGCATTTTGAAAGCGCTTTTCAGGCACTTTCAAAGCACTGCCCATTCATTCCAATAGGCAGGGCATCTTGGGAGCGCTAAATACAGCTCTCCCAACCCACCCCAGAGATGCTGCTTGCAGGACTTTTCCAAACATCCTGCAAAAGCACCGCCTGAGTGTGAAAAGTCACACTGGAATGAATGGGAGGCGGTTTTCAGGTGCCTAGCAGAGGCTATTTCCAGCGCTAAAGCACCTGAAAACCGCGCCAGTATAAAAGGGGTCTAACAAGAAATCCACTAGATCTTTAATTTATAAATGAGGACCCAGTAGGGACTTAATTACGGGAAGGATGTTGCTTTGTATCTAAAAGAATGTTTATTACAATAGAGTAGCCATATTTTATATATTTAACACTATTAAAGTATAAATTATGTTTACAGTTTGGCTCTGTTAATTCAACCTTAGGTCAAAAACCAGATTTACACTCAGTAAGCCACCTGTTATGGTTACCAGCCAAAATTCGCCCCGCTATCTTATGTCCCACACTTTCTGTAGGATTGTGGGACAAACTATCTTTCAAACACAATTTTAGATCATCCAATGCTCCATTTGCTCTGTTATTGGCAAATCCTGCATTGCCCCCCGGGCCTCACCCCTTCTGAGCTTGCATGGTGGACAAATAAGGGGCTTTTGCACATCGCGGATTTCTACAACCATAGAGGAGTTCTGTCATTGGCAACCCTTAAAGCGGAAGTAAACCCATCCATAAAACAGTTTCATTTCCAGCACGTGCCGGAAATGTAACACTCCCATTGGTTGTGCTCTCAACCAAACTGTCAAACCAACCAATGGCTGGTGTCATAACTGATCACATGTGCAGCATCATGGCGGTTGTAGATTAAACAGAGGCAAAGATAGCAGTTTCCTTGACTGAAAATGATAAGGGGGTTTACTTACACTTTAAGGAATAATACGCTCGGTTTGTTACAGCCATTTATATCCAGCTCATAAAAAGTCTTTTGGCAGATCATGGACTAGGTTGGGCTTGATGCATCTGCATTCCTTCCAGCACAACTGTTTTATGTCAATGTTTCTGGACTGTGATGTGTTACCTTCCATGAATGCATAGTATAGGCATGAGATTTAAATCTGACCACTTTGTTACAGGCTTGCACATTTAAGGGAAAACGAGGATGACACTGCATCCAGTAAGACCTCTCCATTTTCCCCAGTCATTTTGAGGCTCGTCAGACCTCATTATCATCATATCTTAACTCTTTGGGAGGCTGTATGGAAAGGATTTTAAGTTCCTTTCGACCATGACCAACTTCTGCTTCCTCTACTTGCCGGGACAGTCCATCTGTATTGCCATTACTTCCCTTTTAGTGCTGCATGGTGAAATCATATTACAGGAAAATATCCAAAGGAGTCATTTGCCACTCTCCCTAGAATGGCAGCAGCTGAGTTGGTTGTGGTTGGTGATCATTGTGAAATTGAGGCCATACAGGTTACATTAACTCCTTTGTGATGGTGTCATATGCTACCTATCTGAACATTAGCTTCCTGCTCAGAGAGTGTATGGGATGTTTCTCTTCTGACAATTCTAAAAAAAACTCCCCATCAGTTTGCACCAGAAAACATTTGAAATATGTAGCTTTAAGCACTGGTCATAGCCTCCTTTAAGGACTGGAAGACCATTGTACACTCTGGCATCTAGGACCCAAGTTTAGGTATTTTCTTCTTGGTTACATCAGTCAGGGGGTTAGCCAAGGTACTGTAGTTTCATTAAAATTTGCTATAGTAGCTAGCTGTCTCAAGAATGTCTCTTGCTTTGAGGAATAGGCCAAACCATGATGGCCTCTACATTCACTGCCTTGGGGTTTACCTACCAACCTGGTGTCCCAAGTACTGGACTTCTTCCATTTACTGGGTTTGACTGTCAGATTAGCTCATGACAGTTTGTCCAGGCCTTGTGACAGGTGTGAAAGGTGTTCTTAACAGGTTGGGCTGAACACTGCAGTGTCATCCAGGTAAGCAACTGTGAATGCCTGCACCAAGTTGGACACAAACTGTGGGCATTGATCACTAAGAAGCTCTGCATGAAACCCAAACCTCTTTGCAAAGCATTAGTGACCTTGTCCCCTCTGAGGGAGTACAGTGCCACAGCCTCTGGATACTGGGTGGCATAGTCTACTATTATCAGGATGTATTATTTCTCTGAACAGCAGGGGATGACTAGTGGCCTAATGATATCCACCTTCACCCTCTAAAAAAGTTAATCAATTACAAGCAATGGCTGAAGTGTAATGAACATCACCTTCTTTGCCAACCCACTGTCACGTAACACAAGACTGACAATGGTTGGCTACGTTTGAGCAGGTCGTTCAAAATTCTGCAAAAAATTCTATATTCAAGCCCTAGTCTTAGTGATTCCTAAGTGACTGGCTGAACTGATTGAGTACAATAAGCTGCCTTTTGACAATTTCTACCTCATTGCCTTTGGTGGACAGAACCTCTTTGTACAGCTTTTCATTGTCCCAGTAAATCCTATAAATAGTGCTGGACACTAACCTGACTGTACCAGAACCACTTGCACCAGGGAAAGACAGGGTTCTTTCTCCAGCAGGCTCCTCCAGGATCTGCTGTGTCTGGATGTTGGCCACATATAGATCACAATCAGGTCTGCTATGTGTTTCAATCTGCCTTGCTTGGCACACCTTCATCAGCTTGTCTTTGCTCAGTCTCTTGTATCCCACTTGACCAGACATGATTGAAAAATACAAGATGGGATAGAATAACAAAGGATAAGGAGGAGTCTGTTGCTATATGTCTCTATGTAAAAAAAATATTATGTACCCATTTATTTCTAAGAACTGCTTCAATTAAGTCTTTTAGTGTAGCTCAGCAACTATCCCACTACGTTGCCAACTGACTGTGAAGATTTACACACTAAGCCTTACCCTGCGCAGAGATTTTCCAGCACACTGGGCAACACTCCAATTGTCAGCAGGTTAATTTAGCAGTTAACCCTTTACACACATAGCTGCCACCACATGTTTTAATGAAGACACATACCTTTTCAGTTCTGACTTCTGACAAATGTCTGTGACACTTTCTATCTCAATCATACAGGGAAGCAACAGAGTTTTAAAATACTGGAAAGAACAAAGGGGGAAAGAGGTAATAAACCTTGGGACTTTAAAGGTGTATGGTAGAAATAGTGTATAGGACACAATTACAAATGGATAAAATTTAAATATTTTATTACAAAATCCCTTTGTCTAGCATGCTTTTCTTTTTCTCCCCATTTTCTTTTGTTTTGTCTTTGAGTGGTCATACGGTCGCCCCGGGCACCACTCTGGTTGTTAAAATCAATCTCCCAACTGATTGGAACCCTTTAGGTATTAGTCCCTGTCCTTGCTTCTTTCAGTCCGGTTTTTCCACCCTTTTTTCCTTGCATTGCATTATTGGAGATGCAACCTCACTGTCGCTACTCCAATTGCTTGTCAAGCTTTATCCCTTGCAATTATCCATTCTATAAGGGCAATCCCTTACCTAAGATGGTGGATTTGCAAGCGATGCGCTTCAGCGTCGCATCACCCACGCCACTAGGGCACTTGGCGCATATGCATGGGCATCCTCGTGGTACGTCCACGTCCCGGCGGTGATGTCAGACGCCGCCGGGCCGGGAGAAATCTATGAATGTGGCTGTTTGCCACTATGATCTGTCAGAAGCCCTTTTGGAGAGGGAGAGTGAGCATCTCTCCCACTCATGTCTACACAACCTGTCTTCCCCATATCGGTAAGCTTTTCTTTGATCTTTTTGTGCATCCAACACTGAATTCTTTCAATACTGCTATATCTTATTGAGACTCATGTGGCCCATCTGCCTCATGTGTTTGTTTCTTTGCAGATTTTTCTCTTTTGTGAGCACCTTGTGTTTCCTGATGCCCTGACAGTGTTGGTCGTGCTGCATATGTCCACTTCATACTTCAGCCGGACATTTACTCTTTGGGTTTATACAGTATGCTGAACTCGATTTTTGATCAGCAAGACAACAAAATTGATTCTACCCTTTAAGTACATATAGAGGTAATTCACCTGCCGCCATCATTCCTTCTTTGAACGATTGCCAGCTCGGTATTTCATACCCAAAGACAATCAAAATCTTTGCAAGTTTTCTTTCTACATCAATCATTTTTATGTTTCCTTTTTAGGAATCTGATATTTAAAAATTCTTTTCCTCCTGTGACTACTCTATGATACACAACAAATGGGGGCACTCTGAATATACATTGGACTTACATCTTTTTATCTAACACCAAGTTTTTTGCTTTACTCTAAGCAACCCTGGTAAGATTCATCTCTCTCCACATCTATATCCATCTTCGATTATACAATGTAAAATTTACAATATCTTTGTCTATATGCATAATTATAATATGCCAATATAATTTATTGATTTTTTTTTTGTTAAATCAATATAGCATGAGTTCTCATTTCTGTCCTTTCTGTTGTCCATAGCAATTTATACATCACACCTGAATCTCCAGAGGAAGCTGTAAAAAGCGAAACGTGCTGAGTGGTAGTGTCTGAACTTTTGCTTTTGAACAGAACATACAACTTGTATTTGGATAGAATGTTTTCCCTCATGTTTTTTATCTTTGTAATAAAATATTTAAATTTTATCCATTTGTAATTCCTATACACTGTTTCTACCATACACAATTAAAGTCCCGAGGTTTCCCCCTTCATTCTTTCCAGTAATTAATGGGATGTGGTGTTATATCTGACCTCTCTGCCTTACCTTTTATTAATAGAGTTTTAAAATATTGTGGCCCTCACAGAGGTAAATATTCTTTTATTTCTGATTAGAGCATTCAGAGATTCAGTTAAACAACTTTAAAATATTTTTTCAATAATAGTGAAAACATTCACAGGAAATATATTACAAAACAAACAGTAAGAAACAGTCAAAAAAATGGGTTTACAAGTACAAATTACTTTACAAATGCAGCCATCATTTGCTGAACGGGTGTTTAAAAGAGAAGTAAAGGAATTTTTTTCCTGATTATCACTTACCTAGGTGGATGCAGCATCGGTTCGATGCTGCATTTGTCCCCTGGCGCCTCTACACTGAGAACCGAGTGATCGAACATCGCAGATCGCTCATTTTTCAGAGCTCCGTTAGCAAAGAGCTGTAGGCTGTCAGTCACAGCTCTCTGCTCTTCTTCCTCCTCGCTCATTAGAGCGCTGAGCTGTGTAGGGGTGGAGCGGCCATCTCAGGCTCTCAGCGGCTGGCCAAGAGGCTGAGCGGGGTGTCAGTCCAGGCACCTGGTGGATCCAGACTCTTTGGCCGGGATGACACACAATGGACTGGCATTGGTGACGTCAGAGAGCGCACTTCAGTTCGCTCTCTGCTGAAAACGGGTCACAGGAGTGCAAAACGAATTGCATCCCGATGATCCATAGGAGAAGTACAGCTAAACGAGCTTTGGCTAAACTTCTCATTTAAGTGTTTTATTATGCTCCAACAGACACTCCCTTAATGCCAAATATTCTAATTATAACTTAATTTTTTGTGACAGGGTTTCACAATCCAACAAATGACATATTGTTGAACAGAATGATATTACGATTTGATAAACACCAAATATGATATGAATCCTAAGTATTTATCTTTAAGGTGGTGTCCCATTAGCCTTTTGCACCTTTTATTTCAGGCATCTATCTGGTTTTTATTTTCTTATACTTCCCTGTTTTATAAATGTAACTATATCACAGCAGGAATTTTGGACTTTATGTTGTTTACTGGTTTGATCTCATGTCAAAAACCAGACCTACATATGTGTATTTGCTTCTGGACTATTTTACAACCAGTTAACAGCCAAATTAGGACCGGGCCCATAAACTTTTCCAGATCCTAGGCTGAGTAGCATTTGATGTTTTTGAATTCCTTTCTAGCATATCTGCTTTGTGTCAGTGTACAGTCAGGTCCATAAATATTGGGACATTGACACAATTCTAATCTTTTTGGGACTATACACCACCACAATGGATTTGAAATGAAACACTGATAGTGACAGCTCTTTGGATCTCATATTGAGAGTTGACAGCAACAGATTCCAAACGCAAATAGCACACTTGAAATGAACTCTGGACCTTTTATCTGCTTCTTGTAAATGGGATAATGAGGGAATAACACACACCTGACCATGGAACAGCTGAGCAGCCAATTGTCCATTACTTTTGGTCCCTTAAAAAGTGGGAGGCACATATACAAACTGTTGTAATTCCTACACCGTTCACCTGATTTGGATGTAAATACCCTAATTTAAAGCTGAAAGTCTGCAGTTAAAGCACATCTTGTTCATTTCATTTCAAATCCATTGTTGTGGTGTATAGAGCCAAAAAGATTAGAATTGTGTTGATGTCCCAATTTTTATGGACATGACTGTATCTGAGGCCCTGTTCACATCTGAGTGATGCAATAGCATTTTTTTTGGGCACATTTTGTTTGCACATTTTCACTTGAATGGGCTGCCCTACACTCCAAAATCACAAAAAGTAGCTCCTGTACTATTTCTCTGAGCCGACTTTGGCATGGTTTTAAAAAGCGTGTTTTTGCTAGTGTTCTAGGTGTTTTGCCGTGTGAAATAATGCCCATTCCTTTAGGATATTTGAGGTGCCATTAATAATGAATGGTATTCAAATGTGCATAGCATGTTTTGGTGCATTTTTAGCACTTTATGGAAATACAGACATAATCAGACGTTTATGCATGCGATTCCGATATGCTCAGATGTGAATGGGGCCTGAAGCTGGGATGTAATGTTTTACCTTCTATGAGTGCCTAAAATAGACAGAACATTTAAATATGACCATTTTTGTCACTGACTTGTGCATTTGGGGGAATATGAGAGTGGCACTTTTTCCAGTTCATCTTCCCCATTCTCTCCACTTAGTATGGAGTTCATCAGACCTTATTATCGTCACAAGGGGCACTATACAGTGGCAGGGCTGACATTATTAAAACAAGAGAATCTTAAACAGTATTAAATCCAAAAACAAAAATGTATTAAATTACAACTTATCAATTCTTATATATAGTGGCTGCATTTGTTTTCTTTTATTTTAGCCTTTTTTTCTTATTTTTCACCTGATAAACTTGCCAGTAAATCTGTTATTTTTCAACTTACTCCAACAGACCCAACTGTCCAGATAAAATACCATCTAGAAGGTTGATACAAACCCAGGATTTCCAGCTGGGCATCTGGAGGGGAGATATTTTCCCCTCCCTTGTCTGCCCAAAAATGGTGGAGATGAGGTGGTGGAGGCGGGGTCCATGTACAGGGTGAGGACTGATCTGACAGGCTGGCCTGTTATACTCTTTGGGAGCTCATGCTGCGCCTGTGCACATGGATGCCTGTGGATGCACATGCAGATGTGGAGCAGATGAGGTCATGGATGCAGCATGCGGCCGTGGCATCCAAGTGGCACCTAGTTGATGTGGGCTTTTATAAAGAGCAGCAGCCAGGATTGCTAAGACAGGGCAGCGATCTGGGCAAGGGCTGCGTTATGCTGAGGGTAGAAACTTGTGTTGGACCCTATTGACTTTACATTACATGGGAGGGTATTTAGTGTTGTGATTTATTCACTTTAGGTGGTCTGAGGCTTTGGCTTACTAGGACATGGAAATCTTCTCCTCATATATGCCAATACTAATTACTGTATATGATATTGAGTTCCAACAGGTAGTTCTCCATATACGGTTTGTTTTATGTTCATGATGGTAGGATTGTTATTTTGTTTAATGTTAATCTTCTGCCTATCTTTCAGTTGGTTAGATGACAGATGCACATGTGCTGGAATAGCAGGCTTTTGAGGCTGTATGTTTGCATGCAACTACAGGAAAATGAATACACTTGATGTGTGGGGATGGTGTTTGCTGTGGTCCCTTATATGGAATCTGTGGCCTAGCCAATATTTATTATTTACCGTATATACTCGAGTATAAGTCAAGTGTTTCAGCACATTTTTTTGTGCTGAAAGTGCTCGAGTCAAGCACTTTTCTGCAGCAAAAAATGTCATTTTCCGAACCGAATTTGGGGCCCCGTATCTCAGGGCCACTTGGTCCTAAAATTTGGTGTGCAAACCCAGTGGAACTGCTACCATAACATATCCAAAGATGGAGTTCCTAGCACTAAGTGGCCCCGAGATACGGGGCCCCAAAATCGGTTCGGAAAATGTCATTCTCTGCTGCAGAAAAGTGCTTGACATTTTCTGAATCGATTTTGGGGCCCTGTATCTCAGGGCCACTTAGTGCTAGGAACCCCAAATTTGGTGTGCAAACCCAGTAGAACTGGTACCATAACATATCCAAAGATGGAGTTCCTAGTACCAAGTGGCCCTGATATACGCGGCCCCAAAGCCGGTTCGGAAAATGTCATTATCTGCTACAGAAAAGTGCTTGACATTTTCTGAACCGATGTTTGGGGCCCTGTATCTCGGGGCCACTTGGTGCTAGAAACTCTAGCTTTGGATATTTTATGGTGCTAGTTCCACTGGGTTTGCACACCAAATTTGGGGGTTCTTAGCACTAAGCGGCCCCAAGATATGGGGCCCCAAATTCGGTCAACTGTGTCCATCTGCAGCAATGTCATTTCGGGACCCTTTGGGTTCAGAGACCCCAAATTTTGCCTGCAGCTAGGGGGCATCTAGGAACCCTTAACTACCGAGTTTGAAGTTCGGGGGACCTATGGCTGCAAATGGGCACAGTGAGGCATGCAAATGGGCATTGTTGACCCTCTTTTCCATTTACAGTAGCTGTGCATTTCTCACCCTCGTCTTATACTTGGGTCAATAAGTTTTTCCCATTTTTTTTTGGTAAATTAGGGCCTCGACTTATACTCGGAACGACTTATACTCGAGTATATATGGTATTTCTACTAAAGAGATTTGAGTAATATTATTTACTATCTAATGAGGGTAATCTCCTTATTATAGGATGCTACCCCCTGTTAATTGGAACTTTGGTTTTCCTTGTCAAAAGAAGTTTATTGAGTATACAATATTATAAAGATACATAAAGTAAGTTTACAAGGATTTATAAAGTAAGCTCATTGTTTTACAGTAGGGTTTATATAGGTAAATATCATGAAATTTCAAATATTAAACATTGGGTTCACGTAAACCTAAATTAAAGATATATATCATTTCCTTAGTTACTTTTGTAGGTATTTAAATGATTTATACCTAATATACATATTGTTTACAAGTAGAGTGTATATAGGTCAAATAAATTCTGATAATGAGCTTTAATCGTAAGGTGGAGAAAAGGAAAGAGAAAGAAGAAAAAGGGTTGAAAGGTAGAGGTATGGTCCACAAGGTTGTCCCGCTCGTCAGTTTATTATTCTTTTTAGTTCTCTTTGAAGCCTTAGAATGGGTGTCTCTGTAAGTCATTTAATCTGTTACCATGGCAACAGGACAGAGTCATTGAAGTTTGACAGGAACTGTTGTTTTATCCAAGGGTGCCAAAGTTTTTCAAATTTTGGAATTTGATTTTGATCGATGGCTACCATCTTAGCATGGGACATTGTATTATTCATTCTGTAAAATGTTTCTGCTAGTACCAATGTAGGAGATTTCCATGCCTTGGCCACTGTTTGTTTTGCAGCCGTTATTAGTTGGATCATAAGTTTGAATTGAGAGAGTGTTAACCATTCCGGTTTTAGATTAAGTAAGGTTAAATATGGATCTGGTTGTATTATTTTTTTAAATATTTTAGATGCAATCACGAAGACTTCCTTCCAGAAGGTTTGGATTACTGGGCACGTCCACCATATGTGTAAATATGTGCCTATTTCTGGGCATCCTCGAAAACAAAGAGCTGAGGTATTAGGTGAATATTTTGCCACTCTAGCGGGTACAAGGTACCAGCGAGTTAGGACTTTATAATTTGTCTCCAGTGCTAAGATGTTGGGTGAAGATGACTTAGATGTGAGCCATATGTTAGACCAGTCCGTGTCTTCCAAAGTTCGTCCCAGGTCCTCCTCCCACCTCTGAACGTAAGAGGGTCTATTAAGATTTGCTACTCCATATAATTGATTATAAAGTGATGAAATTGTACCTTTAGCAAATGGATCTTTTGTACAGATTGATTCAAAAATGGATAATTGGGATAATGGTGTATCCCCCTTTAGGAATGGTGTATAGAAATTTTTGATTTGGAGATATCTAAATATCTCAGAGTTTGGTAGATCATATTTTTCTCTAAGCGATGGGAATGAAAGGAATGATTTAGATGCTATGAAGTCACTTAGTGTCTGAATGCCTGATGTTGTCCAAGCTTTAAAAGAATTTGGGTAGATCCATGCCGGATAAAAGGCCGGATTTCTGATAAAAGAAAGGAGAGGATTGTGTGGAGATTGTAACTGATATTTGGTTTTTAGTTTATCCCAGAGAGATAAGAAGTGTTTAGTTATGGGATTATGAATTTTAAAGCGGTCTTTAGGATCAAGCCATAATAAATTTGATATTAATAGAGGGTCATTTTCTGAAGCCTCTATAAATACCCATAATGGGATTTCCTGTTTTGCATGGTATTTGGACAGACTGGCCAAATGTGCTGCTCTGTAGTAGTTAGTAAAATTAGGGTATCCCAGGCCTCCTTTATTTTTGGGAAGATGTAGTGTGTGTATAGGTATACGTGGTTTAGAAGAGCCCCATATAAACGAAGTTGCTCTTTTTTGTACTATTCTCAAAAAATAGGAAGGAATTGGAATAGGGAGGACTCTGAATAGATAAAGCAATTTGGGTAGAATAGTCATTTTGATTGCATTAATCTTCCCTATCCAGGATAAAGGAAGTTGCGACCATTGTTTTATTAGATTTGTGATCTGTCTTAATACAGGAGGATAATTGGTTAAGAATAAGTCAGAATGAGATGCTGTTAAATGAATTCCAAGATATGGGATTGATTTTTCTGCCCATGTGAATGGGAGTGCAGCCCTAGCCGGGATCAATTCCATGTTTGTGAGCAAAATATTAAGCACTAGGCATTTCTTAGGATTAATCATAAGGCCGGATAGGGCTGCAAATCCATCAAGAGCTGGTATTAAGTTAGGACCAGAGACCTGTGGTGATGATAGAAAAAGTAATATATCGTCTGCAAATATACATAATTTGTGTGTAATACCTCCTACTTCAATGCCAGTTATAGTTTGGTTTGTTCTGATGTATTGGGCCATGGGTTCGAGTATAAGGGCAAATAATAAGGGAGATAATGGGCAACCCTGTCGGGTACCTCTTTCGATATTAAAGGCTTCAGATTTGTATCCAGCATATTTTATATAGGCTTTGGGTTTATTATATAATGCTTTGATCCATGTTAAAAAGTGGGGTCCAAAACCCCATTTTTGTAATGAATATTGCATATATTGCCAGGATACTGTGTCAAATGCCCTCTTAATATCGAGAGATAGAAAACATAAAGGAATTTTCCGTTTTTTAGCAATATGTGCCAATAACACTGCCCTGCGTATATTATCGCCTGCCTGTCTATTTGGCATGAAGCCTACTTAATCTCTATGTATTAATTTTCCTATAATGCTATTGAGGCGTTTTGCTATTATTTTTGCTAATAATTTAATATCGAGGTTTAACAGAGAAATAGGCCGATAATTCACACAGGAAGTATCATCAGAAAGGGGTTTTGGGATCATACAAACAATTGCCATTAGTGTTTCTTGCCGAAAAGAATGTCCATCTAGAAGTTTGTTAAAAGTTTCAGTGAGAATGGGAGAGAGTATTTCTGAGAATGTTTTATAGTATAAAGCCGAGTAGCCGTCTGGGCCTGGTCTTTTGTTAAGTTTTAGGTCTTTTATGGCGTTAGCAACTTCATCTATAGTTATAGGCTCATCCAAACTGCTTTTTTGATTCTGAGATAACTCAGGTAAGGTTATTTTTGAGAAGAAGGATTCAGCCTCTGTAGGATTAAATTCATTGTTTTTCTTGTATAAAGTTGCGAGATGTGAGTGAAATTTATGGACTATTTTAACTGGATTACAAGTGTAAACATTTTTTGATAATTTCAAACGTATTGGTTTGAAAGATTTGTTAGTTGAATTTAATGCCCGAGCCAAATATGTACCTGGTTTGTTTGTATTCATGTAGAAATTGTGTTTGGAGCGTTTGAGGGATTTATCAACTGACTCAGTGAGAAATAGATCGTATTCCAATCTAGATTTTTCTAGATGAGATTTTGTACTCTGAGATGGATTATCTTGAAATGATATGTAGGCTGCATTAAAATTGAGTTCTAGTTTTTTTGCTAGATTTTTGCGTTCCCGTTTAAATAGTGCCATTTGTCTTTGTATTGTACCACGCAAGACAGGCTTATGAGCTTCCCACAGTGTTATTGGGGAGATGTCTGTTGTATTATTAATTGATATGTATTCCTTTAAAGCTTGTTCAATGGCCATCTGATGTAGTGGGTGTTTGAGCATTATGTCCGGTAAGTACCACGTTGGGTCATGCGCTTTCGGTATGGCTGAGGCTATAGTAGTGTATACTGCATTATGGTCAGACCACGGAATCGGAATTATATCTGATGCAATAATTTCTGGTATCATTCCTATTGTTAGAAAAATATGATCTATTCTGGTGAAGGTTTGATGAGGGTGCGAGAAATAAGTGAATTTCTTTTTCATTGGGTTACTTTCTCTCCACGAATCTACCAGATTGTATTTGGAAAGAAGTTGAGAAAAGGGTAATCTAGAGGTTATTTTGGATGGTGTAAAAGGTGATTTAACTAGAAATGGGAGGAGGACCTGGTTCGAATCCCCACACATTATCACTGTTCCTATTTTGTGTGTATTAATCACTTGTAATATATGTGAGAGGAATGGTGTAGGTTGTTTGTTAGGAGCGTAGTAGGAAATCACTGTAATTGCTGTATCCATTATATAACCCATGAGTATCAGGTATCTACCTTCTGGGTCTTTAAATTCTGATGATAAGGTGAATGGTGTGGATCGGTGAAATGCAATTAGAGTTCCCCTTTGCTTGGTACAGGCAGAAGCCGTGTAAATTTGTTGATAAAAAGGAGAAATATATTTTGGAGTAGAATCTTTGGTGAAGTGTGTTTCTTGGAGGCATACTATGTGAGCCTTCTTGTTATGAAAAGTACGGAAGGCTTTGGTCCTTTTTTGAGGGACATTTATTCCCTGAACATTCAGGGAAAGTATATTCAGTGGTGCCATGTCAACAAATCAAATAGTTTTGACTTACTTTTTGTTATGCAGAGCTGACTGCGCAGATCAACCTGTGTGGACTGAAGAGATGAATAGATAGAAAAGAAACCAGTGAATTCTGGAGTAAAGAGTAAACAAAAAACATATGAGATTAGTTGATACATTGTATAAATTATTTTTTGCAAGTAATCACAATTTACCCGTGAAAGAGAATAAATATCTCTCTCAGGGGAATAAGTGCCTTCGTCACACTCCCACATAATATGGTTGGGAGAATGAGGAGGGCTAATGGGGGTACACTGATCTTCCGCTTACAGGAGAGAAGTGCTATGTCAAAAGACATCAAAATGATGTTTCATTAATTGGAGTGCAGAATATAGTTTTTGTTGAAATTATTTATTCCAGGGTGGTTGTATATGGTTAGTCTTGCCCTAGGCTAAATAATTCAGTTAGAAAGGTACTGTTAATAACTTTGGTATTGATGAAGATAGTTTGAATTATTTTGGGATTTCAACCCTTTTAGAGTAAACAATTACACATTTTATTCATATGTAACTGCCCAGACACGTTAACTCATAAAATTGAGGTTGTATTGCTTCAGATTAGAATAAACAAAAACATAATTCTAGGAACTAGTTAGGAAAAGAAAGAAAAAGCTTCCATTACTTCTGGATTATTGAACATATTTGTCCTAAAAAGTAATAAATCTATTGTTATTACCTGATATTATATAACTGAACAAGAATTTCCTTATTTTACTTATATAGTCTAAGGCTATATGAATCAGAAGTAATAAGAAATATAACTGGAATGTAACATGATCCCACACAGTGTGTGACTATCAGAATGCAGTTACATTCAGTTATAAATACAGGTTTTTTAAAGAGAACCATCTCTTAGTATAATAAATGAGGAGATATCAGGAATTAGGATGTCAGTCCATTGAATCTTCTTGTTCCATGGATGATGTGGCATAACGGCCTCTTTTGTGAGAATGATGATTCCCATTTTGTTCTGAAATTTTCTGGGTGCTGCCTGAAGGTGAAGATGACGCCATTCTTCTGCGTGTGGGAGAGTTGCTGCTTGTGGGTTCTGTCAGATTTAATTTTAAAAGGGTTTGTTGTAGTTCATCTGCTGATCTGCTTCTGTAAGTTGTACCTTGGTAGTTAAATCTGACTGAAAAGGGGAAGCCCCATTCATACATAATGTTGTGGCGTTGCAGTTCCATTAGTTGGGGTTTCATGGATCGTCTTTTAGTAATAGTAAGTTGGGATAGGTCAGCAAAAATTTGATAATTGTGTCCTTGAAAATTAAGTTCCTTTTTTTCTCTTGCAGCAATTAGTATTTGTTCTTTCGTTCTGTAATAATGAAATTTTGTGATTATATCACGTGGGGGTCCATCTTTCTTTTTGGCTGTGAGGGCTCTGTGTACTCTGTCCAGTTCTAAACGTTCAATAGGGATATCTGGCTTTAGTTCTTGTAATAGAGCAGTAATAGTAGATTGCAGGTCTGTCACGGTTTCAGGTATTCCCCTTGTGCGCAAGTTTGAACGTCTGGCTCTATTTTCGTAATCTTCGAGCTTAGTTTGAAGTATTAAATTCTCTTCTTTTAATTGTTCCAATTCTGTTATATTTACTTGGGTTGTAATTTCAATTTCATCCATTTTTATTTCTAAGGCTGCGGTGCGGTTTCCCAGCTCTCTTATTTCTTTGGTTAGGCTTTTTGTTATTTGGTCTGAGGTTTGTTTTAAAGCCTTATGAAGCATCTTTTCAAATTGTAATAATATTACTGGGGATGCTGAGGAGTCTTGTGGAGAAGTTTGTGAGAGGATTTGTTCTGTATCTGATTCAAATGGAGAGTCTTGCTGTGACATTTTCTGTCTGTGAGAGCCCCCTGATGCTGTATCTTGTGAGGTGACTGGAGCTGCTTCAGCTGCAGTGAGTGCCTGTGAGCTCTTTGTGAGGTGATTTTTATTTCTGCCACGGTTTCCTCCCAGTACCATATTTCCTGCCCAAACTTTCACAGTTTGTTCCCTGGGGTAAAAAGGTTCAAATGGATACCTTTTGAGCCTGCAGGCTCCGCTTTGTCCTTCTCTTCTCTCCTCAGCGGTGCAGAGCTCTAACAATGCATGTCTGCTCCGTTAGGCTCCGCCCATCTCCCTGGAACTTTGGTTTTCTAACTGCCCCTGTTGTACATATGTGAGATGCAAGCTTTGCTGATTCTCGTTAAAAAATAAGTGAAATTGGTCCTTTAAGTAAGTTGAACTTTTATTATCTGGTAATCATTCTTGAGGTTAATTCAGCTTGCTGACACTAAAGCCTAGTACACATAGTCCGAATGTCGGGAGACATTGGGCGGTTCAATAAAAACCGTCCAACATTCGGCCCGCGTTTATGACAACCGGTCTGACAGAAGCCAGCTGTTCGGCCGGCTTCTGACGGACGAGCATGTTGGAAAACCAGCCGCAGACCGCCTCCTGGTCAACGCTCTAAGCCGATGGCACAGATCGCTTAATGAAGTGTTCTGGCAGGGGGCCTGTCTCCCTTTTAGAACACAAAAGCTCAGCGGGGGAGATTGCTGTACTAACATCAGATTGTTAGTACAGAGGCTTAGACCTGAGCTGTCAGTTTTTTTCATTTAACCCACTGGGTTGAACGAAAAAAAAAACTGATAGTGTGTACTAGGCTTAAGTTTCATATTACCTTTTTGCTTTTAGCTTTGATATCACTTATCATCTCTTATACTAGTCTCCCTTATGATGCAGTTACTAAGTTATACAGGACATTCGCTTCATGTGGGCTGCATCCGTCTGCTAACCAATTTACCAGCTCCATGGGGGTATGCCATTGCACTTAAATTTGTGATTGTGATTATTTTCATAGATCTTTTTTGTATATTAATACATGTTTCTTTAGTTAGGTCATTCTTCCTTTAAAGCGTATGGATGATCCTGAGGAAACAATTTGCGAAACACGTTTACCTACCAATGTGCCTATCCTTGAGAAATGTACAAACCCTTTATGATAATTGTTGATGGAAGATGACATTATGTGATGCGGGGAAGTGTTTAATCCCCAGTTTTATGGACTTTTTAACCACTTACGGACCGCCCGCCGTCGTTTTACGTAGCTACTTTAAAGAGGAATATAGTTGTTATGGCAGCAGCTAGCTGCCATAACCCCAGTATCCTCCTCTTCAGCAGGTGGTCTGCTTTCAGATAAAAGTGGTCTCTGTGGCGGGTTCACCGCAAGATCACTTTTATCAGCAGCGGGAGAGGGGCCCCCCTTCCCGCCGTTTACCGGAGCCTTCGGCAGCGGTGGAGGCGATCGGGTTCTTTCTCCTGTTAGGTATGGAGATGAGTGAGGGGAAGATGGCCCCCACCCGTCTCCATATCATTGCAAGACATCACTTCCGCCCATAGCTCCTAAAGGGACTTTTTTTTTTTACAAATGACAAAATTGTATTTATTTTTTTATTGCATTTTAGTGTAAATACGAGTTCTGAGGTCTTTTTGACACAGTGTAAAAATAAAAGATAAAAGGTAAAATAAATAAGAAAAAAAAACCCCTTTGGGCTCCTTTTGCTAATCTTGTGTTAGTAAAAGTTTGGTGAGAGACGATTTGCGCTTTTTCAGACTCATGGTTTACAGATCGTATTTCAGGTGTTCAGTTTGTGCTTGTGGGTTTGTATCTGTTCTTCAGTGCGTGCAGCGAGTTCCCATTGATTTTTCATTGTGTTCTTGTCCATTCGTTACTGATTTTCAGGTCACTCTTCACAGGCCTTGCTGTTCTTCAGTGCGTTCTGTTACTTCGTTCTGACCAGCCGACCGTTTTCTAGCCATGTTGCATGTACGTACTCATCTTAGAGTTTGTGCTGTGCAGGGGTTTGGTGTTGGGGTTCTTACTTTGACACAAGCCCAGTCCATGAACAGGGTGAGGAGGAGTTCATGGACCAAGAATTGGTTGCTCCAGCATGACCAATTCTGTCACATGCCTTTGCTCCGTGAGATCCGTGAGAATTGTCTAGTCACTTAACAATGTATTTTGTCAGCTCCATAGTAGTGCTTTACCCTAAATATCCCCTAAAATGTGTAAAAATGTGATTCGTGCTTTTAATTCAGGCAGAGTGCCAGAGGTTTTTTTTGGGGTCCCAAAATCATTTGGAACCCTCCCTCCCCCCCAACTGCTTGGCTTTGCCTAACCCATACACACTATACCTACCTCTTTTTTTGTCAGATTAATGGATGAATACCCCAAAGCATGTAGTGCAAGGGCCTGCCTGAATACTTTCAAATGGTACTGTTTAAAGTTTTTGTATCCTATTATTATCTTGATAGGTAATAGCAGAATGTAAAAATGTGCTAAAATGTGTACAGTGTGTATTTATATCTTTGTATTAGGACACTTCTTACCTGTCCAGTGGGCTGCCAATAGTGTAAGTAAGGAGGGGCTGGCCAAAGTAATACACATTATTTAGGCATTCATCTCTCAATGAAGTGGAGAGGGTTACCTGTCCAAAACATCCCCCCCCCCCCTTAAAATTTTGAAAATGGCCCATGAGAGGGGGGGGGGGGGAATCTGATAAGTAGACCTTATACCTTTGTCTTTAAATACTCCCTAAAATAAATGTTATACTGATGTTGGCCAAGAATGTTTGTGTCTAATCTGCTTTCCATGTTTTTGTGCAAAATGATTATTTTTTTTTCTTGTTTGACTCCACAGTTTCCTTCCAATCCACAGGAATGACAATTTTGTGAACTATGTTACCTCAGTTGGGCCTGAGGCCGGAATTCAGAATGAACCAACCCTGACAGCGCTTGAAACTGGCCATCCTGGCTTGCCCCCCCAGAGTGCCCGTGAGGTCCGTTTAAGATACATGGAATACTTTGCGGGTAGGGGGGCCATCGATATGCCAGACAATGTCTAAGACATTTTTTAAATAAAAATATATTTTAAACTAAACAAATATTTGCTTTGATTTGCTACTTGGCTTTCTTTTAGCTGACCATGACCGAAATTTGGGGAGTCTTGAAAATGGCGTGATTGTGTAAAAGTCGAAAGCACTGTTGGGTGTTATTTACTAAAGGAAAATACACTTTTGGCACTACAAGTGCATTTGAGACTGCACTGAAACTGCAGTTCAAAGTGGATTTGCCTTTAGTAAATAACCCCCATTGCCACTGAAAACAACATCTTTATACTAAAAAAAATGCTTTTGAGCATTGAAAGAAGAAGCCACACATTGTTGATTATCAATCTTTTTAATCCAAAAACAATCACATGTGCGTTTATAAAAGGGTTTTTGAACAAACCAACATATTTGTTGTATAACAGTTTTTTAGGTCACATTATAATAATAAGTAGAAATTGCCTTTTAAGGTAAAACATAAAAAAATACACAACTCTGGAACTTACAAAGTTCAACTTTTATAGAAAGGGAAGGCAATATCAGACATGAGTATTTATAAACTGTGTTTGATATTGCGTTCAGCAGATGGGGTGATGTCACCCCTGGAAAAGCCAAATTTTGAAGATGCACACAAATTGCCTAATGTCAACATGTGCTAGCTGCCATCATGGGGATCAATGAACGTGTTTTGTGGGTGCAACCCCTTCCTCTCAGCTACTTTATTATTGAGGAAGGGGTTGCACCCACAAAATGCGTACATTGATCTCCCGTGATGGCAGAGAGCACATGTTGACACAGTGTGTGCATCTTCAAAATGTGGCTTTTCGATAATATGCCAAAAATTATTCATAAAAACAACAATACACATGGAATAAGTTAGGGATTTCTGGGTGTTTTATATTCTCCCTAAAACATCAATGATGCTCTTCATTTTGTTTTAAACATCATTGATGTTTTGCTTAATGTTTTCTAAATCCCTATTACACCCCATTATCTCCCCGATGAGGATCTGGGCACTTTCACTTGTGAAATTACATTCCTCTTCCACAACATCACGATCACCTAAAACAAAATTAAAAAAAACCCAATGTATTATAAATATGCAGGCATCCATCTCTTACCTGAGCCTGTGGTCGCAGGCACTCACTTGTTGTGGTGACAATTTCAATAACGTCTCCCTCCTCCTCCTCTGGTTGTGTTTGGGGGATTTCCACTTCTTCCTGAGGTGGGGGGTCCGTGTTCTCCTCTGATGAGTGGTGTCCTCCGAGTCTTTTCTCTCCTATGTGAAAAAAAATAGGTATACTTAGCACACAGATATTTGATGGCAGAAATAGGAATATGAAACATTGCTTGAAAGTGGGGTACAATTGTCTGTTTTGGCAGAGTTCCAAGATGTAGAAATATTTTTGTCCTTTGTCAAGCTTGAATACTTACCTGTTTTGTGCAAGCTTCACAGATGGAGACACCCCTATAATATACACTGGAGCACCCATGTGGGCCCCCTAATAAAAAGGGTGTTCTTGTGTCTCACACTAGTGCTCCAGCGTCCAGATGTGTAAACAGCTGCTGAGTGTCCTCTCTTTACACAGAATCTAGTTTGCATTTCATTCTAGTTACAAACCCATCTAGACAACAAACTTATTTTAAGAGAAGTAGGGCCTAAAAAATGTATTGTACTGCATCTGGACAAAACATGGTGTTTTAGTGGCCGAACCAACAATGTTGCCTACGAACGAATAATGTGTCCATGAACATAAAAGTTGCCATTTTAAACTGTACAACAGTAAAGAAAAGCACATGGAGCAGCACGAACATAATCAAAATAAAGAATAGGAACACAGGACAACTACTTACTTTTTTGCAGCATTCTCCTGAGCCTTCTATACTGATCGTGCTCTCTTAATTTGAGGTCCGACCACCGCTTCCTCAGTTGATCCTTGGATCGTTGTACCCCAAAATTCCTGTGCAGACTATTCACAACTATTGCCATGATCTTGGGCTTTCTCACATTTGGGTTAGGGTAAGGGCCATGCTTCCCATCATAGTCAGCCCTCTTCAATATGTCGACCATCTCCACCATCTCTACAAAGGCCATATTTGATGCCTTAAATCTTCTCCTCCGGGATCGTGACGTTTCTGGCTCTGGGCTTTCCTCCTCCCCCTCGTTGCTGTAATTATCACGCACCTGCTCTGTCTCCGCCATGTGCTCTCCCCCACTGTGCCGAAAGAGAAGGGGCGGGGAATAGACTAGAAATAACGTCAGGGGTGGGTGGAGTTTCACGCCTGAGCAGTGGATATAAAGCGTAACACGCTTGCGTCTTACGTACAATCTGTGAGCGGAGGAAGGAATATCGGAAGCGCCGATCGTGATAATGAAGGTAACATTTAAACTTAGGCCTATACTGCTTAGAGATTGAGGCCTATATTGGGACAAGATTAGGAGACTTTGGCCTGACATTAGGGTTTGTCTTGTGTATTGCAGATAAAATGGATGGCTTCAATGACCACAACTTCCTCCCCCTGTTCATAGACAAATACAGGGAGCTGCCCTGTCTGTGGCAGGTGAAACATCCACATTATAATCATAAAAAAAAGAGGCAGGCAGCGCTGGAGAAACTGCTGGAGTTGGTGAAGCCGGTGGTCCCCACGGCAACCATCCCCTATTTAAAAGCCAAAATTGGTGGCCTGAGGAGCACTTATCTTAGGGAGCGCAAGAAGGTCCAGGATTCCCAGAGATCCAGAGCTGCAGGAGATGTTGTTTATGTCCCCAGGCTCTGGTACTATGAGAGACTTCGATTTCTGACAGACCAGACTGAAGTCAGGGAATCCCTCTCAACCCTTCCTTCCACTCTTCCTTCCACCCTATCTTCCACCCCAGCTGAGGCTTCTGATATCCAACCTGGGACTTCCAGCCAGGAAGAAGTGGAGGAGCCCAGCTTGAGCCAGGTATAGCATTGTTCTACAGATTTCTTGGCAAAACATAAAATGATGTTTACTAGATGTTATTATTGATCACTAATTGCTGATTTAATAAAGTGTTTTACATATCAATAGACAGTAGTGGGCAAAAATAATTGGGACAAGAATGAAAAATGCTTGGCTCAGAATGATAGTCTGTTATATTTGTTAACATTCAATTTGCAACAATCATGAGATGGAAGTTGTGTGTGATTGATGAAGAAAAAACTAAAACTATGTCCCTTTTTCATACACAGGAAGACCTCAGCCAGGAGGAGGCTGTGGAATGTGGCAGCCAGGAGGAGGCTGTGGAATGTGGCAGCCAGGAGAAGGCGGGGGTTAGTAGCAGCCAGGAGGAGGCGGGGGTTAGTGGAAGCCAGGAGGAGGCAGGGGTAAGTGGCAGCCAGGAGGTGGCCGGGCCCAGTAGGAGCCTCACAGAATCACAGGTTCCTCTCCTCCGCCTTCCAGCCAAAAGACCCAGAAAGGGGAGTAACGTGGAGGATTCAGCCCTCTGGCTGATTCAGGAGGCTTCTGCCTCCCTCAGAGCCACCCCCATTCATAAAGAGGCCTTTGCCTGCATGGCTGCCACAAAACTGCAGGACATGCAGGAGGGCCAACGCCTCATGTGTGAGGACATCTTTTATAAAACATTAACTAAGGGGGTGAGGGGCGAAATCGCACCCAATAGCCACCTGTGTGAGTTACATCATCCTCCTCCTCCTGCCACAACTCCAACACCACAGACACAGCGTAAAGGGAAGAGTGGAAGGAAGACAAGAAAGTGATGGCCTGGGTCATAGGCGTGCGCACAGGGTGTGCCGGGTGTGCCCAGGCACACCCTAATCACCCCATGCGCATTCGTATTATCGCTCTGTGTAGCAGCAGGAACATGGTAAAGATCTCCCTCTTACCTGCTCTGCCATAAGAAAAGTGTTTATGCTCTTCTCTTTCACTGTGCCGGCAGGGAGATCAGTGTGCCGGGTTCATATATATGTAGACACATACATATGCATGTGAGTTTGAGCTTAAGGGTGCACACCCTAATACAATAGGCTGCGCACACCTATGGCCTGGGTTCAGTCTGGTCTGACAAAAGATGCAGGCTCTTGTATGACCACAGCCTGGGGACATGCATGTCATCTGCTGCTGTTCATGATCTCTTGGACTTCTGGACCAGATTGTACTCCCTTATATATGGACTCCTCAGGCCACCAATTTTGCCTTAAAATAGTTGATGTGTGCCCTGGGGGCCAAAGGCTTTGCCAATATCTGCTGTTTCTCCAGCGTTGCCTTCCCTCTTTCTTTGGTTAGGACCCCTTAATAAATGTTTTTTTTTTTTAATAATACTCGCCTATGTGTGTTTTCCTTCAAAAAGGACAGTTTGTTTGTGAGGAGGCAGGTACATTTCAAAAATACAACGTGAAATTAACAAGAGACACCAACACCAAGCAATCTCCTTGAGATTAAATAATACAAGATAATAATCGTGTTGTGGTAATTTGACACACAAAACACACCCAAAACTAGTCTGGAGTAAAAAAAAAAATAATTAAAAAAATAACAGGAGATCAGGATTTAAAAAAACTAAAAAAAAAAATCAAAAAATCTAAAAACATAAAAAAAAAAATTCTTTTCGTGAGATGTGACTAATCAAAATATTATATTCATGAAATCACGAAAAATAAAAAAGCAAGAAGTTTGTGAGAAGTTTGTGTGAATATGAGCAGCAAAACAACTTCATTCTTCTAATATTATAAAGAAGAAGAGAGTGCGCTGCATTAACCACTTGCCGACCGGGCCATAGCCTAAAGAAGGCTACAGCGCGGTCGGGTTATCCTGGGATGGACGTCCGTAGGACGTCCTCCCAGAATCCTGCTCTCGCGCGCCCCCTGGGGCGCGCACCCGAGAACTTCTGTGACCGCCGGGTCCAGAGGACCCGGCGCATCACGGATCACGGTAAACGGCCGCTGATCGCGGCCGTTTACCATGTGATCGCTCCGTCAAATGACGGAGCGATCACATGTAAACAAACCGGCGTCATGTCATGACGCCGGTTCCTCCCTCCCCTCTGTGTACCGATCGGTACAGTGTGAGAGGAGAGGGGGAGGGATCGGATGGCAGCACCGCTGTGGGCTGCATGTGCAGTGCTCACAGCGGTGCTCAGTGACAAATACAGTCACATCCATCCCACCATGCTCAGCCATCCCTGCAATACACCCTGCAATATACCCAGCAATACCCCGCAATACTCTGCAATACCCCGCACTACTCTGCAATACCCCGCAATACTCTGCAATACCCCGCACTACTCTGCAATACCCCGCAATAGTCTGCAATACCCCGCACTACTCTGCAATACCCCGCAATAGTCTGCAATACCCCGCAATACCCTGCACTACTCTGCAATACCTCGCAATACTCTGCAATACCCCGCAATACTCTGCAATACCCCGCAATAGTCTGCAATACCCCACAATACCCTGCACTACTCTGCAATACCCCACAATACTCTGCAATACCCCGCAATAGTCTGCAATACCCTGCACTACTCTGCAATACCCCACAATACTCTGCAATACCCCGCAATAGTCTGCACTACTCTGCAATACCCCGCAATAGTCTGCAATATCCCGCAATAGTCTGCAATACCCCGCAATACCCTGCACTACTCTGCAATACCCCACAATACTCTGCAATACCCCGCAATACCCTGCACTACTCTGCAATACCCTGCACTACTCTGCAATACCCTGCACTACTCTGCAATACCCCGCAATACTCTGCAATACCCCGCAATACCCTGCAATACCCCGCAATACCCTGCACTACTCTGCAATACCCCGCAATAGTCTGCACTACTCTGCAATACCCCGCAATAGTCTGCACTACTCTGCAATACCCCGCAATAGTCTGCACTACTCTGCAATACCCCGCAATACCCTGCACTACTCTGCAATACCCCCCAATACCCTGCACTGCTCTGCAATACCCCACAATATCCTGCACTACTCTGCAATATCCCGCAATACCCTGCACTACTCTGCAATACCCTGCACTACTCTGCAATACCCCGCAATACCCTGCAATACACCGCACTACTCTGCACTACCCCACAATACCCCGCAATACTCCGCAGAACTCTGCAATACCCCGCAATACCCCACAATTTTTGACCAGTTCCCGCCCGCCGTCATATGACGTCCTTGACTTTGTGTGGGGATATCTGAATGATGCCTGCAGCTACAGGCATCATTCAGATATCAGCTTTTTCAGCCGGCGATTCCCTACACCATAAGAATGATCATAACGGCTGTTCCACTGCTTGATTGTTCTTATGGGAGGAGAGAGGGGATGCCACCCCCTTCCCGCCACCCTCCGGTGCTTCTACCGACTCCGCTACGATCGAAGCCAGGATCATTTTTTTTTTTATTATTATTTCAGGCTTCCTAGCCTAGAGGTGAGATGTGGGGTCTTATTGACCCCATATCTCACTGTAAAGAGCACCTGTCATGCAATATTCAAAAAAATAGTTTCTTTTGGGAAAAAGTGTCAAACTAAAATAAATAAAGTAAAATGAACAATAAAAAAAAAAAAAAAAAATTTAAAGCGCCCCTGTCCGTGTGCTCGCATGCAGAAGCGAACGCATATGTAAGTCCCGCCCACATATGAAAACTGTGTTCAAACCACACATGTGAGGTATCGCTGCAATCAGTAGAGCGAGAGCAATAATTTTGGCCCTGGACCTCCTCTGTAACTCAAAACATGTAACCAGTAAAAAATTTTAAAGCGTCAACTATGGAGATTTTTAAGTAGCGAAGTTTGGCACTATTCCACGAGCGTGTGCAATTTTGAAGGGTGACATGTTATGTATCTATTTACTCAGCGTAACTTTATCTTTCACGTTATGCAAAAACATTGGGCTAACTTTACTATTTTGTTTTTTTTTAAAGCACAAAACTGTTTTTTTTCCAAAAACAACGCGTTCGAAAAATTGCTGCGCAAATGCCGTGCGAGATAAAAAGTTGCAACAACCGCCATTGTATTCTCTAGGGTCTTTGCTAAAAAAAAATATATATATATGTTTTGGGGTTCTATGTAATTTTCTAGCAAATAAATTATTATTTTTACATGTAGGAGAGAAATATAAGAATTGGCCTGGGTGCTCCAGAACGCCTGGAGGTGCTCCCTGCATGTTGGGCCTCTGTATGTGGCCACGCTGTGTAAAAGTCTCACACATGTGGTATCGCCATACTCGGGAGTAATAGCAGAATGTGTTCTGGGGTGTAATTTGTGGTATGCATATGCTGTGTGTGAGAAATAACCTTCTAATATGACAATTTTGTGAAAAAAAAAAAGTTAAAAAAAAATCTTGATTTTTGCAAAGAATTGTGGGAAAAAATGACAATTTCAAAAAAACTCACCATGCATCTTTTCAAATACCTTGGAATGTCTTCTTTCCAAAAAGGGGTCATTTGAGGGGTATTTGTACTTTTCTGGTATGTTAGGGTCTCAAGAAATTAGATAGGCCGTCAGTACTTCAGGTGTGATCAATTTTCAGATATTGGCACCATAGCTTTTGGACTCTCTAACATTCGCAAGGACCAAATAATATACACCAATTTGTACTTATTTTTACCAAAGATATGTAGCAGTATAAATTTTGGCCAAAATTTACGAAGAAAAATTACTAATTTGCTAAATTTTATAACAGAAAGAAATAAAAATTCATTTTTTTACCAAATTTTCAGTCTTTTTTCTTTTATAGCGCAAAAAATAAAAAACCCAACGGTGATTAAATACCACCAAAAGAAAGCTCTATTTGTGTGAAAAAAAGGACAAAAAATTTATATGGGTACAGTGTTGTATGGCTGAGTAATTGTCATTCAAAATGTTAGAGCACCGAAAGCTGAAAATTGGTCTGGTTAGGAAGGGGGTTTAAGTGCCCAGTGGTCAAGTGGTTAAACAATTTAAAACATTGCAGCGTGACGAAAGTGCTAGGTCCATTACGAATGCTAATTTTACCAGACCGAGCAGTTCCGTCTCGGAATTTATTCTGAGCATGCGTGGCACTTTGTGCGTCGGAATTGTCCACGCGCGGTCGGAATTTACGCGAACGGAAAATTTTATAGCCTGCTCTCAAACTTTCGACGACAAGCACCGATTGCACATTTTCCGTCGGAAAATCCGACCGTGTGTACAGGGCATAACAGTACACTCCCCCAGACTGACAATGCTGCTGTCCAAAGGTGTCTGCTTAACTTCTTCATCCAGAATGCAGATGCCCTAAGATATGAACTGTGTTACTGCCAAGATCACTTGGTGAAATAAAGGAAAAAAACCTAAAAAGAAAACGAATGCCACCATCTCATCTAGGGATTGGCTATAATACATGTAGCGCAAACCCACCCTGCTGGAGCTGCTTGGTAGATTGGGTTCTCTGTACTTTTGCCTCAATTCTGTGAACCCCTGCCCCTCTGACATACTAGGTTATACAAATGGATACAGCAATGCTATTGAGAGCACAGATATAGTTATTCTGCACACAACTAAAGAAAACCCCAGACTAGATAGTGGTAAAGTAACCCATTGTAATGGTTTGAAGTATATATACTATGTGTATGTATATATATGTATATATATCTATAGATATATATATAGATAAATATCTATATAGATATATATCTATATAGATATAGACATATATCTATATCTATATATAGATATATATCTATATCTATATAGATATACAGTATCGCACAAAAGTGTAAATATTTTATCATTTCATGTGACAACACTGGAGAAATTACACTTTGCTACAATCTAAAGTAGTGAGAGTGTACATCTTGTATAACAGTGTAAATTTGCTGTCCCCTCAAAATAACTCAACACACAGCCATTAATGTCTAAACCGCTGGCAACAAAAGTGAGTACACCCCTAAGTGAAAATTTCCAAATTGGGCCCAATTAGCTATTTTACCTCCCAGTGTCATACGACTCATTAGTGTTACAAGGTCTCAGGTGTGAACGGGGAGCAGTGTGTTAAATTTGGTGTTATCGCTCTCGCTCTCTCATACTGGTCACTGGAAGTTCAACATGGCACCTCATGGCAAAGAACTCTCTGAGGATCTGAAAAAAAAAGAATTGTTGCTCTACATAAAGATGGCCTAGGCTATAAGAAGATCCTGAAACTGAGCTGAAGCACGGTGGCCGGGACCATACAGCAGTTTAACAGGACAGGTTCCACTTAGAACATACCTCGCCATAGTCGACCAAAGAAAATGAGTGCACGTGCTCAGCGTCATATCCAGAGGTTGTCTTTGGGAAATAGACGTATGAGTGCTACCAGCATTGCTGCAGAAGGGGTGGGGGGGTCAGCCTGTCAGTGCTTAGACCATATGCCGCACACTGCATCAAATTGGTCTGCAAGGCTGTTGTCCCAGAAGGAAGCCTCTTCTAAAGACAATGCACAAGAAAGCTCGCAAAAACAGTTTGCTGAAGACAAGCCGACTAAGAACATGGATTACTGGAACCACGTCCTGTGGTCTGATGAGACCAAGAAAACGTATTTGGTTCAGATTGTGCCAAGCGTGTTTGGCCGCAACCGGGTGAGGAGTACAAAGACAAGTGTGTCTTGCCTACAGTCAAGCATGGTGGTGGGAGTGTCATGATCTGGGGCTGCATGAGTGCTGCAGGCACTGGGGAGCTACAGTTCATTGAGGGAGCCATGTACTGTGACATACTGAAGCAGAACATGATCCTCTCCCTTTAGAGACTGGGTCACAGGGCAGTATTCCAACATGATAACAACCCCAAACACACCTCCATGACGACCACTGCCTTGCTAAAGAAGCTGAGGGTAAACGTGATGGACTGGCCAGGCATGTCTCCAGACCTAAACCCTATTGAGCATCTGTAGGGCATCCTCAAATGGAAGGTGGAGGAGCGCAAGGTCTCTAACATCCACCAGCTCCGTGATGTCGTCATGGAGGAGTGGAAGAGGACTCCAGTGGCAACCTGTGAAGCTCCGGTGAAATCCATGCCCAAGAGGGTTAAGGCAGTGCTGAAAAATAATGGTGGCCACACAAAATATTGAAATTTTGCGCCCAATTTGGCCATTTTAACTTAGACGTGTACTCACTTTTGTTGCCAGCGGTTTAGACATTAATGGCTGTGTGTTGAGTTATTTTAAGGGGACAGCAAATCTACACTGATATACAAGCTGTACGCTACCTACTTTACATTGTACAAAGTGTCATTTCTTCAGTGTTGTCACATGAAAAGATATAATAAAATATTTACAAAAATGTGAGGGCTACAATACTTTGTAGAACCAACTTTCGCTGCAGTTACAGCTGCAAGTTCTTTTGGGGATGTCTCTAACAGCTTTGCACATCTAAAGAGTGACATTTTTGCCCATTCTGCTTTGCAAAATAGCTCAAGCTCTGTCAGATTGGATGTAGAGCGTCGGTGAACAGCAATTTGCAAGTCTTGCCACAGATTCTCAATTGAATTTAGGTCTGGACTTTGACAGGGCCATTCTAACACATGAATATGCTTTAATCTAAACCATTCCATTGTAGCTCTGGCAGCTTAGGGTCTTTCTCCTGCTGGAAGGTGAACCTCTGCCCTAGTCTCAAGTCTTTTGCAGACTCTTATGCCCCGTACACACGATTGGACTTTCTGACAAAAAAACTGTGGATTTTTGTTTGAAGGATGTTGGCTCCCACTTGTCTTGCATACACATGGTCACACAAATGTTGGCCAACAATTACGAACGTAGTGACGTACAAGACGTATGTGATATCTCCATTACACACGGTCGGACTTTCAGCCAACTGGGCTCACATGCAACATTTCCCTTCGGAAAATCCAATCGTGTGTACGCGGCATAAGAGGTTTTCTTCTAAAATTGCCCTGTATTTGGCTCCATCCATCTTCCCATCAACTCTGACCAGCTTCCCTGTCCCTGCTGAAGAAAAGCATCCCTAAAACATGATGCTGCCACCGCCATGTTTCACAGTGGGGATGGTGTGTTCAGGGTGATGTGCAGTGTTCTTTTTCCACCACACATATCGTTTTGCTTTTAGGTCAAATGGTTCAATTTTGGGCTCATCTGACCAGAGCACCTTCTTCCACATGTTTGCTGTGTACCCCACATGGCTTCTTACAAACTGCAAATGGGACTTCTTATGGCTTTCTTTCAACAATGGCCTTCTTATTGCCACTTTTCCATAAAGGCCAGATTTGTGGAGTGCACGACTAATAGTTGTCCTGTGGACAGATTCTCTCACCTGAGCTGTGGATCTCTGTAGCACCTCCAGAGTTACTATGGGCCTCTTGGCTGCTTCTCTAATTAATGCTCTCCTTGCCCGGTCTCTCAGTTTAGGTGGACGGCCATGTCTTGGTAGGTTTGCAGACGTGCCATATTCATTCCATTTTCGGATGATGGATTGAACAGTGCTCTGTGAGATGTTCAAAGCTTGGGTTTTTTTTAAAAACCTAATCCTGCTTTAAACTTCTCCACAACTTTATCCCTTACCTGTTTGGTGTGTTCCTTGCTCACTAAGGTTCTCAAACAAAGCTCTGTGGGCTTCACAGAAGAGCTGCATTTATACTGAGAATAAACTAGACACAGGTGGGCTATATTTACTAATTAGGTGACTTCTGAAGGCAATTGGTTCCACTAGATTTTTGTTAGAAGTATCAGAGTAAAGGGGTCTGAATACAAATGCACACCACACTTTTCAGAATTTTGAAATAACATTTAGCATTTTTCTTCCACTTCACATATATGTGCCACTTTGTTTTGGTCTATCATATAAAATCCCAATAAAATACATTTACGTTTTTGGTTGTAACATGACAAAATGTGGAAAATTTCAAGGGGTGTGAATACTTTTTCAAGGCACTGTATATATAAATATATATAATATATATACACTATATTGTCAAAAGTATTGTGACACCTTCCTTTACACCAGGGATATGCAATTAGCGGACCTCCAGCTGTTGCAGAACTACAAGTCCCATCAGGCATAGCAAGATTCTGACAGCCACAAGCATGACACCCAGAGGCAGAGGCATGATGGGACTTGTAGTTTTGCAACAGCTGGAGGTCCGCTACTTGCATATCTCTGCTTTACACGCACATGATCTTTAATGGCATCCCATTCTTAGCACGTAGGGTTTAATATTGAGTTGGCCCACCCTTTGCAGCTATAACAGCTTCAACTCTTCCACTGATGTTGGAAGAAAAGACCTGGCTCACAGTCTCTGCTCTAATTCATCCCAAAGGTGCTCTATCGGGTTGAGGTGCAGGCCAGTCAAGTTCCTCCCTCCCAAACAAGCTCATCCATGTCTTTATGGACCTTGTTTTGTGCACTGGTCCAAATCATTTGGTGGAGCGGGGATTATGATGTGGGCTTGTTTTTAATGGGTTGCGCTTGGCCCCTTAGTTCCAGTGAAGGAAACTCTTATGGTGTCAGCATACCAAGACATTTTGGACAATTTCATTCTCCCAACTTTGTGGGAACAGTTTAGGGATGGCCCCTTTCTGTTCCAACATGACTGCGTACCAGTGCACAAAGCAAGGTCCATAAAGACATGAATGAGCAAGTTTGGGGTGGAGAAACTTGACTGGCTTGAAACACAGTCCTGCCCTCAACCTGATAGAACACCTTTGGGATGGATTAGAGTGAAGAATGCGAGCCAGGCTTTCTCGTCCAACATCAGTGCTTGACCTCACAAATGCGCTTCTGGAAGAATGGTCAAACATTTCCATAGACACACTCCTAAACCTTGTGGACAGCCTTCCCAGAAAAGTTGAAGCTGTTCTAGCTGCAAAGGGTGGGCCAGCGCAATATTGAACCCTACGGACTAAGATTGGTGTGCCATTAAAGTTCATGTGCGTGTAAAGGCAGGCGTCTCAATACTTTTGACAATATATTGTATCTGCTAGTAGCAGCAGGTTAGTAGCAGCAGTGCCTTCCCACCAGTCCCAATGAAACAGCCTGCTGTTTGATACATGTACCGCTGTTTGTGTCAGCTCGCTTCTGGGTTTGCCTGGAGCGACTCCGGTCTTCAGCGTGCTGGTTAATAGCGCTCTGATTTCTGGCCTAGGCCACAGGCTTTTAGCAAGTTGGCATGCACTCAGAAATCTTGATGTGCACTCTGGTTCCCCTCTAAGGAAAAGGAAGTCACCTGGTCTTCAGCTTGGGAAAATACAGATTGTTCTCCTCCCCATAGCAGTCTCTCCTTGAGAACTGTAGTCCAATAGTCCATTGACTTTCACAGCATGATTTCTCTTCTGAACTATACACAGTTCAGTGTGGCCAGCATTCAAGTCTCTTAAACTCCTTCTGCTTGTCAGTTCTCCCTGGTGGGTGGACGCAAGGTAGTATTAACCCATACAACCTGAAGTCCAGTGAAAGCACAGAAAGCACTGTAGTACAGTGTCCTAATTCACTATCTGTCTCTAGCCAAGCACCTGGCTACATCTATTACATTTTTGTTTTTGGGTTTAATGCCGCTTTAAGCAGCTTTCAGATTTGTTTATATGGGAAATCCTCTTCAAGAAAATGACCTGATTTTTCTCTAGCACCTCTATCCTTCAAAAAAGGTCATCTGATTGCCTTCTATTATTACCAAACTGTAAGAAAGTCACCAGATTTCTTTCCTGCGTTCATAACCTTTAAAAAGGTGAGCTGCTCCAGGTCTATTAAGGTGACCTTATTTCAGTCCTCATCTGCAGTTAATAAACCTTAAATAAACTGACCTGGTAGCTATATAATTCTACAGTAATTTCAGTTCTCAATACAGTGACCTGATTTCTTCCCAGTTCTATAATATTAAAAGCCAAGGTCACTGCAATCTTGGGCAGTAAAATAGATTTCTCCAGCACAGAGGCTGCATTTGGACCTTTATTTTTTTACACAGGACATTACAAATCTAAATTGGTTACAGCAATAATTTAATTTGATATCTTCAGATCTCGTTCAACAAGGCAATGCAAAGTTGCACGAGTAAGGGTGATGTGCTAGGTGCAGTTACACATGAGGGGGGATTTATTAAACTGGAGCCTGCAAAATCTGGTGCAGCTCTGCATAGTAACCAACAAGCTTCCAGGTTGTATTGTCAAAGCTTAATTGAACAAGCTGAAGTTAGAAGCTGATTGGCTACCATTCACAGCTGCACCAGATTCCGACCCCATAGAAACTAATCAGATAATCAGACATCAACTTATAATTATTTATATAATAGTTATTATAATATGTATATATATATATATATATATATATATATATATAGTTATAATTAGTTATATATAGTTATAATTAGTTATTACTGTAAACTAGAATAGGATTGCATGCTATAGGTTGCTGCACTTTGCATATTTTTACTCATTATGCTGCCTGGAAAAATCCATTACTATAGCTCCAAAGTTCTCAACTTAATTCACAGTGATGAGAAATGACTTTGTCAATTAAATAACAAGATATCCATATGTTGAAACATTTTAGTTTAAAGTAGAACTCAAGCCAAAACACTTTTGTAATCCCTTTTAACCCCTATTTAAACCCATATTTTTACGCTATTTATGTCATATTGGTGGGGTTTCCCATAACCACAACTGGAAGTGGAAGGGAATCCCTCCAAGGTGAAGTTAATCCCTGGTTGTCATCAGGGTCACAAGAACTAGTGTTAGCATCTGAAGTGCCGCCTATCAGTGCCCATCCATGCTGCCTATCAGTGCTCATCCATGCCACCTATCAGTGCCACCTAAGGATGAGCTTCGGCGTGTTCGCATGCTGCACGTGCCAAGCCCGCCAGGAAGTCGCCACGGCGCAGCGCTCATCACAGGCAGTGAGACATTTCCCGATCTCTGCAGCCGCACATCGGGAAATGTCTCACTGCTTGTGATTACCGCTGCGCCGTGGCGACTTCCTGGCGGGCTCGGCACGTTCAGCATGTGAACACGCCAGAGCTCATCCTTAGTTCCACCTATGTGTACCCATCAGTGCTGTACATCAGTGCCACCTATCAGTGCCCTTCAGTGCCGCATATTAGTGCCCATTATCAGTGCCCATCAATGCCACCTCATCAGTGCCACCTCATTGGTGCCACCTCATCGGTGCCCATCATTGCCACCTTATCAGTGCCCATCAGTGCAGCCCCATCAGTGCTGATCAGTGAAGGAGAAAACTTACTTATTTACAAGTTTTGTAACCGAAACAAAGAAAAAACTTTTTTTTTTTCAAAATTTAAAGTCTTTTTTTTATTTGTTTAGAAGAAAATAAAATCCCAGAGGTGATCAAATACCACCAAAAGAAAACTCTATTTGTGGGAACAAAATTATAAAAATTTAGTTTGGGTACAGTGTAGCATGACCGCGCAATTGTCATTCAAAGTGCGACAGCGCTGAAAGCTGAAAATTGGTCTGGGCAGGAAGGTGTATAAGTGCCCTGTATTGAAGTGGTTAAAGTGGTTTTAAAGGCACAAGTTTTTTTACCTTCCTGCATTTTATGCATGAAAGTAAAAAATCTTCTGTGTGCAGCAGCCCCCCTCCCCTTACACTTACCCATTCCCAATCTAGCGCTGTGCACGAGAGCACCTGCTTTCCCGGGTCTTTTTCACCTCATTGACTGAGACTGCAATTCGTTCCCACTACTGTCAATCGCAGCCAGTGATCCAATAAGGAGAAAGCAGGGTGAGGCTGAGCCGTGCTCCATATGAGAATGGACACATAGAGCAGCGGCTCGAAAGTAAGCCTGCTTGCTATGGGGGCACTCAGCAGGAGGGAGAGGCCAGGAGCACTGAAGAGGGACCGGAGAAGAGGAGGATCAGTTTACGGCAGGCACATCAGTTTACGGCAGGCACATTGAATTCCAATTGTAATAGAGAAATGTTCTAATGCTAATACGGTTTGTTGGTTCATACCAACATGGTTAGTGTATTTACTTTTCTTTTATCTTACTTTCTTATGGTTTGGATTTTTCCTGGCTGATTAGCGGCCCGGCATCCCCTCCTGGATACAGTACCTTCCTACTATGTAGTGCTACTTATGCTTTTTTATGCTTCTTGCGCACAAGTGTGTTAACCAGGTGGACTAGAGTTTGTAGCGGACAATGCCTCAGGCCTTGCTGCACTCAAGGATAGGGGTATCCTAGCAGTCAAAAGAGAAAAAGAAAAAAGAGGGTGCACCAAACTTGTGCATTATCCCTAGATATATTTTATTAAAAGAATAAATTAAAAACTACTCACAAACATGTGAAAGAAAACCACAATATAAAATAGCCTTCAGATGATGGCAATCAGTCTGGCGACAACAGTCTCCAGATGATAATAGAGAAGACTTGAGGGCCACTAATGCCTAACGCGTTTCAAAGGGTTACCATCTTCCTCAGAGCCCCTTTTAATGTGGTTCGAAGGGATACCTACTTCCTCAGAGCCCAGCAGTGTTATCTCCCTCAGCTTCTTATATACAGGTGTGCAATAATAGAGCACCTCCCAGAGGGGTTCAGAGGCCCCACCCACAGCTGTGGGCGGTCCAACAGAAGGGCAAGGCCCGAATGTCAACAAGGGAATACATCTATGCATACATAGATAAACATACACACATACATATATAACCAGTTAACAATGTGCATGGTGTTACAAAAATATGTACCCGCAGTGAGTTGTCAAAGATCTCTATTAGTGCACAGGCCAGACACATGCAGCAAAAGTAATCAAACATCAAAAGTCAAAAATGGGTAAACATTTCACAGTCATCTGGGAAAAATTGCAACAATATGGTGATCTGGATCCTATTCTATAAGCACCGTATTTATCGGCATATAACACACACTTTTCCCCCCTTAAAATATTGGGGAAATCGTGTGTGCGTGTTGGATGCCGATATAGGCTGCCTCGGAGGGGGAAGGAGGGAACGAGCGCCGCCGAAATACAGAGCCGCAAATTTCCTGTGTACTAGACTCCGCTCACAGTCACGCCCAGTCCCGCCCCCTGGACAGTTTCTAGCGTTGATGTCCCGGCATTGGAGAGCTGTTATGTCCATCATAGGAGCCGGGACTGGGCGTGACTGGACGTGACTGCGAGCCGAGCCGAGTACACAGGAGATCTTACTCTGTCTATCCTGGCATAGACAAGGCTACAGATGGGCACAGATCAGCCTGCATTATGGACAAGGTTGCAGATTGGCACTGATTAGGCTTTAATGATGGACAAGGCTGCAGATGGGCACTGATCAGGTTGCAATGATGGGCAAGGCTGCAGATGGGCACTGATCAGGCTGCAATTATGGGCAAGGGTGTAGATGGGCACTGATCAGGTTGCAGTGATGGTCAAGGCTGCAGATGGGCACTGATTAGGCTGCAATGATGGGCAAGGCTGTAGATGGGCACTGATTAGGCTGCAATGATGGGCAAGACTGCAGATGGGCACTGATCAGGCTGCAATGATGGGCAAGGCTCCAGATTGGGATTGGCATTTTTATCATTTTTTTATCAGTGAAAGTGTCCCAATGGGGTGCCACATCCAAATTATCTAGACAAAAGGAAAGTATCCCCTAAGTGGACTTTAAAGGCACAAGTATGTTGAATAGAAAAAACGTAATTTATTTAACAATGATAGGCAAAGTAAAACCAAAGTACATTGGAATGGTTACGGTACAAAATCACCACAAAGATTGACTGTAAGTTTCTCGTAATTCAGCAGACGCGTTTCAGAGTCTCAATGTCTCTTTTTTCAGGGGTGTTATGAGAAGGTCAATCATATATCTACAATTTAGTGGTTACAGAAAATCAGAGAGGATATATAATAAATAACACTATATAATATGAATGAATGAATGATTTGTATAGCGCTGCAAATGCGAACTGAATCGCCTCGAGGCGCTAGCTCCTTTCTGTGTTGTCCAGCTTCTTAGAAGAGGTGGGTCTTGAGTTTTTTTCTGAAGGCCTGATGGTTTTCTTCCACGCGGATGTACATTTACATCAATTATGTATATATAGACTCAGGTATATTGTGGAGATATCACAGGTGAAGCATTCCAATAAAGCAAATTGAAAACAAAGAACATAGGCAAAACTGTGTCTCCAAAAAATGCCTGTTTACAGTAACTGGCCTTCACAGCCTGCATTGATGTTGCACCAAAAAAAGTGACATTTTTTGAATAGAGCCGGGCTACCATAAGTAGAAATGGACAGCTTAAAACGCTGAAGCCAAGGAGGGACGTCGCCCTGTAAGCAAGGGTAGTTGATGTAATAGGTAGTATTGTTAAACTGACTAGAATTTGAGTTTTGCTATATAGGAATTAAGAACGAAAAACATATGTAACCAAACATATGGAAGAGTATATATGTATATATCCTACCTGTATCAAGTGGGAGGAAGTTATTGATGCAAAGATGGTATAGAACTATGCAGTTGGAGTGTACTAGAAAGTAATAATTGCATGACAGACAGTTTTATGGGTTGTATATATCAATATCTGAATTTAATATTATTTAAGCATGGTAATTGAATTATTTTTATACTATTACATTGTATTTATATCTCTTATATAAATTAAATTATATTCCATATTAAATACATGAAATTAAATTAAATGCAAATTAAATTGAATATGTGTACATCAAAAAAAAATTTTGTCTGTGTAGGCTGCTTTTATAATTTGATTAAACGTCACTTTGATTTAGGCTTGGTGTCATATTGGGCTATATACAGTACTAACCATATCATTTATCTTCCCTTAAAATAAATAGTAACCACTCTGCAACAAGCTTTTGGGCTCTAAATATACAAAATGCATTTTATATGTTAATGCCACTGGAGTACACAGAGATGATATAGTCATCTCTAGAGCACTGGCAGGCTTCCTGAGCCGCACGTGCATGGCCCCATCCCGACCGCGCATGTGCAACGTCAACGCAGTGGAATGATGTCATGCGCCCGCGGCCCACGGACACAGAGGCTTCACCAGTGGACAGCGCATGCCCGCCGGAGTAGCAAGATGGAGGCCAGGCGATATTGAAATCTGTGCCATCCATAGAGGGCTGCCACGAATTGGCAGATTCGAGCGGCAATATTGTTGCTCTACATAATGATGGTCTAGGCTATAAGAAGATAACCCAGACCCTGAAACTGAGCTGCAACCGCATCATTACAAGATATGCAAACCAACAATCCAAAATTAACAACATTGTCAACAAATACTGGCATATGCTGTCCTTATAGTCTACACTTGGACAATTTGTACCAGACCGTCCTCTATTTACATTTAAAGGGGCATCATCAATTAGGGACAAACTCATTACCAACGAATACAAAGGGAAAGCCCGTAAAGACCCATGTAAATATAAAGGCACATATATGTGCGGCGCTTGTAACTATTGCAAATACAGTATCTCACAAAAGTGAGTACACCCCTCACATTTTTGTAAATATTTTATTATATATTTTCATGTGACAACACTGAAGAAATTACACGTTGCTACAATGTAAAGTAGTGAGTTACAGCTTGTATAACAGTGTAAATTTTCTGTCCCCTCAAAATAATGTCTAAACCGCTGGCAACAAAAGTGAGTAAACCCCTAAGTGAAAATGTCCAAATTGGGCTCAAAGTGTCAATATTTTTTGTGGCCATCATTATTTTCCAGCACTGCCTTAACCCTCATAAGCATGGAGTTCACCAGAGCTTCACAGGTTGCCCCTGGAGTCCTCTTCCACTCCTCCATGACGACATCATGGAGCTGGTGGATGTTAGAGACCTTGCGCTCCTCCACCTACCGTTTGATGATGCCCCACAGATGCTCAATAGGGTTTAGGTCTGGAGACATGCTTGGCCAGTCCATCACCTTTACTCTCAGCTTCTTTAGCAAAGCAGTGGGTGTCTTGAAGGTGTGTTTGGGGTTGTTATCATGTTAGAATACTGCCCTGTGGCCCAGTCTCCGAAGGGAGAGGATCATGCTCTGCTTCAGTATGTCACAGTACATGTTGGCATTCATGGTTCCCTCAATGAACTGTAGCTCCCCACTCATGCAGCCCCAGACCATGACACTCCCATCATCATGCTTGACTGTAGGCAGGACACACTTGTCTTTGTACTCCTCACCTGGTTGCCGCCACACATGTTTGACACCATCTGAACCAAATAAGTTTATCTTAGTCTCATGAGACCACAGCACATGGTTCCAGTAATCCATGTCCTTAGTCTTCAGCAAACTGTCTGTGGGCGTTCTTGTGCATCATCTTTAGAAGAGGCCATGCAGACTAATTTGATGCGGTGTGTGGTGTATGATCTGAGCACTGACAGGCTGCCCCCCCCCCCTTCAACATCTGCATCAATGCTGACAGCACTCATACGTCTATTTCCCAAAGACAACCTCTGGATATGATGCTAAGCATGTGCACTCAACTTCTTTGGTCAACCATGGTGAGGCCTTTTCTGAGTGAAACCTGTCCTGGTAAACCACTGTATGTTCTTGACCACCGTGCTGCAGCTCAATTTCAGGGTCTTGGTAGTCTTCTTATAGCCTAGGCCATCATTATGTAGAGCAACAATTCTTTTTTTCAGATCCTGAGAGCGTTCTTTGCCATGAGGTGCCATGTTAAACTTCCAGTGACCAGTATAAGAAAGTGAGAGTGATAACACCAAATTTAACACACCTGCTCCCCTTTCACACCTGAAACCTTGTAACACTAACGAGTCACATGACACCGGAGAGGGAAAATGGCTAATTGGGTCCAATTTGGACATATTCACTTAGGGGTGTACTCACTTTTGTTGCCAGTGGTTTAGACATTAATGGCTGTGTGTTGCGTTATTTTGAGGGGACAGAAAATTTACATTGTTATTCAAGCTGTACACTCACTACTTTACATTGTAGCAAAGTGTCATTTCTTCAGTGTTGTCACATGAAAAGATATAATAAAATATTTACAAAAATGTGAGGGGTGTACTCACTTTTGTGAGATACTGTATATACTCTTCCATATGTTTGGTTACATATGTTTTTCGTTCTTAATTCCTATATAGCAAAAACTCAAATTCTAGTCAGTTTAACAATACTACTTATTACATCTTACTACCCTTGCTTACAGGGCGACGTCCCTCCTTGGCTACAGCGTTTTCAGCTGTCGATTGCTTCTTATGGTAGCCCGGCTCTATTAAAAAAAAAAAAATTCCACTCTTTTTGGTGCAACATCAATGCAGGCTGTGAAGGCCAGTTACTGTAAACAGGCAATTTTTGGAGATACAGTTTTGCCTATGTTCTTTGTTTTTAATTAGCTTTATTGGAATGCTTCACCTGTGATATCGCCACAATATACGTGAGTCTATATATACACGCGTCTGCTGAATTACGAGAAACTTACAGTCAATCTTTGTGGTAATTTTGTACCATAACCATTACAATTAACTCTCTTTTTACTTTGCCTATCATTGTTAAATAAATACATTTTTTTCTATTCAACATACTTATGCCTTTAAAGTCCATTTGGGGGATATTTTTTTTTGTCAAGGCTGCAATGATGGGCAATGGCGAGGCTGCAGATGGGCACTGATCTGGCTTCATTAATGGGCAACGGCGAGACTGCAGATGGGCACTGATAAGGCTGCATTGATGGGCACTGACCCTTATTTTGCTTCAAAATTCTTTATTTAAAATTTAGGTTTTTTTCCTAAAACTTCCCTCTTAAAATTAAGGTGCGTGTTATACGCCTGTGCATGTTATACGCTGATAAATACGGTATTTACTCTGTTTATAGTTTCTATTTTTGCTTTGCAAAAGTTTAATAAACATTGATTATGCTGAAAAAAAACCTTTGAAACCCTAGACCTAGATAGTTGATGCTTTAACTTTAGGCAGAGGCGTCGTTAGCATGGGGCTATTGAGGCTGAAGCCCCGAATGCGTGGTCAATAGCCCCAAGTGTCCCCCGAGTGTTAGAGAAGGAAAAAAAATAGGTCGCCGTCAGACTGAGACAGGCAGACAGCAGCGGTGGCAGTTTACACAGACTCTGTGTGCTTCAATTGCGGCGCCGCCCACTGACTGACAGCAGGCGGAGTGATATGCCACAGGAGGTCAGGAGAATGAGGGCCCCCTTCTCCCTCATCCTCAACCTCCAGTCATGGCCATGGTGGCTGCCTGTGACTGGGACAGAACAATGAAGATTAAAGAAAAAAAAAAGGTGTTTCTCTCTCACTTTGTGTCACTGTCTGTCTGTCTGTCTCTCTATCTTTCTCTCTTTCTCTCTCTCTCTCTCTCTCTCTCTTCTCTCTCTTCTTTCTCTCCCTTTTTTTGTATCTCTCTCTCTCTCTTCTCTCTCTCTCTTTTAATGGGCACAGTGGCTGCAATTGAAGGGGCACAGTGCCTGCAAATGACAGGGCACAGTGGCTGCAAATGATGGGGCACAGTGGCTGCAATTGACGGGGAACAGTGGCTGCAATTGACGGGGAACAGTGGCTGCAAATGACGGGGCACAGTGGCTTAATGTGATGGGGAACAGTGGCTGCAAATGACGGGGCACAGTGGCTTCATGTGACGGGGAACAGTGGCTGCAAATGACGGGCACAGTGGCTTCATGTGACGGGGCACAGTGGCTGCAATTGACGGGCACAGTGGCTTCATTTGACTGCCCCTTGGCTAATTTTAAATAAATAAACTTGGGCTTTAAGGGGGCAAGGACAGGTAGGTCAGTGTATGTCAGATAGGTAGGTAGGTGTGTGTCAGGTAGATCAGTGTGTCAGGTAGGTCAGTGTGTGTCAGGTAGGTCAGTGTATGTGTGTCAGGTAGGTCAGTGTATGTCAGCCAGGTAGGTCAGTGTATGTCAGGTAGGTCAGTGTATGTCATATAGGTAGGTCAGTGTATGTCAGGTAGAGCAGGTAGTTCAGTGTGGGTCGGTGTATGTCAGATAGGTAGGTCAGTGTATGTCAGGAAGGTCAGTGTGGGTCAGTGTATGTCAGATAAGTAGGTCAGTGTATGTCAGCCAGGTACATCAGTGTGTGTCAGGCAGGTCAGTGTGTGTCAGGCAGGTCAGTGTATGTCAGCCAGATAGGTCAGTGTGTGTCAGATAGGTCAGTGTGTGTCAGATAGGTCAGTGCATGTCATGTAGGTTAGTGTGGGTCAGTGTATGTCAGATAGGTAGGTCAGTGTGTGTCAGGTAGGTCAGTGTATGTCTGTCAGATAGAGAGGGTCAGTGTATGTCAGATAGGTAGGTCAGTGTATGTCAGATAGGTAGGTCAGTGTGTGTCAGGTAGGTTAGTACGTGTCAGGCATGTCATGTAGGTCAGTGTATGTCAGATAGGTAGGTCAGTGTGTGTCAGGTAGGTCAGTGTGTGTCCGGTAGGTAGGTCACATAGTTGCCAACAGTCCAGATTTTCCCGGGACAATCCCGATTTTGGGACCCTCGTCCCGATTTAAGCTTATCCCGATTATTTTCCTGGTATTTTGCTTTTGTCCCGGGAAAATCGGGAATGTTTTTGGCTAAAAACGGCACTGAACACAAGGAAGTGATCAGCCCCCACTCGCCGCCGCCGCCAACCCTCCAACCCCGTGTGAGCGGAGACACTGATAGAAGGACCGGGGCTCCACTGGCTGTGGACACTGATGGTCCTGGCTCCCCCCTTTCACAAGGCTCCTATTAGAAGACTCCTCACACCCCCAGTTTGGCCTAGGTTGCCCCACATCCTCATGCACCGCAAGTACCATCTTCAGGACACGGTAGTGGTAGTGTTGTGTAGTGGTAATCAGTGTAGTATGTAGTGGACAGTGTGTAGTGGACAGGTGGGTCAATGTACTGGTCAGTATAGGAATCAGGTAGGTCAGTGCAGTGGACAGGTAGGTAAGTGTAATGGTCCATGTAGTGGATAGGTAGGTCAGTGCAGTGGACAGGTATGTAAGTGTAATGGTCAGTCTAGGAATCGTAGGTCAGTGTAGTGGTCAGTGTAGAAATCAGGCTGTGGTAAGTACTATTGTAGGAAGGGAAGGGACCTGGGGAGTGCTAAAAGTCCATAGGTTAGGGGGTACAAATTTCTTGCCTTGCACCGGGCCCTGACAACCCACGCTACACCACTGCTACTGGGGGGACCTGATGCAAGGACAGACTCTGCTGGGGGCACCTGATGCAAGGACGGACTCTGCTGGGGAGGCACCCGATGCAAGGACGGACTCTGCTAGGGAGGCACCTGATGCAAGGATGGACTCTGCTGGGGAGGCACTTGATGCAAGGACAGACTCTGCTGGGGAGGCACCTGATGCAAGGATGGACTCTGATGGGGAGGCACCTGATGCAAGGACGGACTCTGCTGGGGGCACCTGATGCAAAGACGGACTCTGCTGAGGAGGCACCTGATGCAAGGATGGACCCTGCTGGGGAGGCACCTGATGCAAGGACGGACTCTGCTGGGGAGACACCTGATGCAAGGACGGACTCTGCTGGGGAGGCACCTGATGGCATCTGGTGGCAGGCAACGTGGCAAGTGACACGCTCGGGGCTTCCACTGATTCTGTATTATGGTGAGTTGAATTATTTCATTTTATATTACAATGTAGTAATAGAAATAATGCACTTCAATCATCCTGACACCATAACAACCATGGTGCCGGGATGATTGATGCGCTAACCCCAGGTGTTTGGAGTATCTTTATCTGGAATACACATATTTCTATTGTGTTGTAGGATCTGGGCCTGCTGTCCTTTCTTTCTCCCTCCATCCCTCATTCAACTCAGACTCTAAACACACCCCTTTTGAGCCACGCCCATTAAGCCACACCTACTATTTCGTGTAAACCATGCTCAATTTTCGCCGCGGCGCACTTTGCGCGCCGCATTTTTTTTTTTTTTTTAATAATCTTTTTTCAATACATCACATTTTACAAAATTAAAAAACAAGAATACCAGATTTTAGATACACCCAATATATATACTTATAAAAAAAACATATAGCCATGGGAACAAGATGTACTCTAATCAATTTTCCCCCTCCCTTTTTACCCACCTCCCTCCCAACCTATACCCTCCCCCCTTCTCCCCTCCCCAATCCATGCATCTTCGTTCTTTATTAGTTTTAACAACCATAGGCCATTCCTATTACCATTCCCTTACATTGGGTATCCCATTTCTTCTAACCAGGGGTTCCAAAGTCTTTTAAATTCTCTCTGGTTCCTTCTCCTTGTATATACTACTTTTCCTTCCACAATGTTTCTAAAACAGTTTTAATCCACTCATCCTTCGAGGGGGGGGTTCTTGCCTGCCATCTCTGCGCTATTAACTTCCTTGCTTGGAATAGGCATCTCCGTACTATTTTAAATTTATAGTTACCTCTATCTATATTTCCCTCTACTCCTAGAATACATAATTTCAGCTCTATTTTAAGTTCCAGAGAGAGGACCTTATTTAACGTTTCCAGTATTTCAGGCCAGTAGCGGAATAATTTTGGGCGCGCCGCATTTTACTATTTTGCTATGTCACGCCTACAAACAAATGGCCCGCCCCCTAATTATAGCAAGGCTCCCCCTACATGCAAAAAAGTGTCCCTAATATTTTTTTTTCACAATGTTGGCAACTATGTGTCATGTAGATTAGTATGTGTCAGACAGTAGTATGTAGGTCAGTGTGTGTCAGGTAGGTCAGTGCGTGTCATGTAGGTAACACCCCCCTCCATACAACCCCACCACCCACCGCCCCATCCCCCCCCCCCAGTGCCAGCCTCTGACATCGGGCTGAAGCCCCTGGTCTTTTTGCCACCTAGCAACGCCCCTGACTTTAAGTAAATAGTACTTTTGTGCTTTTGGTGTATTTGTCAAAACTGTACTAGTGGCATCCCAATGGAGCATGAGAGTGGTAAGTGGGTTGCTCTTGCGATCCAAGAAACTGTCACAGTAACCTTGGAATATGGAAATAATATTTGAATCTGAAGATTGAGGAACCAGGAGGGATTCTCCTGTTAACACTGTCTGTGTTGATGAGGGAATCAAGCAAATTTCTTTCTTGCAACCCGTGGTTGCAGGAAAGAAATTTGCTCCGTCTATGTCTGGCCTAAGACAGGAAGTGTTACTGGCCAGATCACCAGGTGAAAAAAAAGGAAAAAGCAATTGCAGCCACCACATTTAGGCTCTATTCACTTTTGGGTGATTTGAATCAAGGGCAGAATGGGCACTATTCTGCCTGCGATTCAACAATCGCGGCAAAACGCAGGACGAGTTTGCAATGTCATTATTTCTCAATGGTGGGATGTGATTTTGTTTGCATGATTTTGCAGCGATTTCTCGCACAATGATTGTGGCAAAACTCTGAATTTGGGGTGCCATGGAGAAATAATGGCATCGCAAACGTATACCATGTTTTGGCCGACTGTGGAATTGCAGGCAGAAACGCAGCAGTTCTGCCCACGATTCAAATCACCTAGGAGCGTAGAGCCTTAAAGTGGCTGTAAACCCACTAACAAAAGAAAAAAAAAAACATGCAAGACAAAAGCATAATGAGCTAGTATGCATAGCATACTAGCTCATTATGCATTACTTACCTTAGATCGAAGCCCCCGCAGAGGTCCTCGTACACCGATCCGGCCGGCGACATCACTCTCGGAGTTACTTCCAGGTATCGCGGGCTCCAGCGCTGTGATTGTCTGGAGCCGCGAAGATGTCACTCCTGTGCATGCACGTGGGAGCCGCCGGTAACGGCACACTAACTGAAGCAACAGCACGTACTGCCATTGCTTCAGTGCGCATGAGCCAATGACGTCGGCACATGCAGATACAGGAGATATCTCGAAAACCGTGCGGGTTTAGCTATTTGGAGTAGCTACAGGTAAGCCTTATTATAGACTTACCTGTAGTAAAAAGTGGTAAAAAGGGCTTACAACCACTTTAAGGATTGGTAAGCTGTAATATATTACATTTTTATTTATGGGTTTAGATACACCTTAAATGGACTCCAAACAGATTGCTCGGCTACATTTAGATGTGCAGCTAGATTGCTGAACCTCTGAAAAGCGATCACGTTCAGACTGATTTTCAGAGGTGCTTGAGAGGCAGTAAGGAGGTGATATGTATCCTCACTGCCTGTTTTAGCACTGTAAATGCAACAACATCTGCATGCATTGCACACAGTTGTAGGGCATTTGTGGCACATCCCTATTTGTTTGAATGGGTTGCGTTTGGCAGCAGTACTGCCACATAATAGGCGTGATCATTTGGCTGTGGGAACAAAGTAAAGCATCGAGACGAAACATGTGAACACCCCTCTTATGCATAAACCCCTGCGCTTAGTGAAAAATAGGTGTTTAACCACTTCTGGACAGCCACACGCAGCTATACTGCGGCACGGCAGCCCTCCTGCGCAAAATCATGTACCTGTATGTGATTTTGTGCACTGGGTCTGAGGCACGCACCGTGGACAACCCGCTCCTGCTGTGATTGGACACAGCGGGAGCCAACCAGCGGGTCCAGCGGACCTGATGATCGCCGGCACCTCGCGATCGTCCTGAGGAGAGGCAGAATGGTGCTCTGCCTATGTAAACAAGGCAGACCGTCGTTTTGTGAGAGGGGAAGATGGAGATCTTGTTTTCCTGCTAAGCAGGAACACGGACCTCTGTCTTCCCCCAGTCAAGGCATCCCCCACACAGTTAGAAAGCACTTCCTAGGAGCACATTTAACCCTTTGATCATCCCTGATGTTAACCCCTCCCCAGCCAGTGTCATTAGTACATTGACAGTGCATTTTTTTAGCACTCATCACTGTATTGGTGTCACTGGTCCCCAAAAAGTGTCACTTAGTGTCAGGGTTGTTTGCCGCAATGTCGCAGTCCCGCTAAAAATCGCTGATCACCACCATTACTAGTAAAAACAATTACTAGTAAAAACAATTAAAAAAGATAAATTCCATAAATCTATTCCGTAGTTTGTAGACGCTATAAATTTTGTGCAAACCAATCAATATACGCTTATTGGGATTTTTTTTTACCAAAAACATGTAGCAGAATACATATTGGCCGAAATTGATGAAACGATTTGATTGTTTATATAGTTTTTCGGATATGTTTTATAGCATAAAGTAAAAATATAGTTTTTTTTTTTCAAATTTGTCAGTCTTTTTTTGTTTGTAGCGCAAAAAAAAAAAAAATTTGCAGAGGTGATCAAATACCACCAAAAGAAAGCTCTATTGTGGGAAAAAAAGGGCATCAGTTTATTTGTGGACAGTGTCGCACAACCGCGCAATTGTCAGTTAAAGTAACACAGTGCCGTATTGAAAAAAATGGCCTGGTCAGGAAGTGGGGTAAAGCTTCCGAGGCTGAAGTGGTTAAATGAATAATTTGAAAATAACGTGACCAGAATAAATGGAAGAAAAAAAAAAAAAAGAAAGCCACAATCTACAATGTGCCTGAATACAGACAACAGATGAAAAATGTAGACGCGCTAACTCCGTCCAATATTTGACCAAATATGTAAATAAAATTCAGCACACTAAATCATGTACAAAATGATATATACACATTTGTGAGTGAAGCAAGTCTCATCCAACCTATTGACAAAAAAACTCTCTATATAAATGTGCAACAATAACAAACACAACTTTATCCCGTATACTGTGCAAACTATATAACATAAAGTCCAAAATTATTACTAAGGTAATTACTAAATGTAAACACCCATGCCTGTTGCCTTTGCAGCTTAAGGGGGGTGGTTGGGGGGGAGGGGGGGTTTAAAAATGTTGCACAACCACATGTTTTTAATACCCCCCCCACCGCAAGCTTAAATGAGCCCTAAGTGCACAAAGGACCCCTTTGACAAATAAATACATATAAACAAAGGCCTGTTTTTGCTTGCTGCGGTCAATGCTGCCTTTTCTGAAAAGCAATTCGTGGTGCATCGCTTTTCAGAGGGTGTTTGATAAATGACTGGGAGGTAGGGTTGCACCAATGCCCGATACTGAATACACCTCGTACTCGTGCAAATGCTGTGATAACCGAAACCGATACCTTTGCTGTGCAATTTGAGCCCATTCATTTTGTATGGACTCAAATCGCACCGCAAAGGTATCAGTTTCGAATTGCATGCGATTTGAACAGGAATGCCATGCGATTCCTGTCTGAATCACATGCGATTTACCTGTGCCACTCCTGTCTGAACCCAGGCTTGTCATGGTGACTTAAGCCTGGGTTCATACAGGAGCGGTGCAGGAAACTGCATGCGTTTCGGACAGGAATTGCACCGCAATGCATGAGATTCTTTGCAGTGAGATTTGAGCCCTTTCTTTTTATATGAGCTGAAATCGCACCACAAAGGTATCGGTACTTGGTATCAGCAAGTACTTGGCTGACAGTATCAGGTAGAAAGACAGTATTGGTGCAACCCTACTGGGGGCGGATATGTTTCCTCCTTGATGCCTGTGATAACCCTATGAGCCTGTACTACTGTGTCTCAACCACATGCATTGTTTGTGATTTTGGTGTGCAGCCTCATTCACTTAAAAGTGACAGGGCTTATTTTTGCTGCAGCTTGTATGCAACCCCCCCCCCCACCATTGTGTTGGGTTAAAGGGGTGGTTGGGGGGTGGTAAAACCACAGCTCAACTGCCTATTTTGCCTGCTCCCTGGGCCGCAAGTGTAAGAGCCCTTTCACACGGAGGCAGTTTTCAGGCTTTTTAGCGCTAGAAATAGCGCATTTTAAAGCACCTAGAAACTGCCTCCCATGCCGATCGAATGTGAAAGCCTAAGTGCTTTCACACTGGGGCCGTGTGCTTGCGGGACATTAGAAAAAGTCCTGTAAGCAGCATCTTTGGGGTGGTTTGGGAGCGCCGTATACAGCGCCCCCAAAACGCCCCTGTCCATTGCAATGAATGAGCAGCGTTTCCGAAGCACCTGAAAAGCGATTCGGAAGCGGCGCAACACGGGCATTTTTAACTCCTTCTTTGGGGTTAAAAGTGCCCCACTAGCGACCGAAAAGCGCCGCTTAAACAGCGGTAAATCGCTGCTAAAGCGAGCAGCGCTTTACCGCTAACGCACGGGTGGCCCCAGTGTGAAAGGGCTCTAAAATAGGTCAAACAGATTTAATAAAAGACATTTTGGTAATTGATTATATGTCAGCTCAATAAGAATGTCCTATGCTCCTGCAGTAAATAAATGTATCTAGGCTGGATGGTGACAGGTAGCATGACACCTTGCTCCAAGCTATAGTTCACCGCTGATTAGAAGTGTAGAGACCCTCTGGCAGCAATGATTAAATGTCCAGCATCCTTGTTTACTCTCCAGGAATGGGAGGGATGCTGGGAATCCTGCGACAGAGCAGACACATGCACATTAGTATACGATGAGCCCCCCCCCCAGTCATCGCTGCTCCCTACTGCAGTCCTCATGGGTGGCAGGTGTAACCAGTACAGCTCAATGCAGAGACATACAGGAGTGAATGGGAAGCAGCGTCTGCTGTCTCTTTAAGAGAGATCCCTCTGACATCACACTGAAGAGAAAGGAGGGGGTCAGAGAGGGGATTGTGAAATCTTGGCCACTCACAGAAGAGACGGAGTGCTCCTGAAAAGCTATGTAGAGGAAAGACAATGGGGATCTCAGGATAGACCAGGCTCCTAACTGGTCTTTTCAGAGCTGCGGATGCCTTTCGCACCATTCCGATCTGCTCATCACAGAAGACACAGTCTGCCTTTTCATCAACCCCCCCTTCTTCTCCATTCCTTGAAATGACAGCTGTATTTTCTTTTTTTTTTTTAAACCTCCCTCGTTGCATTTTGATTGTATAAATATGAGAAGCTCCCTCCCACTGCTCCAGACAGGTCCTCTTCAGAATCCTGGCACAGATGACTTTACAGTACCTAGACTTTAGCAAGCTGCAATACCCAGTTCCCATCCCCCCCCCCTCCCCTCCATCCGACACACAGATCCATACCTACACCAATAGATGTATGTAGCTGATTTCTCTCTACATCTTCAGAAAAGGATGACTCAGATCTAGGAGCAAAATCACTAAGTACCTGGCTGCAAGGGGAAAGAAAAAAAAAAAAAAAGACGTTATATCCATGCAGAAGAGTTGAAGAATTGTCAGACTGGGGATACTGACACATATATAGATGTCATTTACTCAAAGGAATGCCATTCCAAGATTTGTTGAAGCGGTAACTATGCAGAGGCTAAGAGAAGACTACCGCAGCTCTTAAATTCAGTGTCTACAAGGTGAGATGATGTCCTACATTGTCATATTCTGCATCTCCTGCTTCGTTTTTAACTCTTTTAGCTTAGCCGATGCGTGTCCCAGGGGTTAAACCTTGACCGTGACCCCTGAAGGTTTCTCCTGCCTAATCTGTCTGTTATTCCATGCTGTGTTTTTTATTCCTTGATCTAAAAAGCCTGACGCATGCTGCATCATAATATGGGGGTTTTCCATGCAGGGATGTCGGGGAGGTCTACATCAATGTGCGGTGTGTACGAGCTGGCGATGGGCAGAGTTGTATCAATGCTTATGAGTCCAACCAAGATTTATTGTGGGATGGATCCAAGCATACCATGTAATTATCCACTAACTGGCGTATAAATGTTTGGGCTGCCAGCTGAACTGTTTAATAGAATTGTTGGGTAACAGAGATGCCGAGATTTTCTATCTGCAGTATCGAGAAGCGAGATTGATGAAGTGTGATCCGCTAAGGTCCCTCCATACATTATTCATTTACGGTAGTGGGGGATTTATCCGACGTCGTGCAGTGCAGTATTTGTACACATATCATGCAGCACATGTCACTTCTCAATTCAATTGTTTTGTCAAGTTGTCAGCAATTCTGTGCCGTGTGCATGCCGCAAACACAAGACTATATTACATGCTGATGCACCGTCATAGGGCACCCTGATTGCTGATGCATGCTGTTCTAGCCAGGTGTCATAGTATCACAGCAACATAGTGTAGTATACATTACATTCAAATTCCAGTGTAGATTTGTAAACCGGTGATTCATTGTAGGTTTTACTGGGTGGAAGTAGTATGGGGGGGTGGGGGGGTGTCGTATGCAGTTCAACCCTGCCAATGATTTCTTTTTAGATAGGGAGGAGCATATATAAAAAAGTGTGGGAAGCAGGAATGATAGAATGAGACATAATTACTTTTTTATTGGTTGGCAAATGAAGGAGGGGAGCAGGGGGGCTTTTGGTTTAGAGTAGATTGAGGTAGTATAGTATAACCCCCCCCCCTCCCTTAACCATAGTAAAGGGGTGACATGCATTGAAATAACCCTATGTATCTTTATCCATTTTGAGCCTGGAAGGGTTAGGGGAAAGAAGTGGAGGAGGGAGGGACTGCACCAGCGTTCATGAAAAAAGCTGATTCAATCCCTGTTTGGATCCAACAAGGCTTTTGGCTGAAAGGTATGACAGTGAGATGTGATATGCAGGTAGGGGATACGATTTTACTGCAAAGGATTACAGGGAATGGCGGTGGGGACTTTGGTGGGTAGAGGGGGACTTGGGAACTCTGCAACATGACAATCAGGACAAAGGGTCCCCTTGTTATCCTGCAACCCAGGACTGCATAGCAGAATATCCTGCTACCCAGGACTGCATCTGTGCGTATGTTCTTAACATGCCTTTTTCAAATGTCATAAACAGGTCACTTGTTTTGTCACTGTCCCTTTTCCATCAGTGACCTAAATCCCTGTGTTGAGTCGGTGCGGATTAAGTACTATGATGTCATTATTGACTAGAGTGACAGAAATTCCATCAAATGGTCATTCTAGATTGGAGAAATGTTGTGCTTGCTGTTTGATGAGTTTGTGTCATTCCATAGCAGGCGGTGATGTAGAAGTACCCAATGTTGCTGCATTGCATATTCATCCTCTCAAGTCATCTCAATCAGCCAGTGTTTAACTTTCGTCTTCTTATGGCAATAGAACTGGTATTTCTATAACATCTTCAAGTTTTTTCTTCAACGTGTCATGTGATTTATGTTACTTTGTTATCAGAGCCTTGAATTTTTTTTTAAATTTGATTAATTATAACTGCCTTTTTGAATGCAGTAGTGCTTTTTTTTCTAAAGATAATCATACAATCCGATTGTACACTCTCCTTTAGATCCACCATCCACTATATGGTGCAAGGGCTTGTACTGTACAGTGTATTGCGAGATTTAGCTCTTGTCGTGCCAATGAGTTCAGGTAATAATTACAATTATTCAGCATCACAAATAAGTTATTGAGTTCTCTTATGAAGTAACTTAGGAAATTTACACTGTTAGGCGACCCAGTACAAGAGTTGCTGTATTAAGAAATGAGCTGATTTTTTAAAAAACATTATATACACAGAGATTTATTAAAACTGGAACAGAAAAAAATCGAGGAAACCTGAAGGGATACCCCGAGCAATATCAACGATTTTTATTTTCAATAAAAATATTGAACGAAAAAAAAAGTATACAGATATCCACTGTACCATTATTACACTATACGGGAATACAACATAGTATTCAATTACATTGCGGTGACAACAGTGAAGAATAACACAAGAAATGTCTGCAAGAACCTAGCTCTATAACTCAATCAGAATTTCAGAAATATTATAAAATTATAATATTATAAACCTAAGCAGCTAGGAATGAATGGGTGGGATAGGAAAGAAACGGGAAAGGTGAGTGAGTGCTTCGAAGCCAAGGTGAGTTATATCAGGCCCAACTGGTAAGACATATCAACATCCTAGGTCTATCAGGTGACAGCTCTGCATAGAAACCAATCAGCTTCCAGGTTTTATAGTCAAAGGTTAATTGAACAAGCTAAAGTTAGAAGCTGATTGGCTATCATGCACAGCTGCACCAAGTTCTAAATGCACCAGTTTTAGTACATCAACCCCTCAATGTCTGTTGGTAGGAAGCGTAATGCCGCGTACACACGAGCGGACTTTACGGCAGACTTTTCCCGGCGGATAAGATTTCTTAGGACAATTCGATAGTGTGTGGGCTCCAGCGGACTTTGTTTTCTCAAAAGTTGGACGGACTTAGATTTGAAATATGTTTTAAATCTATCCGACCGACTCGAGTCCGGTCGAAAAATCCGCTCGTCTGTATGCTAGTTCGACGGACAAAAAGCCACACTAGGGCAGCTATTGGTTACTGGCTATGAAATTCCTTATTTTAGTCCGGTCGTACGTCATCACGTACGAATCCGTCGGACTTTGGTGGATTGTGTGTAGCCCAGTCCGTTCATTCGGAAAGTCCGTCGTAAAGTACGTTGAAAAGTCCGCCGGGCAAAGTCTGCCGTAAAGTCCGCTCGTGTGTACGCGGCATGGATCCCTGATTTTTCTTAATTTGGGCATTATTTCAGAGCGTTTCGCTGTCAATTTAGCGAGGCTTTTGCTTTAGTTTGGTTGCTGTCAAAATATGTCTCTATTTTGCACGTATATAAGGCCCAGTTATAGGCCTTGCTTAGAACATATGATGGAAAACAGATCACAAAAAAAAAGAAATCACAGATAACCACTGAAAGTCGGCCTTTTCCTCTTTGCATTCTAGTGTCAGTGCATTAATAGGTGGGGTGACTGATGATTACCACAGCCTACATACTGTATATTCTTAGGATGAGATTACGTGAAGCCCAAAAATCAGTTTGACCTCATTTGTATGAATATTTATCAAGCAATTTGAAAATAGTGACTTTTTAGTCGGTAAGCCTTAAAGTAAAACTACTAGCTAATTTTTTTTTTAAATCCTACCCCAGGAAAACATACCTGCTATAGTTACCCAGAGAACCATCTTCTGTTTGCCTCTTTGAAGCTAGTTTCAAGTTTCACCGTGTTACAAAAGCCTTACTTTTCTGACTTCAGGGCTACCTTCATCAACTGCCATTTTCCTGTCTAGTCAGTAGGCTTCAGTGTTCCATAAGGGCACTCTCTTTGCACATGTAAATGGCAGATGATAGACATTAGTTCTATTATCAAGCTCCAAAAAAAAAAAAAAAAGCAATGCCGCCCCCCCATCCACTTTTGGTCAATATTCCTTTTTTCATTAATTTGTGCCCTATAAATACCTGGAATTGTGTTCCAATTTTGTAGTCTTGTAAATTTACTCTCCAAATCACTCTGTTCTGGCTGTGGCCATAGAGTAGCAGAGCACAGAGGGCATAGGCATGACAGTGCAGTTGCACGGGAAGAGGTGGTATGATGCTGGGTGTCACAAAGCAGATGCCCATTTAAGTAATAAAGATTTTGAGTAGTTGGCAGAGTATGAAGTATAGCTGAAGGAAACAAGATGTAAAAGTGGTGAGAGGACCCCCTCCACTAATTAAGGGAAGAAAAAAGAAACTGGAGTTCTTCTTTAAATCAGGTTCTGAATAAAAAGGGCTCTAAAATAGCTGACAATAAATATATGTGAGAATGTCAGTCTAAGCGACTAGCTGTAAGTAGGAGTAATGTAATACATATGTAGGCTGCCATTGCTGACCTATCATTTTGAGATTGAGGTGGTAGGTGAGGAGCGCCATAGAAAATCTTGAAAAATCCAGAGTGTCTGTTGTGCCTGTAATGGCAAAACTATGTTTTTTGCTACACTCCAGAACACTGTTATCATATTTGGAAACAACCAACAGCTCTAACACTACCAGGGCACTAAAGAAGGGGATCCCCATCCCCTGTAATGCATTGACCTTTATATATTTAATACACCGAATAATTGAATTTTGTTCTCCAACCAGCTGAAATTTCTGAGGACCCTCCAAGAGTTAAGTCGCCACAGACTAACTGACCACTGACAAGGTCTAGTGCTACCTCAACCATACACTACAAAGCTCTATCCTTTTAAGAACATTAGTCCTCTGGCTGTTGTATGTATGCTTTGGTGTCAACATTTTTGGAGTCACTTACCTGGATCAAGAATAAAGATAATGAAACACATTTACAGCATGCTTGTTCTAGGCCTGTGACTCAAATCTATTGAATCCAGACAATGCCAGGCACTTACCATTGTCAGAAATGGCAATGGCAGCCCCCATACCTATTTCTTTATGTTTATTTTTTAATTGAAATATGATTCAGAGCCATCGTAAATACAATAGGACACCCTTTTCTCCTTTCTGTGAGGTATTCTTAAGGCTCAATTACATTCACAAGCCATGTATCACTGAAGAATAGGTAGGTAGGATGGGAAATGGCCATTTATCTGGTTTAGGCTAGGGCTAAAAGGGTGGTTTTTTCTCTTGTTAGTGAGAAATGTAAAAAGTGAAATCAGCCAGTGGTCATATCTATCAGCAGGACTAGATTTAACTTGCCCATGTAACCCTGATACCTACAAATGTAAATTATATGGCTACAATATCAAAGCATGGTTCATCTGGCCAAAACTACTTGCCAAAAAAGTTTTTGTATAAATATGTACATATACTGTACAGTGGGTGAATGTGCATGTTTGTGTTGCAGTAGTGGAGTGGAGGAATCTCTCCATAAGGGGTATGTCTGTCATGGTCAAAAAGTGGATGGGGACAAATTAATGTTCCTCAATCTGGCCATAATTAACCAGGTAGGGTAAATGTCCTCTAATTTCATTAGGCCCCTCTAGAGGCCACAGAAAAAAAATCTGAAAAATAGAGTTAAAGCCCGACCTCAGGCCATTGTTATATTTGCCCATGAAGTGGTGCAGTGCCTGTCCCTCCCTCACACCGAACGTTTTGAATGTTTACTTGGGTGAGGAGGAAGAAATAAGTACAGATACCTACCTTATTCCTCACTGCCCCAGGAGCCAGCTCTTTCCTCTGCTGTCCGACACTCTGAAACATGGGCGGCCCTGGCTGTCCTTGACTGCTAGTCCTTCATTGTTTGCATTGACATCAGAGAACCGCAACCAGCTGGACAGTGAAGTAAATCGGCTTTGGGAGATCGGTCACACAGAAAGGAGGAAGCCTGTTGGAGTGATGACTAGGGAAAATATTTATGCATACTTTTTCCCTCTCTAGCCAAATGAGCATTTATACTATGCAGTGCAGGTGGAGGGCAGGACCCCACTGCATGGATAAATGTAGAAGTACACTGGCGAGGGCTTTACATTTAACTTTGAAGAACAGCTTTAAAGGGTCCCAGTTAGTAATGACAGATTAAGGAGAATTTTCAATTTAGTAATATTTGATTTTCCTTGAGCTTTCGTATGCAGATCTGCAGAACACCCTACAGTTTGTCAAACCAGAAAATCATGTAACGTGGATTGTATGAATATCTGCAAATTGCATATTCAGTTTAATAATAATAATAATAATAATAATAATAATAATAAACTCAGTTATTGTTTTGTGAGTCAAATTGCTCTCAATAGGCCCCAAAAGGCCTGAGAAGGGACAATGCTATTCCTTGTAATTGTTTTGTGCTCCAGCTTAAATATTTGAGCTTCTGTGACCTCTGTGTCAATGTTTTGTTGTGGAGACCACTGCATTTCATTTTTCTGTTGTTATGTACCTGATTGTGGAGCCCGAGATGACGAGGGTGGCCTCTTATACAATTCCTGTCCAAGCACCCCTGATAGTGGAGACAGGGACTGCTAGGGCAGTGGAAAGGCACAGGCACCAGGAAGTTGGAGTAGTGAACTGAAGTTTGGAAATACAGGAATCCCACCAGTGTCAGTTAGGAGTCTGGTCATAAGCTATGTTCAGCAGCAACCAGGCAAACAGGTGCAGGGTCAGGATCAAGTTCAAGGTCAGCAACAAGCAGGAGTTGGTAACGTGCTGGCAGTGAGGTACCAAGTCAGAAGGCAGAATCGTGGTCAGAAGTCCAACCCGAGGTTGGTAATACAAGTATGCAGCAGACATAACAGGCAGGAGCGATCCAAGAGAGATGTCAGGCGTAGTAAGTAAACTTTCAGGAACTAGGAATGCAGGAACCAGATCTGAAGACAATCCAGCACTAGATCCAGGCCAGGCAGACTTTGGGTTTAAATAGGCCACCAGGCGCCAGTGCTCATGCTCACCCCTGCATGTCTAGTTAGGCTTCTATGTTCACAACAATCCTGCACATGTGCATGAGAATGAGCACCTCCTGCAGTGCAATAAGCATTTGCTGTAGGAGATCCCTGACAGTTGTCCAGAATTCCCCAGATGTGTCCGCCATTTAAAACACCTAGGCTCAGCTTTGCAAGTAGTTTTGTAATATACTGAATTGTGTACAATAAAAAATAAAAAAAGTACAATAATTAAGTCATGTAATTCTGTGAGTCTGCTTTTGATCTCAGAAGAAGAAAGAGGGATAGTTGCAGAGGCTTAAGTTGGAAACATATTTCATAGCCACATGACAGTGAGTGGAATGAGATGTGCTCTGCAAAACACTCAGTAGATGGGAAGGCACTGTGCTGTGAGTCAGCCTCTATGGGCAAAAGGAGAGGAGAGGAGAGGTGCCCAAATATCCCTGTAGGGTTCCATCTGCAGTGCACAATCTGAGCCATGGTGGCTTGGGAAATGGAAGAATTTATTCTTTTTTATTAAAATGCCACTAACACTGGCAATGGTACACAGATCAGGACTTAGCTTAAAAGCAAAAAAAAAAGTAAGGAATGGTACTTAGGTAAAGGAATAGCTTCAGATAAAATACGCTTGCTTTGTCTTTTGCTTTCACAATAAAAATTCAGGCTTCTACTATGGAATGTATGTACACTTTGTATGAGTACATCTTACTAAAACTGTTGGGATATGTGACTATAATTATATATGTAATACACGCTGTGTTTCCTAAACAGCTGGTCTAACCTACAATGTCTCCAGTTTTAGCATCAATAAGGTTTTTTTGAGATGTAAGGAGGCAGAGGTTCAAACACAAAGAAGGGATTCAGTGGGATATAAGAAGCCAGTGGGTGATAAAATCCACTGGAGGACATCCATAAAAATAGAATTGTTCTGTGACTAGCTAGTATAGAGCAATACAGTGCCTTGCAAAAGTATTATTTATTACATTACAGCCTTTAGTTCAATGTTTTTTTATAATCTCAATTATTTGTGATCGATCAGAACACAATAGTCTAAGTTGGTGAAGTAAAATGAGAAAAATCTATACATAAAACTATTTTTCAGAAATAAAAAACTGATAATTGGCATGTGCATATGTATTCAACCCCTTTGTTATGAAGCCCATAAAAAGCTGTGGTGCAACCAATTACCTTCAGAAGTCACATAATTAGTGAAATGATATCCACCTGTGTGCAATCTAAGTGTCACATGATCTGTCATTACATATACACACCATTTTGAAAGGCCCCAGAGGCTGCAACACCTAAGCAAGAGGCACCACTATCCAAACACTGCCATGAAGACCAAGGAACTCTCCAAGCAAGTAAGGGACATTGTTGTTGAGAAGTACAAGTCAGGTATAGGTTATAAAAAAATACTCAAATATTTGATGATCCCTAGGAGCACCATCAAATCTATCATAACCAAATGGAAAGAACATGGCACAACAGCAAACCTGCCAAGAGACGGCCACACATCAAAACTCATGGACCGGGCAAAGAGGGTATTAATCAGAGAGGCAGCACAGAGACCTAAGGTAACCCTGGAGGAGCTGCAGAGTTCCACAGCAGAGACTGGAGTATCTGTACATAGGACGACAATAAGCCGTACGCTCCATAGAGCTAGGCTTTATGGCAGAGTGGCCAGAAGCGGCCATTACTTTCAGCAAAAAACAAAATTACACGTTTTGAGTTTGCAAAAAGGCATGTGGGAGACTCCCAAAATGTATGGAGGAAGGTGCTCTGGTCTGATGAGACTGAAATTGAACTTTTTTGACCATCAAAGAAAATGCTATGTCTGGCGCAAATCCAAGACATCACATCACCCAAAGAACACCATCCCCACAGTGAAACATGGTGGTGGCAGCATCATGCTGTGGGAATGTTTTTCAGCAGTCAGGACTGGGAAACTGGTCAGGGTTGAGGAAAAGATGGATGGTACTAAATACAGGGATATTCTTAAGCAAAACCTGTACCACTCTGTATGTGATTTGAAGCTGGGACGGAGGTTCACCTTCCAGCAGGACAATGACCCCAAACACACTGCTAAAGCAACACTTGAGTGGTTTAAGGGGAAACATGTAAATGTGTTGGAATGGCTTAGTCAAAGCCCAGACCTCAATCCAATAGAAAATTTGTTGTCAGACTTAAAGATTGCTGTTCACAAGCGTAAACCATCCTACTTGAAGGAGCTGGAGCAGTTTTGCAAGGAGAAATGGGCAAAAATCACAGTGGTAAGATGTGGCAAGCTAATAGAGACTTATCCAAAGCAACTTGGAGCTGTGATAGCCACAAAAGGTGGCTCTACAAAGTATTGACTTTAGGGGGGTGAATGCACATTGACCTTTTCTGTTATTTTGTCCTATTTGTTATTTGCTTCACAATAAAAAAAAACATCTTCAAAGTTGTAGGCATGTTCTGTAAATTAAATGATGCAAATTCTCAAACAATCCATGCTAATTCCAGGTTGTGAGGCAACAAAACATGAAAAAAGGGTGAATACTTTTGCATGACACTGTAGGTCACACAGCTAGCTCATAATCTATACACATGGGTATTCACAGCAGGGCCGGGTATCACGTACTTGGTAACAACTGGAATGTTGTGGGGGCCTCTCTTGCACCTCATGCTCAACACTTCTGAAGGTGGAGACAGAGAGTGTGACAGCATGAAGTGGCACGAGATCCGGAGTGGCTGGCTGGTGAAGTCCGCTCTTAGGTGGATGAAGCTGGGGGTCACAGTCCTAAGAACAGGATACTGAAACAGCTTGGAACCAGATCAAGAGATGGTAGTAGAGCCAGTATGCAGGCAGGGACCAGTGGCAAGGACTGATTTAGCAGGCAGAGCAAGTCCAGGAAGCAGGCCAAGGTCTGTAACAGCCGGGCAGCGCAGTACATAATCAGCAGGCAAAGACGAGTCCAGTAAACAGGCCAAGGTCAGAGAGATCAGTTAAACAAGGTTGATGCAGGAGCAAAGGCAAAGTTCAGGAGAAAGCAGGGTCATACACAGGTAAGCAGGTTCAATGAATCAGGTCAGAGGAATACAGATAGAAGCTTAAGACAATTCAGTAACTGCTCATGGTGACAGGCAAGTTTAAATAGGCAACTGAGCGCCAAGTATGTACATGTGCATGCGCAAATGCGAGCGCGATGAACTGGAATAGTACATCTATTGTCTTTTTGCCTAGAAGTATTAGCATGTGAGCAATGCACACAAGCATGAATACGAGCATAAGCCAGCACTGGTTTTCTGCTGCTGGAAATCTGGTTCACCTTACACCGGGACTAGGGTTGACACCTTTTCTTCAAGTCAAACCTGAACACTTTAGTGATGCACGGCAATTTTTTTTAATAGTATAAACTATACATATATTTTGCTATTAAATAACATTTCTAATCATATATAGTTAAAGCAGGGGTCCACCTAAACCGCCAAAAAAAAAAAAAAAATATTAAAAGCCAGAAGCTACAAATACTGCAGCTGCTGACTTTTAATAAATGGCCACTTACATGTCCCAGGGTCCAGCGATGTCGGCAGGCGAAGCCGAGAACCCGCTCAGTTCTCGGCAGCTGCCATCCTAGGTGAGGGAATCAGGAAGTGAAGCGTTACGGCTTCACTTCCCGGTTCCTTACTGCGCATGCGCGAGTCACGCTGTGCATCATAACTGGTCCCCGCTATCTCCTGGGAGCTGTGTGTTTCCCAGGAGACAGCGCGGAGGGACAGGAAGAGGCATAGACTCCTATGGGAGTCTATGCCGGAAGTGGGTGCAAATACCTGTCTTAGACAGGTATCTGCACCCCCCTCCCCCCTGAAAGGTGCCAAATGTGACACCGAAGGGGGGGAGGGTTCCGAAAAGTGGAAGTTCCATTTTTGTATGGAACTCCGCTTTAATAACAAGAGTGAGTCCCCCTTTACATCAGAGTCCATAGATGTCCCCTTTTACATCTGAATCCACAGAGTTCCCTTTCACTGTAAGGGGGAACTCTGCAGACTCCGATGTAAGGGAGATCTCTGGGGCCTCTAACATAAGGGATGCTATGGGAACCCTGATTTAAGAGGAAACACTGAGAATTCTGATGTACGGAGAAGACTCTGATGTAAGGGGAAACACATGGCTTCTGGTGTAAAGGGGAACTCTGATGTAAGGGGTGCTCTGAGAACCCTGATTTGCCTTAGTGTACTCACTCAGAGGCAGGAGAAAGAAGGGGGGAGACTTCAGTTGCAGACAGGGATGGATGGTAAGCTCACTCACCCCTTGGCAGTCAGCACCTCTCATCCAGATGTATCTGAGGCTGCTGGACTTCAAATTTCCAGCCCCAATATTCCTTTTCTGAGGCACAGCACCAGGGATTGGAGTGTGGACAGACACAGAGGGGTAGGAGTGTTTTTTTTTTTTGGGGGGGGGGGTTGTTCGTGCTGTCTTTGGGCAGTGTGAAAGAGTATAACAGACACTCTCAGCTCAGACAACTGCAGCCAGAAACCTTGCTGGGAAGCCATAGTCCAGTCTAAATAATGTGTCCGGGTTTCAGGCAGTCTGAAACCTGGACGCATGATTCCAAACCCGAACTGACCAGGTGAATCCTGGACAGGTGGCAACCCTAACCGGGACAAGGGATGGGCGGCTGCTCTGGGTGCAATTGTTTACTTTAGGGAATGCGGGCGTCTTCCTTCTGTTACAAGGCTGACAGGAGTAGTGATAGCGGCAGTGATTTTGACAAACAAATGACCCCTAAGCTTGCACATCAAGAATGGGGTGGGGGCGCAGTTTGGCATCTTTGCCCTGGGCACTTGATGACCTTGTCTCGGCACTGATTCACAGATACTTTATAATTATGTACGGGGCTGTTTGAATAAAGAAGCAAAATGAGCATTTAACTCCAGAAGGGGTCCCACCAAAGCATGTCAATTAACTTGGTCTTATGGCTGTAACAAAGCTCATATTACAGATTAGGGATGGGCCAAACACCCCCCGGTTCGGTTCGCATCCAGAACATGCAAACAGGCAAAACATTTGTTCGAACACGCAAACACCATTAAAGTCTATGGGACTCGAACGTGAAAAATCAAAAGTGCTAATTTTAAAGGCTAATATGCAAGTTACCTTAAGGGTCTGGTATGGATTTTTGGGGGGAACACCACGCCATTTTTTAAAAAAAATTTGACGCGGAGTTCCCCTTAATATCCATACCAGACCTGAAGGGCTTGGTAATGGAATTTTGGGGGATCCCACACATTTTTTTTTCAATGACTTTTAATGACTTTTATGTGTATTGTCGGGACCGACAATTCATTAATAGCTGGCACTAGCTGTCAGGAAAGGTCTCCTCCACTGGTAATATCGATCATTTGGCATGCAGTACTGAGGTCCACCAGCAGGTGTCTCCTGGCAGTTTGGAGCTGTCAGAAGAGCTTTTTCCTGCTGGTATTCTGTCACCTTTGGGTCGCAGTACTGGCATCCACCTGCGGAGGAATCCTGGCAGTGTGGAGCAGGTATTCCCCTCTGCAGACAAGTGTCTCCTGACCTTAATTAGCAGCTGCAGTATAAATACCCGGCAAGTGCACATTCATGTTGCCCTGGTATTGTCCTTGAGCCCTGACCTGCATCCTGTTACTCTGTTATTCTGTTACTCTGTTACTCTGTTACTCTGTTACTCTGATTCCTGATTCCTGAAGCCTGAACCTGAAGCCTGATTCCTGGAACCTGTTGATCCTGTTTCCTGTCTGTTACCTGAACCCTGGACCTTGGAGCCTGAGCCTTGTACCTGACCCGTCCCTCCTGTGATCCATCCATCCTCTCTTGTCCTGTTTGTTTCCCTTCCCAGCTACTGATCTCCTGTTTATAACCCTGGCCTGGCTTGACTACAATTCTGGTACTCCCTTTTGCTACATATGCTGGTTGGGTATTATCACTGTTTGGTTGTTTGGTTTGTTCACTCTGTATTGGTGGTGTGTTCACATGTATATGCATTTACCTTAATAAACTTACTTTCACCTATTTATGTCTGGTTCACTCTGTTGCAGTCACACAGTTCTGGTCTTATCTGGTATATGACACTAGGGCTAGCACTTTTAAATGACTTTTTTTCCTTTAGAAATGTAATTTTGCTCTCGGACTCTTCTAAACATGGGAAACATGCACTACTTTACAGGCATACTATAGACACCCCCCAGGTACGAAAGGAATATTTCACTTTTTTTTCACTTTAAGCATCATTAAAATCACTGCTCCCAAAAAAACGTCAGTTTTTAAAAACTTATTTTTTGCATTGATATATGTCCCTTGAGGCAGGACCCAGGTACCCAAACACTTTTTATGACAATAACTTGCATATTAGCCTTTAAAATTAGCACTTTTGATTTCTCCCATAGACTTTTAAAGGGTGTTCTGCAGCTTTCGAATTTTTCGCAAACACCCCAAATTGTTCACTATTCGGCGAACGGGCGAACAGCCAATGTTCGAGTTGAACTCATGTTTGACTCGAACAGACAGCCCATCCCTATTACAGATACCTGGAGCTCTATACATCTCTTGTTTTTAAGGCCAGAATGTAATTTTTCATCAACATGTTCTATATCATAACCAGTAGTTAGTACTTAGTTGTAGCGTCCTGCTTTCATCTCCAACTTTTGGTTAACAGACTAAAAACTGATAGTGAATCAAACCAGAACAGAACAAGTAAGCAGACTAGCAAAGTCAAAAACAAATCTTTATATGTATACTTGGTACCATCATGGTACTAAAGTCAGATGATCTGAAGGACAGCCAGACAGCTAACATTTTCAGGAGAGGTTCGCAAGGGCAAGGTCTATGTTTCTATCCATTCTCATAAAAGTTTATGTTGTCCATTTAAGGCAACTTTCAGGACATTACTATTTGTTCTAATGATAAAAATGTGTGAAGTGCGAAAATCTATTACCTGCATTGCTGTGCACCCACATAATTTATGATTTCAGAAATATAGTTTATTCTGTCTGTAGTATAGGCCCGGCATACATAGGAGAGTTCTAATAATTTGCATACAATTTTCAGGGAACCCTGGCTTACAGACAAGCTGAGCATCTCAGTGCAGGCTGAAAGCATTTCATGAATAATAGAATACTTGTAGTATAATATATGGAACATTTCATCAGCAACAAGGACAACCAAGATACATTAACTTAGGGAGCAATTTTTCACCCACGATTCATATATGCTGTAGGTTTTTTAATAGTTTTTAGGTTTTAATTTGCATTAATGTCACATATTGATATTGCACATAATGTCTATAAGAAAACCTGTTCAGAGAGAGGTTTTTGAAAGTGCAAATTACCTGGCTTTTGTCTGAATTCATTGATTTTACAGTTCAGCAGGGGCATTGATAGGTGGGAAAAAGACCAGGGGCTTCAGCCCGAAGGCCGAGCCTGACACCGGGGGGGGGGGGGAGCTCACTTGCGTGTTGCTGCCTGGATTACCAGTGCCCATCAATGCTGACCATTAAAAACTGACCTACCTGACACACACTGACCCACACTGACTTACCTGACACACACTGACCATTACACTGACCTACCTGACCCACACAACCTACCTGACCATTACACTGACCTACCTGACCATTACACTGACCTACCTGACCCACACTGACCTACCTAACACACACTGACCTACCTGACACACACTGACCTAACTGACGCACACTGACAATTACACTGACCCACACTGACCTACCTGATGCATACTGACCTACCTGACACACACTGACCATTACATTGACCCACACTGACCTACCTGATGCACACTGGCCTATCTGACGCACACTGACCTACCTGCTGCACACTGACTTACCTGATGCTTACTGACCTACCTGACGCACACTGACCTACCTGACGCACACTGACCTACCTGACCTACCTGACACACACTGACCTACCTGACACACACTGACCATTACACTGACCTACGTGACCCACACTGACCTACCTTGCCATTACACTGACCTACCTGACCTACCTGACTCACACTGACCTACCTGACGCACACTGACCTACCTGACACACACTGACCCTTACACTGACCCACACTGACCTACCTGACACACACTGACAATTACACTGACCCACACTGACCTACCTGATACCCACTGACCTATCTGACACACACTGACCATTACACTGACCCACACTGACCTACCTGACCATTACATGTCAGACTTCAGGTGACCATGATCTCCTCCTGCAGCCTAGCTGTAGTGTGCGGCGCGCCCATCCCAGTAGACGGCAGGCAGGCGGGGATCTCATAGTGCTCGATGTGGCCATATTGCAATTCCCACCTTCTGGAGCCTGCAGCACCTATGATGGATGTCACACGTCCTGCTGCGGTCCCAGCATTGGACCAGGGGGATGTCCATCATAGGTGCTGCAGGACCTGCTATGTCACTCGGCCGCTCTCTGAGTCAGATCGGTGCCCACTCGGGCTAATAATAGAATTGTGAATGCCCGAGACCCGGGGGTTTTTGGGCCACTTGGGGCTCCAGCCCCCCTTAGCCCCCCTCCCGATGCCACTGCAGTTCCGGTGTTCTGATTTCACTCCAGTGTTCTAATCTGAATGCCTGTCACCAGACACAGAGACAATCAGGTGGTTAATATTGCTAGAAACAGATCAGCAATGACAGTCCTGTATTTCTTTGATTGCAGATATCATTTGAGGCATTTGTTTAGTTTTTTTTAGTTTTTTTTATCAAGTCAAGGGACTGTACTTACATTGCATTAGAAGTGTCCTTTGTGCTGATTGCTGCTTACATTTTTTTGTCCTTTGGCTTTCCACATACCTCTGCAGCGGTAAACTTCCAGTGCTGCAGGGGTTAATACGAGCCACTGAACCAGTCATTGGCACTAGTCAAAAGTCCTGTCCTTCCTCCGCCTCTATTCATAGAAGCTGTACTATAGCTTCCATCAATGAAAAGGGCTCTATGAATGGAGGACAGGCAGATAAATAAAAGGCCTGTCTCTTCCATTTCAGGCAAGAAAATACAGCTGAAAAGAGATGAGAGCTATAGCTGCTGCTTAGATATGAAAATATGAATTTATTATTTGCCATATTTCTTATCTACCTAAGCAGAAAAGAAAAAAATATATAAATTTTTTTTAGTCTTGAGCATAACATATAAAATAAGTAAATGGGAACCACCATACTTACTCTTTAGCATAGCCCACCTTAGTGACCTTGTTCTTAATCATAATCAGAACATTTGATTTCTCAGGGATTTGAACTATAGTCTGTTGCCTCTTATAACTATTATGTCTTCCATATTTGTGTTTAGTGGCGTGGACAACTGTTGTGGGCTAAACTGACAGCTGATCATGGCAGTAGTTGAAAGACCACAATATATTATAAGTTTAATTTCTTGGTCCTGTATACCTTCCAACTTCCACCTGGAATCAAAGAACAGTGCAGTATCTCTGGGTGTTTCATTAAAGTACGGTATCTGTTGAAAGATAGTTAATATACTATTGCAAATGTTTGATCTTCTTAAACCAACCCGTATAATAAAATAAATACATTATTTTTGAGACTTATTTGTTGGTCACATGCCCACTAGGTCCCCCCCCCCCACTCTGAAGGCTGGGAGTGGAAACTGAAAATGACCCTTAGCAGCTTAAGCCAACCTCAGAGGTCCCATGAGCCTCTGTTGCTCAAGCTGTATAGGGCAGAGTGAGGGACATGGCAGCAGCAATCTGACTATGGAACTAGAGACATGTCGCATGTTGACACATGACCTGTGGCTCCTAAATAGTTAGTCAATGAGTGATAGCACTGGTTTTAAACAGGAAGAGTAGGTGCAATCTGACCACGCTAAAATGCATCTGTTTTTGTTCTTAGGCCTCTTTCACATGGGTGGCCAGGGAGCTGTTAAAACAGGTGGCTAAGCTGTGGTTTTACTGTCCCCCTGTCACACACCTGGTAGCAGAGCCTGAAATGAGGAGGAAGGTCTCTCTTACACCTCTAACTCGGGGCCCCTGGTAGTGTGAACAGAGGACACCATAGTGCAGAGTGGCATGAGTGCCTTTAGGTCTTGCCAGTAGTAGAGCGGGTATCCACGCCAGGCAGGAGAGGTCATCAGTAGTCTTCAGTACAGCAGGTGGGCTAGTAGACATCTGGTGGATGGCAGACTGAAGCAGGCTGACACTAGCGACAGCGGGCAGGTGAGGCATGCACTGGTAGTAGACTGGAGAACAGCATACAAATCAGGATGTGTCAAGAAGCAGAGTCAGACAAGCCGGGTCGTACACTGGCAGGACAGATCAGGTACAGAGGAGCAGGCAAGAGCTTGGTCTGGGTACAAGCTGGGTCAGGATTCAATCAGTGGAGGAGAAGCAAATGGAGCAGACAGAAGCGGAGATCAAGGACAAGCTGGGGTTGATACAGGCAGAGTTCAGAGAGTGGTCAGACAAGCCGAGTCAGCAACTGGAATCAGGATACAGAACCACAGGGTCACAGAATACAGGGAAGGCTGAAAGACAAAACAGCACTAATCCTGAGCACTGACACAGTTTAAATAGCCCATTTGGTGCCAACATCTGTCACCTGTGCACATGAGCACACTGATGCGCACGTGTGCACGCACCTCTGCGCGTGCCCATATGCATTCGCCTGTGAAGAGGCACAGAAGTCCATCTAGAGGAACCATGTTGTCTGCTGGCATGCCCTTCCTGACACCCCCCGATGTCCACCTAAATGGTAAACAACAGAAAGCTGTTCACATGGAGAAGCCACAATGTTTTGAGTCACAGTCACAATGCAACACGGTAAGTTGACAGTCGGCACCATCTGTCAAAGTCAGCTGTTTAGGCCAAAAGGACCGTGCCACAGCTTCAAGCCAAACTCTTGGCTCATGGTTCCAGTCCATTAGCCCCATTATAAACTACAAAGGACAAAGAACATCTCATCTCTATATTCTGTAGTTACAATGTATAGAATAAACAACTGTACATTCATTAAAGAGGAATAGAGATATTCAAAAACCCCATTCAAAGGGACCCTGTCAGACCATTCATTTCCGCAAAATTCTCCCCATAAGATTATATATATATTTTATTTAAGTCAATTATTTGTATAACTCTGTCTTCTGTAGACATCCAAAAGCCATAGGACTCCTGCTGGGTGCCACCATCTTGATGTGATGTCAGTAGCCTCGGCAGACTCAAAGCGGTCTCTCAAGGCCTACACCTACCTTCAGCACAGACAGTAATTAGATCAGGGTTTCTAAACCAGGGTTCTGTGGAATCTTAGGGTTCCTTAAGAGGTTGCTAGAGGTTCCTTAAGCAATAGCAATTTCTGCTTCTCAGACGATAACCAATGACACTAATGATCTTTTTACATATCTGTTGGGGGGGGGGGGGGATTATTCCCAATGATCATAAGGGTAAAGAGCATTAATCCCACTGACCATTACACTTATGAACTGTGATCTGTAATTATATTAATTATTAGCAGGGGTTCCTTGGAGCCAAAAAGTTATATCAAGGGTCCCTCCATGTTAAAAAAGATTGAGAAAGGATGAATTAGATACACCCAGAAGAAAAGAAGACTATGATGTGCAAGGAAAAAGAGGGCTAAGGAACTGAAAATGGGGGTGTAGCATTACCCTGCAGGGGCCACTGGCTATCGGGTCCTCTGTTCCTGCCTCAACCCCATTAAAGGGCCTCAGTCCCTCTAACTCTCCAGGTTATACTCACACAAGCAGGTAGCAACTCTCAACTTTTTGACACTAAGTGGTCAAAGTTTAAAGGGGTTGTAAAGACAGAAGGTTTTTTATCTTAATGCATTCTATGCATTAAGATAAAATGTCTTCTGTGTGCAGCAGCCCCCTTAATACTTACCTGAGCCCCCTTTCTATCCAGCGATGTCCACGAGTCCATCGGCCGTCCAGGACTCTCCCTTCTGATTGGCTGAGACACAGCAGCGGCGCCATTGTCTCCGGCTGCTGTCAATCAAAGTCAGCCAATCAGGAGAGAGGGGGCAGGGCCAGTGGCAGAAGAATTGCTTTTGAAGTACTGTGAATTGATTCCCTTCCGTATTCAGTTATTCTAGTTGCTGGTTATATTCAACTATTCAAAGTTTAGTGGGGGCCTAGGGCTACATTTCCATCACCAGTGTGCATCAGCAGCATATACCTTAATATTGTTAGTACAAACTTAAGGCTGCCTGTTGTCACACTATTAGCTGCTGATAATTATTTCTTTTTGGTTCATCATTGCTAAATGATAAAATTCTTAGTGGCATTGCTAACCTGTTTCATGTCTAATTTTTAAAGTTATTTAACCACTTCAGCCCCGGAAGGTTTTACCCCCTTCCTGACCAGAGCACTTTTTACAATTTGGCACTGTGCCGCTTTAACTGGTAATTGCGCGGTCGTGCAAGGCTGTACCCAAACAAAATTTGCGTCCTTTCTTCCCACAAATAGAGCTTTCTTTTAATGCTATTTGATCACCTCTGTGATTTTTATTTTTTGCGCTATGCACAAAAAAAGAGCGACAATTTTGAAAAAAATATATATTTTTTACTTTTTGCTAAAATAAATATCCCCAAAAATGTTTAAAAAAAAAAAACAAATTTCTTCATCAGTTTAGGCCAATATATATTCTTCTACATATTTTTAGTAAAAAAATCGCAATAAGCGTATATTGATTGGTTTGCGCAAAAGTTATAGCGTCTACAATCTATGGGAAAAATTTATGGTATTATTATTATTATTATTTTACTATTAATGGCGGTGATCTGTGATTTTTAGCAGTATTGCGGCATTGCGATGGACAGATCAGACACTTTTGAAACATTTTTGGGACCATTGACATTTATACAGCGATCAGTGCTATAAAAATGCACTGATTACTGTGTAAATGACACTGGTAGGGAAGGGGTTAACACTAGGGGCCGATCAAGGGGTTAAATGTGTGTGTTCCCTCAGTGTGCTCTAACTGTATGGGGATAGGATTGAGTAGGAGAGGAGACATATCGCTGTTCCTACTTCCTTTTTTTTTTATCCCACAAAATTTTATTTAGTTTGCAGAGGTACATTACATACATATTCTTCATTGCAATATAGGTCGAAGTGCATTACAAACATATTCTTCAGTGCAATATGGAATTAGGTACATATTGTCCAGCCAGAAAAAGAGCCCCCTACATAACCACATCAATATTGTCTCATTATCCCCTTTATTATTTCACATAGCCCAATCCTCACCCAATATTTATTCCCAATAATCTGTCTGCCACTAGGTCCACTGGGGCTAATCCCGGCACATCGAACCACAATGCCCATAATTTCTCAAACTTGTGTGCGCTGCCCCTATGCTGGTACACCAATTTTTCCATTCTTAATACCAGTCCAATATTGTCGATCCACTCCTTTGTGGTCGGGGGAGCCTCAGACCTCCAATGTAGTATAATTAATTTCCTCGCCTGAAATAGAACTCTATGTACAGCTTCTCTGCAATGTTCTTCCCACTCGTATTCCTCCAGAGCACCCAGCAGGCAAGCTCTCGGGTCCTGTGGAAGAGAGACTTTAAAAACTGAGTTGACCGTAGTCACCATACTTGCCCAATATGTGTGTAGTTTAGGACAACGCCACAGCATATGGATAAGATCCCCATGATCTCTTTTACATCTTGTACATGTGGAGTTGAGATCTAGATTCATCAATTGGAGCCTGTTGGGGGTATAATAAGTTTGTAAAAGAATGTACAGCTGGGTAAGCCTTTGGGATACCTTCAGTGAGCACTTGCCCACCGCCTGAAAGATCTCCTCCCATTTTTCCCGTCTAACTGTCCAACATCTGCTTCCCACTTTTTTCTTACCTTCAAAGGATGCTGCCCCATCAGGGACTGCAACAGGATAACCTACTGTTCCTACTTACTAGGAACAAACAACATGTCTCCTCTCCTCTGACACCACAGGGATTTGTGTGTTTGCACACACAAATCCCCGTGCTGGGGCTCGATCGCGACCGCCAGCCACGTGCATCGGGTCCCCCGACCCCCAGGTTGTTTTTTGACAAATACCGCATTTGATACCGCCAGCAAATCCCTGGTGGTAATTATCACATGCTTTTTTACTCTCTGATCCGTTTGCGAATTGGACTTAGAGCTTTTTATGCAATATTTACTGACACATTTTTATTTTTTGCTAAATACCGCATAATTGTTTTTTTTTTGTGTGAATTGGACCTAATTTACCGCATGCAATAAAGGTATCATGTTACACATTTGCATAAATTATTGTATGTGGTAAACGTTAGTGAATTGACTGCAATGTCCTTCTAATATACTGTAGCAAAGTGCCTGACCACATGGGAAAAATGCAAGTAAGCATTTAAAAAATACTTGTTTTTTTTCTTGGTTTTTCTGTGCTTTTTGTTTGCAGTTTTTGGTGACGTGGTCATTTTAATATGTACCCTTAGGTATGGGCTGTGGCTCATCTATTTTTTCAATTGACATTTTGGGTCAACTGTGCAGCAAACCAACAAGAAATGTAATTAATGCATGAAAAAAGGAAAATGCGAGAAAAAAAAATGTTCTACGAAATATACCATTGAACTCCCAGACACAAAGTGATGAAACCTCACTTTAAGCCCCTGGTGTTTTTAATAATCTAAACCTCCTTTGCAGTATTTCCAGCTGTCAAGTGGAGCTGATTTCCCTCTTGGCACTGAAAGTGTATTCTTTCTGGTAAGGCTGCCACCAGCCCAGTGACAGCTCAGGAAAGTAGTTTCATGGGTGGGCTCATTAAGTCTCACTTCTAGCTCTGTCATTTTTTCTGATTTCACAGCCAGCAGTAAGGCACAGCGGAATGTGAAATCAGCGAGTTTCGGTGACTGCAGGAGATTGGCCACCTAGGATATTACAGTATACAGTATATCTGATACAGGGACTCTGGGTTTAGGAAAAAGTCATAAAAATCCAAAATAATATAAGTAGGATGTAGGGCCAGATTTCTATTTCTGGAGCCTATAGGCACAGAGCCTTTGGCTTACCTACCAAACTTTCTGAGATGGGAGATAGTGACAACTTTAATGTATCATATAGTAGAGGATAGGGACACCTTTATAATTCAGTAACAATAGATTTCTGACATTAGTTTCCTTTAGAACCACCTCCTCCTTTTTCAAACATTCATTTCTGCCCGTTTCAGTAAAATTACTGATCCCTGCACTAAATTCAGGTAGTTCTAACTATCACCGTTTTAAGAACCTGTGGCTATGGCACTGACAGATTGGGGTTTAGTTACTAAAGCTAGAAAGTGCAAAATTAGTCACAATTCTGCAGAGAAACCAATCAGCTTCCAGGTTTTATTGCTAAAGCTTAATTAAAACTGAGATTCGAAGCGGATTGGTTTCTATATAGAATTGTGACTAATTTTGCACTCTCTAGCTTTAGTAAATAAACCCCATTGCTAAAGTGGAACTTTAGTCCAAAAAATAAAGTCCTGCTAGATAACTTCAGACTGGCCCCTTTTGGAGGTATAGCTATGTAAAACATTAAAAAAATAAAGCGCTTATACTGTTTAAATTCCAGAAATACACTGGGGTTAATTTACTAAAGTCAAATAGACTGTGCACTTTGTAAAGTGCAGTTGCCCTCTGCAAGGGCAGTTGCTCCAGAGGTTATTAAATAAGGTGATGCTCTGCTGACCTCCATCATCCAATCACGTGCAAGCAAAAATGCAGTGTTTTTCATTTTCCTTGCAGATGATTGGGTTTTTGCAAAGTGAAGCTTAACCTCATTCACTAAGCTCTGGAGCAACTGCACTTTCAGAGTGCAACAGCACTTTGCAAAATTCACAGTCTATTTGCCTTTAGTAAATCAACCCCTATGTCTCACCCTGCTCTGCCCATGCTCAGTTGCTCTCTATTTTTGGCACTGTGCCGAAAAGCAGAGCCACTAGAGGCTGATCTGCTGACAGCCTAACGATTTAGTGCTGCCCAAGAGCTCTGGGCTTTAGCAAAATGGCAGCCTCTAGCAAAAAGAAACAGGAAAAAAGCTGGAGGCAAATTACAGAACTTTGGTAGCATAATTATTAATGTATGTATCTTGCTAAAGAACATGATTTTTTATCAAGTTATTATGGGTAAAGTTCCAATTTATGAAATAATGTCAGTTCGCTGATTAGGAAATTTGTGGTGATTATGACCAGCTTTAGGATGGCATACAAAGGTACGCCAGTGCTCAGATTGGGGCATTGCAACCACAAAACAAACAGAGGACACTCTCTGTTTGTTTTGTGGTTTCAGTGGTTCCAGACTCCACCAGTCTAATGGCCCTTTCACACTGGGGCGGGGGCGGCGTCGGCGGTAAAATGCCGCTATTATTAGTGGCGTTTTACCGTCGGTATTTGCCCGCTAGCGGGGCGGTTTCACCCTGGCTAGCAGCCGAGAAAGGGATAAATACCACTGCAAAGCGCCTCTGCAGAGGCGCTTTGCCGGCGGTATAGCCACGCCGCCCCATTGATTTCAATGGGCAGGAGCGGTGAAGGAGCGGTATACACTCCGCTCCTTCACCGCTCCGAAGATGCTGCTAGCAGGACTTTTTATCCCGTCCTGCTAGCGTACCGCTCCAGTGTGAAAGCCCTCTGGGCTTTCACACAGGGTACAAAGCAGTGGCACTTTCTGGTCGGTTTTCAGGCGCTATTATTAGCAAGACAAGGCTCATCCAGGAAAGCCAGGATGAAAGTATAGCCTACTAAATATCACTGGGCCCACTCTTATGCGTAGGAGATTTGTGTCTGAGGAAGCTATTATAAACACACTGATTTTGGTGCTTAGGCCCTGATGGAATTCTAAAGGGTGTGTACAACCCCCATTATGAATTCTCCCCATTATATGGCTAGGTTTATACTATTTCAGGTGTGGGAAGTTGTGTAAATCACACATATTCCCTCACCCACAGGCAACAAAACGCTCTGCTGTTTATCAGACACGCAAAGATGACATTGTTCCTGTGTGCGGAATTGGGGAAAAACACATGGTGCCAAAGCACTATGTGGCTTCCTTGTAGCAATGTTTTAAAAAAGTGTCAGGGAAATGCAAGTACAGCAGCCCATTCAAATCAATGGGCTGCTGTGTCCACGCAATTGTGGCCGCAGGACATCTCTTCCCCAGATTTTGAGGACCATAACTAAATCAAAGACAAGTATGATAACTTAAACTCACCAAGCCTTTTTCACTGCTACTTTTTGTTTGTCACAGTAAGAAAATGGGACTTCCTAGGCATGCCAACTCAATTGCAACATACTGTATTCCATTAAAAATCCATGTAATTTATGGTTCATATTAAAACATTATCCTACGAAATAGCTGACTTATACATATTTATGTCATAACCATATGCTTTACTAGCACCCCATATTCCAATATCAAAATTAGCGATACAATTGTTACCAAGAAATATTTCCAAATTCTTGTGTGGGAATAGCCCGATGCATTTCAAAACACTTTCTTCACCAGGGGCTGGGAGGCCCCTGAAAGTAATTGCTTTACTAATTGCTTTCATCAATTGGCGGCCTGTGGAGTGTAGCAGCCCGGAGTGTGTGTAAAATCTCCCACTGCTAAATGACCTATGGCGTTGGCTGTAAAAAGGTTAAGAAGATCTAAACGCTAACTTGATGATATTTAGTTTGCTAAAATACTGTGTATCGCCTGGAACAACGCTAAAACTGAATCCTATAATTTCTCATGTCAAGTGTGTGGTCCTATTTCTGTTAGTTAGTTAGTTCTTTTTTCCCCTTTTTTCTCTTTGCCTCTCTTTTTCTTTCATTCTTAGTTCTACTTCTGTGAATAATCTACAGTGGTTATTACCTTTGTTGGTTTGTTCTTGCTAGAATCGGGGTTTGCTCACTGATACCTTCAGCCCTATACATGGGGGTATATACAATCCCTTGCCAAGTGCTTGTTGGTCAAGTTTTTCTAAGGATACATTTGCTATTGTTATGACGAAGTTTCAGATTGGACAATGCATTCATCTCTCTTGTATGTTACGTGTACTTTATCATTGAGTATGTGACCTTGTATTCTTTATTCTGTTAAGGACTTGAAGGATATGATCTCTGACAGACAGACCATTATACTGTTACTATATGACCTGGATGCTGTCTCCTTATTACAATTTTGTATTCTTTTGTATTCTTGAAACGAAAAAAATAATAAAAAGAGATTAAAAATAAAATACTGTCACTATACTAAACAACTGCCATTTTTTAAAATCCTGTTTTCAACATTTTTCATCTTACCTTGCATCTAAGTCCTGCTGATCTGCTCCAGTCTTTTTTTAGCCACTTCCTGTATACATGAGCTTGCTCCATTGTTTGCAACACATCATTGCCCATTACTACTTATAGACTCTTTCAGAGTCACATGTGACTGGTGACAAACCATGTGCAAAATGGGGTGACATTTGTTACCCTATAACAGGAAGTGTCTGAACAAGGACCTTTATGGAAGGGTCATCCTGTATTCAGTTAATAAAATCTGCAAAAGGCTAAAAACAACTTTTGAAATAATATTAACATGTTAATGCGTATATATGATATTTTAGTAATTGGATTTACATACAATATACTTTAATAAAAGGACAGGGGGTCAGAACCAAGCTGGAGGAATTCAGAATAATGAGCATCAAAATGTAATAAATCGGTAATTTATTTTTTGCTGCAAGGGAGGGACATTATCATCATTAAAAAATGGTCATATATTTTCTACGCTAATGGGTTCTATTTACATACAGATACCATTTCTTGTCAGAAATGCTTTCTACGCACTTAAATTCACCTAATTTAGTGACTTGATCATTGGCTTTCTCAGGCAGAAGTTTAATATGATCGAACAGATCTATCTATACCAGTTTATGTGGTTCGGAAATATAATTAAAGTGGTATTAAACCCTCAGCTTTTTTTTTAGCTTAGCACAATAATATAAACATTCTCCTGTACACTATTTATTAAAATTCTTACCCCAGCACTCACAGTTTACAACTTTCACGCAGTCTACATCCAGGGCAGATCACTTGGAAGTGATAACTGTATGAGCATGTAAGTGGGCCCGATTAGCTGCGGGAGCCGTCAGCCTTTCATTGCTTTCAATGGGGCTGCCTCTCACAACTAATCGCAAGAACCCCTGCTGGGATTTTCACATATAATCACAGGCAGGGTGCATTTGCAAGTGTGAATGTACCCTAAGGGAAAATTTCACAAATCAGCAGATCCAGAGAGATAGTCACCATTCAACCCTAACCACTTGCCGACCGCTGCACGCCGATATACGTCAGCACATTGAGCCATTAAACAATTAATACAAAAACACTGGCATGTTCTTGGTAGTGATTTGACCCTCAAAGCCATCTTACCACCAAGACCTAGGGTGATTTTTAAAGGAGCAGCCTCCTTAGGAAACAAGATAGCACCCACAGTTCAGGATCCCCCACGGGAAAATAGATCTTTCCTGCAAAATTTAACGGGGTTTTATAGGTGTGGGAGATGCCAAGTGTGTTCCTTAAACATCAATAGATCCAGACGCATCACGTCATTTTCATCCACCAGCACTGGATACTCACACGACATCGAACCATTTATCACCTGTAGTTCTGAAGGGGTGGTCTATCTCTTACAATGCCCGTGTGGTCTCCAATATATAGGGAGGACCAAAAGGGCCCTACGGGTTCGTTTAAACGAACACATAGGAAATATTAGAAGAGGATATGATAAACATCCCGTCTCCAGACACTACGATCAATTCCATGAAAGGGACCCTTCCAAGACATTATTTGTGGGCATAGACAAATACAAACCTCACTGGCGGGGTAGCTCACTTGTTAGGGAGATCGCCAAGTTAGAGATGTCCTGGATATATAAGGTCAAAAGTTATGTACCATATGGTATGAACGTAGATACTGACATTAATGCTTTTATTAATAATGCCTGAATTACGTGATATATGGCTTTCGTTTTTCTTTTTGCAATCAATATCTTAATAATTTTTGAGGGTAATCTCGTCCTGGATCCCCACGTCTGGACTACCGGATATGCCCTGTGATTAGTGTTCAGTTTATCACTGAAGTACTTATATAGTTTACCAGTTATCCCCAAAAAAATTTTCTCCATACACCTATACAGGTATCTTATTCCAAAGGCATTTGGGATTTTTATGATGGCCACTAGGGGTCGCTTTGTCAAAATTTTTTATATTCCTATGACTAATTTTTTAAGTCGGCCTGTATGTGTCACTCATCAGGCCTGATAGATTTTTTATTATCAATAATTAGACCCATAGTGGGGGTGTTCGTTCAATTTGACACATCTAATTCGTTGCCATGTGAAGCTTTGAGATATGCACCCCCCAATTTAATTACACACTATATGGCAACACTGTGGGTTGTTACGGGTGACCCTTTTTTTTCGTTGTGGTCGCTTTCTACAACTCATTTGTGGCTATAGGCGTTTTTTATATTTTTTATATTTTGCATCAGTTAGTACCTTTTAATCATGATTCATTCATGTATTATGCCTGTTTCTTTTGCATCCACTTAGTATTTGTGCTCACCTACACAGTCGTCCGACCGTTATCAAACGAGGTGCCTGGCTTTGGTGGTGTGCATTTCCATTAAGGCCACTAGGGGTCGTTTTTTGCACTTTGTTCATGTCCCCATATGACACATTCTTGGATTTTGGTTTGTGCGTGTCATCATCCACGCCCCAATTTTTTCAACATGTGTCATTAACATCAAGCAAGTGTGTCTATATGGGCTTTGTACATCTCATATTGGATTTGTACATTTTCCCAGCCTAATTACAATTAGATGCCAAGATCAGAGATTGCTGAGATTGATCTTTTGGTAGTGATCTGATCCGACAGCAATCTCATGATCTGGCCTAAGATGCCCCAAATATATTGCATTAACTGGCATTTTTTTTTATATAGATTGCGGTTTTGTTCTTTTCTTCCACCTCACTCCCACCCGCGCTACATATATGGCCGCCTGTTTGTTTATTATATGTGAATATCGACACTAGAGGGCGCGCATGGGCAATGGGAACTCAACGTTCTCTTCCTTGGGCGGGCGGTCCTTATCTCTTGACCTGGTATTGGTGATGCCTATTGAGTCCGGGGCCGCACATGCACGGTAACGCTGAGGGTTCCCGACGATCTCCTCCTTGAGCGGGCGGTTCTTATCCCTTGACCTGTCATTGGTGACGCCTATTGAGTCCGGGGCCGCACATGCGCGGTAACGCTGAGGCCAGGAATGCTCTAGGCTCACAAGTATATTCAGTTTCGATTCGCGCATGCGCACTAGTAATATATGCGCTAGAGGCTAACGCGGAAGTCTGGTGTGGGGTTTCAAGGTGAGGCTCATTATTTGTTATTTAAGGGAGGTGATGTGATGAGCAGCTCGTGCCCCTGGAAGATGCAATTTTTTTGCTAAACGCAGCGTAGGGCTGAGCGGTATCATCGCGCCACCTCCCACTGTCGCTGTACATCTAACAGGACGAGTTATCTGTGGTCATCCGGCCGGTGCCACAGTTTATTCTTCCATTGATGATGCTGATTGTCTTGCTTTCATGTGAGTGTTCATGTTTTTTACTTTAATAAATTGCCATATGATTTTACACTATGGGAGCCCTCCCTTTCTTTTCTCCTATGATGACAATACTATGCTGAGGGCTGAGCCCCCTTCCTGTGGACCCATCCATCTCCATCCCAGCACCTGACGCCCTTTCCAGGTCCCATCTCCATCTCTGTTCCTGGGCATTCCGGACCAGTAGGATTTCAAAAAGCCCTCTTAGACCCTCTGTAACGGGGGGTCATGGGGTTCTGGTAAGTGGCCAGGCTCTTACTGTTGGTGGTGGTCCTACACATTAAAGGTTCTATGCGTTTGAAAGACCCGGGATTGCTATTTCACATTTTTTTGGGTTCTTCTCATGGATTATTTTTTAGCTATTCACAATGATTTTCCAATATATGTATTATGTTTGGACTTTATTTGACATCTGTTTGCACTAATGGTGACATGTCATTGCACAGATGGTTTATGTATTCACTAATACTGGTTGTATTTAGAGTTTTTGGTGTGGCAATTTGACCACACAGTCACTAATTTGCACAGCGCGAATCATCCAATTTTTCTCTTGTTCATGTTATGTGTTTGTGTCACATTTAAGATATCGCTGCTTTTTTTCATATTTTTAGACATTTTTTGAAGCGCAATTATTTTTGTATTTTTTTCTGTCAGCACAATGGCAGCGGTGGGTATATGGGCATACCTGTATGTCCCCTTTAATTGGCGGGGCTAGCGTGCGTGTGCGCCGCATACGGCGTGACCGGCGATCGTGTCACGGAGCCGCAGACATGACAGAGATCACTGCTCCCTGTCATCGAGTGCAGTGATCACTCTGATATGAGTTGAAGCCCATCCCCCCTACAGTTAGAATCACTCCCTAGGACACACTTAACCCCTTGATTGCTCCCTAGTGTTTAACCCCTTCCCTTCCAGTGTCATTTACACAGTAATTGGTGCATTTTTATAGCACTGATCACTGTACTATTATTATTATTATACAGGATTTATATAGCGCTAACAGTTTACGCAGCACTTATAAATGACAATGGTCTCAAAATAGTATCAAAAGTGTCCGATGTGTTCGCAGTCACGATAAAATCGCAGATTGCCACCATTACTAGTAAAAAAGAAATAATAGTAAAAATGCCATAAAACTATCCCCTATTTTGTAGACGCTATAACTTTTGCGCAAACCAATCAATATACGCTTATTGCGATTTTTTTGCCAAAAATATGTAGAAGAATACATATCGGCCTAAACTGAGGAAAAAAGTTGTTTTTTTTATATATTTTTGGGGGATATTTATTATAGCAAAAAGTAAAAAATATTGATTTTTTTTTTCAAAATTGTTGCTCTTTTTTTTGTTTATAGCGCAAAAAATAAAAACTGCAGAGGTGATCAAATACCACCAAAAGAAATCTCTATTTGTGGGAAAAAAAGGACATCAATTTTGTTTGGGTGCAACGTCGCATGATCGCGCAATTGTCAGTTAAAGCGACGCAGTGCCGAATCGCAAAAAGTACTCTGGTCAGGAAGGGGGTAAAATCTTCCGGGGCTGAAGCGGTTAAAAAGAGAGGCCAGGATAGGATGAAACAAAGCCTCTGCAGGCGACACTGCCGATGGAAGGGTGAGTGTTACAGCAAGAACTGCATTTTTACTTTTCATACAGCCATAAAGAGAAGTTAGACTTTTTTTTTTCAAATGGTACTTACCTAGGTGGATGCAGCATCAGTCCAATGCTGCATTGGTCCTCCACCAAGGCTAAGACTAAGAACAGAGCAATCAAACACTGCTGATCAATCGGTTCTCAGAGCACTGTGAGCAGAGAGCTGATGACTGTCAGTCGCCGCTCTCTGCTCTGCCCCCCTCCACGTTCACTGGAGCGCTGGGCTTTGGAGGAGGTGGGAGCGGCCGACTCACTGCTGCACACAGAAGGTTTTATGCCTTTGTGCATAGAATGCATTAAGGTAAAAAACCTTGAGCCTTTACAACCACTTTAAAGCTGGAGTTGGGTTTTAAAGCCTGGTCTTGTCTCCTCTGGCCTCTTACGGCTCCCTATTAGTTCTTTAGTTTTGTGGGTGACCTTACTGATCAAAAGGGAGGCTTAGAAAGTGGAAGAGTAAATCTTTTCTTTTTTTAAAGTCAAGATTTCCACATAAATTGTACTGCTGATATCTCTGCATTTACTGATTGGTCTGACCTTTTCACTGGAGGGTAACCTCTCCTTTCAGATATTTTCATCATTTGTTCAGTAAGAATTCCTGATGTCTGTGATGGGTTTACTATAATAACTTTTCTGAACCACATATATCAGATCTGCAAGATCACATTGAATGTTCCCAGGGGAGAGAATGATGATCAATTCCTTAAGTGAATGTTCAAGTGGATACAATGCCATTTCTTACAAGAAATGGTATCCGCACCTATAAATAGAATCCATTAGTGGAAAACGTGATCTAGGGAGTTAGACTGATATCTATATATAGAGTCAAGAGGTATTTCATTCACCTCGAGGTTAAAAATGGAGTTCCATTTGCAGGTTTGTTTAGACTTCCTCTTGATCAACCTTAAAATATCTAAAATAGGTTGACCATGATTGCTTCATCTCTTATACTTGTTGACATTGTAGTTATGTACATATGGGCTTTTGATGGTGATAATGGCGATGATATTGAAAAAGATTATTTATTCTAAATATTAATAATAATGCTATTACTAAGCAGTGATGGCCCATTCACCCTGATGAGTTATGGTAAAGTACAGTACGCTTCATGTTTCAGCAGCACACTGTAATGCATGATCGGCAAAATATTTCTGTGCCTTTCGTTTTGTCAGGGCACCTCAACACAATTGAGTTTCAGCACACCACATTGAACAGGTGTCATTTGTGCATTGTGACATGGTGCCTTGGAAATAAAGGAGCGTGTTAGCTTTTTCATGAGATGGACTGCAAAAAAAAGTTACCCCTGAAGTGCCCCCTCCCTACCGACAGTGCTCAGTGGGTCAAGGGATGGAGAAATAAAGCATAATACTTACCTTATTCTTCACTCAGGCAGGTTTTCTCCATGTTCTGCGATCAGTGCCGCAAAGTCTCTTCTCTTCAGCGCTCCAGCCAGTGGTCATCGAGTAAAATGACAGCCCTGAGTGTCGGAAAAAAGATGAGCGAGTCAGAGCCTTCTGGATCAAGGAATAGTGTAAATATTATACCTCATTCCTCCATTTCTAGTTCTAACAAACATTCAGCCCTCGCAGTGCAGGGCGTTCACACTGCAAGGGTAGTTTTTGTAACAGTCCTGGAGTTCAGCTTTAACACACAAAAACACATAAGAGGTGATTTACTAAAAGAGTAGGGCATGTTCACTTTGCAAAATAAAAGTTCTACCTCCTTGCTTTGTGCTTGAAGCATCTCAATAAACACAAGTCCCAGGGTACAAAAGAGAACATTTATTCCACATAGCAACAACTTCCAGTTCTCAATATAGTCCTTTGACCTAGTGTGAAGTGTCCCAGGAGTCCAAACCTCCTGTTTCATTTTTCTTACTCTTGAGTTTCAATGTTACCTGTCACAATGATGTGTCAATAATAAAGGGCACATAGGAAGGGGCATGCTAGAGCTGGTGATTACGGTAGTTGATTATTGCTGACGTAACAGAATACTTTGTTTTGGGAGAACAATAGTGATTTGCAGGCCAACGGATGTACCTCCATTGCATCATACCTGTCAATTCATATTGTCTTTTGCTGCCACAGGTGCACTTTAAAATAAAAAGAAAGGAGACGTCAAGTCAATTGTAATATAAAATTTTAATTTCTTTTTCTACAAATGACAGCCCTCCTATCTGCGTCACATGTGTGCTGTCAGGTGATGAAGACTGGCACTGGATTCAAAGTATCGGAAGATTGGTCAGAGTTTAATAAGGCTCTTGTGAGACAGCTCTTGACAAAAGTGGGGTGTCACTCAACCAAGGGGTCCAGATTTGAAGACCTGTGTGTATAAAATCCAATGAGAGTGTTTGTTTGGCACTCTCATCTGATTTTTTTATATGGGATTAGGTCTGACTGACAAATGTACAAATGAATTAAAGTATATCTAAAGTCAAAACGTATTTTTACCCTTTTGGATAGAGTAGGGGAGGGTAAAACCACTGTCAGTGTGAGGGAAAGCCACTCTCAGACAGTTGTTGCAGTAACAAGTGTCAGCATTTGAAGACTTTTCCTGTATTGCTGTTCTGATGGCAAGCTCAAACTTGGGGATTTATACTCATTTTGCCTTCCAGTGATATTGGTGATCTGGGTAATTAGAGAGAGAGAATCTCCTTAACTGGGGATTGGACAGCAATAAAGGTCTGACAATACTTTTACCACTTCACTACTCTAAAACTAGAAAAAAAAAAAACAAGTTTGCTTTTAGTTATACTTTAACCGCTTGGCAACCAGCACGGCTAAGCGAAACAATGTTAGCTTACGTCGCTTCACCTTTTTGGCCACTAGGGGCGCACGCACACCCGCAGCGTGTCCCCGATGCCGATGCGAGTGACAGAGCGAGAACCGGGATCTGTGTGTGTAAGCATACAGATCCCTGTTCTTTCAGGGGAGTAGAGACAGATCGTGTGTTCATACTATGTATGAATACAGGCATACCCCATTTTTAAGTACACAATGGGGTTTATTTACTAAAGCTGAAAAGTGCAAAATCAGGCTCACTTCTGCATAGAAACCAATGAGCTTCCAGGTTTTATTACCAAAGCTTAATTGAACAAGCTGGGGTTAGAAGCTTATTGGTTTCTATGCAGAAGTGAGCCTGATTTTGCACTTTCCAGCTTTAGTAAATAAACACCATTGTGTACTTAAAAGTGGGGTATGCCTGTACCAATCTCTCTCTCCTCCTAGACAGTCCCATCCCCCCTACAGTTAGAACACAGTGAGGGAACACAGTTAACCCCTTGATTGCCCCCTAGTGTTAACCCCTTTCCTGCCAGTGACATTTATATAGTAATCAGTGCATATTTATAGCACTGATCGCTGTATAATTGTCAATGGTCCCAAAAATGTGTGAAAAGTGTCCGATATTTCTGCTGCAATATCGCAGTCCTGATAAAAATGGTTGATCACCACCATTACTAGTAAAAAAAAATAAAAATAATAATAATGCCATAAATCTATCCCCTATTTTGTAGACACTATAACTTGTGCGCAAACCGATCAATATATGCTTATTGCGATTTTTTTACCAAAAATATGTAGAAGAATACATATCATCCTAAACTGAGGAAAAAATGTGTTTTTTTGATAAAAAATGTGTGGTATTTATTATAGCAAAAAGTAAAAGATATTGGGGGTTATTTAAGAAAGGCAAATCCACTTTGCACTGAAAGTGCACTTGGAAGTGCAGTCGCTGTAGATCTGAGGGGTAGATCTGAAATGAGGGGAAGCTCTGCTGATTTTATCATCCAATCATGTGCCAGCTAAAATGCTGTTTTTTTATTTTCCTTGCATGTCCCCCTCAGATCTACAGCGACTGCACTTTCAGTGCACTTGTAGTGCAAAGTGGATTTGCCTTTCGTAAATAATCCCCATTGGGGTTGGTTTACTAAAGGCAAATAGACTTTGCACTTTGCAAAGTGCAGTTGCATTATGCAAGTGCAGTTGCTCCAGAGCTTAGTAAATGAGCAGATGCTCTGCTGACTTCCATCATCCAATCAGGGGTAAGCAAAAATGCTATTTTTTTTTTCCTTGCATGTGATTGGGTATTTTTTGCAAAGGAAACCTTTTCCTCATTTACTAAGCTCTGGAGCAACTGCACTTTGCAAAGTGCACAGTCTATTTGTCTTTAGTAAATCAACCCCATTGTGTTTTTTTCAAAATTGTCGCTCTTCTTTTGTTTATAGCGCAAAAAATAAAAAATGCAGAGGTGATCAAGTGGCACCAAAAAAAAGCTCTGTTTGTCGGGGGAAAAGAGGACGTCGCACGACCGCGCAATTGTCAGTTAAAACAACGCAGTGTCGTATCACAAAAAGTGGCCTGGTCATTGAGCAGCCAAGGCCAGCGCTAGGCAGTTGCCCGGGGGGCCCCATTTGCCTGGGGGTCCCCACCTGCCCAGCGACCCCAGCCAGGGCCGGACTGGCCTACCGTGATACCGGAAAATTTCCCGGTAGGCCGTCTGCCCTGGGGCCATTTTGAGTTGCGGCTGCAGCGCTCTGCTCTTTCCCTCTCTCCTCCTCCTCCTGTGTATCATGGAGCTGGCTGGGTCTGTGTTCGGCGGCCGTGCTGTAACAAGGTCCCACCCCCCTAGACCGGCTTGTGTAATAGTAGATTGAATCAGTGTTCCGCCTATCACATGAGCTGGTCTAGGAGGGTGGGACCTTGTTACAGCGCGGCCGCCGAATACAGACCCAGCCAGCTCCGTGATACACAGGAGGAGATGCCTTCTGTGTGTGTGTTACCAGGTGATGGTGAGTCTATATTAATTGGCACAGTGATGCTGCATTCATGGGCACAGTGAGGGTGCAATTGTGGGCACAGTGAGACTGTAATGGTGGGCACAGTGAGGGTGCAATGGTGGGCACAATGAAGCTGCAATGGTGGGCAAAGTGAGGCTGCATTCACAGGCACAGTGAGGCTGCAATGGTGGGCACAGTGAGGCTGCATTCATGGGCACAGTGAGGCTGCAATGGTGGGCACAGTGAGGCTGCATTCATGGGCACAGTGAGGCTGCAATGGTGGGCACAGTGAGGCTGCAATGGTGGGTACAGTGAGGCTGTATTCATGGGTACAGTGAGGCTACAATGGTGGGCACAATGAGGCTGCATTAACGGGCACATTGAGGCTGCAATGGTGGGCAGAGTGAGGCTGCATTCATTGACACGGTGAGGCTGCATTTGATGGGCACAGTGAGGCTGCATTTATGGGCACAGTGAGGCTGCATTCACAGGCACAGTAAAGTTGCATTTGATGGGCAATCGTGTGTGATTGTGTAGACAGGGCCCCAGTGCACTGTATTGCCCGGGGGCCTATAATGCTCTTAAGATGGCACTTTGAGGAGCCAAATCTTAGGGGGCTGAAGTGGTTAAAGTAATGGTAATTGAAGTATTCATTAAAAATTGTCATGTGGAATTAATAGTTTTGCCATTATTTTGCCTCAATTGCACTTACCCTGCATTAATCACTTTCTTTGTAAGTGACTGCTTTGGTTTGCTTGGTAGCATCTGGAGACATTGACATGGCTCTGTGTATAAAGACCTACACATATTAGAGATACGGGCTTGCAGCCCTGAGACACAATGCTTACAGTATAATAGTATATTGTTAGTTTGTTAAAGAGATTTAATAAAATTTACTTAGACTAATTCAACTAATCAAACCAGTTGAGGCAAAGTTTTATGTTTTACACAGTCTTCTGTGAAAAGTCTTGCTCATACAATTATCAATTATTTCATAATACTGTAGCGCATTAGTAGGCTACTAGGTTCTAAATTTAGTTTTTAGCCTCTCTGTAGCCAGGGAGAGCATTTATCGTTCGGTTAAGTCTGCTCGGTGTTCTATTAGGGCGGGCTTAATTACTTTCCCCTGAGCATTGGGACATAGTGGGTGGTAGAATATACAGACCCTGACCTGCAGATTAATGCCTCTTCAGCCAATCCCCGGTCAGTATGGTGAGTGACCAGCAGGGGGGTTGAGAGGGGTATAAATGTGCTGGAACCCAGGGCAGAGGTATCTTGTTCCTGAGGGAGTAGGTCCCTGCCTGAGGGAAGTGGCATCCCTGGGAGTTCACTTGCAGCTCAAAGAATCCATTATGATGTCCCAGCTTTTGCTTTGGCTGGGAGACCTCTGGTCTAGCCTCCTGAAGATTGCCGAGAGCTCTTCCAAGGATCCAGGACACAGGCATTCCAAGAACAAGAACTGACTGATACTGTAGGCAGCTATGCAGTATTCATATATCATTCATTCATATGAATTCATATCATTCATTCATATGAAGTCATATTCATATCTAGAGGCTAGAATTCTCTAGCCTTCTGGACCTAGAGACATTCTTTGGCCACTTATGAGAGAGCTTTCCTTTTGTACATTCAGAACTGTATTCCTGCTGAGGAGTCCTTGCTTTGTAACATTCTTCTACACTTTAAAGTGGGTGCTTTCACCTTGGAGTATTAATTATGTTAATGTTAACATAATTAACATGTTAATGTCCTCATTTGTTCTACAGTTATTGGAGTATCCCTGGGCTCACCCTCACCCTATCCAAGTTCATATAAAAAAAACAAAAAAAAATAAAAAAAAGACATTCACAGCCTGTTCTCTGACTTGAGTGATTGGGATAACCATGTGCTTGGCTGCAGGGAATGGAACCTTTCATCAAACAGCCAGACCAAGTCTGTGTGTGCTCTACAATATATTCTGTATCTAATAAACGCCTATGCCAAGCAAATTAAGAATGCAATAAATATTTGTTAAAATTACATTATCAGGGCTAAGCTAATGAAGGCAAAAGGTGTACCTGAGAAATGTAGGCTAATAGCCGACTTTTGATAAGGCTAGGCACTGCTAAACAGGAAAGGCCTGGGGTGCTGGAGTAAACTCCACCTTGGACCACCAAAGCAGATAAGACCTGAGAGTTGGAATAGAATCTAAGCTGGAACATTACAACAGATAAAACCTGGGAACTGGAACAGAACCTGCACTGGAACAGAAAAGACTTGGGAGCTGGAATAGAATTTGCCAATCCGCTCAAGCATGGCCCCACATGAGAGCAGGTGGCACGGGATCCCACAAAGCACTCAGTCTTAAGGCTACCATAAATGTTAAAACTTGACTGTACAATCCTTGTACAATCACATTTAGGTTTACCAAAACGTTGTAATAAGAGGACCCACCTCATGTATTCAATCAATATTTATCCAATCAGGAAGGTGTTATGCCCCGTACACACGGTCGGACATTGATCGGACATTCCGACAACAATATCCTAGGATTTTTTCCGACGGATGTTGGCTCAAACTTGTCTTGCATACCCACGGTCAAACAAAGTTGTCGGAAAATCCGATCATTCTGAACGCGATGACGTAAAACACGTACGTCGGGACTATAAACGGGGCAGTAGCCAATAGATTTCATCTCTTTATTTATTCTGAGCATGCATGGCACTTTGTGCGTCGGATTTGTGTACACACGATCAGAAATTCCGACAACGGATTTTGTTGTTGGAAAATTTTATAGCCTGCTCTCAAACGTGTGTCGGAAAATCCGATGGAAAATGTGTAATGGAGCCTACACACGGTCGGAATTTCCGACAACAAGGTCCTATCACACATTTTCCGTCGGAAAATCCGACCGTGTGTCTGGGGCATTACACTAACAGAGTTTGTACAATCAGATTGTAACATGTTTGGCGAGCCTGATGCCGCGTACACACGACCGGACTTTTCGACGGACTAGGTCCGGCAGACAGAACTCCGACGGACAATTTGACCGTGTGTGGGCTACAGCTGACTTTTTTTTCCCAACAGTCCGACAGTCCTAGAAATAAAACATGTTTCAAATCTTTCAGACGGACTCGAGTCCGGTCGAAATGTCCGCTCGTCTGTATGCTAGTCTGATGGACAAAAACCGACGCTAGGGCAGCTATTGGCTACTGGCTTTGAACTTCCTTATTTTAGTCTGGTCATACGTCTTCACGTACGAATCCGTCGGACTTTGGTTGATCGTGTGTAGGCAAGTCCGTTCATTCGAAAGTCTGTTGGAAAGTCCGTCAAAAGTCCGCCGGACCTAGTCCGTCGAAAAGTCCGCCCGTGTGTATGCGGCATGAGGGTCAGTTGGAATTCATTAGGGACCTCCTCACAGGAGTTTGGACCCAGCTACGTACTGGGCTGGGTCACAACCCCTGGGTTCACTCTGCTCTAGGCAACAAGAAGCACAGTAGACATTAATCAGGAATACACCAGGAAGTAGGTCTGGAGCAGATGTTCGGACTGCAAGTACACCAAAATGGAGTGGTTAACCAGGATATACCAGGTCCAGGCAGGCTGTGGACAAGGATATCAGGAAGCAAACCATAAGTTATTGCATGTAACAGACACAGATAATCAGGAGACAATCCCGGAGTTGGTACACAGGAATCAAGCAAGAAAATGAGATAGGTCAAATAGCAGAAAAACAGTCACCTGGAGCACAGCAGTAAACTTGTAAAAGCGTTGAAGAAAGCCACACTGAAATTAAATGTGCCAAGCAAAGGGACAAGACTGCCCAGAATGGTACAGCCCAGACAGGGAGAAGATCACCCTGATTGGTGAGGCTGTGACAGGGAGAAGGTTGCACCATTGAAGTAAACAGAACTTTGCTGACCTGTGTTTGACGTGCATTTCAATGTAGGAAAACTATGCCCGTTGACATGAAACCTAAATCTAGCACAGATAGTTTTTTTTGTAACATCTTGCATGCATGCCCCTTTTTTTACTCCTTCCACTTCCAGGACATGTCTTTTTATGAACTGGTGTTTTAAACTGGACCACATTTCCAAATTACTAATGCATTTATATGAGCAAATTTGTGATTCTCTCTCCAGTTCATTCGCCTTTTATTACATTATAGTATCTTGCTGGCTGTACAAACTGTAAATCCTTAACTGATTCAAGCATGCTCACTTTCTAATGGCTAGGTATCATCGCAATTAGTGTACCGGATGGCTGCTATAATGCAATGAGCTTTAGGCTGGGATATTTTTGCAATTCATGAACATACTTACTTAAAAGTGCCCATTGGAGCTTACTTTTATGGGCTATTACTATGTTTACAAGTATAGTATTCATGTACTTTTACTTTTAATCTGCTGAGCTTATTTGGCAAGATGGAGAGCAAATGTAGTAGCTCATAGCAGTCAATCCAAATGTATTATTCATTAAACTGACTACAGTAAACTAAAATCTGATGGGTGATCATGGGTTAATATACTGTGCACATTGTATTGCCAATTTAAACAAGCCTGGTGCATGTATTTATGTCGCTCTGATTTTTTTTTCACCTACACTTGTAACCTGTGTATTTCAATCAATGCTGTAGCAACACTTAATACTATACTTAGGATGTAATATTCTTTATATTTGGATACTGTAAAACAAGGGAGGAAAATATTTGCCTTTAACTGACAACTGATCACTACTTGGGTCCTGTTTCTGTTTAAATTTACTTCGTCTTTGTTTAATTTGTTAAATACACGAAATGTGACAGCTGTATATACTGTACTGTAGCTGTAGGCAACCTATCCATGTGCTGGGAGTCAAACTGATGTTTTTTGATACTGAAAGGCAGAAAATAACATTGGTGGTGGAGGAGTGGTGTAAGGCGGCACAGTGCACATCTAAAACATACATTAATACCTTATAATTGAGGCCAACTATAAGGTGTTCCTGAGGTCGGACATGGTAAAAGTAAGAATGGCATCTTGTGTCCCGGGAGCCTTCCCACTATGACTTAGGGGATAGGTACAGTATTTCATACATCGTGGACCTGTCCAAAAGTGAGGAGGTTTTTGATCTGCACATATAATTTCATTTACCCAGGTGAACCTTATCAAATTTCTCCAACAGGCTCTTAAGGGATGACCAGTGGAGGGGTCATCAGGACATACAAGGATACTATAAGCATTATCTTTGTAGAAGCCAGAATCTCATTTGCTAGGTCTTGAAACTCCCCCATGATTCCATTTGATCTATTGAGGGCCAAACTATTGATTCCTCTTGAGATGGATCAGATGGTCCATATTTTGGCCAGATAGGGTACACTTTCTCCTCCTGTTCTATTTCCTACTACTTTCTCTCTGTGTTCCCTTTTCTTTCTGATTTTGTTATCTGGCTTTTAGGTTGACAAAAACAGTATAATGTGTAGCATTTAATGGATCTAGGCTTGCACAAAGTAAGAATTTAGCCCATTTACTGTCATTAGATATACATTTTGCACCACCCTCACCTACGAAAAAAGTAGAGTATAGGATGAACTTTTTCTGCCATACTGCGGTTCCAGTTTCATACCTCCCCACATTTGTGACACCTTTGGAGGCATAGTGAAGGTTTATGCCATTATTATTATTATTATTTTTTATACCATTGTTACATACTACTGCATTGTGTTATGCATGTATGTATTGAAAAGACAATTTATTTTTCTTTACCATCTTGTACTTCTATATGCATTTGGAGCATACCTTTTGCCATATGTGCTAATGCTGGCCTCTGTACCTTTTATTGAAATAAATAAAAACTATTGAAAAGAAAGGCAGAAAATACTAGAAGGAAAACTCAGCACTGAAACCAATGGACAAGACTCACGCTCTCTCTTCATGCAACCCTCTAAAACATTCACTGGTAACCACTATACTTAACCAGCCCTTACTGGACCTAATCAGTGTGAACAACCTAAGACTAGAGATAGGCGAACTGTTTGGGCCTAGCATCGGTTCGGCCCCGAACAGCGCCCATTCAGGTGCTCACCGAAAACCTGAATTTTCAGGGCGCTCGGCGAGTTGATGCCCTGCCTGCCCTTCGGTTGTTAAGGAGAGGACTGGGAGGCCGTCCACCATGTCCACTACAATGGATGAGTTATCAACTGTCAGCGGGCTTCCCCGCTGACAACTGAAAAAAAAATACATTGCCGACAATGGAAATTTTTTTGAAAATTGGCGTGGGGTCCCCCCCAATCCATACCCCATACCGTGCCCTCTGGGTCTGGTATGTATTTTAAGGGGAACCCCATGCAAACATTTTTTTTAAAAATGGCGTGGGCCCCTCCTCCCAAAATCCATACCAGACCCTTAGGTCTGGTATGTATTTTGAGGGTAACCCCCATGCCAATTTTTTTTTAAATGCTGTGGTGTCCCCCCAAATCCATACCAAACCCTTATATGGGCATGCAGCCTCACAGGCCAGGAAAGGGGGGGACTTGTGAGCGCCCCCCCTGAACCATACCAGACCACATGCCCTCAACATAGGGACAAAGACCTCTTCCCCACAACCCTGGGCGGTGGTTGTGGGGGTCTGCAGGCAGGGGGCTTATCATAATCTGGAAGCCCCCTTTAACAAGGAGGCCTCCAGATCCCACCCCCCCATGTGAATGAGTATGGGTGAATGAGTATACAAAAGAAATAAAAACACACTCACGTTTTTGTTTTAATCTTGGTGTTGGTGTAAGGAAACCAGTGGAAATTGCCTGGCGTGCACTCACGCGCGCTAGCACGCGCTTACTGACGACTGCAAATGCCTGTACGCTCATGCGCGTGCACGGTCACCAGCGTGCACGTGCAGGAGCGCGTCCCTAGTGTCAATTGGCATCAGACGGCCTACTTAAAAGGTGCTCTAGACATTAATCAGTGCTGACTGGTGTTCAGCTGTGCTCCTGATATCCTGAACCCCTGTGATTATCCTGTCTGATACCCGTTGCTGACCTTGGCTCCTGTTTGACTCTGCTACTGGACTCCGTTATACCTGATCCCTAGCTCCTGACCCCGGCTCTCCATTTGACTCTGCTACTGGACTCTGCTATACCTGATCCCTGGCTCCTGATCCCGGCTTCCCATCTGACCTTGTCTCTGCCTCATGTCCCGGTACCCTGCTGCCCGTCTGTTAATGAACCCGGCTATCCCTGTGACCTTGCTCCTGTGTCCTGCTTGGCTCAGCACTACCCTCCGAGTGTCTACCGACACTTGTGTTCCTCCTGTCCCTCGGCACCTTCTGTTTCATTCTCAGCGGGGCCTGGGCTGGAGATACAAGAGGCCGACCTCGTCATTTCTGTCTCCCTTCAGGTACGTGACAGCGGGGTTACTCTTAAGATCCATACCAGAGCCAAAGGGCCTGGTAAGGATTGGGGGCCCACACTGTTTTTGTTCACTTTTTTCTATTGCCGGCAAGCTTGTAAGCGGAAAAATATATTTAAATTTCATTTATTTTTTTATATATATGTCAGTTTTGCTGCAGCAGCTTCTATACATGGTAAAGATGCGCCACTTTACAGGCAGGCTAGAGGGACCCCCAGGCACTATATTTAAAAGTGTTTTTCATTTTTATTTTTCACTTTACGCATCATTATTGCTCTTTTAAAAATTATATTTTTAAAAAACATTTTTTGCATTGATACATGTCCCTCAGGGCAGTACTGGGGCACCCATACCATTTTTATGGCCAATAACTTGCATATACTGTAAGCCTTCAAAATGGGGACTTTTGATTTTTCAAGTTCGGGTCCCATTGACTTTAATAGGGTTTACAGTTTAGGTCCGAACTTTTTCCATCTTCAGGGGTCCTGGTGCGAACCAAACCGGGGGATGTTCGGCCCATAACTAACTAAGACCCATCTCTTTGGTCCCGTTTACCTCCAATATTCTAGAATGCCTAGTTTACAACCACGTGAGGTACCAATTAACTGATAACAACCTTTTTGACCCCTTTAAATCTGGCTCTCATCCATAACCCTCCACAGAAATTGCCCTTGTAAAACTCACTAACCAGGGTGCTTTGCTTCTGTATATGGAGGTAGCCTGATGTAAACAGACGTAAGTCCATTTACATCTGGCTGCTCATAAAACTACTGTATCCTGTGTCCTCCAGGCACAAACTGAATGGGCATGGATGTCACATTACTGACATCAGTCCTGTTCAGCTCCGATTCAGCAGCGGGTCCATTCATGGAACCTCTTGTGAAAGGGAACAGAGAGGCTCTATGTGAAAGAGCCCTAAGATGATATTTTTTTCTGCCTCCTCTTTAAAGATTTGTAACAGTTCAGGATTTATTGCTTTGTAGATTTCATAGAGTAACCTTTATCAACACAAAATGTATGCATCTTTCTGCTTACCACATCAGTTCTCTGTTTGTGCCGTAGCTCTATGCATTTATATCCTAGAATAGATGTAGTATTCTCATGTGAAATACAAAACAATAGATTAGCGCTTTTGTTCTTTACCATCAATTGCATTATTATACATTGTCAAAGAACTGGCCTAGCCACCATTACCAGGAGAATATGGTAAATTAGTCATTGCTGGTAACAAATTAGAGTCCTCTATGGTAACCAACTTAAATTTAAAGTAAAGTAACTAAAAGCAAACTTTTTGTTTTGTTTTGTACAGAGTAGAGGGGAATTAGAACACCTGACAGGTTTTTATTGCTGTCTGTGCCCCAATTAGGGAGATTTAGCCTCTCTATTTGAGCTATTTACCATCATCATTGAAAAATTTGGGTTGTCCCAAAAAAGTAATAAAGGGGAAATCCTTCAATGGGGACACTAGTTCTGGTGACCTTAAGGCCCCTTTCACACTGGGGCGGTTTGCAGGCGCCATTGCGCTAAAAATAGCGCCTGAAAACCGACCTGAAACTGCCGCTGCTGTGTCTCCAGTGTGGAAGCCCAAGGGCTTTCATACTTGAGCGGTGCTCTGGCAGGAGGGAAAAAAACCTCCTGCAAACAGCATCTTTGGAGCGGTGCAGGAGCGGTGTTTACACCGCTCCTGCACCGCTCCTGCCCATTGAAATCAATGGGGCAGGGCGGCTATACCGCCAGCATAGCGCCTCTGTAGCTTTGCGGGTGGTTTTAACCCTTTTTCGGCCGCTAGCGGGGGTTAAAACCGCCCCGCTATCGGCCAAATACCGCCACTAAAACGACGGTAAAGCGCCGCTAAAAATAGCGGCGTTTTACAGCCGACGCCCCCACCGCCCCAGTGTGAAAGGGGATCACTGACCACCACGAATTCCTTTAATTTGCAGGGATTTCCTTTCGCCTCCTGTTTTGGCTGTTGGACAGAAAATGAAGGTAAATCTCCCCAATGGGACACAGGTGGCAAAAATAAAAATGACAGGGGGTTATAAGCCTCCCTTACTCTAAAATAAGGTGGTTATACCAGGATCATGGTCGAGGCTACAACCATGATCCTGGTACTTTTTTTTCTGCTGACAATTCTCTTTCTAGTAAAAGGGATCTGGGTGGCTATACAGGGAGATGCAATGGAATGTTCCCTTAGCTTAGTGAATGTGGTGAAAATGCAATTTGCAATTATGAGCAAGGAAAATAAAAAAGCAGGACTTTTACTTGTACATAATGGAAAGATGGAAGTCAGCAGAGCTTCACCTCATTCACTGAGCTAAAGGAAAAATCCCTTGCAAAAGTGAAAAAAAAAAGAAAATTTTACATGGTGTTAAAAAATATTTTCATATCTATGCAACATCCTAATGTGTTCAGTTCAATGAAAGGTTAATCAGACTAATAAAAGCTAAAAAAAATAAAATAAAATAAATAAAAAATCTTTTTTAGAATCCATTCACATTTTTATCTTCTCAATGATAATTAAATCAGAGCTGAGAATGCAGGGCATTCAAGTATTTAAATATTATTAACAAGCTGCAGCCTCTATGGAGCAATTCTTACTCAGCAGCTCAGCTCCTATCCTCCTTCCAATTCAGAGCTCCTACTGTTTGTTTAGTCATCCACATTTTTCTCTCAGCAGCTCAGCTTGCATTAGTCCAGCTCAGCAAAATTTAAACACAGTAGTAGTTGACGTTAATGATAACCGTGATCTTCTGGGTGTGCTTGGTCCCTGTGTGTCTTCCACTTTGCATACTGACCACAGGTGATCGCTCATTCCGAACTGCTACAATTCATTGAATACTTTTTTTCTTAACCTCCCTGGCGGTATGATTCTTTCTGATTTTAGGTGCTGAAAGCGGTACAATTATTTTGCATGGAAATTTGGCGTTTTATATTGTAGGTCTGTAATTCTTAACAATAACACACTTAAATCTGTCCAAACACGAGTCTAGTAGATATCCCGGGTATGATAAAGTTTGAAACACAAAAACATAAATTATAATATAATAAAAAAAAAATAATAATAAAAAAAAATAAAAAAAAATAGTAATAAAATAAATTTCCACACGATTCACTATCGCTCAATTCTGCAAGTGTTCTAATTTACTATCGCTGTTTTCTAGCTGGTCTAAAGCCATTTTTGACGTAAAGGGACACTTTTTGGTTGCTATGGACAATCTCCAGTTTCCAGGCAGAAAGAACAGTATATGCAATATAAAACTGCATGCAGGGCATGGGCCAGAGCACTGGGGACAAATGGGATGTGAAATGATTTCATACAGTACTGTAATCTGTAAGATTACAGTACTGTATATGTTATGCTTTTTACATTTTTTGAATTTGCCGCCAGGCTCCGCCCCCGTGCATCGCGACGCTCGCAGGGAACGGAGCCTGGCACGGAGAGGCTTCGGAGGAGGACAGAGCCCTCGGACACTGCGGGGGACATCGCAGGATCCCGGGGACAAGGTAAGTAAGGAGGCACCAGGATCCTGCGATGCAATCCCGAGTGTGGCTCGGGGTTACCGCTAACGGTCCTGAATTTTAACCCCGAGCCACACTCGGGAATACCGCCAGGGAGGTTAATGAATAGAAGGAGTTATCTGATCGGACAAAGTGAAGAGGAGGGGCAGTGATGTCACAATTGTAAACACCCCCAGAATTGTAATATGGTTTGTCCCAACTGTGTACCTGCCGCTTTTGCTGCATAGCTTGGCTTGTTACAGGAAGTGGAAAAATAATGTCTACTGACAAGATCAAGACATAATAAAAAAATGTTATGGGGAAAAACAAAAACTGCTGTATTGTTAGCCACAGACTGCTTCATGCTGTATTTGTTATTTGTTTTAATTTTATGTCTATAGTCTGGCCACAGGTTAATTTTAAAGCCTTGTTAGATGTTATATGATGGTATATAACAGGGGTCTCCAAACTTTCTAAACGAAGGGCCACTTTACTGTCCCTCAGACTTTAGAAGGGCAGGACTGTGGTCAGTGGGAAATGTAGAAAATGTCACGGCATAAGTGGGAGCAAACAATGCCCCATCTTTGGTGTCATTGGGAGGAATAGTGTCCCATCTTTGGTGTCAGTGGAAGGAATAGTGCCCCATCATTGGTGTTAGTGGATGGAAAGGTGCCACATCGTTGGTGTCAGTGGGAGGGATAGTGTCCCATCGTTGGTGTCAGTGGGAAGAATAGTGCCCTATTGTTGGTGTCAGTGGGAAGAATAGTGCCCCATTGTTGGTGTCAGTGGATAGAATGGTGCCACATGATTGGTGTCAATGGATGGAACAGTGTCCCAAGGGCCGGATAGAAGAAAGCAAAGGGAAGCATCTGGTCCCCAGGCCACAGTTTGGAGACCATTGGTGTATAATGTTGTAGTCAGCATGTTGTTGGTAACCTGCTTTCCTTTAAGATTTTAGTAGTTGCTTAAACTGTTAGATAATATTATCCGTATATTGTTAGTGAACTTCTTAATTATTAAAACATTATAGAGATTAGAGGCTAGAAAATCTTTTGCACAACACTTAACCAGGAAAGCTATGGCATTAAACCTGTTTAAATGAATGCACATAATCTAATAGCGGAACGTAACTGTATCTGAGCACACCAAAAACTGAAATTGCTATTTAATCAATGTTTAATATTTAAAGCAAACTCACCCATCAATCCATGTCTCCATGCTTTATTTTGTTGAGAAATCACTTTGAAAAACACTTGCCTTGCATTTCTAGATGCAGGCATCTTATGTAAGGGCAGGTGATTTATATTGCAGTTACTTCATGGAATCCATCTGTCCTTAGCTCAGCCATGCATGCAGGAGGATGTGCTTAGTTGAGAAAACTCAAGGAAAGGAGAAGCAGCACCATCTAAGTGTAGCAATACGTCAAATTTATTTTATCTCAAAATTGGCAACTCACAAAAGTAATGATATGAGCTTGTCAAACAACTAGAGCCATTGAACGGCTCTGGACCGGTTCCTCTGAGTTCTAACACAAGGTCGCTTGCCCTTGGCTGTGCTGGTGGCTCCCAGCACTTCCAGGTAGATGCAGGTGCACAAGTCGGGCGAAGATGACATCACCTCTAGGTACAGGAGCGGAAGACTTTCCTGTTGTTAACTGATAAAATTTCACCTCCATCCTCCTCCAGATGAAAGAAAATAAAATGCCCATGAAGATTCCTGGAATGTATGACATCATTTTGACCAAGGCAAGAAACCAGGAAGCAACTAAAGAAATAAAGAAAACTAAAAAAGTAAATATAATTTATATTTAAATTCTATATATTTCTATTTAATGGTGCTCTGGACGGTGGTCTGAGGAGACCTGTAATGCTGCACAGTAGGGGTGCAACGGATCGTCACCGATCCGTGATCCGAACGGTTCAGCCTGTTCGGATCGGCACACATGTGCTCTGTGGTGTGTGCCGCCGCCTCGGCCTTAGGAAAGGCCACGGCTTCGGCCTAGCTCCGGATCGGCGGCCATCTTGGTACACCCGGAAGCCGTTTACCATGTGATCGCTCCATCAAATGACGGAGCGATCACTTGTAAACAAACCGGCGTCATGTCATGACGCCGGTTCCTCTCTCCCCTCTGTGTACTGATCTGTACAGTGGAGGGGAGAGATCAGATGGCAGCAGTGCCAATACTCTGCCATACCCTGCCAATACTCTGCAATGCCCTGCCAATACTCCGCAATGCCCTGCCAATACTCTGCAATACCCTGCCAATACTCTGCAATACCCTGCCAATACTCTGCAATACCCTGACAATACCCTGCTAATACTCTGCAATACCCTGCCAATACTCTGCCAATACTCTGCCAATACCCTGCCAATACTCTGCAATACTCTGCAATACTCTGCCAATACCCTGCAATACCCTGCTAATATATTATTACAGTGGGGGAGTTGACGTGGATATTACAGTGGGGGAGATGACGTGGATATTACAGTGGGGGAGATTTTTTTTTGTTGATCCGAAAATGATCCGAACCGTGACTCCTGATCCATTGCACCCCTACTGCACAGTGCTCTGGACGGTGGCTGTAATGCTACACAGTGCTCTGGATGGTGGTCTGAGGAGGCCTGTAATACTGCACAGTTCTCTGGACAGTGGTCTGAGGAGGCCTGTAATGCTACAGAGTTCTCTGGATGGTGGTCTGAGGAGATCTGTAATGCTGCACGGTGCTCAGGATTGTTGTATGAAACTATGAGAAACATGTAATGCTGTACAGTGCTCTGGCTGGTGGTATGAGAGAGGCCTGCAATGCTGCACAGTGCTCTGGATGGTGGTAGGGGAGGCCTGTAATGCACAGTGCTCTGGATGGTGGTAGGGGAGGCCTGTAATGCACAGTGCTCTGGGATGATGGTCTGACTCTGAGAGACCTATAATGCTGCACAGTGCTGAATGGTGGTCTCAGGTCTGAGGCATAGCCTGTAATTCACAGTGCTCTGGATGCCAGTGGTCAGAGGAGGCCTGTATTGCACACAGTGCTCTGGACAGATGGTGGTCTGAGGAGAGGCCTGTAATTGTAATGTACACACTCACAGTACTCTCTGCTCTGGACAGTCGTCGTAAGGTGTGGGACTCTCGTCGGGAGGCCTGTAATGCATAGTGCTGCTCTGGATAGTCGTCTGAGGACTTGGAGGCCTGTAATCCTGGCTGCACAGCCTGCAAACTGCTGCTAAGCAAAGCATGCTACGGACTCAAGTTGCTTACTTGCTGGGAGCAGAAGCAGAAAAAATGTGGTGTACTTTTCTTTTAGTTTTCGTCACTGTAAAAAGGCCACTGACGAAAAGCTTGACAAATGTTTTTGTTGACAAAATTAACACTGCCTGACACCAAGAGAAAAAAGGGGACAGGGGAGGAACCTCCAGCTGATTGACAGCCTCAGCTCTGTGTGCTGTATATAGAGGGTTGTGTCCCTTCTCTCCAATTAGCTCTCAGAGCTCTCCTCACTGAGCTCTGCAGAGTGTAACTTCGCTCTCTGCCTTCTTTTTTGGGAACTCTCAGGCAACTATTATCAATTCTGGATTTTGAACAGATGTAAAGGAGAGAGGGCTGCAGATGGACAGGTACAACTTATGTAGAAGGAGTTGTTTATCTCTGTAAATCACCTGAGGTTAGTCACTTCACTGGGTATATAGTATATGAGGGTTTACAATCATATTAAGCAGATAAAAATCCAATTAATTTTACTACATGCTTGCATTCATTTAAAAGCCAATCTAAATGCCTCCAACATAAAACATGTATGCATATCATCTGTCCAGTCAGAAAGATTTGTAATTTTTACATTTATCTACAGCTGACAATGAGTTTTCCCCTAGATAACACATTTTATGCAGCTATAGACAGATAACAGCTTTCAGCACCAGATCTGTTCAGCCATGTCTGATGCTGAAGCTAGAGGTATCCTTTTTTTGTAGAGGTGTCCTATTATTTTAACTGGACTTTCTTAAAAACACAGATGAATAGATGTTGGAAATATAGTTCCTTAAACCCTATAGTAAATGTGCATAATATGGAGAAAATTAGCTTCAATTTAGATTAGCTTCATACTCCGAAGAAAGACAAAAAGGATCAGAGCCTTTGGCTCTGAAGTCATTGTCATCAGTGCACCTGTGTGTTTTTTTTTAGCCAGAGTCTGTCCAGAAATGTCCTGACTACATCTGTTTTCAGCCACAATCTGAGCAGGCAGAACTTTAATCAAATAACATTATGCTTATGAACTCTTGGACGGATGACGAATATGCATGCATGCATAATGCATTTTTTGCCCGTATTTAGGGTTTTAGCCCGTTCGCCGAATACCGAAAATTATGGGGCATTCGCGGGAAATTCGAGCACCCACAGAATGCACCATAATGCACGGCGATCTCGCCGTGCATTAACAGCTGCTGATTTGCCAAAGCATGCACCTGACCTGCATGCTTTGGCCAATTACAGCGTGCTCTGCTATGAGGGTGCCTTTGGCCAATCATGGCTCAGGGGGTGAGTCCACGCTCCACACTATGTAAGGCTGCTTACACGGCAGACATAAATAGTTTTATGAATGAGAGCAGCAAAATGACATTTGTAAAGGAAAAAATGTCATTTAAAACTGCTGGCGGCTGTAATGTATTGTCGGATCCCGGCAATATAGATAAAAATTATTGAAAAGAACGGCATGGGTTGCCCCCTCAGTCCATTACCAGGCCCTTTGGGTCTAGTATGGATATCAAGGGGAACCCTGTACCAAAATTTTAAAAAAATTGTGTGGGGGTAACCTCAAAATCTGGTATGGACAGTAGAGGAATATTAGGAGGGAACCCTGCGCCAACATTTTTAAAAAATGGCATAGGGGTCCCCTCCCAAAATCCCTACCAGGCCCTTCAGGTCTGGTAAGGACTTTAAGGGGAACCCCGAGCAAAAATTTTTAAAAAATGGCGTAGGTCCCCCCCAAAATCCATACCAGACCCTTATCCAAGCACGCAACCTGGCATGTTGCAGGAAAGGGGGGGAGCGAGAGTATGGTTCAGGAGGGGAGACGCTCTCTCTCTTTCAATGATTTTTATCTATATTGCTGGTATCCAAATTAATTACAGCCGCGAGCAATTTTAAGTTACATTTTTTCCTTTAGAATTGTCATTTTGCAGTGGTACTGTTCTAAACATGGGAAAGATGCGCTACTTTACAGGCATACTAAGGACACCCCCCAGGCAGGATATTTAAAGGAATATTTCATTTTTATTGTTTCACTTTAAGTATTATTAAAATCATTGCTCCTGAAAAAATGTCAGTTTTTAAAACTGTTTTTGCATTGATACATGTCCCCTGAGGCAGGACTCGGGTCCCCAAACACTTTTTATGGCAATAACTTGCATATAAGCCTTTAAAATGAGCACTTTTGATTCTTCATGTTCGTGTCCCATAGACTGTAGCCTCCCTGGCGGTTTTCCCGAGTGTGTCGGGGTTAAAATTCAGGACCATTAGCGGTAACCCCGAGCCACACTCGGGATTACATCGCAGGATCCTGGTGCCTCCTTACTTACCTTGTCCCCGGGATCCTGCGATGTCCCCCGCTGTGTCTGCGGGCTCCGTCCTCCTCCGAAGCCTCTCCGTGCCAGGCTCCGTTCCCTGCGAGCGGCGCGACGCACGGGGGCGGAGCCTGGCGGCAAATTCAAAAAAAGTGTAAAATCATAACACATACAGTACTGTAATCTTACAGATTACAGTACTGTATGGAATGATTTCACATCCCCTTTGTCCCCAGTGCTTTGGCCCATGCCCTGCATGCAGTTTTATATTGCATATACTGTTCTTTCTGCCTGGAAACTGGAGATTGTCCATAGCAACCAAAAAGTGTCCCTTTACGTCAAAAATGGCTTTAGACCAGCTAGAAAACAGCGATAGTAAATTAGAACACTTGCAGAATTGAGCGATAGTGAATCGTGTGGAAATTAATTTTATTACTATTTATTTTTATTTTTTTTAATTTTTTTTTTTTTATTATATTATAATTTATGTTTTTGTGTTTCAAACTTTATCATACCCGGGATATCTACTAGACTCTTGTTTGGACAGATTTAAGTGTGTTATTGTTAAGAATTACAGACCTACAATATAAAACGCCAAATTTCCATGCAAAATAATTGTACTGCTTTCAGCACCTAAAATCCGAAATAATCATACCGCCAGGGAGGTTAATGGTGTTTGTGTGTACGCACAAATTTTTTCCTGTTCGCAAGTTCTGGTGTGAACCGAACCGGCTGGCTGTTCGGCTCATCCCTGCTCCATTCTTTCTCTCCTAACTGAACATGGAAGCAGCAGTGGGTGGCATTGCTGTCAATCACAACCTTTGAGGAGAGAGCGGGGCAGAGATGAACTGTGCTGTGTGTGTCTATGGACGCACACAGCATGGCTTGGGATCAAGCCCGCATAAGTGCACATGTAGTGGTGGCTGGAGTGGCAGTGGGTAATCCCTTCCTCCCCCTGCTGGTATAGCTGCCAAGTGTGAGGAGCAGGCTGTGCTCCCAAGTTATTGTTCTCCTTCTCCCCCTGCAGCTGTAGCTCTGTGCTCTGCAGACAGAGTGGGTCTGTGTGGACTTCCCTCCTCACTCGCCCCTGCTGCGTTTTCTCCTGCTGTGTGAGTGGGCAGTATAAAATCCCTCACTCTTTTATTACCCTCACTCCAGCAGTGGCTTCTTTGATCCAATCAGCAGCAAGGGGAAAATGCAGCAAAGGACACTGGTACTTGTAGTTTCTTAGAGGTCAGAGCACAATACAAGTAAATAGGGGTAAATGTACTCAAAACTGCAGGAGCCAAGATCCATACTTAGGAGGAGAGACAGGACTTCTTTTCCCGGGCAAAATCAAAGTGCTGGGGTCTTTGCATGGGAGAAGCCAAGCCGAGAGGACCTGCTGCAGGACGTGCCACAGCTGTGCCAGAGAGAGAGGGTTACATAGAGGGGAATTGCTGCCTTAGCCTGTATATCTGCATCAGAGGGTAGGACACACCTGCTGCCAGAGCCTGCTACAGACTGCACTTTGTGTGAATGGGAGCTGAGAGTCCAAACCATGTGTGTGAACCATAGCTGAGAGACTGCAGCCTGTGTAAGGAACCAGGACCTGGCTTCTGGTGCCTGCTGATCGCAAAGCCATTGGGACCAGACTAGTTACCTGCTAAAAAGTGGTGAGCTGAACTATCTCTCCAAATCGACTGCCAGATAGTGTTAGCCCAATCAGAGACTGCCGTTACTTAGCAGCCTATCTCCAATCAGCTACCCAAACTCTTAAAGGGACAGTGCCCCACCTAAAGTAGGGCCCCCTGAAAGTCATCCAACAAGAATTACTAGACACCAGGTACTTTTATCCACCTTCAGGGGTACTCCACACTAGAAACACTTTTGCCTGCCCACTATTGGGGGACCTTTTTATACTTCTGAATTGATTGCTGCCGTTTAAAGACTATAGTTACCCTATAATCTCTATATAGTTATATAGACTATAGTTATAGTTCAGCTTAATCCTGTTACAGTTTTTTTGAATGCCAGTTAGTGGGTCATTGACCATATTGCCCTTGTCAAATTGCCTTGCTATAATATAGTCAATTGACCATCAAGTTGTTTGTGGCCTTATTCCTGTGCATTCTTATAGAGTGGTAGCCTGCTAACCCTTAAATTCACAGGTGTAAATGGATTTTAGTCTACGACCAAGTATGTTGGGCACCAAGGAGTTAAGAGAGTTGTGGCAGAACAGAGGTCCCATCATCACCATCAGCTCCTGTGGGGGTAAGAGCTACACCCTTATAGCAAATGGCTTGCTTTGGGGGCTCTCAGCAGGGGGGAGGAGCCAGGAGCAGTGGCAGAGGACCCCAGAAGAGGGTTGTTCTGTGCAGAACAATTTGACAGAGCAGGAAAGTATAACATGTTTGTTATACAAAAAAAATACGTTTACAATCACTTTAATATATCACACATTTATTAGACATATACAACATAGCCACACAAACAATAATTTAGAGATGCAAATAACTTGTAAAAGTTATATTTCAGAATCGAGAGATCCATTACTTTAGAATCTGAGTATTCCATGCCAAATGTTATTAATTGTACAGGTATAGAAAAATCAGGAATTGTGGAGGCAAGATGAACTTTCATGGTACAGTATAGACTTACACAATGGAATTACAAAAATATAAATTTATTATACAAAAAATGATTGTTAAAAACATAAGCAGGTATATACCAAACAGAGGATGCTACTCATTAGAGGCACCCTACTCATTAGAGGCACCCAATTCTCTGACGCAATCTGGGAAAAGAAAGAAAAACGATTCCGCAATAGATTCAATGGAAACAATTCTCCAGTTGCAAACTCTACATGTTTCTCAGTGACCCGCATCCTCAGGAGTATACTTGTCAGAGAATGATCTACAAGAAAAAATATATGGAATGAGCCAACATGTAAAAACCACTAATAATAAGATAACAGCGATAGAACAGGTCACCAACCAACATAGTGAGACGTCATATATCTGTGACCTAAATATACATAGAAACCGTAGTATACACCCCTAGAAAAAACCCAGTAGCATAGGTAAGGCCCAATAGGAATGCAATTATATGAGCAAAAAAAGACTCACCCGAATAGCCAGCACCAAGATGCTTAGGCGTCACAAAGCCTGTGAAGGCAGTTTCCTGGGCGAGTGTGGGAACCAGGTAAAGATGTGAAAAAAACACTATTTCAAAGAAAGAAAAAAGATATATATAGAAAGGGAGCAATGTACCATATTCAAACTACTTCCCAAAATTGGGTGTTTCCAGGGCTGTAATGAGATTACCTCTCAACCACTCCCATCATAATAATCAATAGCAGAACATTGTTACAGTGCCAATGCTATATGTCATATACATCAGAGCCATCCAATGTATGACCACATAAACACTCACCCATTCAAGGATATGGAATGGATGGCTCTGTGTACATGGAACAGACTGAAGTTTTTACAACAAGGGCATACGAACTCAGTGTTCGTGGATTGACGCCTATGCTCCTCTTTTAAAAAGTGAGTGCATTGCTTTCTGATCCATCCCTGTCCCACTGTGTTCATTGCGGTGTTATATATTTTCTATATATTTTTTTTGTTATATATCGTCTTAACATCCATCTCTGGGACCGTCCAAGCAACATCACTCTTTTACTTTTTATCTATTTTATGTTTGGATCAGAATCATAGGTTTTTGCAGCAGTGTCCCTTAGTGTAGACCCTTTGACAGCGTGGGAGTCATCTATATATATAACAGGTGTAAGGATTTTTCCTCTGCCAGAATAATATAGGCAATCTCTCATCCTATGTCCCAGTTCGAATAGTTTTGCCTACATAAAAGCATGATATTGGCACGTCATCAAATAGGTGACACCACGAGTGGTACAATCTACATTATGTTGAGACTGGTGCCACTGGCCATTGGGCAAATAGATGCCATTGCCCTCAGTAATACAAAGGCAGCTGCTACATCTGATAAGTCCCCCTGGAAGGACAAGGAGAAACATCAGATTTAATTTGATAATGACTACTGGTGAGAGTGTCTCGCAGAGAGACTTCCCGCCTAAACTCTAGCTCCGGAGTTGGGCGTACATATTTAGATATAAAGTATAGTCCTCGGCCAATAAATGCCAGTGGTTTGTGATGGATAGGTGTAAAGATTGTTCATGGGCAGAGAAATGGGTAATGAACTGGACTGTATTCATCTCAGTATTCATCTCAGTTTTAGGATCACTCTTAAACAAAAATTCAGATTTAGGTCTGGCCCTGGCTTTGTAAAGGCTTTCCTTAACAGGGTTTTAGAATAGCCTCTATCAAGTAGTCTCAATTGTAGAAGACCAGATTGACAAAAAAAAGTCCTCATCCGAGGAGCAATTCCTGCGAAGGAGCAAATATTGCGCTTAAGGTATGCTTCTGATCAATGGGGCAGGGTGCGAACTAGAGGCATGTAGGATGGTATTGTGGATATAAAAAGTGTAGCGCTTGTGTGTGAGACGTGATTCAACACAAATATCAGACAAGGGGTAATAAACCCCAATAATCACTAATAAAAATGCAAAACATATAAAATCATAAACACTATGACTGGTGATAAATGTCCAAAGAAGATTTAAATTCTAGTTCAGATGAAAATTGACTTAAAGTGTAGTTCAAAGTTCCATAAGAAATATATTTGTAAACTTCATGTGAAAAACACACAACGGTGAGCCGGATATATAATTGAGGTGAGAAGTACCACCACCAAAAGCTAGGACGCTTACCGGAACGTTTGGACCCACAAGAGCATGTGTTCTGTGAGTCTAACGAGCTTGTGTTATGAGAACAACCAATGGGATTGAATGCTGGGATCCTCAGAAGGCACAAACAGGAACGCCCGGCAGCCAGCAGGATGGTGGATGATTTTGCTGATGTGTCTCATAAAGAATGGTGACCAGATGTACATGGATGCAGTGAATGGATTAGAATAGGGAGCACAAAAAGGACCACATAGCGTAATTCCGTTTGAGTATGCAATGAAATGTAGTAAGTTGGAAAACTTTCATTTAGTTGATAAAAACAGCGCTTTTTCTAAAAACAAATGGCAGCAGTGGAGTCCTTCCCGACGCATTTTGTCTCCTTGGACATCGTCTGGGGATGGTAGGATGTTATTGCCAGAGCTAGGCTTGCGATAAAGATCAGTTACAACGTAGCCATTCTCATCAACAAGAATTGAAAGATCCAAAAAAGCAATTTGTTGGGTACTTAATGTATATGTAAATCTCAGGTTGAAATCGTTTATATTTAAAGTCTCCAAAAAACAAAGAAGTTCATCCTTGGATCCTGTCCGGACAATCAAAATATCATCAATGAAGCGGAACCAATATTGTACCTTAGTCAACCAAAACACAAAATTCTCATCAGAGAAGATCCACCTCTCCCACCCACCCAGATATAGGTTGGCATATGAAGAGCGCAACAAGTACTCATTGCCACTCCTTGCCTTTGTAAATAGAACTGATTAATAAAAATAAAGCGGTTTCTAGTTAGTATGAACCTGAGTAGATCCAGAACAAACCCATTATGAGACCAAGTAGTCTGATCTTGTTGCCTAAGAAAGAACTCGATCACCCAGATGCCCCGCTCGTTTGGGATACTTGAGTAATTGTACAGATATACCTACTATATATTTAGATTTGCAATTTATTTACTCTAACTTATTTTTTCTGAGGATGGCTCTAGACCAGGGATAGGCAACCTTTGAGAGGTGAAGATCTACCTGTACAGCATGGAAGATATCAAAGAGGTGCAGTGTTGCCCCCCCCAACTACCTTTTTTGTTTTTAAATAAGTTCACTAGCAAGCTCCTAATAAAAAGTAAGGACGTCGTGAAGAAAATGTATAAAAATTGAATGAAACTATCATCTCACTGTAAAAATATAAACTTAGAATATCTTAACCACTTCCCATCCCACGCATAGTAATATGACGGCCGCATTGGCTTCCAGGCTGTTAAGGGGGCATGCGTGCCCGCTGCGTCACTCGGGAGTGAATGCGCGTGCCCGGCAGCTGCGATGTCTGCTGGGCACCCGCAATTGCTTGTCACAGAGCAGGGACGTGGATCTGTGTGCGTAAACACACAGATCCACGTCCTGTCAGGGGAGAGGAGACTGATCATATGTTCCTTGTATAGAGGGACAACGATCGGTCACCTCCCCCAGTCAGTCCCCTCCCCCCACAGTTAAGCTATGTACATACGATAGGATTTTCCGACAACAAAACCGTGGATTTTTTTCTGAAGGATGTTGGCTCAAACCTGTCTTGCATACACACAGTCACACAAATGTTGTTGGAAATTCTGAACGTCAAGAACGCGGTGACGTACAACACGTATGACGAGCCGAGAAAAATGAAGTTCAATAGCCAGTGCGGCTCTTCTGCTTGATTCTGAGCACGCGTGGACTTTTGTGAGTCGAAATTGTGTACACACGCTCGGAATTTCCGACAACAAGTCTTGTTGTTGGAAAATTTGAGAACCTGCTCTCAAACATTTGTTGGCGGAAATTCCGACAACAAATGTTCAATGGAGCATACACACGGTCTGACTTTCCGACAACAAGCTCACATCCAACATTTGTTGTCAGAAAATCCTATAGTGTATACGACCCATTAGAGACACTCCCTAGGTAACACATTTAGTGTGTTAGTTAGTATGCATTACCTTAGTATGTAAGGTAGTATGTAAGGTAGTGTACAATGGTCAGTAGTATGTAGGGTAGTGCCCACAAGTCAGTAGCAGGTAGGACAGAGGTTGGTAGTAGTTGGGGCAAAGGGCATGGAGTCAGCAAGGCAGTGTGCAGGGAGGTCAGGAGGGCACAGTCCTAGGGGCTAAGGAGGGCCTGGTACAGGGGGTCAGGACAGAAAATTACTGGGTATCAGGAGGGCAGGGGACAGACAGGGGAGTGAGGAAGGCATCGTATGGGGAGTATATATATATATATATATATATATATATATATATATATATATATAACTTACGTTGAGGGGGTAGGGGAAGCTTTGAAGAACAACATCTTAAAGTGAAGTTGTTCTTTGTTCTTTGAGTTTTACTCATTTAAAATAATGATTAACAGTCTTAATATTTAGACAAAAAGTAACTGGAATTTGCTGTTTAGTAAAGGAATGAAGCAGTTTTGCAAGACAGATTCAGGGTGGAAAATAATACATACACTGCTGAATAATGAAAGCTGTACAAACAAAAGAAAGCTGCACCAACATGGACTCTTCGCAGCAATGTCTCTGAGGCTCAATCAGGGTAACAAATGGCTGCATAGCATAGTCTCTATAAGACTCTATATCTACAGAGAGGCTAGCTGAGAATCTCTACTACAGAACAATAAAGAATACAGCTACTTGCGATCATCTTCATAAAAAGTAACCCTCACAGCAAAGTCCATGGTAACAGGTGAACAGCTGGAGGTTTAAAAGGTCCAAGGATAAAGCATAATCCCACTCAAACTGTGGAACTCTGGTAGCAAATATGGAGGTGCTCCCCACAGTATTTGAGTCTTTTGGAGAAGCTGCATACTATTAGGCTCTGGCCTGGCTGCCCACATGTTGGTTCTGACAGTGAAGTGCCTCACATCTGGCTGCAGATTTTCTTTTCCAGCTACCTCTGTCTTATCAGATTTGGCCTCTCTGAGATGCTGGGGGGTAGAAGTTAAGAGATTTTTACTCTATGGGCATCTTCAGGAACCTAAGGACTTGCAGGAAAAGGAATTAAAAGTGTCCGTATCTGAGTATGGTGGGTGAATGTGCACTCTGCTACCTTTTTAAAGATGCACATTATTTATTTGTGGATTTGCAGATTGTGTCTACAGCACAAATCAAGAAAATGGCTGCAGATAGTGGTGAATATTTAGCAATCGCATTCTACTTTTATACTTACAGGGGAAACGTAGAAGAGTAATGGAACTTTTGTTGGGTGTTAAATTTAAAGATGTCACAATTAAAAGGGTAGGGAGATCCCATTTTTAGAGGTCAGAATAGACCTTGGAGAAAATTGAAAGGAAGCAATTTATTGGTTTGTTAGAATTTTAAAGCAACGTTAGAAAGTCTGTTCAAATAGAATGGCACAACATAAATGATTTTTAAAAGATGGCCTTGCTGGAACATTTAGAGCTTCTTCATCTCTATAGGAGTTCAGATTTTTTGGTTTAGTAATCTTCTCTTGTTTCATCCTAAAGCGGAAGTACACTGTGATTTGAGAACCACAAACCAAAAGAGCTATTTATTTCACGTTTAATATTCAAAGCAAACTCCCCCATCCAGCCATGTCTCTGTGTTTATTTTGCTGAGAAATCACTTAGAAAAACACCCCCTAGAATTTCTGGCCGTGGCCATGTTGAGTAAGGGCAGATGATTCATGTAGCATTTACTTCCTGGAATTCATGCAGGCAGAGGGGTATGGTTAGCTGAGAAAATCCATCCTCCCCTCCTGAAGACTCCTGGGATGTATAACATCATTTGCCTAGTCATTGAAACCAGAAAGTAACTCAAGACATGTATAAAAAACAGCTTAAAACAAGAATATATGATATACTTTCCTATCTATTTGCTAATGCTAGCAGCATAAGGATTCAAATTAGTCAATGTTGATTTACAGAGTGAAGTTCCACATTAATTCTGCCTTAGGCATGTCTCTGAATTCTGCCTGACCATTTGGGTGCCATGTAAACACCTACACCTAATACTGGCGCATGTAATATGGGAGCAACAAAGCTACAAATTATAAAGACTTATATGATCTTAGTTCAATCCTCTCTTCTGTGCCCCTTTTTCTGATTTCAGGAATTAGTGTAGATGTTGCTACTGTGTGGCTGAAAATAAAAATTAGTATGCAGAGAATACCACATATAGGGACTGCAGATAATTAACTCAACGTGTACATAGAATAAATGAAAGTTTTTCCCATTTGCTCACAGTTCATAATAATAACTAATCATTCTTGCAGTGCCTACAAAATACTGACTGAGATGCTTTAAAATGACTGCAAAATGATGTATAATAAAAAACAGCAACTTCACCAATTAACAGCACAATCTGCCCATTCAAACGTAAAACAACCTCATCTCTCAGCTGAATTGAGTGAACAGTACAGTAGTCAGCGCTTAGGAAGTCATTCTCGTTGTTCCTAACTAGATGATCATGTGATTTGCTGCTATCTGCAGTCCTAATTAATCCATCCACTTCAGGGACTCTGGAAAAACTCAGTGCTGTGTGCAATGGTTTTCATTTGGCATAATGTAATACTATGGTATGAAAAAGGAGCATAAAGGAGGCTTAGATCCTGCCACCTTGTCACCGTAATCTTAAAAAGAGCGCCTAAGGGACCGTGGTATCTTATATTGCGTGGTCAGATTACTTCACAAATGCAAAGCTAGCAGGAAACGTAGAGGAGTGCAGAGCTTGTAAAAAATAAATGGCATGTATTGAAGATGCGTACTTGCAAGAAAAGCACTACTTCTAGCTGAGAGGACAAGGGAAATCCTAGTTTTAAATGTACATTTTTCACTTTCCTAGCATACCTTTCCATTAGAGCATCGTTACATAATTTTTGTTTATTTTTATATTCAGAAGTATGTTCATGTTTTATGCCCTTTTGTACACATTCCACCCATTTAGAGACACTATGATGTCTGTTTTATATATAGCCACCATATAGACCACAAATCAAAAAAGGTGATTGCATGTTTCCTGGCCTGTAGCGAACAAAGTTAAAGTTCAGCTAACTGTGTCCCTTCCCCCACTGCTAATGCATGTTGTAGAATGGATGTACTGCCATGTTTGTTCTCTGCTGCACCCAAGGCAATTGCCCCTCCTGCCCACCCTGGCGGGGTGGCTCTGCCTCTGAGGCATTCATATACTGTGGGGACGCAGTAGTGCTGCTGGGGCACTATGGTATTTCTAGGGCACTATGATAGCACAGAGACATGAAAACTATGAGGGCCCCATAAGCTAAAGACAATTACAGTCAGGTCCATAAATATTGGGACATTGACACAATTCTAATCTTTTTGGCTCTATACACCACCACAATGGATTTGAATTGAAATTAAATGAACTAGATGTGCTTTAACTGCAGACTTTCAGCTTTAATTTGAGGGTATTTACATCCAAATCAGGTGAACGGTGTAGGAATTACAACAGTTTGTATATTTACCTCACACTTTTTAAGGGACCAAAAGTAATCACACAGAATCACAGTCATCCATCAAACTTTCACTTTTTAATACTTAGTTGCAAATCTTTTGCATTCAATTACAGCCTGAAGTCTGGAACGCATAGACATCACCAGTTGCTGGTTTTCATCCCTGGTGATGCTCTGCAAGGCCTCTACTGAAACTGTCTTCAGTTCCTGCTTGTTCTTGGGGCATTTTCCCCAGTTTTGTCTTCAGCAAGTGAAATGCATGCACAATCAGATTCAGGTCAGGTGATTGACTTGGCCATTGCATAACATTTCACTTCTTTACCTTAAAAAACTCTTTGGTTGCTTTCGCAGTATGCTTCAGGTCATTGTCCATCTGCACTGTGAAGCGCCGTCCAATGAGTTCTGAAGCATTTTGCTGAAAATAAGCAGATAATATTGCCGAAAAACACTTCAGAATTCACCCTGCTGCTTTTGTTAGCAGTCACATCATCAATAAATACAAGAGAACCAGTTCCACTGGCAGCCATACATGCCCATACCATGACACTACCACCACCATGTTTCATGTTGAGGTGGTATGCTTTGGATCATGAGCAGTTCCTTTCCTTCTCCACACTCTTCTCTTCCCATCACTCTGGTACAAGTTGATCTTGGTCTCATCTGTCCATAGGATGTTGTTCCAGAACTGTGAAGGCTTTTTTAGATGTTGTTTGGCAAACTCTAATCTGGCCTTCCTGTTTTTGAGGCTCACCAATGGTTTACATCTTATGGCAAACCCTCTGTATTCACTCTGGTGAAGTCTTCTCTTGATTGTTGACTTTGACACACATACACCTACCTCCTGGAGAGTGTTCTTGATCTGGCCAACTGTTGTGAAGGGTGTTTTCTTCACCAGGGAAAGAATTCTTCGGTCATCCACCACAGTTGTTTTCCGTGGTCTTCCGGGTCTTTTGGTGTTGCTGAGCTCACCGGTGCGCTCTTTCTTTTTAAGAATGTTCCAAACAGTGTATTTGGCCACACCTAATGTTTTTGCTATCTCCCTGATGGGTTTGTTTTGTTTTTTTAGCCTAATGATGGCTTGCTTCACTGATAGTGACAGCTCTTTGGATCTCATATTGAGAGTTGACAGCAACAGATTCCAAATGCAAATAGCACACTTGAAATGAACTCTGGACCTTTTTTCTGCTCCTTGTAAATGGGATAATGAGGGAACAACGCACACCTGGCCATGGAACAGCTAAGCAGCCAATTGTCCCATTACTTTTGATCCCTTAAAAAGTGGGAGGCACATATACAAACTGTTGTAATTCCTTCACGGTTCACCTGATTTATATGTAAATACCCTCAAATTAAAGCTGAAAGTCTGCAGTTAAAGCACATCTTGTTAGTTTCATTTCAAATCCATTGTGGTGGTGTATAGAACCAAAAAGATTAGAATTGTGTCGATGTCCCAATATTTATGGACCTGACTGTATGCCTTCCATGAGTGGAAATGTAGCCCACTGCACATTTTACTCCATGTATTTGTACCTTGAGCAAGTGTTTGAGAGAGAATACTGTTATATAAACTTTGAGAGATTTGTTTGGAAGCCCTGACTTAGGATCTAAAAAAATCAGCTTGCAACATTGCAGAGCATTGTCAACATCAAAATAAATTTTTACCTTACCCACCAGGAACTGGCAGTGATCAGCATGGGCAAGGGTGGAGAAATGGAGGTGCAGGATCCTGTCACACCTAGAAGAAGGGGGAAAGTTTTAATGTAGTTATAAGGGCTAAAGTTTTTTTACCTAATGCATTCTCTACATTAAGGTAAAAACCCTTACAACAGCAATGCACTCAGCCCCCCTCTCTGGATCCATCACTGTGCCCATCTATAGTGGCACTCTCCCTGCTCTCACAAGCTTGGCTGGTAGCAGCAGGAGCTAATGGCTCTATCAGTCAGATCATAAGAGGAGGAAACATGGGGTATGGGGCCAAGCTGCATTGTGTGTATCAATAGAAATACACAGCCCAGCTTGGGATCAAGCCTGCACATGGGCCCCCATAGCAAGCCACTTGTTATAGGGACACACAGAGAAGAGGAGTAGCCAGGAGCATCAGCAGGGGACCCCAGAAGAAATGGTTTGAGGTTACTCTTTGCTAAGCCCCCGATGGGCGGGGTAAAACATGTCAGAAGGGGTTGTGGTTAGTGGAGTTGTGCTGCTTAACACTGGTCGGGTCAGGAGAGCAGTGTACCAGATACTGCACATTGCACAGAGCAGGTAACTATGACATGTTTATTATTTAAAAAAAATCACTTTAACCACTTCAGCCCCGGAAGAATTTACCCCCTTCCTGACCAGGCCATTTTTTGCAATACGGCACTGTGTTGCTTTAACTGACAAATGCATGGTCGTGCGCTGTTGTACCCAAACAAAACTGATGTCCCTTTTCCCCACAAATAGAGCTTTCTTTTGGTGGTATTTGATCACCTCTGCGGTTTTTATTTTTTGCGCTATAAACAAAAAAAAAGAGCGACAATTTTGAGAAAAAAAAACCCTTTTTTTTTATACTTTTCGCTATAAGAAATATCCCAAAAAATATATATATTTTTTTAAAAAGCGGAAACTCAATGTCTTCTAGATCGCCGGCCTCAGGTACAGTGGGACGGGGGGGATGAGGAGGGGGTCCAGTGTAAGTTCACCTTACAGATTTTGTGTAAAGGTGAACTTACACTTTAAAGAGTCTAGTCCAGAGCTAATATACCCCCAAAAAATATGCCCATTTGCATGAGGTTAGGAATATCACCACAATTGTAGCAATGGCTTCTCTAGCTGCTGGGAGAGTGATGGTTTCAGGAATGATGGGGGCAAGTGTAGAGGTAAAGATAGACAGATATTGGTGGTAGGGGGCTCAGTTAATAGGAGGACAGGGGGGACCCAGCTGTCATGGTACATATTGGAAGAAATGACAAAACTAGGGGAAGATGATTTATCCTAAAATGTGATTTTAAGGATTTAGATACCAAGCTTAAAGCGTAACTCTATTTTTGTTGAGAAAAAAATCCTTCTCCTCTGGGTAATCTATGTACATTACAAGGATTTTACCAAACTTTGTTGCAGATTCCCACCCTTTGTTATTCTGAAGGGATCCCTGTGTGTTTTTCTGTGTCCATGTGGGAAAGTGAATCTAATGGGAGTGGTTTCATAATTATCAATCAGCTGCAGCACCTGTAGGGCACTAATGAGTGAAGCTGCTGGGCCTGCATCCCTTTAGACATGATTTCCTGTTGGGAGTATCTCACCAAAAATTTTTGTTGCAGGGAATGCCTGTAATCTGACTTGTATCTTAGTGCAAATGTCTGGGAAAATTGGTGAACTAATCACACTAGCAGGAAATTATGTTTCTGGGGGCCGTTCTGTACACATTCTGTGCACAGGACACCTTCAGGTAGCCATACTGCATTGCAGTTTCAGAAAATTACAGAGCTGCAGATTGAAAAGGAAAGGTAATTTTTTATAACATTCAACTACAATATGACTTGTATCGCAATTGTATATGTTATATTATTTTTTCTTTGCTAATTTTTTCCCCCTGAAAGTAGAGTTACCCTTTTTTTTGTAATTCCTTTATTTTCATAAAGAGTGCGTTTAACATTCAACACAGATAGCGGAGATACATAATAAAAAATCAGACAGAAGGAACAAACATGGTCATGAGATGGAGTAAACATATCAGATACACAGTTAAGGCAGTTAAGGCACATGAAAATAACAATACAGTATAGAAATATTATCGGTGTGGGAAGCCAAGCCAGAAAAGCATTCTAACAGGTACTTACATGACCTAGGACTGGTGGTAACATATGCTAGGCTATGCAATACAATATAATTTTTTATTTTTTTATTTTAAATTTTAACAGTTGTTTGGGAGGCACAGCAACCCATAAGCCAGTTACGCCCAAGCATTGGACATATGGAATAGGTAATGCACATCAGGATATTCACAGTATCTGGTCAAAACAGCCCATGATGGGTAAGAGCTATGTGGAGGGGATGTGTACCAAAGGGGGAAAAGGGGGAGATAAAGGGTCTGATTACCCCAAAAGCGGGACAGGGACAAAGACGAGGGGAGGAAGGGTGTGAGGTGAGGGGGAGAAGAAAGGTGGAGGCATAGTGGAATGTGGAAACATTCTACTATGTGGAGCCAATCGCTTGAAGTAAGGATTCTGAAGGCCAGGCGTAAATTCTGGATTGCCCAAAACCGGTACCATGGGGGGAGGGCAGCGGGGACACCGAGGAGTGCCGAAAGGCATCTATGGCCACTGATAGTGTGCTACCTAGTGTGGGGTGGTCAGCGAGGTCCCTAGGCAGAGGTGTGGTGATCCAGGGCCAGCTCTTAGCCGTGTCCCTGGAATCCTCCATTTCCATGGCCACCCAGTGCTTTGCCTCATTGTGGCAATGCCAATCCACCAACCTGGTGAGGTGAGCCGTCCTGCAATAGGCTTTTATGTCTGGGAGGCCAACCCCGCCCCCACTTTTTGCTAGGTGGAGGAGTTGAAGTCTAATGCGTGGCTTGCGAGTCAATTCGCTTGAAAAATACTAGAGGTAGACGTATAGGAAGCGCCTGCAGCAGGTACAGTACCCTCGGCAGCAGAGTCATCTTAAGGGCATTGCAACGTCCAAACCACGTCAACGTGATGGAGTTCCAGTGAGGAGGATTCACCTTAAGGCGAAGGAGTAACAAGACGAAATTCGCCGAGTACAAGTCAGCGGGGTCTGGGGTGATATCGACTCCTAGGTATCGGATTAGGTTGGTCGCCCATCTCAGAGGGAAGGCCAATCGCAGACATTAAACAATGTCCCTACCCACCGTTATATTGAGAATGGAGGATTTGGATAGATTCATTTGAAAGAGGGAGAGAGCACCATATTCCTGAAGAGATCGAAGCAGATTTGGAAGGGAGGTAAGCAGTTAGGAAGAAGATTAGGTCATCCGCAAATGCGGCCACCTTGTGGGACCCTGAGGATTTTTGGTACCCAGTGATGCCCAGTCCACCCTTATTCTGCACAAAAGGGGCTCCAGTGACAGTATAAAGATCAGGGGAGACAGGGGGCAACCATGCCGTATGCCATTTCGGATGTTGAAGAAGTCAGACCTAGTCTCATTTACTTTGACCGCTGCAGTGGGGCGAGCGTAAAGAGACAATATCCATCTCAGCATAGATGTCCAAAGGCCAATGTGTTCCAGGGTGGCTCATATAAAGGACCAATCCACGCGGTCAAAGGCCTTCTCCGCGTCGGTGGACAGCAGGAGAAGGGCCCATTTTGATGTCCTAGCCGCGTGGATCAGGTTCACCACTCGGATGGTGTTGTCCCGAGGCTCCTGTTGCGGCACAAAGCCTGCCCGATTTCTATGAATGAGACTCGGTATATGAGAGAGCAGTCTGTTGGCCAGGATTTTGGCAAACAATTTCAAGTCCGTGTTCAAGAGCGCTATCAGTCAGTAAATCCCGCACCACAGCGGATCTTTCCCCTCTTTAGGAATAAGGCAGATATAGGTTCTCAGACTGTCTACCGGGAAAGAATTACCCTCTGTAATAGAATTGAGGGCAGGGACTAGAGGTTGTGATAGCGTATCAATAAAGGTCTTGTAGTACGTCGGAGTCAAGCCATCGGGGCCGGGAGCCTTCCTCGGCTTCGAGCTGGCTAAGGCCACTCCCAGTTCTGCTGCCGTGATGAGCTCCTCCAGCTCTTCCTGCACAGCACTAGGGAGCGATGGCATGCCTGAGGCGGCTACATATGTCTGGGGGGTGGAGCTATCGTCAGCTGGGGGGGTCAGCAGCGGGGGGTTTGTTAAGGTTATAGAGACCTTCAAAGAAGGAATGAAACTCTGTCGCCATGTCTGTGGATGTATTCAGCTTTTGTCCATATGAGGTCAGGATATGAGAGATGTACGTTTTTGCGCGCGGGCCTCGCAGAGCCCTGGCCAGCAGTGACCTGGGTTTATTAGAGAATTCATACATGGTGCGATGCGCCCAAGCCAATTTTTGTTTTGTTTTGTCTAATAGAAGCAAGCTGAGTTCCTCACAAGCTTTGAGGAGATCCTGAAAAGTTGTACACGCCAGACTCTCCTTATGCGAAGTAGAGTTACCCTTTAAGAAAAAGGCCTCCAGGGTAATATTTTCTGAAATAAAGCCACAAGCCACACCAAAAAGGTAATGAGAACTAAAATAGCTGAACAAGTGGCTGAGAAGTTGGTGCAGGAAGAAGAGGTCTCTTTTCATGGATAACTGCTTCAACTTCTTGGTTGGCTACTGCCTGTAGTGTAGGGATGGACTGCATCTAAATAGGTAGGGTGCGGCTCTGTTGGGGGAAAAGGGGTTAGAACATTTAGTTAGCTTTTAAACTAGTTCTGGGAGGGATCCAAAAAATTTACCATAAAGTGAGCAGGAACCAATGCGGGCACAGCATATAGGAGAAGTTGGGCATGAACAAGACAGCAGAGATATTATTACTAAAATGAATGCAAGATGTCTATAAATTACAAAATGTAATAGGAATAATAAATAAATAAATAAATAAATAAAAGTCTAGGTGCTAAAACGAAAGGCAATAATACAAATTCCTGAGCTGGAATGTTTTCTACTCAAGGAGAATCTTGACTCTGTGGGAATATAAGAAACTTGGTTGGACTGCTTACTGAACTGTCACTGGGCTGAAAATATTTAAGGTTACAGTCTCTTCAGGAGGGACAGGTTTGATAGAAGATGTGGAGGTGCATACCTATACATCAAGAGCAATCTGAAAATGAGTGTATTTGAGGATATCACCAATCAGCATGGTGATGGAGCAGAGTCTTTATAACAAGGAGTTTTACAAACTGTCAATTAATTGAGAGTATGTTATAGGCCGCCCAACATAAGGGAGGAAGAAGAAAGTAATCTACTCCCACAAATATATTTAGCTGGGAAGCATGGTAAAATTTGTATTATGGGGACTTCAATTATTACATTAAAATGGTATTGCACAAATACATGGAAAATAGTATTGCATTCCTAACTAAGGCTTGTCAGTTCATGAACACACAGCAGGATAATGTTATGGAACAAATGGTAGAAGCCCCAACTAGAAAAAAATATGTACATGTGGTTACCAACAAAACTCCCAATTTAAAAAAAGCTAACTTCAGCAAGCTGCACTCTATACTAGGTAATACTGAATGGAACCAGAATATTAAAATCAAAGAACACAGAGAAGTGGGTGTGCTTTGAGGCACTGTTAAATAATTGCTTTCACTGTTACATCACTTTGAATCAACAATATAACAGAACAAACGTTAAACCTGTGTGGCTGAATGCTAGCCTTCTAAAGCAAATTAAGGAGAAAAGATCAGCTCTTCAAAAATATAAAATGCTAGGGACAGCTTTGGCATTTAAGGGTTACAGGGAATGCATTAAGAAATACAAGAGGATAATCAGAGCAGCTAAAATTGATCATGAAAAACACATGGCAACAGAAAGCAAGACAAACCCAAAAAAGTTATTCCAAAATATTAACAGTAAAATGGTAAGGACTGAACAAGTAGGCCCCTTGAAGGACAAATTTGGGCATTTGATCACCAACAACACAGAGATGGCTAATGTGTTAAATCATCTTCCAGTTGTAATAACAAAATACAGACATCTATTAGAAAGGATAGTAATGCTAATGTAAGAGTAATGCCCCGTACACAGGATCGCACATCCCAACAACAAAATCCATGTTTTTTTCCGACGGATGTTGGCTCAAACTTGTCTTGCATACACACGGTCACACAAATCTTGTCGGAAATTCTGAACGTCAAGAATGCGGTGACATACAACACATACAACGAGCCAAGAGAAATGAAGTTCAATAGCCAATGCGGCTCTTCTTCTTAAATCCGAACATGTGTGGAATTTTGTGCGTCGGAATTGTGTACACACGATCGGAATTTCCGACAACAGATCCAGATCTCAAATTTTGTTTGTCGGAAATTCCGATGGAAAATGTCCGATGCAGCCTACGCACGGTGGGAATTTCCGACAACAAGCTCCCATCGAACGTTTCCCGTCAGAAAATCCGACCATGTGTACGCTGCATAAGGCTACGTTCACACTACTGTAATCTGGTTTAGATCCATCTATCAGTTCAATTGTGTATTGCGGCTTGGTTGCTACTTAGTTTAGTTTTGGATGTGGTTTGCATATTCTAGGGCACCAAAATATGTGTTGGTATCATACCAAAGTAGCACAGGACCTTTTAGCATTATGCCATGCTATTGATGTAAACGAGCACCATTGAAAACAATGTGATTTCCATTTTCATGCAATTCTGAGTGACTTAAATCACATCTGGAATCACACCAGTGTAAACCAGGCTTAACTTCCATTGTGGTTGTTTGAAAGCAGGATGTGGAACAGACTAGAAAAGAAGAAAAGCAAAATATATACTGTACAAGTCACCAGGGCCTCATGGCTTACCTGCGAGTTTTTAGGGAGATTAGTTTGGAGATAACCAAGCCACTCTTCGGCTGCTTTCACACTGGGGCGAGCGGGTGTTGACGGTAAAACGCTGCTAGTTTTAGCGGTGCATTACTGTCATTTTAGCGGCGCTATTTGGCCTCTAGTGGAACGCCTTTAACCCCTGCTAGCGGCCCAATAAAGGCTTAAATGCGCCCATGTAGCGCTGCTGCCGAGGCTCTTTGCAAGCGCTTCGGCAGCGGTGCCCATTCATTTCAATAGACAGGAACGTAGGAGGAGCGTGTATACAGTGCTCCTTCACCGCCCCAAAGATGCATGCCCCCAGGACATTTGTTTTAAAGTCCTGCCAGCGCATCGCCTCAGTGTGAAAGCACTCGGACTTTCACATTGGGACTGCAGGGGAGGTATTTTTCAGACGCTTTACAAGCGCTATTTTTAGCCCAAGAGCGCCTGAAAAACACCCCAGTGTGAAAGGGGTCTTCCTGATCTTTAAAGACGCTTTAGTGATTGGAACAGTAACAACTGTTTGGCACAGAGCACATGCAGTTCCAATATTGAAAAAAGGGTCTATATGTATTCCAGGAATTTACAGGCCGACCAGTCAGCCTAACATGAAGAGTTTTCAAGGTGCTTGAGGGAGTGCTAAGGGACTGCATTGAAGAATTTGTTAGGGAAAATGGAATTATAAGTAAAAACAAATATGGATTTATAAAAGGCTGATCTTGGCAGTCTAATCTGTTAACATTCTATGAGGAAGTGAGCAGTAACCTAGATAAAGGAAGGGTGATAGACATAATGTATCCAGCTTTTGCAAAAGCCCCACAAACACTTAATCTATGAACTTAGGTCTACAGGAGTGGAGGTAACAATATGCATAGATAGAAATCTGACTTTAGTAATGGGCACAGAGGGTAATGGTAAGTGACTCTGAGTGGGCTAAGGTTGCAAGAACCCTCAGGATTTTGTCTTAGGGCCAATGCTGTTTAACTTGTTTATAAACGATATATATATAAATAAATAAATATATATATATATATATATACACTACCGTTCAAAAGTTTGGGGTCACATTGAAATGTCCTTATTTTTGAAGGAAAAGCACTGTACTTTTAAATGAAGCTAACTTTAAACTAGTCCTAACTTTAAACAAATATACTCTATACATTGCTAATGTGGTAAATGACTATTCTAACTGCAAATGTCTAGTTTTTGGTGCAATATCTACATAGGTGTATAGAGGCCCATTTCCAGCAACTATCACTCCAGTGTTCTAATGGTACAATGTGTTTGCTCATTGGCTCAGAAGGCTAATTGATGATTAGCAAACCCTTGTGCAATCATGTTCACACATCTAAAAACAGTCTAGCTCCTTCCAGAAGCTACAAAACTGACCTTCCTGTGAGCAGATTGAGTTTCTGGAGCATCACATTTGTGGGGTCAATTAAACGCTCAAAATGGCCAGAAAAAGAGAACTTTCATCTGAAACTTGACAGTCTATTCTTGTTCTTAGAAATGAAGGCTATTCCATGCGAGAAATTGCAAAGAAATTGAAGATTTCCTACAACGGTGTGTACTACTCCCTTCAGAGGACAGCACAAACAGGCTCTAACCAGAGTAGAAAAAGAAGTGGGAGGCCGTGTTGCACAACTAAGCAAGAAGATAAGCACATTAGAGTCTCTAGTTTGAGAAACAGACGCCTCACAGGTCCCCAACTGGCATCTTCATTAAATAGTACCCGCAAAACACCAGTGTCAACATCTACAGTGAAGAGGCGGCTGCGGGATTTTGGGCTTCAGGGCAGAGTGGCAAAGAAAAAGCCATATCTGAGACTGGCCAATAAAAGAAAAAGATTAAGATGGGCAAAAGAACACAGACATTGGACAGAGGAAGAGTGGAAAAAAGTGTTGTGGATGGATGAATCCAAGTTTGAGGTGTTTGGATCACAAAGAAGAACGTTTGTGAGACGCAGAACAAATGAAAAGATGCTGGAAGAATGCCTGACGCCATCTGTTAAGCATGGTGGAGGTAATGTGATGGTCTGGGGTTGCTTTGGTGCTGGTAAGGTGGGAGCTTTGTACAGGGTAAAAGGGATTCTGAATAAGGAAGGCTATCACTCCATTTTGCAACGCCATGCCATACCCAGTGGACAGCGCTTGATTGGAGCCAATTTCATCCTACAACAGGACAATGACCCTAAACACACCTCCAAATTGTGCAAGAACTATTTACAGCAGAAGCAGGCAGCTGGTATTCTATCGGTAATGGAGTGGCCAGCACAGTCACCAGATCTGAACCCCATTGAGCTGTTGTGGGAGCAGCTTGACCGTATGGTACGCCAGAAGTGCCCATCCAACCAATCCAACTTGTGGGAGCTGCTTCTAGAAGCGTGGGGTGCAATTTCTCCAGCTTACCTCAATAAATTAACAGCTAGAATGCCAAAGGTGTGCAATGCTGTAATTGCTGCAAAAGGAGGATTCTTTGATGAAAGCAAAGTTTGATGTAAAAACAATGTTATTTCAAATACAAATCATTATTTCTAACCTTGTCAATGTCTTGACTCTATTTTCTATTCATTTCACAACGTATGGTGGTGAATAAGTGTGACTTTTCATGGAAAACACAAAATTGTTTGGGTGACCCCAAACTTTTGAACGGTAGTGTATATATATATATTAAAGGATGCTGTAGACTTTTATTGTGAAGTGTTTGGAGTTTATTCAGGCACACTTGAAACAAATAGTTGGTTCACTTTTTGAATTGTCACCAACACAAAACACTACTTAGGGCAGGGAGCAATTATGATCTAAAAAATACTACCAATTTTTCAAAGTGCAACTTAAAAAGGCACAAGTTTAATACAATTATCACATACAGTATGCTGCTGCTATTGTTTAAAAAAAAATATGCAAAGTCCTTATTAAATCTTACGAAAAAGGTCCTTAACTAGTTAACTTAAAGTAGAATTCCAGGTAGAAAATATCAAGAAGAAAATGAATAGCCAATTAAAAGATAAAAATAGCAAACCCAGCTTTTGTTGTAATATTCAGTTTTAATCCAGAAATTTCCCTCGCGGTAATGCCCTGTACACACGGTCGGACATTGATCAGACATTCCGACAACAAAATCCATAGATTTTTTCTGACGGATGTTGGCTCAAACTTGTTTTGCATACACACGGTCGCACAAAGTTGTCGGAAAATCCGATCGTTCTGAACTCAGTAACGTAAAACACGTACGTCGGGACTATAAATGGGGCAGTAGTCAATAGCTTTCGTCTCTTAATTTATTCTGAGCATGCGTGGCACTTTGTGCCTTGGAATTGTCCACACACGGTCAGAATTTACGCAAACAGATTTTGTTGTCGGAAAATTTTATAAATATTCCTTTGGAAAGTCCGACCGTGTGTACAGGGCATAATTGTTTCTGCCAAGAGATGTCCTCATTCTATTGTCCAGTATCATTTAACTCACTTCTTGATCCAAGCTTATGCTGGACCTGCACTCAGCCTGTGAATGGACAATGAAGGAGAAGCAGCACATGATGAGCTCTTCTCTCTAAGACAACATACTTAAAGTGTTACCCCAAATTTCATATTCCTGATATGTGCCTGCTGTACCATGCTTGTATGAAAAATATCCTGTTCTCTTTGTATTGGTTTCTTCTTGTGAAATCCCTTGTGTTGCTGACAGTCTCTATGCTTTCCTATTAAAAACTGACCACACTAAGCAGGAGAGCACACCATGGTCAGTTCTCTAGCAATGCTGGGAACTCAGTGTGCTCTCCTACATTGATCTGAGACTTGCCCAGCCATTTACTGAGAAGCTCAGTGTACTGCTGCTTCTCATCCCCTCAGCTCTTATGCAGCTGAGAAGAGAGGGAATGTGATGTGATCACTTAAAAAAAAGGGAAAAAAAGTTATTTAGATATTTTTTTTTAATCTATACACAAATGTTTTGCCCTTCATTTATTTTGAAAACTGAATGGGTTGCTTTACAAGGTGATCGTTTATAATAAATTTAAAGGATAAGTTCACCTTAGTAAAGAAAAAAAATAAATGCACATCTTTTTTGCAGGTAAAAAAATGTGCATTTATTATTTTTTTACTAGGAGCCTGCAAAACATTACCCATACGATCAGCAAATTGTGGGTGCAATGCAGGACTCCTGCAGACTGTCTGTGTAAGCTGTCTGCTCATGCCTCATACAGGCAGGCAGTTACACACTGACAGGAAGCATCAATGAGCTACCTACAGTGCTCAACAGCACCCTGGTAGTTCATTGGGAACCACAAGCCAACAGTCGCAAAGGCTGCCGGTACTTGTAGCTCTCCCATTCACAGAACCCTGTAAATGAATGATGCGGCTGGGTAGGCGGAGCCCCGCACGGCCCTGTTTTTTCTTTTTTTAATTGTGACAGCGAGTTCAGGGGGCAAATCTCTGGCTTGCTGTCACTAGAGGCAGTGGGTTGGGGAGAGGCTGCAACAGTGGTCATTGTAAGGTGCTCCATCATGCTGGAAAAGGCATTGTTTGTCACCAAACTGTTCTTGGATGGTTGGGAGAAGTTGCTCCTGGAGGATGATTTTGTATTATTCTTTATTCATGGCTGTGTTCTTAGGCAAAATTGTGAGTGAGCCCACTCCCTTGGCTGAGAAACAACCACACACATGAATGGTCTCAGGATGCTTTACTGTTGGCATGACACAGGACTGATGATCGTGCTCACCTTTTCTTCTCTGGACAAGGTTTTTTCCGGAAGCCCCAAACAATCTGAAAGTGGATTCATCAGAGAAAATTGGTTTACCCAATCTTCAGCAGTTCAATCCCTGTACCTTTTGCAGAATATCAGTCTGTCCCTGATGTTTTTTCTAGAGAGAAGTGGCTTCTTTTCTGCTCTTCATGACACCAGGCCATCCTCCAAAAGTCTTCTCCTCACTTTGCTTGCAGATGCCCTCACACCTAACTGCTGCCATTCTCTGCACTGGTGGTGCCTCAATCCCACAGCTAAATCAACTGTAGGAGGCGGTCCTGGCACTTGCTGAACTTTTTTGGGTGCCCTGAAGTCTTCTTCACAAATGCAGTGGAAATTTTTTATGTGATTAAGTTCATTTTCATTGCAAAGAGGGACTTTGCAATTAATTGCAATTCATCTGATCACTCTTTATAACATTCTGAAGTATATGCAAATTGCCATAATAAAAACTGAGGCAGCAGACTTTGTGAAAATGTATATTTGTGTCATTCTCAATGGCTGTACACCTGACAACAGTTGGTTCTTTATTAATTTATTTTTACTTATCGTGTTTTGTTGTTGTTTTAGACAGGTTTGTATTAAATATATACACTTTAAAATAATTTTGCTAAATTTGTCAATTGAATTTTCAGTAGATCTAATACCTTTGATGAGAACTCAGTAAAGCCCCTATTCGTGGCCACTAAAAAATGTAACCTAAAGACCACTAGTCAATCCACATACAGCCAATGAATTAATTGGAAGAGTAAGTATCACCATCTGGTGGTCAAAAGAAACACTGCAATAGCTACAGCTCCAGACCTAATCAGCAGAAGATACCTTTAAAAAAGCTTCTATATTCCTGGTATAAGGATTAAAGATTTGTCATAGTAAATTCAAATATACAAATTTCAGTACTTGCTTGCACACTTTCCCTTTGTTGTAATGGGGTTGAGTATTCCTTATAATACATTTTTGTTTGTCAAAATGTAAATGGATAATCAGAAATCATATTTTCCTTATAGAAATAATGCTGACTGCTTGATAACAGCTACAGACTATAACAAACAGCATCAGTAAGGCCCCATTTACACTCATGCAAAGCAGGAACATGTGTGATATAGCACGCATTCCTGCAGTGCATGAAAATGACAAATGTACCAGCCAATGCCTGTGCGATGGTCACTTATAGTCAATGCATAGCTCCCAAATGTCCATGATTTTGAGGGACTGTCCCTGATTTGGAAGAATGTCCCTCTGTCCTTCTTTCCTCCTCATTTGGCCCTCATGTTGGTCTGATCTGTATCATTTTATATAAAATGCACTTTTTATCTTTCAAAAAGTGTTTCCCATGCTAAACCTTTCACCCAATTTCTAAATTTGCTGCATTTGTAAATTTCAGAAACCAGGATAAAGGAATAGTAGTGGCAAAAAAAAAGCACTTGTGGGTTTAACTAATTTTTTTTTTGTAGAATTCTCCTTTTAAGGGGGCGTGGCAGGAGGATGTGTCCTATGCCTACATACTTTTGTCAATAAGTGTCCCTATGACCAAATAAGGATGTAACAACACAGGATGTGAATGTCAACACAGGAAAAATGAATTTATACAACAACCAATACAAAACAATGACTACCGTTCCTGCTGATGGGAGCTTATCTGCAGGTGTATGTCATGGCACCTCAAATATGTTGATCAGGCATACAGGGGTGACACAAGTGCACATCCGCTAAACTGATAATGTGTTTGCAGAGTGAACACATCCCCCCCAGACGATCGTTCTGTGCATTACACAGGGGCCCTTTGCTGGTGGACATATCCTCACTCTGCAAACACCTCTCTCCAAACAACAGGAAGTTTTACAATACCTAATAGATCTCAACCAGCATCAGCCTGCCCCAGTCAACTCTTTAGAGCGGGTTTCGGGAGAACCAACACTGGGAGATACTGTGACAATACATATTAAAATACATCTTCATAAAATTTCCACAACAGTTCCTCATCTTGTCATATGCTCCCATGTGTCCCTTGATGAATCTTGATCTTCTTCTTAAACCTGGAAATGAATCAGTCCTTACAGTCCATATGAGTCCATAAAAAGGAAAACACGGCTTGACATGTAGACTTTGTTCTTCAGGAGAAATGACTTATGCCCCGTTCACACGGAAAATGTGCGATCGGAGCGTGCTGTTTGACATTCCGATCGTGTGTGGGCTCCATCGGACATTTTCCATCAGATTTTCCGACACACAAAGTGTGAGAGCAGGCTATAAAATTTTCTGACAACAAAATCCGATCACGTCAATTCCGACCGTGTGTGGCCAGTTCCGACGCACGCATGCTCAGAAGAAATTCCGAGACGGAACAGCTCGGTCTGGTAAAATTAGCGTTCACAATGGATACAGCACTTTCGTCACGCTGCAATGTAAAAAATGGTTTAATACAGCGCACTCTCTTCTTCTTTATAATGTGAGAAGAATGAAGTAGTTTTGCTGCTCATATACACACAGACTTCTCACAAACTTTTTTCTTTATTATTTATCGTGATTCCCTCAATATATTTTGATTTGTCACATCTGACAAAATTTCTTTTTTGTTGTTTTATTTATTTATTTATTTTTTAAAGGCTGTTTTTTGGGGGGGGGTGTTTGTATTTTTTTCAAGGCTGATCTTTGTTTTATTTTATTTTTAGTTTTACTCCATAATATTTTTGTGTGTGTTTTGAGTGTCAAGTTACCACAACACCATTATTATCTTGTATTATTTAATCTCAAGAAGGTTGCTTGGTGTTGGTGTCCCTTGTTAATTTCACATTGTATTTTTGAAATGTACCTGAATCCTCACAAACAAAGTGTTCCTTTTTTAAGGAAAACACACATAGGCGAGTATAATTGAAACAAAAAATCCTTTATTAAGGGCTCAGAACCAAACAAAGAGGGAGGCAACGCTGGAGAAACATCAGAAATTGGCGAAGCCTTGGACCCCCAGGGCAGACATCAAATCTTTTCATGCAAAATTGGTGGCCTGAGGAGTCCTTATCTAAGGAAGTGCAGTCTGGTCCAGAAGTCCCAGAGATCATGAAAGCAGCAGATGACATCTATGTCCCCAGGCTGTGGTACTACAAGAGGCTGCATCTTTTGCCAGACCAGACTGGACCCAGGGTCATCATTCTCTGGTCTTCTTTCCATGCTTCCTTCCTGGTTGTGGCTCTGGTGTTGGAGATGTGGCAGGAGGAGGAGTAGGACCTGGAGGAGAAGGAGGAGGAGTAGTAGGACCTGGAGGAGAAGGAGGAGTAGTAGGACCTGGAGGAGGAGGACTATGTGTGAGGTTACAAATGTGGGTAGCACATGTTATTTGGCCCCTCAACCCCTTATTGAGAGCTTCCAAAATTAAGGACTCACACAGGAGTCGTTGGCCCTACTCCATCTGCAGCATTTTGCAGGCAGTTAGGCCAGCAAAGTCCTCCTCCACACTGTGGGGGCTTCTCAGGGTCTCTGTAGACTTCCAAAAGAGGCCTATGGCAGCCTCCTCCAGGTTACTCCTCTTCCTGCCACTTTGTCTTTGAAGGTGTAGGGTAGGGACCTGGGTATCAGGCAGCCTGCTTGGCCCGGCCACCTCCTGGCTGAGACTTCCCTGTGTATGAAAAAGGGACATGGTTGTAGTTTTTGCATCATTAATCACAATCATAAATTAGTACTCCAAACTAACATCTATTTAACATCATTGATTGGACAACCAGAAATATTTAGAAGAATGCTATACCTGGCTCAAGCTGGGCTCCTCCACATGTTGCTGCCTAGAAGGCCCAGCTTGGGCGTCAGAAGCCTCAGCTGGGGGGGAAGGAAGCGTGGAAGGAAGACTGGAGAGTGCTGGCCTGGGTTCAGTCTGACCTGCCAGAAAATGCAGTCTGTCATAGTACCACAGCCTGGGGACATAAATGTCATCTGCAGCTCCTGATTTCTGGGAATCCTGGACCTTCTTGTGCTCCCTTAGATAAGTGCTCCTCAGGCCACCAATTAGGATCTTCAAATAGGTGATGTCTGCCGTGGGGATCACTGGCTTCACAATTTCCAGCAATTGATCCAGCGCTGCCTTCCTCTTTGTTTGGTTCTTATATTCAGGGTGGTTTATCTGCCACAGACAGGGCAGCTCCCTGAACATATCAATGAAGATTGCCATAAAGTCCTTATCTTTAAAGATATCTATTTTCACTGCAAGACACAACACAAGACAAACCCTAATGTCAGCCTAAAGTCTTCTAAACTTGTGCAAATACAGGCCTCAATCTAGAAGCAGTATAGGCCCAATGTTAAATCTTACCTTCGTTATCACGATCGGCACCTCCGTTACTCCTTCCTCCGCTCACAGATCGTACGTACTACGCACGCACGTTACGCTTTATAGACACTGCACATGTGTAAAACTCCGCCCGCCCCTGAGGTTCTTTCTAGTCTATTCCCCGCCCCTTCTCGTTTGGCGCAGTGGGGAAAAGCACATGGCGGAGTCAGAGCAGGTGTCTGATATTTATACCAACGAGGAGGAGGAAAGCCCGGAGCCAGAAACGTCCCGATCCAGAAGGAGACGATTTAAGGCATCAAATATGTCCTTTGGGGAGATGTTGGAGATGGTCGACATACTGAAGAGGGCCGACTATGACGGGAAGTATGGACCTTACCCCAACCCCAATGTCCGAAAGGCCAAGATCATGGCAAAAGTGGTCAAAAGTCTGCACCGGAATTTCGGGGTACGTCGATCGAAAGATCAGCTCAGGAAGTGGTGGTCGGACCTAAAATTAAGAGAGCACGAGCAGTACAGAAAGATCCGGAGAGTGCTGCAAAAAAGTAAGTAGTTGTGCTGTGTTCCTAGTCTTTTTGTGTTTATTATGTTCGTGCTGCTCCATGTGCTTTTCTTAACTGTTATCCAGTTTAAAATGTTAACTTTCATGTTCATGGGCACATTATTCGTTTGTATCAAACATTTTTCTTTCGGCCTATAAAACACCATTGTTTTGGCCGTATGCATTTGCCCACATTTTTTAGGGCCTACTTGTCTGAAAATAATTTGGTTTTGTAGATGGGTTTGTTACTAGAATGAAATGCAAACTAGATTCTGTGTAAGGAGAGGACACTCAGCAGCTGGTTACACATCTGGACGCTGGAGCACTAGTGTGGGACACAACAACACCCTTTTTTTTAGGAGGCGCACACAGGTGCTCCAGTGTATACTATAGGGGTGTCTCCATCTGTGAAGCTTGTACAAAACAGGTAAAGTATTGAAGCTTGACAAAGGACACTAACAATTCTACATCTTGGAACTCTGCCAAAACAGACAATTGTACCCCACTTCCAAGCAATTTGGTTGTGTAGATGGGTTTGTTACTAGAATGAAATGCAAACTAGATTCTGTGTAAGGAGAGGACACTCAGCAGCTGGTTACACATCTGGACGCTGGAGCACTAGTGTGGGACACAAGAACACCCTTTTTTTTAGGAGGCGCACACAGGTGCTCCAGTGTATACTATAGGGGTGTCTCCATCTGTGAAGCTTGTACAAAACAGGTAAAGTATTGAAGCTTGACAAAGGACACTAAAAATTCTACATCTTGCCAAAACAGACAATTGTACCCCACTTCCAAGAAATGTTTCATATTTATAGTTCTTCCCTCAAATATCTGTGTGCTAAGTATACCATTTTTTTTACATAGGGGAGAAAAGACTCGGAGGACACCCCTCATCCGAGGAGACCAGAGACCCCCCACCTCTGGAAGAAGGGGAAATGCACCCAAGACAAACAGAGCAGGAAAAAAAAAAAAGAACATCATTGATGTTTTGCGGAGAGTTTAAAACCCCTCCAAATCCCTTTGTTTTATGGTGTGCTACAATTTTTTAACATTTTTTGTCAAATTGGAGAAAAGCCAAATTTTGAAGATGCACACAGTGTGTCAACATGTGCTATCTGCCATCACGGGAGATCAATGAACGCGTTTTGGGGCTGCAACCCCTTCCTCAATAATAAAGTAGCTGAGAGGAAGGGGTTGCTCCCCCAAAACATGTCCCTTGATCCCCCATGATGGCAGCTAGCACATGTTGACATTCGTCTGTTTGTGTGCATCTTCAAAATTTGGCTTTTCCTGGGGTGACTTCACCTCATCTGAACGCAATATCAAACACAGTTTCTAAATACTCATGTCTGATATTGCCTTTAAGTTCTACCAAATGTGAACTTTGTAAGTTCAAGATTTGCGTCTTTCTTGTTGGGTTTTAAACATGCCTGTTTTATCTTAAATGGACATTTCTACTTTTTCTAATTTGACCCCAAAAATTGTTATACAACAAACATGTTGGTTTGTTTTAAAAACCTTTTCTAAATGCACATGTGATTGTGCAGGTATTAAAAATATTTTTAATCAAGAATGTGTGGATTATTGTCTCAACGCTACAACACTTTTGGGGTGCTCTAATTGCTGGGTGTTATTTCCTAAGGGCAAATCCACTTTGCACTACAAGTGCAGTTTCAAGTGCACTTGTAGTGCAAAGTGTCTTTGACTTTAGTAAATAACACCCAACAGTGCTTTGTAAGGTTACACAATCACGCCATTTTCAGCACATTTCTGTCAGGGTCAGCTAAACAAACACAAGCAGTAAATCTCACCAAAGATTTGCTTATTTTGTTTTTTTTTTTATTTGAAAAAGGTTTTACACATTGTCTGGCATATTGATAGCCCCCCTACCCACAAAGAATTCAAGGTATCTTAGCCGGACATCACGGGCACTCAGGGGGGGCAAGCCACTTTCAAGCGCCGTCAGGGTTGGTTCATTTTGAATTCCGGCCTCAGTCCCAACTGATCCAGCATAGTTGGCAGAACGTTGCCGTAAAAAGTTGTGTAGAACACAGCACGCCAGGATAATGTGATTCAGTTTGTACTCTGCCATATGTATGGGTGTAAGAAATAGGCGGAACCGGTAATTAAAAACCCTCTGGTCCGGGGGGAGGGTCCTCATCGGGAATGGCCGCATAAGATGGTCTCCCAGCGCAAAAGCTTCATCCGCAATGAAGACGAATGGGAGTCCTTCCACATTGTCTTCTGGAGGTGGCAAGTCCAAGCTGCCATTCTGGAGACGCCTGTAGAACTCCATCTGGGCGATGGCTCCACCATCGGACATCCGGCCATTCTTCCCCACGTCCACATACAGAAATTCATAAGTATCCGACACCACCGCCAACATCACAATACTATTGAACCCCTTATAATTATAATAGTACGACCACGAGTTGGGTGGTGGGATGATGTGGACGTGTTTCCCATCAATTGCCCCTCCCAAAGTGGGACGCCACAGTCTGCCATTCCTGTGGCGTGGAAGGAAACTGTGGAGGAAAACAAAAAAAAAATTGTCTTTTTGCACATAAACATGGAAAGCAGATTAGACACAAAAGTTCTTGGCCAACATCAAGATAACATTTATTTATGGGAATTTTTAAAGACCAAAGTATAAGGTACACCTATCATATTCCCCCTCTCCCCCTCTCATGGGCCATTTCTAACATTATGGGGGGGGGGGAGCTCTTGGACAGGTAACCCTCTCCACTTCATTGAGAGATGAATGCCTAAATAATGTGTATTACTTGGAACAGCCCCTCCTTAGTTACACTATTGACAGCCCACTTAACAGGTAAAAGAAGTGTCATAATACAAAGATATAAATACACACTGTACACATTTTAGCACATTTGGACATCAAGAAAATTATAGGATACCAAAACTTTAAACAGTACCATTTGGAAGTATTCAGGCAGGCCCTTGCACTACATGCTTTGGGGAATTCATCAATACATCTGACCACAAAAGAGGTAGGTATAGTGTGTATGGGTTTGGCAAAGTCAGCAGATACAGGATTGAGGATAGATCGAGAATTGGTATCAGCTGACTTAGCAGTTGGGGGGAGGCAGGGTTCCAAATGATTTGGGGACCCCCCAAAAAAGCCTCTGGCACTCTGCCTGAATTTAAAGCACAAATCACATTTCAAAACATTTTAGGGGTGTTTGGGGTAAAGCACTACTATGGAGCTGATAAAATACATTGTTAAGTGACTACATGAGGTGAATATAGGGCCAGGAGAGCATGCTGGGGAGGTAAGTGAAGGTAAATATGTATAAAGGAGCAAAAAAATAATTACAAAAATATCAAGCATGAATGAGGACAAAGGGGACATTCACAGCATATTACAATCATGGTAATTAGGGAATGAGGAAAGAAATACAATATATTAGCAAACATTAGATACAATAAAATGTGATATTAAAGGATAAAAATCTTACCTTAATATAGTCCTTCTGCAGGACCTGGATGATGGCAGAACAGGTCTCCGGGATAATAATCCCCAGAGCCTGGGGGAGATGCCTGTCGAGAACTTCAAGTCTTGCAGGCTTCTCCCCATCGCCAAGTACCGCAGGGTGGCAACGAGCCTCTGCTCCGGAGTGATGGCTTGCCTCATGCAGGTATCCTGCCTGCTAATATAGGGGGTCAGCAAAGCCAACAAACGGTGAAATACGGGGGCCGTCATCCGGAGAAAGTTCCTGAAATCATCAGGATTATTCTCACGGATCTCACGGAGCAAAGGCATGTAACAGAACTGGTCACGCTGGAGCAACCAATTCTTGGTCCATGAACTCCTCCCCACCCTGTTCATGGACTGGACTTGTGTCAAGGTAAGGACCCCAACACCAAGCCCCCGCACAGCACGAACTCTACGAGGAGTACGTATACGCAACATGGCTACAAAATGGTCGGCTGCTCAGAACGAAGTAACAGAACGCACTGAAGAACAGCAAGGCCTGTGAAGAGCTACCTGAAAAACAGTAACGAACGAACAAGAACAGAATGACAAGAGTCACGTGTCACTTGCTGCACACACTGAAGAGCAGATACAAACCCACAAGCACAAACTGAACAGCAGAAAAAGATCTGAAAACCACAATTCTGAAAAAGCGCGAAACGTCTCTCACCAAACTTTTACTAACACGAGATTAGCAAAAGGAGCCCAAAGGGTGCCGCGCTTGGTTCTGAACTGGCCTTTTCTAGTCTCGTCATACGTGGAGTACGACACTGCGTTCTTGGCGATCAGAAATTCCGACAACTTTGTGTACGCAAAACAAGTTTGAGCCAACATCCGTCTGAAAAAATCCATGGATTTTGTTGTCGGAATGTCCGATGAATGTCCGATCGTGTGTACGGGGCATTAGAGTAGGACATGTAGGCCAGTTCGGTCTGGGATCCTCTGTGTCTTGTACTTGGTTTGGGCTTCAGGGCGTCATCATCTGCTCAGGCTCTATTCACTCATCCAATCAGGCAACAGTAGCACCTCATTACGGCATATAGAAGGAATAGAAACAAAAATAACATGAGTAAATATACCCCTACTTCCTTCAACTATGATCCATTGCAAAATAAAAAATTAAATCCCCAAAGATTCCCAGGACTTCAACCTTCACTAGCTATAGCTCTGGCTTTGCCTTGCAGGGATCTGAACCTTATCCATATGGGCCTGAACTTTGTCACTAGTATCCCCGATCCAGGTATAACAATCTTTACTTATGAATTCCCAGAAACCCTCTTTGGACTGTGGGAGCTTCCTTGTAGCTTCAACAGTTACATGAAAACATCCCATCCTCAATGGATGAGAAATTGTTCAATCGTTTCATAAGCTCAAGCCCCCACCATGTACAAGCAATTCCCTTCCAGCTGTCCCTGCCATTCTTACTTTCTCTCGCGCCATCAGATCCTCACGATCGGCCGCGACATAAGATGCTCGGATGAGTTTCACCAGCACACATGAACCTCTTGCATTAGGGGAATTACCTTATAAGCTTAATACCAAACTAAAATTGAAACACACTTGTGGGCTGCCTAGTTATCCCGATACCAAAGCTGGCAAGAACCAGAGCTATTGTTAAAACTATAATTAATTTTAATTACCCTCTAGAAATGTATTGTTAAATTCTATTGACAAGTGTCTGTTTGGAGATTACTAGTTTGTCAAAACTCCTCATACCAATATGAACATCCTATATATCATGTACCGCTGTCATCGCTGGGGTACTAGTAGACCCAATAATGTGTCCTGTTCGCTTTCTTATGACAGTTGGAAAATACACTTTAAAAATATAAATAAACAAAGATAATCCTCATCCTTTGGTGTAGTTGAGCAGCTTCTTGCAGTGGCTGGCGTGAACCCAGTTGTCCCGTACCTCAAGCTTCTTTACAATGGCCCAGTCACCTGTCACAAACTTGGGTAGAATTAGAGCGGTTAGTATTATTGGTTTGAAAATAGTGATTCTCACCATTATCACCCCCCCTTTTCCTCCTCATTACAAGCTGGAGGAAAACACGCAGGGTTTAGAATGGTGCACAAAAAACTATGAAACAGTGAAATAGCGTATGATACTTTTACCTTCTAATACACCTACTTTCTATGTACACTTTCAGAAACTCCTTGGACCTAAAAAGAGACTTATAAACAAAAGTTATTACTCTATCCTTCATATTTAACCTGCAAAGGATGGTAAACAATACAGCATTTGTGTACATTGGTAAATTGTCACTGACATTCCTCAAAACCGACAATAACTAAACCCTCTGTAACCCTTACTTTCACGTTCCTACTAAAATACAACACCCGCGACACGTAAGAGGGCTGTCGCGGTAGGTTCAAACATATTCTTGTTACTACATACAAACATGAGACAAATATTTAGATACAAATGTAGAGGGGGATATTTCATAGTTCCCAAAACAAAAATGATTAAACAAAACAACCAGATGGAATGCTACCTTCACTCTTTTAGTGATACAATGGGAGAAACACAAGAGCATCTCGACATCTTTGCATGGACCAGCCACACAAAGTCCAAAAACAGGCATGATAATTTTTAAACACACAAACGTGTACTACACATCCAACAACTCACTCATCATTACAGATTTCTGAAGCCATAGCTGAACTACTTCCAAAGTATTTTTATTCTGGGGTCTCATACCTCCAGACATCAAAAGTACCTTCCAAAGGAATACACCTTACTGTACCCTCTGACCATATCTGCCAATCTTTAAAGGGTTTAATGGCCTTTTCCTCAAAACTAGACTTCATGTACTGTGCAACCGTCTGACTGTGGGAAGCCTCGCATTCCTTCCCTTGCACGGACTGCCATTGCCCATGGCGATTCGAATCGGCTTATCGTCTTACCCCTGCCTCCCGAATTATGTCTCTACCCCTCACAGTGTATGCATACACAAGCGCATTGCGCTGTACGTACACTGCGTTGCCAGATTAAACTGCACAGAGCACTTACGCCTGCTTTCTCTACAGAACAATGTGGCTTCTCTCTGTACCTAGCAATTAGAACAATAACATGGATGCCTCCTGTTTGCTCTCTACCCAAAACTGTATTACAGTATAAAACTTCACAAAAACAACTGGAATTAAATGTAAAAATCAAACCTCCGAACACGAGTCAAAAGACCCCAAGCTCCTCCCTCCAACTTCCTGTTGCATACATGCAAAGAACTTCCTGTCTTCTCAGCTCTAAAAACCCATCTAACCATTTTATTTAAATATCAATGAACAGGAAGAGGGAGGGGAGGGGAAGCCTAGTTTCATATTATGTCTATCAAGACATTAAAAACTGCAGGCTATACCATACAAGCCTCAAAACAATGAATTGCCTTTTGAGAAAATCCCAAACATTTAAAAATAAAAATAACACACACCGCTAAAAGTACAGAAACTCAGTTAAAGCTAGTAAATTCAGTGCAAAGTAGACCGCATGGCTACACACACACACACACACACACACACAAAGAAATTAGAGCAGTTTCCCCTCTAGGATGACCCACAGAACAAACAGCAAAAAATCCTTAAACTGCGCCTCTCAAAATGGCCGACGACCATGGCTGCATGGCAGACAACAACCAAAGCCAGGCCACAACAAAATGGCACCATTATTTGTTGATCCCGCCAAAATCGAGATTTCTTCACTAGGAACATAAACTTCTCCCCACAAAATTACAAATTTGAGACACCAAATGAACACTTACAAACATTTTAGGAACAGTTCCACTAGGGACCTTGGCACACAACAACGTTACATATAACACACAATAACACGGCTGAAACATACACTCTTGTTCCCACATAAAGTTCACACACTTATTCTGGCATCAGCAGTCCATAGGAACTAAACGTTTCAGAAATCCCCACAGTGTCTGCCTGCATGATGATATTTTCATCTCAAAACAATAGAACTTCTCCATGCTATTGTCTAGAATCCTGCAAGACATGTCCCAACAATGCATGGCCGCTTCTCTCCCGCAAAACCTCATGGCACACAAACAATCATCAGTTACTTACAAACTGCTTAGTCACATACACATTGCAGACTGCACCAAATGGGTCCCATAGCAGAGGCAAATAATCCCACATCTATACTGACCAATCATACACAATATACAGTTACTTACACATAACAAACATACAATTAAAAATTGCAGCATTATACCAAGAGATGAAAAATTTGTTCTTTTGCAAAGCAGAGCCTACCTAACACACCACACAGCCTAATGATCCGATTGTGAAGGAGGTTCTGTTCACTTCTAAGGTCCTGACTCGCCATCTTAATTCCACTATACTCTTGCGCTAATTAGCGCCCTTTCACCATAATGGTATAATACATCTTTAAATAACCCATGTCTCCCCCTTTCCCCAGTAAACAGACATGACCATACTTACGTCCTCATCTCAGCATCACTGCCGCAGAGCAGTTCACTGGTTCTTTTATTCAAAGACAACAAAAGAAATCATAAATTGGAGGTCCTGGCTCCAACAGCCAATCGCCTCCTACACAGGATGTGACCTCACAGGATATGACCAAATAAGGATATGACCAATTAAGGATATGACAACACAGGATGTGACCTCACAGGATATGATCAAATAAGGATGTAACAACACAGGATGTGAATGTCAACACAGGAAAAATGAATTATTACAACAACCAATACAAAACAATGACTACCGTTCCTGCTGATGGGAGCTTATCTGCAGGTGTATGTCATGGCATCTCCAATATGTTGATCAGGCATACAAGGGTGACACGAGCACACATCCGCTAAACCGATAATGTGTTTGCAGAGCGAACACATTCTCCCCAGACAATCGTTCTGTGCATTACACAGGGGCCCTTCGCTGGTGGACATATCCCCACTCCGCAAACACCTCTCTCCAAACAACAGGAAGTTTTCCACTACCTAATGGATCTTAACCAGCGTCAGTCTGCCCAGTTAGCTCTTTAGAGCGGGTTGCGGCAGAACTAACACTGGGAGACACTGTGACAATACATATTAAAATACATTTTCATAAAATTTCCACAACACATGCATGTTTCAACTTTGCATATTTTTTTATGTGATTTAAATATTTTGCTGCATGTGGCATTTTATGCCTGTGCAATGGTGCCACACATGTTTTATTTTACATTTGATCGATAATACAATCAAAACTTCAGTGTTTATGTTTTGTTTTTTTTAAATGAGGCTGTAGAACACTGAACTGCAAGAATAATTCATAAATTACACCACAATTGCTGCAAATGTTTAGAATAATGCTCTGCCCTGCTGTTCATTTGATTTTTAATTTGATGTACAAAACTCTAAAAAGCATATTGAACAATGAAACAATGCAACTGCAATATGTAGGGGCATTATAGGAAACAGATAGCGATACGAAGGCAATTTCCTTTGTAGAATCATACGATATTGTAAACCAAGATCAATTCACTTTAAAATCTACTTATGTTTAGACAAATAACCTTATTCAACATAAGGTACAGTTACCTATAGCAACATCTTATAATCCATCATCACCTTTAACAGATTGTGTTCATGGGTATGAGTTACTACATTTAAAGCCCAAATCCAGGAAAAACGAAAAGCTCCCCCTTGCAGTGGGGATGCACCCGCACTGTTCCTGTCTAGAGAATGAGAAAGGCATTTTTACATACTCCATGCCCCCAGAAGACAATACTGCCCTCTGCTTCGGCAGTGGACTGTCCCTTGGCATCCTCATATCCAGTGCAGGGCTATTGGCCCTGCTTCAATCTTGATGAAATCAGAGGAACTTAGAGCGCCGGAGCATAGGGGAGAAAAAGCTGCCAGCAACCTGGAGAATCCTTTAGGAATGAACGATCAGGTAAATAAAACTCCTGTACCCCATTCCCATACCTCCCAACTTTTTGAGATGGGTACGAGGGACACCTATCAGCAAACATATGTAGGCATAGGACGCACCCCCTTAAAGGAGAATTATACAAAAAAAGTTTAGTTAAACCCACAAGTGCTTTTTTTTACCACTAATATTCCTTTATATTGGCTTTTGACATTTACAAATGCAGCAATTTAGAAATTAGATGAAAGGTTTAGCACTGTGAAACACTTGTTGATTAGGGATGAGCTTGATATTCAGGTCGAACATAAGTTCGACTCAAACATACGTTCAAATCGAACATCGGGTGTTCGCCCGCTCACCGAAGAGTGAACATTATGGGGAGCTCGCGGCAAATTTAAGCGCCGCGGAACGCCCCACAATGCACTGTGGGATCGCAGTGCATTGCTGTATGATGATTGGCCAAAGCATGCACCTGACCTGCATGCTTTGGCCAATCCCAGCACCCTCTGCGAAGAGAGCCATAATTGGCCAAAGGCAGGGTGCCTTCAGACAATCATGGTTCAGGGGGACTAAGTCCACGCCCCAAACTATATAAGGCTGCCTACACGGCGGCCCTGTGTAGTGTTGTTGGTGTGGACAGAGAGATAGCTTGATTTAGATTAAGCAGACAGGTTATTTAGTTAGTGGCAGTGTATTTGATATATATATATATATACAGTCAATCTAGTATATATATACAGTATATATATATATATATATATATATATATATATACTCTGCATTTAGCATAGATTATAAATTTAGTGTTTACTCTATATCCAGTCAGTGCAGGCAGTAGGGTCGCCACCCGTATGGGATTGACCGGACAGTACCGGTTTGGCAACTTGTGCCCGGGTTTCTGTCCCATGGAAACCCGGGCACACACAACATATATCCAGCGCCTCTGTGTCCTGTTTGTCCCATCCTTCGCCCTGTAGCTCTGTGTTTACTATGTGTGGGCGCCAGCGGCTGTGCCCCTATCTGCTCCTCTGGTACACTTGTCTGTGTTAGAGCGCCTCCTCACCTCATGGAGCCTCGCCCTCTTCCTGCTCCACCACAGCTGGGGAGACAAGCCACCCTCCTCTGTCAGTCCCCTCCTCTGCCTGCCCCTTCCTCTCTGTCAGCTCCCCTCCTCTGTCAGCCCCCCTCCTCTCTGTCAGCCTCCCTCCTCTGTCAGCCCCCTCCTCTCTGTCAACCACCCTCCTCTGTCAGCCCCCCTCCTCTCTGTCAGCCTCCCCTCCTCTGTCAGCTCCCCTCCTCTCTGTCAGCCCCCCTCCTCTCTGTCAGCACCCATCCTCTCTGTCAGCCAACCCTCCTCTGTCAGCACCCCTCCTCTCTGTCAGCCCCCTTCCTCACTGTCAGCCCCCCTCCTCTCTGTCAGCCCCCCTCCTCTGTCAGCCCCCCTCCTCTCTGTCAGCCCCCCTCCTCTCTGTCAGCACCCCTTCACTCTGCCAGCCACCCCTCCTCTGTCAGCCCCCCTGCTCTCTGTCAGCCCCCTTCCTCACTGTCAGCCCCCTCCTCTCTGTCAGCCCCCTTCCTCTCTGTCAGCCCCCTCCTCTCTGTCAACCCCCTCCTCTCTGTCAGTCCCCTTCCTCTCTGTCAGCCCCCCCCTCTCTGTCAGCCCCCTTCCTCTCTGTCAGCTCCCTTTCTCTCTGTCAGCCCCCTCCTCTGACAGCCCCCTTCCTTTCTGTCAGTCCCCCTCCTCTCTGTCAGCCCCCCTCCTCTCTGTCAGCCAACCTCCTCTCTGTCAGCCCCATTCCTCTGTGTCAGTCCCCCTCCCTGTCAGCCCACCCTCCTCTCTGTCAGCCCTCCTCCTCTCTATCAGTCCTCCTCCTCTCTGTCAGCCCCCCCCTCCTCTTCCAGCCATCCTCCTCTCTGTCAGCCCCCCTCTTCTCTGTCAGCCCCCTTCCTCTCTGTCAACCCCCCTCCTCTGTCAGCCACCCTTCTCTCTGTCAGCTCCCTTCCTCTCTGTCAGCCCCCCTCCTCTGTCAGCCCCCCTCCTTTCCCCTGTCCCCACAATACTACACCAGAAAACCTCAACCCACCCCCCAAAATTACACTGGGAGACTCCCCACCAAACATTACACACTATATATACACTATATTGTACATTACACATGCCTGCACTATATTTATATCTTTCTGAATGCACATTCAGTGCTGCTGGAGGGTTTGTAATGAATCATAAAGTGTGCCTGTCCACAGACTCCGTTGATAGGCTCACATTCATAAAAATGAATCAGTCTTGGATCAGCAGCTATCAAGCACCTGATGCTGATGTAACTGATTGAATTTTTTATGGATGTGGGATCCTTTGAAGACTGCCTATGCTGAATATCGTATTCCTCCTCTGTCTTGATGATGCTAGCTTCCAACAATATTTTTGGTTTAGAGCACCACCACCCAATGCCCAATTTTTCTGCCCCTGTTTAACAGGGTCATGTAATTACAATTTTTGATATAGTATTTCACAGCACGGCCCATTCCTGCGCTCACCAAGAGTAACTGTAAGGGGTTACAGTGTTCTGATACCACCAAAACCTAAGGTCCAATTTTCTGCAGAGTATATAGGGCAGGCTGTATAGTATATATACTGCTGTTCAGAGTATATAGTGCCTGGGGCCCCCCCACACCATTAATTTTTAAATTTAGGTTCGGGGTTCCCCTTGATATCCATACCAGACCCAAAGGGCCTAGTAATATGGACGGGGGGGGACCCATGCCGTTTTTTTCAATGATTTTTATCCATATTGCCGGGACCCAACAATACATTACAGCCACAAGCAGTTTTGAATGTCTTTTTTTCCTTTATAAATGTCATAGGCATACTATAGACACCCCAGGCACAATATTTAAAGGAATATTTGAGGAATATTTCATTTTTATTGTTTCACTTTAGGCATTTTTAAAATCACTGCTCCTAAAAAAACGTAAGTTTTTAAAACTTTTTTTTGCATTGATACATGTCCCTTGGGGCAGGATCCCCAAACACTTTTTTATGGCAATAACTTGCATATAAGCCTTTAAAATGAGCATTTTTGATTATTCACATTCGTGTCCCATAGAATTCACGTGTTCAAACTATTTTTTTGCCTGTTCGCATGTTCTGCTGTGAACCGGGGTGGGGGGGTGGGGGGTTTGGCTCATCCCTATTGTTGATGAATACATAGTGCATTTTTTATACAACTATATAGATCAGACCAAAATGAAGGACAAATGAGAAGGAAAGAGGGACGGAGGGACTTTGTTCCAAATCAGGGACAGTCCCTCAAAATCAGGGACAGTTGGAAGCTATGCCCTTCACATAAACGAGAACTTAACCTGTGTAGTGTGGGCGAAGCCCTACTGCAAGGGAGGACTTCTAGTTTTACAGGAGTTTAGGTTTGGGAAAAGCACACATTCTTTATTGAATAAGGCTGTAGCTGTTGTTTGAAAACACATCGAGCTGTATAGGACCTGATAAATAACCTTAAATTACTGGCTCACACTGAAATGCACACGTTTTCATGTGTTTTCCATGCATTCCTGTACCTCTTCCTGCATTCTGTACTGGAACACGGAAAAAGTAGTACAAGAACTATTTTTTCCGAACGCAGTGGAACTATGCATGGTACTACGGTACAAAGCAATCTGGTGCCTGCAAGGGCAGCGCTTTGACCTGAGGTGCAGGAAACCGACACAGACCACAACTTACTGGCACCAAGTGTGAACCAGCCCTCAAAGAGTTCAAATTGTATCAAAAGCAATTAATGCTGTAAGTGAAAAAAATTATATGTAGCACCCTCCTAGATGGGTGCTAGGATGTAAATAGTTTGATATAGTCTGGTCTTCTGCTTAACAGAAGATCGATAGGTAAAACAGAGGTTACAAAGGTTAAATTAGTATATCTGACGTAATTACATATAAATACAAGCCAGCAAAACTCCAAGTAAATTTATCTAAGCTAAGTACAGTAAGTGCAACCAACTTACAGCTATATGCATCACTCACTAATATATTCACAGTGTTCCTTTCTACACTTGGCAGAAAAATCTTTAATAAATACATCAGACTGTGTGACCTTTAGAACACTGTTTTCTACATCGAGTAGGCACAAAGTACTTATTCTATAGTAGCTACAGTAGCACTTAGAAAGGTATCAGCGAATGGAAAGGAATAAAACTGCTTGTTGCGAGAAATGACCTGAGCTTGGCAAAGGCTGCAAAATGCACAACTTCAACTATGAACACCTTACTGAAATATCTGGGGAAAGTAGTGATAAGACTTAGGCCAATCATGTATAATCTAATAGATTCCTCCGACTATGCTAAACAGCATGGATTGAGAAATCACCTCTACCGCACCCACAGCTGTCTGAATACCCAAACAGCATCTAATTGTATGCAGTCACTGTTCAGCCAATGATTTTTTAGCCTGGCTCCTTCAATTTCTCATTTAAAGCTTGTCAAGTCATGTGGTTCCGACAGGTCCTGTAACAGGTTGAATTTTAGGCAATTTGGCAGAACTAGGCTAAAATTTGAGTCATGTATGGCTTGCTTCAGTTCTTTGCATCAGGTTGATAATATAGACATGTGCAGAAACAGAAAAATTTGTTTTGTTTCGGATAGATTTGTTATGTTACTAATTTTGTTTCATTGATTCGTTTTGGAATTTGTTTAGTTTAGTTTTGTTTAATTTAGTTTTGTTTATTAATTTTCTAATGAATTCCAAATTTTTTTTTCAATTTGAATCGGTCAAAAAATAATCAACTTATTTGAATTCTGTGTGAAGATTAGCTGGTTGTTAAGCAGTGGGCCGGGAAGTCAGCCACCATGTTCTTAACAACCGTTGATTCTTAGCTGTCAGTGGGCTTCTTTCCAATGACTCATCAGCTGTGAGCAGGCTTCTCAGGTGAGAGCTGAAATAGCAGACTTCCGGGTCTGGTATGGATTTTATCCACTTCCGGACCGCCGCACGCCGATGTACATCCAAACTTTAACGGTGGATATCATTGTTATGGCAGCAGCTAGCTGCCATAACCCCGGTATCCCCGTTTTCGTGCGGCGGTCGGCTTTCTGATAAAAGTGGTCCCTGCGGCAGGTTCGCCATGAGATCACTTTTATCAGTGGCGGGAGAGGGGCCCCCCTCCCGCTGTGATCCGGTGCGCTCCGCCGCTTACCGAAGCCGTCGGTAGCAGCGGAGGCGATCGCGTCCATCTCCCTTCTGTGCCTGGAGACGAGTGAGGCTAAGATGGCGCCTGCTCGTCTCCATGACACTGCTGGGCGGAAGCGACGTCAAAATGTCACTTCCGCCCAGGGCTTTTTTTTCTCAGGGAATAGGAGCAAGAACTCCCTCGTTCTGAGTCACCCCTTGTCTCCACCCCCTACCCACCTCTGAGCACCGTATCTTGGTTCCAACCCCTACCCACCTTCCAGTACCGCTCCTTTTAAAGAATACAGAACCAAGTAGGTCCTGTCATTCTTTTTTCTATTACAAGGGATGTTTACATTCCTTGTAATAGGAATAAAAGTGACACAATTTTTTTTGTTTAAAACAGTGTAAAAATAAATAAAATAATGTAAAATAAATAATAAAAATGAAAAAAAAATGTTTTTTTAAACCCCCCTGTCCCGACGAGCTCGCGCGCAGAAGCGAACGCATACGCGAGTAGTGCCTGCGTATGAAAACAGTGGTCAAACCACACATGTGAGGTATCGCCGCAACCGGTAGAGTGAGAGCAATAATTATAGCCCTAGACCTTCTCTGTAACACAAAACATGCAACCTGTAGAATTTTTTAAACGTCGCCTATGGAGATTTTTGAGGGTAAAAGTTTGACACCATTCCACGAGCGGGCGCAATTTTGAAGCGTGACATGTTGGGTATCAATTTACTTGGCGTAACATTATTTGGGCTAATTTTAATTGGGCTAACTTTACTGTTATTTTATTTTTTTATTCAAAAAAGTGAATTTTTTCCAAAAAAAGTGTGCTTATAAGACCGCTGCGCAAATACGGTGTAAAAAAAAGTATTGCAAGTATTTCTATTTTATTCTCTAGAGTTTTAGAAAAAAATACATATATAATGTTTGGGCGTTCTAAGTAATTTTCTAGCAAAAAAACCTGTTTTAAACATGTAAACACCTAAAATCCAAAACGAGGCTGGTCCTTAAGTGGTTAAAGGGAACCCAATGCCAAAATTTAAAAAAACAGTGTGGGGTCCCCCTTAAAATCCATACCAGTACCTTATCCAAGCAAGACTGGTGGCATCACAAATCAGTGTACATCTTTGTTAGCACACCAACAAGTACCATCCAAAAGTTGTATTGTAGAATGATCACATCAAAATGGACAAAGTACAACATTTCAGAGCTGTGCAGGACCCCTTCGTCAGGCATATGTTGAAGGGTCTGCACGGTTCTGAAACATTGCACTCTGTTCATTGTGATGTGATCATTCTACCATAAAACTTCTGGATGGTACTTGTTGATCTATGGTGTGCTGGCAAAGATGTACGTTCACTGACACAGGCGTCACAAATGAAGAACTCTCAGCAATGTTGCTGGCACAGGGGGTTAGTTCCAGCGCTTACAGTGTCACCTTGCTAAGGCTTGCATTACTGGAACAGCATCTGCTAAGAGAGGGGAAGCTGTTTGGTGGGGTGGCGGTATAAGCTCCACTTGCAGACTAATGGCTTGATAATTGACACAGCTCTAAAGTCCAAAGATGGCAGATCCAGTGAAGGTGTCCCTATTCTGTCCCTCCTCCTCAGGAATGTTCCCTATGCCTAGATGCTCTGTCCCTAATCACATATCCTTTTTGTATCCAATTCACTAATGCGCGCCAACTGCAGCGGGGCAGTGCTATTTATTAGCATTGCCCTCACCAAAGATGGCCACAGACATTATTTAGTGTTGGAGTGTCCAGTCACTGCTCCTCCTGGTGACACCTATGGAGGCTTCAGAGTAGCAACGTTCCTTTCCTCCATTCCCTCTGTACAGCGGTAAACAACACAGCGCCACTAAGAGAGGGGAGGGTAAACCACACCTGCCTACAAATGCACTATTGATCTAAAATGACATTGAAAGTTTTACATCTGCATGTTACCACAGAGGTGTCTGTCATACCTATACTTCTGACTGTTGCCTAACTGATACAATAATGTATACCAGCCCATACTGTATACCAGAGTAGAAAGTTTTACACATAATTTCAAGCAAACTCTTGCTTCCTAAGATAACTTTTAATAAAATAAGCTAATTCTGGCAGGGGGCCCTGGACAATCGCCCTTTTTTCCCCCTTATAAATCCAGCACTGCCCCCACCCCTCTCTTGCAACCTGGTGCCTTTTCTCCTGTAAAAGTTTTTGTGATTTTTTTTTTTACTTATTTGAATTTTGAACGATGTGTCTACATTCGGAAAGTACTTCTGGTTTGCAAAGGTGATGGCTTCCTGCCATCTCGTGGCCTGCTTCGAGCAGGAGTGCAGTGGTGACATCACAAGCTGCGTGTTGACTCTGCACCTCAAGTAGTAGTGCAAATGTGATTTCACATGAGCTGCCAGCCCGTGGACACCTCACATGACCACCCACCCCCATACCAATAACTGGGAAGGGTGGGCTGGGTCCCAGTGGGAAGCTCCCATATGCAGGTGGCGCTGCACATACACCCAACCCTATACTCAAAATGCGACCCAACACCACCTAGTGGCAAATATCAGGCATTATAAAATACACACAGTGTCACACTGTAAAAAAAACAAATAGAAAAAAAACAATTACAAAAAGAAGACCAGCATAAACTATCTGGTGCTTCATATTCTAATTCTTAGCAAGATACAGTAACAACACCATCTATGCTAATGATGATACACACTCACCAGCCACTTTATTAGGTACACCTTGCTAGTACCGGACCCCCTTTTGCCTTCAGAACTGCCCTAATTTTTTTTTTTTGGCATAGATTCAACAAGGTATTTGAAACATTCCTCATTTTGGTCCATATTGACATGATAGCATCACGCAGCTTCTGCAGATTTGTCAGCTGCACATCCATGGTGCAAATCTCCCGTTCCACCACATTCCAAAGGTGCTCTATTGGATTGAGATCTGGTGACTGTGGAGGCCATTGGAGTACAGTGAACTCATTGTCATGTTCCAATGAGTTTGAGATGTTCCAGTTTGAGATGATTTGAGCTTTGTGACATGGTGCATTATCTTGCTTAATGTAGCCATCAGAAGATGAGTACACTCTAGTCATAAAGGGATGGACATGGTCAGCAACAATACTCAGGTAGGTGGTGGCATTTTTAAACAATGCTCAATTGGTACTAAGAGGCCCAAAATGTACCAAGAAAATATCCCCCACACCATTACACCACCACCACCAACCTGAACCATTGATACAAGGCAGGATGGATCCATGCTTTCATGTTGTTTACGCCAAATTCTGACCCTATTATCTAAATGTCACAGTTAAAATCGAGACTCATCAGACTAGACAACGATTTTCCAATCTTCTATTGTCCAATTTTGGTGAGGCTGTGCAAATTGTAGCCTCAGTTTCCTGTTCTTAGCTGACAGGAGTGGTATGCAGTGTGGTTTTCTGCTGCTGTAGCCGATATGCTTCAAGGTTTGATGTGTTGTGCATTCAGAGGTTATTTGAGTTACTGTTGCCTTTCTATCATCTCGAACCAGTCTGCCCATTCTCCTCTGACCTCTGACATCAACAAGGCATTTTCGTCCACACAACTGCTGCTCACTGGATATGTTCTCTTTTTAGGACCATTCTCTGTAAACCCTAGAGATAGTTGTGCCTGTAAATCCCAGTAGATCAGCAGTTTTTTAAATACTCAGAATAGCCCATCTGGCACCAATAACCATGCCACGTTCAAAGTCACTTAAATCTTACCTGCCAGTTATAGTCCAAGGGGAAAGTCACCCTAAAATCAATCTAAAAATGGTACAACACTCAAAATGTCATGTAGACAAGGAGGTATAATGGCCCTAAGGCCATATGCCCATTTGGCCATACATAGTAGAACCTGTTTATTAAAGTCTCCATTCCTCATATTCAGATGAATCAAATCTGGTACCATAAAAAGCAGTCCATCTATTTGATAATCATTGTGTCTAGCAAAGTTTCTAGCTATCGGCATCTACGAGTTCAAGTTACATATGGCATAAATGTAATTATATATTCTTTACCGTTGAGCCCTTTTTTTCTGTACTTAGTAGGCTCCACATTTGCTTATCATAACATATACCATGCAAACTGTTTTGTAGCTGGCAAAATGACAGGACTGTGTACTTCCATTGAGAAATCTAAACCATGTTCCATCGTAAAAAAAATTAACAATAGGTACATAACCCATATTAAAATGACCCATGTGGGAGAAGTCTACCTGGGTCCCTTTTCCATACATGCAAAAGTGACTGAACACTAGCTTGTTACGTATCATCTAATACCCAGGGACTCAGCGATTCATTTTGAAACTGCCATATCATTTTTTAGTATGTGCCAATGTTTTCTCAGAATCTCCCTAAATTAAGGGGCCTGAGCACTAAATTGGTGATAATACAGCTTTTGTCACAACTTTTTGTGGGGTTATCCACGTATAGTAATAAGTCTCTGGGACTGGCCCCAGCCCATTTGTACACCCGTTTCAATAATTTTTTACTATATCCTCATCGGTGAAGTCATGTTTAAAGTTCTTTTGCTTCCCTTTCAAAAATCAACCAGATTGCTACAATTTCATCTTGATCTAAAATATTTACCTATTGCTATACCATGAATGAGTTGTTTTGGGAAAAAAAAACATCTGGCATGCAGAACAGCTTTGCCTGCCATAGGTTTTCTGTGAAGAGATGTATCAATACATGAGACATGCAGAGACATGCAACACTAATTAATATCAAACTAATCTATTAAAACAACCAAATTCCGAAAAAACAACATTGTAAAGTGAATATGTGATAGCAAAAGTCCTTTGATACAAACAGTCAATCCAAACTTTGTCCAAGCTTAATGAGAAAATTTTGTGTAATGCCGCGTACACACGGTCGGACTTTTCGACCGGACTGGTCTGACGGACGCCGACGGACCAAATCCGAAGAACAATCCGATCGTGTGTGGGCTTCACCGGACCTTCAGCGGATTTTTCCAGTTGCAAATCTGACGGACTTTAGATTTGGAACATGCTTCAAATCTTTACGTTGTAACTCCGCCGGACCCAGAAATCCGCTCGTCTGAATGCTAGTCCGACGGACAAAAACCGACGCTAGGGCAGCTATTGGCTACTGGCTATCAACTTCCTTATTTTAGTCCCGTGTACGTCATCACATACAAATCTGTCGGACTTTGGTGTGATCGTGTGTAGGCAAGTCCAGTCGTTAGAAAGTCCGTTGAAGGGGGCGCGTCCAAGATGGCAACCTAGGAGGACGTGTGTGTCGGAGCTCTGCTGGTCGTTGTTCAAATATCCTGCTCCTTGGCTGCTTTCCCACCTGGGCAAACAACCCAAAATCATCCAGGTGCCATATAAAACTCGGCGGAAGTGAAAAAACTTCAGTTCCCGCAGCTCCCGGAGGATACAGCCCTCATTGCGAGCCTCCACGTGGCAAACTCTCCCCGGCTGCTTTCAAACATGGCGTCGCAGACAGAAGCCGACAACCCAGCAGAGATGCCTCAGCTTTGGTTCCCGGAGGTGATGGCTGCGATTGCCTCATGTCAAGCCACCTTGACAAGCAAGATCAAGGCAGTGCAGCTTGATGTGAGCTTGATCTGACAAGACCAGGACAAGCTTCGTTCACGAGTGACGGAGGTGGAGCAGCGTGTAGGGCAGACAGAGGACACAATCACTGATCATGCAGCATCCATCCGCACATTGCAAACGAAGGTCCGGGCCCTAGAATATAAGGTGGACGACGCAGAAAACCGGAACCGGAGGAACAACCTCCGGATAGTGGGCATGCCAGAGGGGGCTGAGGGGAAGAATCCCACGGTCTTTATGGAAGAACTACTGAAATCACTGTTGCCGGCTGCTCAGTTCTCCCCCTTCTTCACCGTGGAGCGCGCCCACCGGATCCCTCCTGTCCCTGGACCACCTGGCTCTAATCCCCACACCCTGATCTTCCAGATGCTTAACTTCAGAGACCGGGATGAAGTTCTTAGGGAGGCGCGCAAGGCTGATGAGCTTAAGTTTCAAAACGCAAACTTGCTTTTTTCCCAGATTATTCCGTTGAGACTCAAAAGCTGCGCAGGTCATTCGACCAGATTAAAGTATCGCTGCGGGCGCAGAATATCAAATATAGCATTCTATTCCCGGCCAGGCTGCGGGTTCTGGATGGCGAGACGGTGAGGTTTTTCACCTCTCCTCGGGATGCTGCCACCTGGCTGGAAGCCTTACCGCACCATTGTTAATCGGATCGCTGCCTGAGTCTCCCCAGGCTGTCTTGGTTGACTTGCTATTGGCTATGGAGGTGTTCATTCTTATTTGCAATACATCGATTACAGCCTTGTAAGCCCAGGACCTTACCCTTGTCAAGTCCAATTCTATTTTTTTATTTTTTATTTTTGGATGACATAAATGCTCTGGTGCTGGACTTTACATGTGGCATATGGAGTCTTTTCATTAGCTGACTTGACATATGATTCTAATTTGATTTTACCCGCTGTTGTCTGCCTTGCAGTTTCTATGTACACGGCAGCGGGGCTGAAAGTGCAGGGGTCTGACGGAGGCATAGATAATATCCAATAGTCCACCCTGTGAGGTGCAATGGTCTGCTAACTGCTCTGGATGTACTGACTGCTGCCGTTTATGTGGAACCTAAACGAATGCCATTGACACCTGCACTATTATGGATATATCCTATATGACAGACCTTGCCTGTATTTTCTACTTGCCCCTGCTTTACTGGATATTAACTGCATCAGGGATTATGGGCACTTTGAAGCTGAATACACAGCCTCCAGCCATGGAAATGGCGCTTAGATCAAGTTCATGATTTTTTGCCATATTCTTTACGGTTACTATACGGCAAATACCAAAGGGCCTGCATATGTTTGATTCTACTCATAGATTAATGACTAATACTTTTCCTCTTGAATAGGTCTATGAGCTTGGAACATGAGCGAAGGGAGAGCTCGGTTGATTTTTTTTTTAGTTTGAAACTAAGTTATCTGCCCCTGAATCGTCCAGGAGAACTCTTTATACACATGTTATTACGCCAGCATCTCTGTTGTCTTGTTGGACAACATCTGCTAAAGGTTCACGCTCCTACTAAAGTTGTGCAAGTTGGGATTTTTCGTTCCTATGCATCACCAGATTTATTTGGGATGTGGGGGAGAAGGGTTTGTTTTCTGCCATTGCAGATATTGGGGAAATGTAAACATATTGTTTAAAGTTGTAGTCGCTTTGAAAATAATGAGGGTTTGTTGCCACTTATGTATGCAATTCTTTCCTGCAGATGTGCCTTTATGCTTGATATTTCTCACATTACATAATGTTCAGATGGTGGGTCGAGTGGAGGAAATGGCTGTGATGCCACGTCGGGTGATGGGTGAGGCCTGTGGATTGGGATCACTTCTCCTTTATCAATTGTCTTATGGCTAACATCTCCATTATCTCATGGAATGTCAGAGGTTTAAACTCAGCCGTTAAGAGGTCTCTTGTTTTATAATATCTACAGAAATATATACCACACATGCATCATACAAGAGATGCACCTGATTGGCTCTAGAGTCCTTGGCCTTAAAAGGGCTTGGGTTGGAACACACTACCACTCTACCTACTCAAACTACGCCAGGGGTGTCAGTGTGTTGATCCGCAGGTCTCTCCTATTCCAGGTTCTTGATGTTAAAACTGACCCTGGGGGAAGATATGTGATTATTCATATGACATTGTATGCAAGACGGCTGGTGCTGGTGGGCCTTTATCTTCCACCACCTGCGAGGGTTCAACTCCTCTACGATATTATGCAAATTGTTATGGGTTATTTCACTCAGGAAGTTTTTCTTTTTGGAGACTTTAATTTGGTGCCCTCTCAAGAGATGGACAGATTGAACTCTGGGGCCCGCATGTCGACAGATCTGCATAATTGGGCAACCACATTTGCACTGACTGATGCATGGCGACATTTTCATCCTAGGGATAGAGAATACAGTTGTCACTATACTTATAGAGCCCTTTCCTGGATAGACCTGGTATACGTATCTACGGGTGCACTTTGCTGGACGAGGGAAGTTAAATATCTGCCAAGGGGCATATCAGATCACACTCCCCTTAATCTCATCATCTCCCTGGATAGATCTCCGGGTCCAAAATGATGGCGGCTATCAAGGTTTTGGGCGATGGAGGATAGGGTTCAGGAAGCTATGTCGGAGGCTACCTGTAACTTTTGGTCGAGAAATCGAGATTCTGCTAACCCCCTTATCTTATGGGATACATTTAAGGCCTGGGTCAGGGGGGAATATATATCTCGTATATCTTCATTACAGAGAGGAACTATTGGAGGAGGAGGCAGGAAGATGTGAGGCGGCATATATAAGATCCCCAACTATCTCTAACCACCAAATATGGCAAAGAGCCCTAAGGGAACTTTCCTTATTTAATGTTGAACAAACCAAAAAATCTATGCTGTACTCTACACAAAGGATTTTCGAATATGGCAATAAAAATGGGAGGCTGTTGGCCTGGCTGGCGCGTGGTCTGTCAGGATCCACACATATTGCAAGTGTTCGTAATGCCCAGGGGGACTTGTTGACCTCTCCGGAGGATGTTAATAATAGATTTTCCTCCTTCTTTCAAGAGTTATATACTTCCAGGGCTGATGGTAACCCCTCTGCATTGCAGGAATATTTGAATACTATCCCATTTCCTACCTTATCTGAAGCACACAAGACAATGCTGATCAAGGACATCTCCCTTGAGGAGGTCCAGGCCGCTATTGGGGGTCTCCAGGTTGGAAAGACCCCCGGGGTGGATGGACTGCCTACGGAGTTCTACTCTCAGAATGTTGAGCTCCTTGCGCCTAAGCTCACGTCCCTCTTCTCTGGACTTGCTGGCGGAGACACTCTGACACTCTGATTATTGTTCTGATCTCTAAGCCCGGTAAGGATCCTCAGGAGTGTGCGTCATATAGGCCCATTTCATTACTTAATGTGGATGCCAAATTACTGGCCAAGATTCTTGCCACACGTCTCTCATCGGTTATATCAACGCTAATCCAGGTCGATCAGACTGGTTTCAGACTGGTTTCATGCCGGGCAAGGGCACAGATATTAATATAAGACATCTTTTTCTCAACTTGTCCATGACTCATGACAATCCTGGACACAGGGTGTTTGCGTCTCTTGACGCTGAGAAGGCGTTTGACTCTGTGGAGTGGGAATATCTCTGGGGTGTGCTACAACAATTTGGTTTTGGTCCTGGATTTCTCCGTTGGCTCCAGTTGCTATACTGGGCACCAAAAGCTAGGGTACGCACTAATGATAGGATCTCTGATCCATTCCCGCTCCACAGAGGCACTCGTCAGGGATGTTCATTGTCACCTAGCTTATTTGCCCTCACGGTGGTAACTCCTGGCAATATTGGTTAAGGAATACTCGAAGGTTAAGGGGTTGCGGATAGGCAGACTTGAAGAGAAAATATCCCTATACGCGGACGATACGCTGCTTTACTTAAATGATGCGGGACCGTCCTTATTTGCCGCCCTGGACCTTTTTGACAAATCTGGCAACATATCAGGGATCCGCATAAATAGGTCCAAGTCGATCCTCTTTCCTCTGGATAATCGGGCCTTTGGTGTGGCTAACAATACGCCTCTGTGATGGGTATCGGAGTTTAAATATCTCGGGGTTAAGGTGTCCAGGGATGTTGCCCAGTATTATAGCCTTAACATACTCCCATTGCCCCATCTCCTCAGGGAGAGATGTCAATCATGGTCTGGACTTCCCCTAAATCTCCTGGGATGTATAAACATCTTAAAAATGATGCTATTACCCAAGTTTAACTACCTCTTCAGGAATAGTCCGATATGGATTCCAGTATCCTTCTTTCGGGAGGTGGACCAGTGTATCATTTCTTTTATCTGGAATGGCTCTGCTCCACGACTGGCAAAATCCATATTGCAATTGCCTATACAGCTGGGTGGGCTTGCTCTCCCTATTTTTTTTTTTTCTTGCCACTTCAGTCGACCTTTTCGAGGGGATTTAATCAATTTTGAGGATCATATTTGAACAATCACCCTCACGGTGTCTCATCATCGTAGCCTTTGCCATAATTAAATCAAATAGCTTACAAAATATAGCATCTCCTAGAGGCAAAAGCTAGCCCAATAACCCCTCTTGACTCCTGAACTTCATTATTATCCCCACCCCCCCTCCCTCGTCCGCCCCAAACCCTCCCCCCTCCCTTCTCTCCAAGGTCCATTCCACTTTAATCCTGCTGGTATTAATCTAGGGCCTCCAATTCTTTCACATATCTCCAGGTTTTTTTAAATTGTTTCCACTGTTCCCAGACCACCAGAGTCCCGCTGCCTATCTCTTCTGATTTGTTTGCGAGCGCCTCGTTATTATATGTTTCCTCTATCGCATCAAACCACTCCCATGTCTCAGGGCTTTCCTTCCTCTGCCATCCCTTTGGTATTAATCTCTTAGCGGCGTTCAGTAGAAAGGGTATCAATGTCTGCTTATATTTTTTTGTATCCCCTTCCCATCCATGGAACAACACCACCCATGGGTCCTCTGCCACCTCTATGTCAGTGATAGTCTTTATTAATGCAAGAGTCCTCTTCCAGAAAGTTTGTATTTTAGGGCAACTCCACCAAATGTGACCCATTGTTCCTAGCCCTTGGCAACCTCTCCAGCAGAGTGCTGATGTACCATTCTGATATTTACGTAAGATCTCGGGGGTTAAATAACTTCTACTTAAACATTTATAATTCATTTCTGCGGACCGTGTGTCAAGTGTTAAATTAAAAGTACTATTTAATATTTTACATATTGTGTTTTTGTCTTTCTTTGTGCCCAGATCACTTTCCCATTTCTCTATGAATGGCGGCATCTCCAACTTTTCCGCCCTCATCAGAATTTTATATAATTTCGAGATTGTGTTTCTCGAATTTTCTGAATCGCATAGCTTTTCCATTTCTGTCAAATCCTCCCCAGATCTAATAGGTTGGGGCAGTTTGCTCACGAAATGTTTCAGTTGTAAGTACCGCCATTCATCTATCACCCGTGGCTCCCTATCTTGTCTAAGCTGTTGGAGTGTTATTATTTTCCCTTCTTTAATTATATCTCTCACCTGTGTTATCCCCCAGAATAATTCTTTCCCTCCTACTTTTTCAGTGCCTGGTGCAAAATATTCGTTATCTTTGAGTGACAATAGTGGTGAGTTGTATTTCCCTATCGCCCGATCTCGTCTGCTCTCCCTAATTTTAGGACCTATTACTGGGCTGTGGTGCTTGTAACGATGTACTGGTGGTTTGAAGGGAAAAGATCTAATGCTGTGGTGTGTGTGGAGGCGGCCCAGATAGGGTCTATGCAGACCTTACAGAATTTGGTGTATAGAGGGGTTAAAGCTTATGAGGAGCTGCCTGCCCCAACTAGGGCAATGCTTCAGGTGTGGAATGTGGCCAGGCGGAGCGCTGGGCACCTGTCCAGCCTCTTTGGGGGAACCCCAGCCTGCCTCATTTTCGAAAGATCCCTGATCCCCAGCTATGGCATAAAAACACTGAATGATATCATGCCCACTGGTGCATTGATGTCCTTTGCCCAGATGGTTAGGACATATGGGCTCCCGGGATGGATGTACTTCCATTATGCTCAACTACACCACGCGGTTAGGGCACAGTTCCATGTGCCCCCACTCCTTCAGCTGGATCCGTTGGAGGATCTATTATCCTGTAGTGACTTAGAGAAGCTTCTCTCTGCTTTATATAATACCCTGCTGCCCAAAGACTCTCCCAAAATGGATAGGTTGTGGAATGCATGGAAATTAGATATCCCCGCTTTGGACAGAGAGGACTAGGAGGCCTGCCTGGAGCACGATCCCAAACTGGTAATATCGGCCGGTGATAAACTGACCCAGACAAAATTTTTGCGTAGAATTTACTTTACTCCGGCAAGACTGTCCAGGATGTATTCTGATAAGGATCCACATTGTCCTCGATGCCAGACACAGATTGGTACCTATCTGCATATGTTTTGGGACTGCCCCGCACTAATGACTTTTTGGTCGGGAGTATTTGAGCAATTAAATGTCTAGATGGACCTGTCTATCCTCAAAATACCAAAGTTGGCCCTGCTGGGAATACATGAGGATGAGCATAGATCTCATCAGAGCAAAATTCTAATCTCGCTTCGCCTCTTTTGTGCTAAAACAGAAATCCTCTGTAAGTAGTCGTCTGCCAGGCCTCCCGTCCTCTCATCCTGGGAAAATAAAATTAATGTTGCCCTGCCTCTGTATAAGTTGACGTACATTAGTCGGGGTTGCCCCTGGAAATTTGATAAAGTTTGGTTACCCTGGATTACTTAGGGAAGAGGTTGTAATAACTTTTCTACTGGTTGATATGCCAGAAACTAAGTGAGTCATACTGGATCTGGTTGATGTTTCTCTTGCCGCCTCCTGCATTTTTCCTCCTTTTTTCTTCTCCTTGCCCTTGTTCTCTCCCCCCTTTTTTCTTTTCAATAAAGCATTCCTGATTATTTAAAAAAAAAAAAAAGAAAGTCTGTTGAAAGTCCGCCAAAAGTCCATCGAAAGTCTGTCGAAAGTCTGTCGGACAGGCTGTCGGACTTTTGTAGCTGAAAAGTCAGACCGTGTGTACGCGGCATAACTCTTTAGTGATATGTAATGAACCATCCAAACTCAATCTTCATCTAATGCACTCCATACCCTGAGTGCCTATATTACTCCCCTCCAAATATAGGCCACTTTATTATAAAATGTCAGCACGTGTTGGTGGGTAAAAAAAACAAGGGGGTGAGGATCCACGACTTTTACTCAAGTGCAGATCATAGACATGGATAAGTTCATTTCATCATCTCCTCCAATATATCCAGAATGACTCATAAAAGGGAAAAGCACATCATAGTGGACTTTAACACACACTCAAACTCATAAATAGTAAAAAGAAGAATGCTCCAATAAATACCAGTTGTGCAGTGAACAAAACACCTGCAGACTAATCCCAAGTGCTCTTTGCAGTGCTTTTCATACAAATGTAGTGATGCTGTGTCACCACTCACCACAAAGTGCATACATTTTGCTAACCTTGCAACATGGCCCTTTTATAAACAGAAGATCAAAGAACACTCCACAGATAAATAAAGTGGTTATCTTCCCCATTGGATCAATAATTCCGGCATCTGGCAATGCGGGTGTTAAACCACTTCTTCCTCCTTGACGTAAGACTCAAAAAGAGAGAAGAAGAAGACCCATAGTGCTCACTGCCATCATTTATTAAAAGTCAATAACTAGAAGCCACTCACAGATGCAAAGTATAAAACAACATGGTACGCCACCATTATGTGTTAAGACCAATCAGGGACTTCTTCAGAGGGTGACCCTCTGCAAAAGTCCCTGATTGGACATAACACGTAAGGATGGAGCCACATAAGTGACGTCATAACAATTGGTGGATGAGTGGACCCCCCCCCCCATTTTGACCAGATTGAGACGTGTTTCACATTGTGTGCTTTACAGCGATGTTAGACAACATGAAAAACATTTTTTGCCACCACTGGCCAATTGATTTTTTGATATAAAGCCTAACTGCATCTAGTGCATATTGAGTCCCGAGAAAGTGGCTTTACAGTGCGAAATGTGCAGACTCAATTGATTTATAGGGCTACATTGCTGTGATGCTTCAGGATCGGGACTATATATTTTATGGAATCAATTTGCATATTTTTATCTGTTTGAGGTACCATTTTGGTGTGTTGCCCTCTGTATGCTATTTTATTTACCTTATGTAAAACTGATAATATTTTAGATATACTGTATGATTTATGTGTTGTAAGTGTTCTTGTGGGTGATGGAAGGAAAGTCCCATTTTATTGAAAGTTCTTAGTTCTAATTGTCTTTGTTTACTGGATTATATTGCAGTTCTTTGCCTCGTTTGCTGTTTAATATGGCAATGACCATGTGCAAAGAAATGATGACATACCACAACATATCAGAGATCAACTCCTAGCTGATTTGGCCATGGTGGTAAAGATTCAACATATTCCATAGCACTAACAGTAGACAAACCTTTGAAAACTGTACATTAAAAAAAAATCTCTCTTTTAAGTGAGTCTGAGTGTTCCATTTATCTTACTAATGCGAAATACAGATTCAGCCAGAAGGTCTTTTTCAGCTAATATATATTTATATAGATTACAGCTGAAACATGAAAGGGATAGTGATTTTTACCATTACATTATATGGAGATAAATTCCATCTAACAAAATTGCTAAGTAGGCCTTGCTTTCAAAATATATATTTTTAACTTCTAAATGGAAAATCATTTTTTCTTTCAAGCTACAGAAAAGATCACTGCAGGCAATTTGATTTTTAGATTGCTTTGTTTGTTTAACTACAATTTTTGTTTACCTTGAAAACAGCAAGAACCCAGCTGTGCCCTGTAAAAAGCAGCTCACTATATATAATAATAATAGTAGTCACCTAAAAATGTACATTTAGGTATCTTCTGCCCCCTAGTGTCTGTATTTGTAAATGCCAGTAAATATATTATGTATGCACTTCTTGCCCCTGGGTTGTTGAGTAAAAAAAACCCAGAAGGAGGAAGTGAAGAGAAAGGAAGAAAGTATCAGGCACATGTCTTGTCCAGGGAAGTTGCTGCTGTTCTATTCTCACCCAAGCCAGAAGGGACTATTATGAATGTGTTCCTGTGTTAAAACTTTGTTAATTGCAGTTGCTGTGTGTGTGTCGCAGGGGTCTCCAAACTTTCAAAGCAAAGGGTCAAAGGGCCATTTTGCTGTCCTTCAGGCTTTAGGGGGCCAAACTTTGGCAAGTGGGAGTAGAAAATGCCCCGGCATTAGTGCCCCATCATTGGTTTCAATGGGAGGAATAGCGCCCCATTGGTGATATTAATAAAAAGAATAGTGCACCATTGATGGTGTCAGTAGAGAAAGGAAAGGAAGTATCAGGCACATGTCTTGTCCAGGGAAGTTGCTGCTGTTCTATTCTCACCCAAGCCAGAAGGGACTATTATGAATGTGTTCCTGTGTTAAAACTGTGTTAATTGCAGTTGGTGTGTGTGTGTCGCAGGGGTCTCCAAACTTTCAAAGCAAAGGGTCAATGGGCCATTTTGCTGTCCTTCAGGCTTTAGGGGGCCATGCTTTGGCTAGTGGGAGTAGAAAATGCCCCGGCATTAGTGCCCCATCATTGGTTTTAATGGGAGGAATAGCTCCCCATTGGTGATATTAATGAAAAGAATATTGCACCATTGATGGTGTCAGTAGGAATAATGGTGCAACATCATGGGTGTCATTTGGTGAAATAGTGTCCCAAGGGCCAGATAAAGGCAAGCAAATGGCCACATCTGGCCCCCGGGCCACAGTTTTGAGACCACTGGTGTATCAGACTGCTTGTGGCAGACAGCGTATATCTGTCCTATTGTTATTATCTCACATGCACAGTGCCAAATCGCTAGGTCTGAGCTACTGTATGTGTGTAGCGGTCACCATCCAGTATATTAGTAGGTGAACCTGTTTATTGCAATAAAGTATATATATATAGTGGGGACGGAAAGTATTCAAACCCCCTTAAATTTTTCACTCTTTGTTATATTGCAGCCATTTGCTAAAATAATTTAAGTTCATTTTTTCCTCATTACACACAGCATCCCATATTGACAGAAAAACACAGAATTGTTGACATTTTTGCAGATTTATTAAAAAAGAAAAACTGAAATATCAAATGGTCCTAAGTATTCAGACCCTTTGCTGTGACACTCATATATTTAACTCAGGTGCTGTCCATTTCTTCTGATCATCCTTGACATGGTTCTACACCTTTATTTGAGTCCAGCGGTGTTTGATTATACTGATTGGACTTGATTAGGAAAGCCACACATCTGTCTATATAAGACCATACAGCTCACAGTGCATGTCAGAGCAAATGAGAATCATGAGATCAAAGGAACTGCCTGAAGAGCTCAGAGACAGAATTGTGGCAAGGCACAGATCTGGCCAAGGTTAAAAAAAAATTCTGCTACACTTAAGGTTCATAAGAGCACAATGGCCTCCATAATTCTTAAATTGAAGATGTTTGGGATGACCAGAACCCTTCCTAGAGCTGGCAGTCCGGCCAAACTGAGCTATTGGGGGAGAAGAGCCTTGGTGAGAGAGGTAAAGAAGAACCCAAAGATCACTGCGGCTGAGCTCCAGAGATGCAGTCGGGAGATGGGAGAAAGTTGTAGAAAGTCAATCATCACTGCAGCCCTCCACCAGTTGGGGCTATATGGCAGAGTGGCCTGACGGAAGCCTCTCCTCAGTGCAAGACACATGAAAGCCTGCATGGAGTTTGCTAAAAAACACCTGAAGGACTCCAAGATGATGAGAAATAAGATTCTCTGGTCTGATGAGACTAAGTTAGAACTTTTTGGCCTTAATTCTAAGTGGTATGTGTGGAGAAAACCAGGCACTGCTCATCACCTGTCCAATACAGTCCCAACAGTGAAGCATGGTGGTGGCAGCTAGACATGTGCAATTCGTTTCGGCCGAATTATGCATCTTTCAGACATTCGGATGCATCCGAATGTCTGAATAAAAAATTAACGAATTTCAACGAATACGAAAGAAATTATAGCGAATATAGCGAATGAATTCAACATGATTTGGTAAGTCGTTAAAGATCTAATGAAACAAAAGGTCAACTCAAAGTAAATCTTACAGTCCAATCAGCTGATTAATTTTGTGCCGGAGGTTGGATTACTGGCAAAGTGCATTCCTGAGAACTGAGTGAGAAGGGTGTTGTATTGTATCTGAGCAGAGAAGAAGAGATATTGTAATTGTGTGTGTTAATAGATTCAATAAACAAACAACTTTACAAACTATGAATCATTATCACAAATATAAATACATACATAAATATCGTATTTCAACTAATAGAGAAAGAAATTATAGTGGATATAACGAATGAATTCGACATGATTCGAGATTCAGTATAACGAATATCGACACTCTACAGAAATAACGAATTATCCGAAAATGAATTAACGTAACATAACAAATATAACAGAATGAATATATGTGTTTTACAAATGACAACGAACCAAAACTAAACAAAATTTTTCTGTTGTGCATAAGTCTAGTGGCAGCATCATGCTGTGGGGGTGTTTTTCAGCTGCAGGGACAGGACGACTGGTTGCAATAGAGGGAAAGATGAATGCGGCCAAGTACAGGGATATCCTGGAAGAAAACCTTCTCCAGAGTGCTCAGGACCTCAGACTGGGCCGAATGTTTACCTTCCAACAAGACAATGACCCTAAGCACACAGCTAAAAAAACTGGTGGCTTCACAACAACTCTGTGACTGTTCTTGAATGGCCCAGCCAGAGCCCTGACTTAAACCCAATTGAGCATCTCTGGAGAGACCTAAAAATGGCTGTCCACCAACGTTTACCATCCAACCTGACAGAACTGGGGAGGATCTGCTAGGAAGAATGGTAGAGGATCCCCAAATCCAGATGTTAAAAACTTGTTGCATCTTTCCCAAAAAGACTCATGGCTGTATTAGATCAAAAGGGTGCTTCTACTAAATACTGAGCAAAGGGTCTGAATACGTAGGACCATGTGATATTTCAGTTTTTCTTTTGTATTAAATCTGCAAAAATGTCAACAATTCTGTGTTTTTCTGTCAATATGGGGTGCTGTGTGTACATTAATGAGGAAAAAAATGAACTTAATTGATTTTAGCAAATGGCTGCAATATAACAAAGAGTGAAAAATTTAAGGGGGTCTGAATACTTTCTGTCCCACTGTATATATAGTTTTTAGTTAGCCCCTTCTGGTCTGGGATTCCTTATCTAGTTTTAGTTTAGGGCTTGATAACTAGCATAGGCTAGAGCCAGGTTAGGCATGCAAAGGACAATTCTGGTAGATAGAGGTCCAGTTGCAAGTCAAATTGGAAATTTCTAGGGAGAGACTAAAGGGCAGAGTAGATAGGGTGATTATGACCACACTATGCTTTCTGCACATAAGAAGCTGCATTCTAGGCCGGTTGGACAGGACAGGAAGGAGTGAAAGGGTCTCAAAAACCATCAGTTTGACATGTTTGGACTGAATTCTGCTTAACATACCTTAGTGCAACAACACAAAGAGATTCTTCCCTAGAAAGTTACTTTCTTCCATAGCAGACTTTTTTTGCTAATCTGGTAGCTGCATTCAAATTTTACCTCTTTTAAATGGGCAGACACAGGGAACCATTACACTATAACACTAACGCCTTGTGGTAAATAGTCAAGGTTGAAGCCTTTTTTTTTCAGATTATTGAGATTCAGTTTTACATGTTATGCATAATAATAATGGGTTCTTTCAAACTGACAAACTTCCCTCTAAACTTTATTGGTACAACAGAATAACATGCAGCATTGTCAGATTTAGAAAATTATGTCTTTTACATAATAAAAGAGAACATGTAGCGTTTGAAGCAACATCACTTTGTAGAAGTCCTTGATCCCAAGATGTCAACCTAGGAAGTCTGATGTTAGATTTAGACCAGAGACCCCAACTCTGTAATAAAGCATTGTGGTTTGTTTCTGGGCTCCTAAATTAGGAGAGCTGTATTTATTACCTGCTTCTATTCCAATAAAGATAGAAAGGTTTGATGTTTCTAAGGTAAGTATTAACTTCTTAGCATTAAAAAAAAAATTATACGTAAGAGGGATTTAGTAAGACTATACATTTGGAGATCACAAAGATAACAAGCAGACAAATCCTTGGGCTGAATATGTTCGGAAATCCCACAAAGCACAGGAAAAAAAAAATCAGTGTTCACCCCTTTCCATCTATGTCTCAACAGTAAAAAAAAAGTGTATACCTATACAATAAAAGTAAAGGGACTCAGCATATGATGTTTGGTGTGCAGTATGAGGAAGAATGATTTCACAAAAGGGGTCAGTAGGAGGAAAAAATGCCCTTATGAGTTAGTGGCTGGAAAAATATAGGAGGCTTTGAAATGCAATAGGAGTCAGATGAGGCTGGAGAGTTGAAAGGCTTTGAATGGGGCTGGTCGTCACTGTGGGGGAAAGAGGGTTCAGTGGGGAAAGCTGGGCACAACTGTGGGGTACATCTCTGGTGACTCTGGTGGGAACTGGGGGTCTCTGGGAGGGAGAGAAGACTTTGTGAGGGCAATGTGGGAGACTGGAGAGAACCGTGAGGGCTAGTCTGTGCGTAACGTTATTTGATATTCATGTCACTATGGGAGACTGGAGGCTCTACAGCAGGGGTGTCCAAACTTTTTTCAAAGAGGGCCAGATTTGATGAAGTAAACATGTGCGAGGGCTGACCATTTTGCCTGACATTCTTTAAACCATTAAAATTCGGTCTAAGTGTGTTCGTCCGAGCACTAATACACTGCCCAACAAGAATTCTCTTGCCTTTGTGGCTGTGTGCGGTGAAGAGATGAGCTTGGGCGTGTTATTGGGATATACCGTATTTATCGGTTTATACCACGCACCTTTACTTTAAAAAGGAAGTTCCAGGAAAAAATCTTAAATTTTAAATAAAGAACTGTAAGGTAAAATAAGGTCAGTGCCCATCAATGCAGCCAATCAGTGCCCATCTGCAGGCTCACAAGTGCCATGAATGCAGTCCCACCATTGCCTTGAATGCAGCACCCACATTGACATGAATGCAGACTCACTGTTGCCACGAATGCAGCACCCACATTGCCATGAATGCAGCACCCCCATTACCATGAATGCAGCACCCCCATTGCCATGAATGCAGCACCCATGTTGCCATGAATGCAGCACCCCCATTGCCATGAAGCCAACAGACATACAGGAGAAACTCCTGTTTTCTCGGCGGCCTCTTAAATAGAAAGTTCCGCCTCCTATGATGGACAGAACAGTTGTCGAATGGCAGCGCAGGAGATGGGATTTTCTTTTACAGAGGCCGTCGTGTAAACAGGAAATACTCCTGTATTACGGCACTCATTCCGCCCCCTCCCTGTCCCCTTCAAGGTAGCCAGCATATTTATTTTTTGTGGCCCCCAGCGCTTGGGGATTTGTTGGGGGCCACAAAAGATATACATGTCCAAATTACCAGATGGGCCGTCCGAAACTGGAACGTGATTGGCCCGCGGGCCGGACTTTGGACAGGCTAGGGACACTGTCAGGGGTTGGGGGGGCACTGTGGGAGGCTGGGTGGTACTGTCTGAAGTATGGGGGTTTAGGGGTACTTTGTGGGCTGATGGCTTTTGGGAGGTCTCGGGGCTCTTTGGAAGGTTGAGGGAAGCTACAGACTACTGTTGGATGGTTGCTATGGTTGCTGGGGGGGCTGTCCCCCAATTGCTTTTCAATCTCCTATTGTTTATGCTTTCCTTTCAATTATAAAAAAAAAATTCTACTAATTGTTCTAATAAAGTTATATCAAGTTAAACTGCAATTTGTTCCTTTTCCTTCACTGAAGGTAAGGACACCTTGGGTCCTATTCCCACTCCCCTTTTATTTTGGACCCACAGAAAAGCTATCTCTGCAGTCCAGCAGCAGGCCACAGCGCTTAAACATAAAGAAAAGGCTTGGAGAGTTTATTTAGCTTAGTTGGGTTATAATAAGTTTAGTGAAAGGGTTTCAATTGAGCTACCCCATCACTAGGTTATATAAGCGAGAACCTATAAATGTTTTCAAATTCTAGGAAAATCAGTGACCTGCATTGGAGTCTCGGTTCCTTTCCGCTCTTCTGACTTTGATCCTACTTTCACCAGTTTGGTTCTGAGTGTGGATATTTCAGCAGACCAAGCTCGACTTGGTTTTCATTGAACTTCATTCACTTTTCAGTGATTTTTTCATTACTTTACACACATGCACATGTGTTTTTTTCTTCATTCCTTTTTGTATGTATAGGTTTATCCTTGCACGGATGCACTCTTACTTTGCATCACTGTTTACATGTTATTGACATTTATGTAATACTGTTGACCTGGTAAGGCAGTATATTTTTTCACATGCCTTGTTGCATTAGTTTATATGCATTTTGTTTGTCACAACAAACACGCATACATTTGTTATTTATGGTATATTCATAAGCGCTGCACTTTTATCCATTTACGTTTTCAATTTTGTCACATTGTGGTGTCAGCTGCTATATTTTCACTGTTGTATGGTAAGCGCAGCAATTTCATCTAATTTTTCATCCACTTTAAACTTGACTTTTTCAGAGAAATTACAAACTTCACCATCAGTGAAATTGTGCTAATAGTGAGAATCTCAATTGAGCTGCTTTTATTTAGAATTTTTTTGGGAGGAGCTTTTAGGGTAGTTTAATTTATGTAATTTAGATAAAAGATAAAATGGTCATTTTGTCTGACATTCTCCCAAACGTATTTCGAGAAAATACACCTAATGTATGAAATTGTGTTCAATTTTCTTTCATAATGATCATGAGCATTAGTAAAACCTTTTATAAAGTATCATTTCAGTACAAAGGTTATCTACTATAAAAAATTATTTTGGTAAGATAATACTAATGCCGCATACACTCGGTTGGAATTTCCGACAACAAATGTTCAATGTGAGCTTGTTGTCGGAAATTCCGACCGTGTATAGGCTCCATTGGACATTTGCTGGTTCTCAAATTTTCTCACAACAAAATCCGTGTGTACACAATTCCAACGCACAAAATTCCACGCATGCTCGGAATCAAGCAGAAAAGCCACACTGGCTATTGAACTTCATTTTTCTCGACTCATCATACGTGTTGTACGTCACCGCATTCTTGACGTTCAGAATTTCTGCCAACATTTGTGCAACCGTGTGTATGGAAGACAAGTTTGAGCCAACATTCGTCAGAAATAAACCCAGGATTTTGTTGTCGGAATGTCCGATCGTGTGTACGCGGCATTAGACTTAGGAAGGTAATATTGTGAGAAATTCAGCTGATGTTTTTATTTTCATTAAGCAAAGGCAAGCACTTTAGGAGATGGTATCAGGGGAATGCAGGTGCTGTTTCATTAGCTTCTCAGGTCTGTACTTTGTACACTCCTTGTTAACTTATAGCATACGTTGCTAAATTTAATGCAGACTAACTGAAAGACTACACTCCCAACTAGTATTGAGTCGAACACACTTGGGTTTGGTTCGAACAGGGTTCAACGAGCGTGACTAAAGTTTGAGTGCAGAATCCAAACCCCATTGAAATCTATAGTTTAATGTTAAAAAACAGTTCTGCCCCTTTTCTAGGCTAATAGGCATAGAATTTTTAAACAAATGGAAAGCAGGGCTGGGAACTGCCATGAGTAACATGTAGCTAATTAAATGACAAAAAATAATTATTTGGCTGGGAGCTGTGATCCTGGTAATGCTTAAAGTGAAACATTAAAAATGCAAAAATACATTAAATATTGCGCCTGGAGGGGGGAGGGGGGTGTCCTGCCCCTCCCTTTGAAGTGGAGCATCTCTACATTGTACACAACTTACTACAGCAAAACTGACATTGACAAAAAACTAGGTGTGTTTAACTTGTTGGTAGCTCCTGACCGTTTTGTTTTGTTTGTGAAATTCCTTCATCTACAGCACACCCACCTCTAGATTGGGGTATGGTACAGATGTTAATAGGGGACTCCACACACAAAAAAAAATGCACGGAGTTCCCTCTCAAATTCATACCAGGCTTTCCAGATCTGGTATGGATTTTAAGTAGGGCCTCCATGGAAAAAAAACAAAACAAAAATAAAATGGCATGAGGTCCTTCAGGTCTGGTATGCATTTTAAGGGGGTACTGTATGCAAAAACTTAGAAAAAAATCAAGCCCCCCCCCCAAAAAAAAAATCCATACCAGACCCTTATCCGAGCATGCAGCAGGCTAGGAAATGGGGAGACAAGCATTCACCTGAACAAGACCAGGCCACATGTCCTCGACATAGGGGGGGTACCTTGCTATTGCAAAGCACCTTCTCCCCATGCTGATGTCATTGACCAAATATGATCATGTCTTGTGAACTGCAAGCGAGATAGAAGGGAATACCCAAGAAAGCCCAGATACTGTGGCCCATCTCTCGCTCTGCAAGACCCATGGGCTGTCAGGGAAGGCGCTAGACTACTAAGAAAGAGAGAGTTATGCAGACTGCATGGGAGAGGTGACCAAATAATCTGTGCAGAAACCATAGTATCTGAAAATGTAATCCTTCAAAAATAGTATGTTGCAAATTACAGAAAATACAGTATAGTAACTCTTTCAGCGTGTGTATAAATCATGGTTACTGCTGTACAACTGCTTTTTTTTCAAGTAAATAACGCAAAGGGCAATGTCATGTTTTTAAGTCTTGCTGCTAAACAGTCTTGCTGTATTATATGATCATATCTGCTCTGAATTTTCAAAATTTTAAAAATGGCAATCATATTCTACAAGTAACATTGATTACCCTATCATAATTTCCTAGTACTTTTTTGAAAAATAAATGTTTACGCATACTTTCCTTTGATATCTATCTATCTATCTATCTATCTATCTATCTATCTATCTATCTATCTATCTATCTATCTATCTATCTATCTATCTATCTATCTATCTATCTATCTATCTATCTATTTATCTATCTATCGTCGTGCTTTCTTTTATTGCAAACATAATTTTTACCAATTTTATCGCCCACAAGGATATTTAAAATAAAAATATTTTAATAATTTAATTAATTTTACATTTACTACAGAAAGTAAGCCATGCATTTTAACAAGTTTCCTATTTACTACTATTAAGTTGTTATATACTTTTAAACCATCCAGTGGGCTGGACAAATACCAGAGACAGCACAATTATAATTCAAGCCCTGAAAAACCTAAATAAACACTTTTAAACAGAGTACCCTAAAATTCAGAAGACTTCTATTAAAGCGGGGTTCCACCCAAATTTTGAACAATATCTGTATGTATTCTCTTCCTTGCCTAGATGCTGACATGCAGTTTAAAAAAATTTAAAGCGCCGTAATTACCTTTTATTTTTCTATTCTTCTGTGCACTTCCTGGTTCTCCTCCCGTGGGAGTAGGCGTGTTTCTAGCCTCTCCCAGACTCCGCACAGACTCCTGGGAGCTAGTCTCAGGCTTCCCAGGATGCCACTGAGCATGTGCGGGAATGAGCGGTGAATGCTGGGAGCACAGCATTCACCACATCCAGGAAATAAACGCTTGTGGGCTTCAAATGCCCACAATGAAGATGGAAACCGCCTGCAGTGAATAATATAAGTTATTCTTTCCGACGAAATCTGACACAGGCGGACATATTACACACAATATGTGAGTATGTAATGCTGAGAAGAAAAGTTTGTGAATGAACTAAAAAAAAAAAAAAACGATAGATAGGTGGACCCCCGCTTTTAGCAAACATTGATCAGACTCTAATGGTATTGAAGTGGTTTTCCCCTTCCTGCTCTCCTTAGCCTAATGCTGCGTACACACGAGCGGACTTTACGGCAGACTTTGCCCGGCGGACTTTTCGACGGACTTTACGATGGACTTTCTGAATGAACGGACTTGCCTACACACAATCAACCAAAATCCGTTGAATTCGTACGTGATGACGTATGACCGGACTAAAATAAGGAAGTTCATAGCCAGTAGCCAATAGCTGCCCTAGTGTGGCTTTTTTTCCGTTGAACTAGCATACAGACGAGCGGACTTTTCGACCGGACTCGAGTCCGTCGGATAGATTTAAAACATGTTTCAAATCTAAGTCCGTCCAACTTTTGAGAAAACAAAGTCCGCTGGAGACCACACACGATCGAATTGTCCGACGAAATCCCGTCCGCCGGGCAAAGTCTGCCGTAAAGTCTGCTCGTGTGTACGCGACATTAGAGTGATCATGAGATATTTACTCCCTGTTTATTAGTGTGCTTTGGAGAAATAAGCGTTGTGTAGATAAACAAAGTATGTGTAGGTGCTGCATTATCATCACAAATTAAATCTTCGAAGTTTACCCAGCTCACTTGCAAGTCATTCTTAGATTATGGAAAGTTCTACAGGGAAAGAAATAATCACTGCTATAGCTGTATCCTGAAATGAGGAACTTGTGTTCTATTAACATATTTACTGGCTCCTTCCTTCGCTCTCCATCCTGACAGATCTGGGGCAGGGGGGACCAGAAGAGGACAAGGAGGGGGAGCGGAGAAGGAGTGGAGAAGGAGCGGAGAAGGACATAGAGGGGGGAGGAAGAGGGAGCAGATAAGGAGCAGAGGAGGACACCGAGAGGGAGCAGAGGAGGAATGAAGAAGGACATGGAGGGGGAGCAGAGAAGGACACAGAGGAGGAGCGGAGGGGGAACGGAGAAGGACACAGAGGAGGGCAGAGGGGGAGCGGAGGAGAACATGGCAGGGGACCTTAAGAGCATGGAGGAGGAAATGGAGGAGGACACAGGAGACAGTCAGGGGATGATCGGTGCGGCGATGGGGGCCGTTACAAGCACCAATCTCCCTGTATAGATTTCAACAAAGCAGCTGAAAGCTGCGGGAGGGAGAGGAGGAGAAGCGGCTGTCAGCTGCTTTATTGAAATCTATACAGGGAGATCAGTGCTTTCAATGGGCCCTACCGCCACACTGATCATCCCCTGACTGCCCAGGTATTGGATTAGGCATCAGAGCATTTGCACGCGTACAAGTACACGTACAAACGCTCGGTATCAGCACCGATACTAGTATCAGTATCGGCATCGATACCGATACTAGTATCAGTATCAGTGCAACCCTAGTACTCGGGTACTCCGATGGGCTGGAGACAGGTACTCGGGTACTCTGATGGGCTGCATATAGATACTCAGGTGCTCTGATGGGCTGGAGACAGGTACTCAGGTACTCTGATGGGCTGCAAATAGGTACTTGGGTAATCTGATGGGCTGCAGATAGGTAATCAGGTACTTTGGGCTGGAGATAGGTACTTGGGTACACTGGGCTGGAGACAGGTACTCAGTACTTTGATGGGCTGGAGACAGGTACTCAGGTACTCCGATGGGCTGCAGATAGGTACCCAGGTACTCTGATGGGCTGCAGGTAGGTACTGTGGGCTAGTGACAGGTACTCGGGTACTCTGATGGGCTGGTGACAGGTACTCGGGTACTCTGATGAACTGGTGACAGGTAATCTGATGGGCTGGTGATAGGTACTTTATAGACAATCAGTGTGTTTTGGTGTGCACTTTGGGTGGTAACTAGATGTTACCACAATCTCCTCCTCACACACAATGTGAGGAGGAGAACCTGGTAAAAGATAGATATCACCAGTTGTTGACATTTGTAACCGGTTGTGATTGGACACAGACGGTCACGTGGTAAATAGCTTTGTAGTTCCTCTGTAGTAGCCTGATGATCACCCAAAGACCAATTTTTCTGCACCTGTTTGACAGGTGGATATCATTGCAATTTTTTACAAGGCCAATTCTTGCTTTCATCAAGATTACCTCTATAGGGTTATGGTGGGAAGGCGCCACCGACACCCAAAGACCAATTTTTACGCACCCATTACTTCTATACAAAGTCAAAGTGACACCAGAATGTATCCAAAAAATCTCTAATCTTGTTCTCAGTGCACTACATTGTGGCCTCATCATACACACTGGCTCTCCAGCTGTTGCTGAGCAAAATAAATGCAGTTTGCAAGGAAAATGTCACTTTTTTTGGCTTTATAAATTAAATTATTGCTGCAGCAAATTCTAGACATGGTACAGATCTGCCACTGTACAGATAGACTAAGGGGATCCCCCAGGCACTATATTGGAAGGAATTTTTCATTTTTATGCTTTTATTTTAAAAATCAAAAAATCACTGCTCATTTAAAAATGAAGTTTTTCACTAACTTTTTTTTATTAATACATGTCCCCCAGGGCAGGACCTGGACCCCTATAACCATCATATGCCCAATTACTTGCATATAAGCCTTCAAAATGGGCACTTTTGATTCCTGACGTTCGGGTCCCATTGACTTTAATGGGATTCGTTATGCTGGTCCGAACTTTCACGGTGTTCAGAAGTTCTGGTGCGAACTGAACAGGGGTTCATTCAGCCCATCCCTATAGGGCACCACCACCACCCAAGGACCAGTTTTACAATTTTTCAATTACAATTTTTGAAATAATATTTAACAGCAGGCCCCATTCATGCGCCCAACAAGAGTAACTGTGAGAGGTTACCGTGTTCTGGCACCACCAACACCTAAGGGCCAATGTTTCTGCCCCTGTTTAACAGGGGCATGTAATTAAAATTTTTGGAATAATATTTAACAGCCTGGCCCCTTCCTGCACCAAACAAGAGTAACTGTGAGGAGTTACAGTGTTCTGGCACCACCAAAACAAAAGGCGCAGTTTTTCTGCCCCTGTTTAACAGGGGCATGTAATTACAATTTTTTAAATGATATTTAACAGCAGGGCCCGTTCTCGCACCTAGCAAGAGTACCTGTGAGGGGTTACCGTTTTCTGGCACCACCAACACCTAGGGCCCAATGTTTCTGCCCCTGTTTAACGGGGCATGTAATTCCATTTTTTGACATAATATTTAACAGCAGGGCCCGTTCCTGCACCCAACAAGAGTAACTGTTAGGGGTTACCGTGTTCTGGCACCACCAACACCTAAGGCCCAATGTTTCTGCCCCTGTTTAACAGGGGCATGTAATTACAATTTTTGAAATAATATTTAACAGTAGGGCCGGTTTCTGCACCCAACAAGAGTAACTGTGAGGGGTTACTGTGTTTTGGCATCACCAACCCCTAGGGCCCAATGTTTCTGCCCCTGTTTAACAGGGGCATGTAATTACAATTTTTGAAATAATATTTAACAGCAGGGCCTGTTCCTGCGCCCAACAACTGTGAGGGGTTACCATGTTCTGCCACCACCAACACCTAAGGCCCAATAATTCAGCAGAGTATATAGTGCAGTCCGTATAGTATATATACTGCAGTTCAGAGTATATAGTGCAGTCTGTATAGTATAAATACTGCAGTTCAGTGTATATAGTGCAGTCAGTGTAGTATATATACTACAGTGCAGGGTATATAGTGCAGTGTACAATATATAATATAGTATATTGAAGTGGTTAAAGGGAGCCCTATGACAGAATTAGGAAAAAAAACAGCATGGGTACCTCTGTCCATACCAGGCCCTTTGGGTCTGGTATGGATTTTGGGGGGTCCCCTACGCCATTTAAAAAAAAAATTGGCGTGGAGTTCCCCTTATTATCCATACCAGACCTGGGCCTGGTATGGACTGGGGGGGGGGGAGAACAACGCTTTTTTTTCAATGATTTTTTATGTATATTGCCAGGATCTGGCAATACATTACAGCCGTGAGAAATTTTAAATGACATTATTTCCTTTAGAAATGTAATTTAGCTGCAGTACTGTTCTAAACATGGGAAAAATGTGCTACTTTACGGGCAGACTAAGGGGACCCTCCAGGTACAATATTTAAAGGAATATTTCATTTTTATTGATTCACTTTAACCATTCTTAAAATCACTGCTCCTGAAAAAACAACCGTTTTAAAAAGTTTTTTTGCATTGGTACATGTCCCGTGGGGCAGGGCCCGGGTCCCCAAACACTTTTAATGGCAATAACTTGCATTTAAGCCTTTAAAATGAGCACTTTTGATTTTTCACGTTCGTGTCCCATAGACTTTAACGGTGTTCACATGTTTGCACAAATTTTTTGACTGTTCACAAGTTCTGATGCTAACCGAACCGGGGGGGGGGGGGGGGGGGGGTTGTTCGGCTCATCCCTATTAGTCAATGACAAACAAGCAAGTTGATGCATTTCTAGGCCAGAAACCTCTACCTAGGAGCTCTGAAGAGAGTTCTGCACCTTGACACATGTCAGCTTGCTTGCTTGCTTGTTATTAAGTGATATTCAGGTCCATACAAAGCATTTGTACCCAGTGGTGTCTCCAGCTTTCATATTTAGGGGGGGCACATGGGGGGACAGGGACAAAAATAGGGGGGCAATATAAAATGCAAAGATAGATAGATAGATAGATAGATAGTTAGATAGATAGATATTTTATCTATCCTGGGGCCCTTTACCCCTTTACTACGACCCCACAATGGCCCTTTCACATGTTCTGCAGTGAGCTCCCTTCCTACTGTATTGGGCCCCCCAGGGTGACAGAAAACAAATATATGTCACCAGCATACCAAGAAAATATAAGGGTCCAAAGCAGTGGGATAACTATCAGGGTTGTAAAGGTTGTCTTGCCACCGGGCCCTGGTGTTCTGTCACTGTGGGGTTCCCCAGCCTCCTCTTGCTGTCCTTCCCCTGCTATTGACAGCACTGCTCTGGCATCTCTTGGAATTTACAGGCTGGTTCTCCTGTCCCAAGGACGGGAGAAATCATTCTGTTTTTTCAGTAACTGAGAGTCCTGGGGGAGTCCTTCCTGCAACTCGCTCTTCTCCCTGCCAATGAGGATGCAGGGGAAGGAGCAGATCGGGCGGCCATGGTTGTGTGAGCGCTTGCATTATGCAGTGTCAGCGAGCAGAGGGAGGGGGGGGAATCACCTGCAGGAGCTGACTGGGGACACTCTCCCTCTCAAAAGAGACTGTGTTACCCCAGCGGTGGCCCGAGTAAGATGCGGCACATCCGATATGAATACAAACAAAAAGAAATTGCCTTTTTGTAAAAAAAAATAAAAATAAAAAAAATATATTTTTTTTTGGGAGGGGCACATGATGGGGCCCAGCATAACGTTGGGAGGGTCAGGGCCCCCTCTGCCCCCCCCAGGGTCGCCATTGTTTGTACCTTGTATCCAGTGTCATTTACTGGGGTCTGCATAGCCCTTGATGTGTATTACTGTATGGCTTTTCTGAGTATGTCTTTGACACTTTTCTAAGTTAAAAAAGTATTTTAAAGGTAATGCATGAGGCTTTGCACCCCCTTTTTCATTCTTTGTTTCCTCTATAGTCTGCTTAAAACTGTTGGAAAGATTTTGCCTTTAATTACTGTCCAGACTAGAATGGAAGTAATGGGGCAGTGATTAAACCCCAAAGTACTTCTTTTTATCTGAAGCAAAATCAAGGGTTTTGTTTGAAGTGGGGCTTTAAAGTTGTGTTCATTTACAATGTGTTCACCAACAGCATATTTAGCCAGTGAAAGGAATACTCTGGCCCAGCCTTAATGCCTCCTGCACTTCAATTCTTGTTTATCCCTTTAATTTGCCTGCCAGCACTGTCAGCTCATCCCTCCTTTTGGTGCCTCCTGTAGAAAGTCGAGTGCTAGAGAGGCACCCTAGCACGCTTGCTCCCTTTGGATCCCAAGCTGGTCTGTGTACATCTATAGACACACATAGCCCCATTAGGTCATGCTCCTGCTCCCTCCCCAGAGGAGTTTGATTGATGACAGTAGAAGCCTATGGCTTTACTGCCCTCAGTTTCTCCTGTGAAACAGGAAGTGGGGGGGAGGACAGTGCTGGAGCCTGAGGCAGTGCTGGAATGGTGACATGGAGCCGGGTAATTGTTTAGGGACAGGGGTTGGGTAGGACAGTTAGTTAAGCATTTTTTACCTTAATGCAGAGAATGCATTAAGTCCAAAAATGTTCAGACATTAGAACTATGTAAAGCCAGCTATTCAGTGGTGAGGCCAAGTGACAAGCTCTTTAGAAATAAAAAAAAAATAGAAAAAAAATATAGATATTGTTGCAATCCTAGTATCACGATTGGGGAACAAAATAATGTATTTTCGAACCACAGATACAGTTAATCTTTAAACATTGCTTTTTGTAACTGTTCTCTCCCAGAACACTAACACCTCTTTATTTACTATGCAAACTCTCTAAGAAAAGCAGCATTATGTGGATTGCATAACACATGGAAAAGAAAAGCGTTAGATCAAAGTCTGTAGAAAAGTTTTCTTTAGCAGTGTGTGGTTATGCAATATTTTAAGTGAAATAATGTATTGCGCTAAAATTAACCTTCCAATCAATATTGAATCCTGTGCAAATACTTAATAAGTCAATCCCTCGTTAGTGACAGTGAAAAATGTAAAATTAGAAATTAAAAAATAAATAAAATATGGTATGATCAAAAAACATATAGCCACTTAATCTTAATCATATGCTTCACCAATAAATAAATAAATAATCCACAGGTTCCCACCTGTAAAAATGAATGGCTACTACAGGGGGTCCCCGGGTTACAAACAAGTTAGGGACTGTAGGTTTGTTCTTAAGTTGAATCTGTTTGTAAGTCGGAACAGGTACATTTTTAACATTTTGTAACATTTGTTTTTCTGTCTGTGCCCCTGTTTAGAAAATGTCACCTCACTTTCTGTCCCAATGACAATTGTATTTTGAAAATTTTGGGTTGCTGTGGAAACAAGCCTTGGTGATAAAGCATCAGTGGAGGTACCTTTTCCCCATAATAACTCTTACAGGAGTGAATTTCCCTTCCTAGGGGTAGATTTCCTCTCACTTCCTGTTGTCTCCCTCCGTTTGTAAGTAGGAGTCGTTTGTAAGTCGGATGTTTGTAACTAGGGGACCCCCTGTATATATAGTGTCCAATATTTAGTCTATTCAAAGAAAACTTCTTTTATAATATTGTTACAGCTTCATGCGATATGTTGATAGCCGTTCTTAATTGCATTAGATTACATGCTGCACTTGTATAAGCTGCTGAGTAGGGATGAGCTTCGAGTTCGAGTCGAACTCATGTTCTACTCGAACATTGGCTGTTCGCAAGTTCGCCGAACAGCGAACAATTTGGGGTGTTCGCGGCAAATTCGAATGCCGCGGAACACCCTTTAAAAGTCTATGGGAGAAATCAAAAGTGCTAATTTTAAAGGCTTATATGCAAGTTATTGTCATAAAAAGTGTTTGGGGACCCGGGTCCTGCCCCAGGGGACATGGATCAATGCAAAAAAAGTTTTAAAAACGGACGTTTTTTCAGGAACAGTGATTTTATTAATGCTTAAATTCAAACAATAAAAGTGTAATATCCCTTTAAATTTCGTACCTGGGGGGTTGTCTATAGTATGCCTGTAAAGGGGCGCATGTTTCCTGTGTTTAGAACAGTCTGACAGCAAAATGACATTTGGAAGGAAAAAACTCATTTAAAACTACCCGCGGCTATTGCATTGCCGACAATACACATAGAAGTTCATTGATAAAAACGGCATGGGAATTCCCCACAGGGCAACCCCGAACCAAAAAAAAAAAAAAAAAATGATGTGGGGGTCCCCCTAAATTCCATACAAGGCCCTTCAGGTCTGGTATGGATATTAAGGGGAACCCCAGCCAAAATTTTAAAAAAAAATTGAGGTGGGGTTCCCCCTAAATTCCATACCAAACCCTTCAGGTCTGGTATGGATTTTAAGGGGAACCCCGCGCCCAAAAAAAAAAAAAAACGGTGTGGGGTCCCCCCAAAAATCCATACCAGACCCTTATCCGAGCATGCAACCTGGCAGGCCGCAGGAAAAGAGGGGGGGACGAGAGTGCGCCCCCCCCCCCTCCTGAACCGTACCAGGCCACATGCCCTCAACATTGGGAGGGTGCTTTGGGGTAGCCCCCCAAAACACCTTGTCCCCATGTTGATGAAGACCAGGGCCTCATCCCCACAACCCTGGCCGGTGGTTGTGGGGGTCTGCGGGCGGGGGGCTTATCGGAATCTGGAAGCCCCCTTTAACAAGGGGACCCCCAGATCCCGGCCCCCCCCTGTGTGAAATGGTAAGGGGGTACTTACCCCTACCATTTCACTAAAAAACTGTCAAAAATGTTAAAAATGACAAGAGACAGTTTTTGACAATTCCTTTATTTAAATGCTTCTTCTTTCTTCCTTCATCTTCTTCTTCTTCTGGTTCTTCTGGCTCTTCTGGTTCTTCCTCCGGCGTTCTCGTCCAGAATCTTCTCCGCGGCGTCTTCTATCTTCTTCTCCTCGGGCCGCTCCGCACCCATGGCATGGGGGGGCAGGCTCCCGCTCTTCTCTTCATCTTCTTCTCTTCTTCATCTTCTTTTTCTTCTTCTTCTCTTCTTCCTTCTTCTCTTCTTCATGTCTTCTCCGGGCCGCTCCGCAGCCATGCTGTGGCATGGAGGGAGGCTCCCGCTGTGTGACGGCGTCTCTTCGTCTGACGGTTCTTAAATAACGGGGGGCGGGGCCATCCAGTGACCCCGCCCCCCTCTGACGCACGGTGACTTGAGGGACTTCCCTGTGACGTCACGGGGAATGCCACAGGGAAGTCCCGTCATGTCACCGTGCGTCAGAGGGGGGCAGGGTCACCGGGTGGCCCCGCCCCCCGTTATTTAAGAACCGTCAGACGAAGAGACGCCGTCACACAGCGGGAGCCTCCCTCCATGCCACAGCATGGCTGCGGAGCGGCCCGGAGAAGACATGAAGAAGAGAAGAAGGAAGAAGAGAAGAAGAAGAAGAAGATGAAGAAGAAGATGAAGAAGAGAAGAAGATGAAGAGAAGAGCGGGAGCCTCCCCCCCATGCCATGGGTGCGGAGCGGCCCGAGGAGAAGAAGATAGAAGACGCCGCGGAGAAGATGCTGGACGAGAACGCCGGAGGAAGAACCAGAAGAGCCAGAAGAACCAGAAGAAGAAGAAGATGAAGGAAGAAAGAAGAAGCATTTAAATAAAGGAATTGTCAAAAACTGTCTCTTGTCATTTTTAACATTTTTGACAGTTTTTTAGTGAAATGGTAGGGGTAAGTACCCCCTTACCATTTCACACAGGGGGGGGGCCGGGATCTGGGGGTCCCCTTGTTAAAGGGGGCTTCCAGATTCCGATAAGCCCCCCGCCCGCAGACCCCCACAACCACCGGCCAGGGTTGTGGGGATGAGGCCCTTGTCTTCATCAACATGGGGACAAGGTGTTTTGGGGGGCTACCCCAAAGCACCCTCCCAATGTTGAGGGCATGTGGCCTGGTACGGTTCAGGAGGGGGGGGGGCCGCACTCTCGTCCCCCCCTCTTTTCCTGCGGCCTGCCAGGTTGCGTGCTCGGATAAGGGTCTGGTATGGATTCTTAGGGGGACCCCACGCCGTTTTTTTTTTTTTTTTTGGCGCGGGGTTCCCCTTAAAATCCATACCAGACCTGAAGGGTCTGGTATGGAATTTAGGGGGAACCCCACGTCAATTTTTTTTTAAAATTTTGGCTGGGGTTCCCCTTAATATCCATACCAGACCTGAAGGGCCTTGTATGGAATTTAGGGGGACTCCCACATCATTTTTTTTTTTAATTTTGGTTCGGGGTTGCCCTGTGGGGAATTCCCATGCCGTTTTTATCAATGAACTTCTATGTGTATTGTCGGCAATGCAATAGCCGCGGTAGTTTTAAATGTGTTTTTTCCTTCAAAATGTCACTTTGCTGTCAGACTGTTCTAAACACGGGAAACATGCGCCCCTTTACAGGCATACTATAGACACCCCCCAGGTATGAAATTTAAAGGGATATTACACTTTTATTGTTTGACTTTAAGCATTATTAAAATCACTGCTCCTGAAAAAACGGCCGTTTTTAAAACTTTTTTTTGCATTGATTCATGTCCCCTGGGGGAGGACCCGGGTCCCCAAACACTTTTATTGACAATAACTTGCATATTAGCCTTTAAAATTAGCACTTTTGATTATTCATGTTCGTGTCCCATAGACTTTAACGGCGTTCGCGTGTTCGAACGAATTTTTTTCCTGTTCGCATGTTCTGGTGCGAACCGAACAGGGGGGTGTTCGGCTCATCCCTACTGCTGAGTATAAAAAATCCCATATATGCCAATAATAGGTCTGTTCACAAGGTTCCCTTATACTGCTGTATAAGGTTTAAAGACGTTTAGATGAATGTTCTCAATTACAAGGGATACATGAAATAAATCAGAAAAAAAGAGACATCATTGCGCAATGAACAAAGTATAGAGTGCTTTGAGATAGAAAAAACTTCACTGGATACACTCACATGAGCCTGGATAATTATTGCATGGATAGAAACAGCCGCTTGGGTCGAGGTGAGTCCTCACACTGCTAATATCGAGCTGCTAAACAGCCTCGATGCTATACGTCACTGATTCCTACTACACGTTGCGTCACCCAATACGTGACTTTTTCAAGGTTGGTCATGTGATGCCTGAGTCTCTATTTATATGCCGATACTAGCGTCACCGTTACTATAGAGACAGCGGTATATCATTGGATCATCATTTTGTTTCTGCACCAAGCATTTGCTAATAGTAATATGTATAAACTTTATTTAACAATACATTTAAGATTAAAAACTTTTCGTAGAAAACTATTACTTATTTATAAAAGTCTAGTATAAGACAAGGTAATAGCATCTATTCCACATCCTCCCTCTAGTGGTAACTCCTATAATAACTCAATTGAAAAAAATGGTCAGATAGACGGTGAATTCTAACATATTCCTGCTACGGGTCACTTATAAGTTACCAAAGGTAATGATCACTAGAAATTCATAAAGGACATGCAAATGAAACTAAAAACACCCAAATTCCAATATTTGCAAATCAAGAAAATTAACAACCTCATCACTGATCTCATAAGTAAGTTTGATATTCCTTTACAAAATTGAATCAGACTCTCTTTATCGCAACTCACCACAATAAAGATCCCACAGGCTTAAAATTTTGGGCTATTGACAGATATAAACCACACTGGAGAGGATCTAATAAAATGAGAGAATTGAGTAAAAGCGAATCCAGGTGGATTTTTGAGATGTGTACACTTACGCCCAGGAGGTTGAACATTGACTTTTATTTAAATTGTTTTATATCAGATTATTAATTAGTTCTAATGCTATCCCTTGCAGATTTCAAAACTCTCTATTTTGATCCTCTTTTTTTTATTGCTTTATTTTTATCGTCTATTTTAATATTTCCATCATTTTTTAATAATTTTAAATTAAATAGGTTACCTTGAGTAATAAGCCTGCATTAATGGTAGTCACCAGTAGAGGGCGTCTCTTCATTTTTTTTACCTTTGTGATTTGTCAATGAAGGTTTATTTGCTGACAAACTGATATTCCAATCAATATGTGTAATACTAGTAACTTACCACAAGAGGTAGTCTTGTACTCCATTTTAATTTAATTTCTTAATTTTTTGCTTAGTATGATTGGTTTTAAATTTTATTTTGTATTGATTGGAATTTGGGTGTTTTTAGTTTAATTTGCATGACCTTTATGAATTTCTAGTGATCATTAATTTTGGTAACTTATAAGTGACCCGTAGCAGGAATATGTTGGAATTCACCGTCTGTCTGACCATTTTTTTCAATTGAGTTATTATAGGAGTTACCACTAGAGGAAGTGGTGTGGAATAGATGCTATTACCTTGTCTTATACTAGACTTTTATAACTAAGTAATAGTTTTCTACGAAAAGTTTTTAATCTTAAATTTATTGTTAAATAAAGTTTATACATATTACTATTAGCAAATGCTTGGTGCAGAAACAAAATGATGATCCAATGATATACCGCTGTCTCTATAGTAACGGTGATGCTAGTATCGGCATATAAATGGAGACTCAGGCGTCACATGACCAACCTTGAAAAAGTCACGTGTCGGGTGATGCAACGCGTAGTAGGAATCAGTGACGTATAGCATTGAGGCTGTTTAACAGCTCGATATTAGCAGTGTGAGGACTCACCTCGACCCAAGCGGCTGATTGTTTCTATCCATGCAATAATTATCCAGGCTCATGTGAGTGTATCCAATGAAGTTTTTCCTATCTCAAAGCACTCTATACTTTGTTCATTGCGCAATGATGTCTCTTTTTTTCTGATTTATTTCATGTATCCCTGGTAATTGAGAACATTCATATAAACGTCTTTAAACCTTATACAGCAGTATAAGGGAACCTTGTGAACAGACCTATTATTGCCATATATGGGATTTTTTATACTCAGCAGCTTATACAAGTGCAGCATGTAATCTCCTGCAATTAAGAACGGCTATCAACATATCGCATGAAGCTATAACAATATTATAAAAGGAGTTTTCTTTGAATAGCCTAAATATTGGACGCTATATATAGTAGCCATTCATTTTTACAGGTGGGAACCTGTGGATTATTTATTTATTTATTTATTGGTGAAGCATATGATTAAGATTAAGTGGCTATATGTTTTTTGACCATACCATATTTTATTTATTTTTTAATTTCTAATTTTACATTTTTCACTGTAACTAACGAGGGATTGACTTATTAAATATTTGCACGGGATTCAATATTGATTGGAAGGTTAATTTTAGCGCAATACATTATTTCACTTAAATTATTCACTACAGGTGTCTGAACACTCTTAAGTTTTGCAGCTTTTTTTATTTGGTTTTCTTCCAGTCACAAGTTCTTGGAACTTGAATATTTTCACAGTTTTGCAGTTTTCAGTAATGGCTTAGTCACATTCAAATCCAACCCAGCGCTTTAGTACATTATTGAAATTCTCACTTGGTTATGCAATATTGCTCCTTTAATTGGGAACTAGGAATTAGAACATGCTCTTTTCTGGCAATGCAAAGCTACCAAATCTATCAAGTTGTATTATGTAAAATATTGTATTATATGAAATATTGTGTTACCTAAATTAGGTAGTAAATAATATTTTATTGTTCACCTGTTGTGAGGTCCCCCTGTGTGCAGCCCCCTTACTAGTTTACTAGTTATGCATTCATTGAGCTACAATATCCTCAGTTTGCTTTGGTTGGTACACACACATAAGAAACCTACATCTGCCCTTTGTGAGGTAAACCTCTCATGTTTTACTATATCGTCAAAGCAGATTTAAACCCAGATCAAAAAAAAAATCAGCTTACCAGTCCTTAACAGACAGAAAAAACAACAACCGTATCTCCCTTCTCTCTCTCTTCCGGAATCTTCCCCAATGCTCTAAAACATGCACTGGTTACCCCCATACTTAAAAAGCCATCCTTGGACCCTACCAATCTTAACAATCTACGCCCTATCTCCTTGCTCCCTTGAACGCCTGGTCTACAACCAACTGAATGACCACCCCTTCCCTCCCCTTCAGTCTGGATTTCGCCCTCAACACACCACAGAAACTGCTCTTCTAAAACTCACAAATGACTTACTAACCACAAAAACCAACAGACACTATTCTGTACTCCTGCTTCTGGACCTTTTGAGACCTCCTGCTCTCTAGCTCCCTCATCGCCTCCTCCCATATTCGCCTCCAGAACTTCTCCCGAGCCTCTCCCATCCTCTGGAATATCCTGCCCCAATCTGTCAGACTATCTGCAAATCTATCTACTTTTAGGCGATCCCTGAAAACTTTTCTCTTTGGAGAAGCCTACCCTGCCGCCACCTAACAACTGCATTTTTATTTTCTTCATCTGCTCATCCCCCACAGTTATTACCCTTCGTATCACTTGGCCCTCCCTCCTAGACTGTAAGCTCTAACAAGCAGAGCCCTCAGATTCCTCCTGTATCGAATTGTATGGTAACTGTACTGTCTGCCCTAATGTTGTAAAGCGCTGTACAAACTGTTGGTGCTATATAAATCCGGTATAATAATAATAATAATGAATATGAACAAAGGCAGAAACCTTTGTGTCTGTGTGGTAAACATGGTATCCCTGGTTGTCACGATAGAGTAGAGAGCCATGCAGGGTGTTATTCATAGAATTACCAGGTGAAAATATAGAAAAATAAAACCTGATTAAAGAAAACTAATACAGCCACCATTTCCAAGGACTGGTAAGTTGCAATACATCAAATATTTGTGTTTGGGTCCAGATAGACTTAAAGTGGAACTTAACACAACAATTGAACTTTTTCCCAAAACAGATGCATTCAAAGCCTGTTTCTGGTGATAGCCATCACAGTTGCCAGTGTGCTTAAGCCAGCGCTCTGGTGTTATTTGGATGGTGAGTTTTATTGGATTTCCGCCAGACATATTGTTTGGTGTTGAGGCCAAATAATTCAATTTTAGTCTCACCTGACCACCTTAAACACACCTTGAAGATTCCACATGGCAAAGGGTGTTATGATCAGATGAGATTATAATTTAATTATTTATCTACCAAACCATATGTCTGGTAGAAATCCAATACAGCTCACCATCCAAATAACACCATTCCTACAGTAAAGCATGGAGGTGGTAATATCCTGTTATGGGACTGGGCCACTTGTCAGGATAGAAGGAAAATAGAGAAAAATCTGCTGCCCTCTGCCAGAAAGTTGTCAATGGGAAGAAGGTTTACCTTCCAGTTCCAACATGACAATGACCCAAAGCACACAGTAAAAATGACCACACAATGGTTGAAGGAGAAAAGGATGAATGTCCTTGCATGGCCCAGTCAGAGCCCAGACTTAAACTACATTGAAAAATGTGGAATGACTTGAAGACTGCAGTCCACAAACAGTCACCATCAAATGTAACTGAACTTGAGCAGTTCTACAAAGAAGAGTGGGTAAATATTGTATATATTATATATTATTATCTAAGTCTAGATGTGCAATGTTACTAGAGACATATCCCAACAGACCAAAGGCTGTAATTAAAGCAAGAGGTGGTTCAACAAAATACTGACACAAGGGCATGATCCTTTTTCCAACTCAGTGATTCTGTTTTTGAATTTGTTTATTTTTTTCTGACATGTTGGTGTTATATCTTTCACTTGGATGTTATAAGTTGCACTAGTAAATACAGATGGATAAAACAAAACCTATGTATTTCTTCATTTCTGGCTGCAAAGCAACAAAATGTAATTATTTTAAAGGGGTGTGATTCTTTTCTATACCCACTGTATATAGAACTGTCAATTTATGCTGCTCTTTACATAAATATTGTACATTCATATCAGTACCTGCCCATCAAGGAGCTTACAATCTAAGGTAACATACAGGTAGGAAAAAAAAAACAAGAAAAAAAATTACCTATGCACTATAATGGCTTTTTTTATAACATTTTCACACGTAATAACAGCTACTGTCTAGTGTTACCATGCAGTATGATGTGAACCAGCGCTTACCAAACTTTCAAGCCTTTCGTTTGGTGTGGTTTTTATAGCTGATCACATGTGTTCTAAGTTTTGGTGGAGTTTCCTTTGTTTGAATATGTTGCAATTAATAGATAAGTATTTACACCCTAATTCCCTATGTACATCTTTCACTATTGTGATCTTTATTACTCTGCAGGTACAGCACAGCACCATTGACTGTCTTCTCCCTGCCTCCTAGAATGAGTAATTGCAGCAGTCGTGCACTGACCCTACTCAGTAGCGTCTTTGGAGCGTGTGGTCTCCTTCTCGTCGGCATAGCCGTTAGCACTGATTACTGGCTGTACGTGGAAGAAGGAATCGTTCTACCTCAGAATCAAACTACTGAAGTCAAGATGGCATTACATGCAGGCCTCTGGAGGGTGTGCTTTGTAGCTGGTAAGTCCATCAATATTATAGGGATCCACAATAAAATGCTGCATACATCTGTATTTTTGAAAGTTTTTGTTGATGGAGTGTTTGTGCAGGTAAGAATCTATGTGGAGATGAGCAGCAATTAGTATCATGCAAACTCTTGTAAGAAGATGCAAAAATTTGTTCTTCAGTGCTAGGGATCTTCCTGGGGGGAGCGGTGGTTGGGAACATAGGCTACAGGGCCAGGTGTTGGTAGTCCTGTTTTGTTTTCCACCCATTTGTGTTCAGTTATTCTTTCTACAGGTAAAGTGAACCTCTTGTTCACTTTACAAGTCTGCACACATACATTTCTGACATTGCACAATATACAACAACAATATATTTAAAAAATTGCTGCAGCCTTTAATAAAAAGCAATACTTGATCACCAGGCAAGTGACTTTGCTGTAGGCAAGAGGAAGCTATTCTTCAGCATCCTATCCCCAGTGATCAAAATGCAACTCAGGAACCAGGATATCTATGTTTGTGTCATCTCCTCGCTAACAGCTCAATCAAGGAATTAGATGCTGACCTGAATTATGTCTAAACAAAGATGTCTTTGTCCTTCTATAGAGCAAGGACAGATGAAGACATTGTCAAAAGGAATACAGTGATCTCTATGAGAGAAAATACATATCTGTAGGTCTTACACTTACACATTGCTTAGCATGCATTCACTTGAAGAAAAATTCCAGGATTTTTTTCCCTCCCATGCAGTGGAGCTATGTTAGCATGGAATGGGTTAACTGCTCGTTTTTGTCTAGGGGTGAGGAGAGCGGAGATGTACTTACCTAATCCGCCAATCCTCCGAGTACAAGACCAGTCCCTGCCACTCTTGCTCCACCGCACATTAGCAGTCTTGTGCAGTGGACTGTTCCTGACGTCATCACCCCCATATACTGGCTGTGGACATGAGGAAGGCAGGAACAGTCCACCACTGGACTTGCGGGAGCTCTGTTTTCCAGAGGACCGAAGGATCTGGTGAATATATTCTTTCTTTGCTGGACAAAACCACCAGATAGCCCATACAGTGTGGGCACAGCCCCACTGCATGGGGAAAAAAGAGTTGTGCTTTAACATGAAAAAAAATGTCTGATGTTGGCTTTACAAAGGAATCGGGGGGCTTCAGTAACCAAAACTGCAGTGTGTATCCTCATGACACATCACAGGAAACACCTCCATGGTTAACAGAGGACAGAATTAAAATGAGATTTGGGAAACTTAACATTAATAAATCACCGGGACCAGATGGCTTGCACCCGAGAGTACTTAGGGAACTCAGTCAAGTAAATTCCAGACCATTGTTCCTAATTTTTACTGACAGTCTACTGACTGGAATGGTACCAGCTGATTGGAGAAAAGCCAATGTAGCACCAATATTTAAAAAGGGCCCAAAATGCATCCCTGGGAATTACAGACCAGTTATCCTAACATCAATAGTATGTAAACTCTTTGAGGGTATATACAAGATATACAAGATTTCTTTATCGTACATCACGGGACACAGAGCCACAGTAATTACTGCATGGGTTATATAGGCACCTTTAGGTGACGGACACTGGCACACTCTAGACAGGAAGTTTAGCTTCCTATATAACCCCTCCCCTTACTGGGAGTACCTCAGTTTCTTAGGTGTTGGTCACAAGTAAACATGTGCTGTGCTGAGCTCCACTGGAATATTCCTTTGCTGGGGCAAGCGATGCAACCGGATCGATTCAAAGTATCTGTTTAAGGCCGAATTGAATGGTACCCGGGCCTCGTGTCGGAAGAAATTAGGTTTTGCCTGTAACACTTCTCTTTTTAGAGAGCTGGACCCCGGGATCCAGTGCTTGGTTTTTTCAGCCATATTTTCTGGCAGGGTACTTTACACGTCCAGGGGTGTGGATCCCCCGATAAAAAGGGGCCCTGAAGGTTTTTTAAATGGAGCCCACCGTGGGTGGTGAAGATTGGGTCTGTCTGGTTTACCACAGAACCCTGCAGCTGGATAAGGAAAGTGGCGATTCCTAAGGAATTTAATTCTAATTCTTATGGGTTTTCTCCTTTAAGTAAAATGTTGTCATGCTTAAAGTCCCCAACGGGGGCTGTCAAGAGCACGTAACTGATTCCATGCTTCTCAGTCTCGCTCTGTGTCTTTACAAGCTGCACGCTTCCTCCAGCCCAAGCCCCAGGTAAGATGTTGGAAGGGGGGCTTTTCTTTTAGAATCCCCCACCTGGACTGGTTTTTCTTTTCTCAAGGAGGCCGAGGAAGCATGGGTCAGTCAGCGGTATGCCGTGCCACTCCCACCGCCAACACCATGGTATGGCAGTTTTCTACAGCAGCTCTCCTCCTCTCCTCTACTCCAGCCCCCCTTGCATGCCAAGCCATTCGGATCGGAGCCCCACTCTCGCGGAAAAGCAGTCCTTTTTGAAAAAAAGTGAGGGGGGGCACGGTGGGAAGTCGGAGGGAGAGGTGGGGTGGGGCTTAACAAGGCATTGACACGCTTCAACCTTCACAGATGCAGGGGCTGTGTAGGCTATAAGTACATCTTTTGCAGGTGCATTCAGCTGATGGAGGGACACAGAGCAGAAGGGGGCATGTGAGTGTTGGTGACACAGGCATTCCCAGGACACGTTTACTTAAGCATTAGCCTGAGCCTTGATAGCAACGGCAGTTGCTGGACTATTTGCTCAGCAGTGGGTGCATTTTCTGGTAGTACCTCTGCATTTGTGCATTGCACTATGGGCAGAAGGGGAGGTACAAATACCCCAAAAAACAGGGGCTCAAAGGGATCTCCTTCAGGCTCTGAGGACCCTCCCTCTGCAACGTCATCCCCCCTGAATGGCCTAGGGAGGCTAGTTGTCATCGGGGTTGTCAGGGGTTGCAACTGCATTTCAGCCCGTGTATATATTACTGAGGAGGTTTTCTCCTCAGCCATGATTGGATTGGAGGAAAGATTAGCGGCTTTAATTGCATCTTCACAGAGTGGAAGAAAACGCATTAGGTCCCCTTCTACCTCCCAGGACCCTCAAACAGAGGAACAGTGGGGGAGGGAAGATGATTCTCCCTCAGGGGACCATGAAGAGACTGATGACTCCTCTTCCGAGGGATCAAGTGGGGAAGGACCTTCTTCAGCTTCACAGGCTGAGAAATTGCTGGTGCAATCTCTTACTGAAATGGTCCACTCCACATTTAAGCTACCCTTAACTGAGCCGGTTGAAAAGCCCACTTCTCATTTGGGTTCACTAAAGCTTCCTCAAGCTTTGCGTGCCTTTCTTGTCCATTTATTGCTGGAAAGGCTTATGTATTCTGAGTGGGATCACCCAGATAAGTACTTTTTCCCTCCTAAAAAGTTTTCAACACTTTATTCTATGGAGGAAAAATTTATAAAGATGTGGGGTATACCAGTTAGAGCACCCCTGAACCCTTGGGACTTAAATTTAGTTCTGTCGACATTACAGAAACAGCCTTTTGAGCCGATACAACATATTCCTTTGGTCCTGTTGACAAGAAAGCTAGTTTTTCTGGTAGCCATATCTTCTGCAAGAAGGGTATCAGAATTGGCTGCTCTTTCTTGTAAAGAGCCATATTTAATCATTCACAAGGATAGAATAGTATTGCGTCCTCATCCTAGTTTTTTGCCGAAGGTGGTTTCAGGTTTTCATCTAAACCAGGATATTGTTCTACCTTCATTTTTTCCAGAACCCTGTTCTACGGAAGAAAAGTCACTACATTCTCTGGATGTAGTGAGAGCAGTCAAAATCTATTTGAAGGTGACTGCTCAGATTCGTAAAACTGATGCTTTGTTTGTGTTGCCTGAAGGTCCTAGGAAAGGACAGGCAGCGTTGAAATCTACTATTGCTAAATGGATTTGGCAAGTAATTATTCAAGCTTATGGTTTGAAGAGGGAAGTTCCACCTTTCCAAATCAAAGCGCACTCCACCAGGGTTGTTAGTACTATGTGGGCGGTGCATCACCAAGCATCCATGGCTCAAATCTGCAAGGCCACAACTTGGTCTTCAGTCCATACATTCACCAGATTCTATCAGGTGGATGTAAGAAAACATGAGGATATCGCCTTTGGGCACAGTGTGCTGCAGGCAGCAGTACAGGTCCTCAGGTCTGATTGCACCCTACTTTTGTTTGTGTCTCCCTCCCCTTAGATAGCATTGCTCTGGGACATTCCATACAGTAATTACTGTGGCTCTGTGTCCTGTGATGTACAATAAAGAAAATATGATTTTTAAAACAGCTTACCTGTAAAATCCTTTTCTTGGAGTACATCACGGGACACAGAGGTCCCTCCCCTCTTTCTGATTACACGTGTATTGCTTTGCTACAAAACTTCGGTACTCCAAGTAAGGGGAGGGGTTATATAGGGAGCTAAACTTCCTGTCTAGGGTGTGCCAGTGTCCATCACCTAAAGGTGCCTATATAACCCATACAGTAATTACTGTGGCTCTGTGTCCCGTGATGTACTCCAAGAAAAGGATTTTACAGGTATTTTTAGTAATGAGAACAGTATCATTAGCAGTAATCAGCATGAATTCATGAAGAATCGTTCTTGCCAAACCAATCTATTAACCTTTTATGAGGAGGGGAGTTTCCATCTAGATAAAGGAAGGCCCGTAGACGTGGTGTATCTGGATTTTGCAAAAGCATTTGACACAGTTCCCAATAAACATTTACTGTACAAAATAAGGTCCGTTGGCATGGACCATAGGGTGAGTACATGGATTGAAAACTGGCTACAAGGGTGAGTTCAGAGGGTGGTGATAAATGGGGAGTACTCGAATGGTCAGGGGTGGGTAGTGGGGTCCCCCAGGGTTCTGTGCTGGGACCAATCCTGTTTAATTTGTTCATGAACGACTTGGAGGATTGGGTAAACAGTTCAATCTCTGTATTTGCTGATGATATTAAGTTAAGCAGGGCAATAACTTCTCCGCAGGATGTGGAAACCTTGCACAAATATCTGAACAAATGAATGGGGTGGGCAACTACATGGCAAATGAGGTTCAATGTAGAAAAATGTAAAATAATGCATTTGGGTGGCAAAAATATGAATGCAATCTATAAACTGGGGGGAGAACCTCTGGGGAATCTAGGATGGAAAATTACATGGGGGTCCTAGTAGATGATAGGCTCAGCAATGGCATGCAATGCCAAGCTGCTGCTAACAAAGCAAACAGAATGTTGGCATGCATTAAAAGGGGGATTAATTCCAGACATAAAACAATAATTCTCCCACTCTACAAGACTCTGGTCCGGCCGCACCTAGAGTATGCTGTCCAGTTCTGGGGACCAGTCCTCAGGAAGGATGTACTGGAAAAGGAGCGAGTACAAAGAAGGGCAACAAAGCGAATAAAGGGTCTGGAGGATATTAGTTATGAGCATTGAACTTATTCTCTCTGGAGAAGAGACGCTTGAGAGGGGATATGATTTCAATTTACAAATACCGTACTGGTGACCCCCACAATAGGGATACAACTTTTTTTGCGGAAGGGAGTTTAACAAGACTCGTGGCCAGTCATTAAAATTAGAAGAAAAGAGGTTTACCCTTAAACTGCGTAGAGGGTTCTTTACTATAAGAGCGGCCAGGATGTGGAATTCCCTTCCACAGGTGGTGGTCTCAGAGGGGAGCATCTATAGTTTCAAGAAACTATTAGATAAGCACCTGAACGACCACAAAATACAGGGATATACAAGGTAACACTGACATATAATCACACACATAGGTTGGACTTGATGGACTTGTCTTTTTTCGACCTCGCCTACTGTGTAACTATGTAACTTATAGCTCCCCAACACATCTTTGCGATTAAAGCACACAAACGCATGCACACTCCTTTGCTATTGTTTTTATTGGTGCTAGTTCACATGTGAGTGTGGATTGTCGTGCATGTGCAAGTCATTTTTTTAGTGTATTAACACACATTTTAGACACTGTTGATGGCAATGTCAGTGCATGAAAATATAATTTGCATTGTATTGTGTTTTTTTAGGTCAAAGTAACTACCTATTGCAACCCCATCTTTACAAATAAACAAGGTAGCACAGAATGCATAAAACTGCACATAAACACACATGAAAACGTGTGTTGGAAATGCACATGAAATGCATAACAATCCATACAGAGAGGTGGGAAGCTAATGCCGCGTACACACGGTCGGACTTTCCGGCAGAAAAAGTCAGACGGAATCGTTTGATCGGACATTCCGATCGTGTGTGGGCCTCATCTGACTTTTTTTTTTTAGAAAATTCTGATGGACCTAGAAATAGAACATGTTTTAAATCTGTATGCTGTTCCGACGGACCAAAAACGGCGCATGCTCTGAAACAAGTACGAGATGGCTACTCGCCATTGAACCTCCTTTTTCTAGTCCCGTCGTACGTGTTTTGTACGTCACCACGTTCTAGACAGTCGGACTTTGGTGTGATCGTGTGTAGGCAAGACAGTTTCAGTGGATCTCCATCGGAACTCCATCGGAAAGTCCTTCAGAGTTTATTCTGATGGAAAGACCGGTCGTGTGTACGCAGCATCAGAGAGAGATCTTAGCTTTCTGCTGGATTCTGTGTCATTGAACACCAGTGTACTTATTCCGCCCCTTCCCTCCCCTTGACTTTGGCTATTCAATCACTGGAACATAATCCTACACTCTTCATTCATCCCTAGCTAAAACATTCAAATTCTGTCTGCCTATCCCAGGTATATCAAGACTATAACATATAACAGACCATATACTATTCAGTATACTTTATAAAAAGATTTGATTATGGCAACTAAAACTGTGATGGTAATCTTTTGGCTGTTAACTATTGTAGTAATCCAAAAATCTAAACTGTATAGTCCTTATTTGAAATGACCCAGTTGGTATAGCATAGTTTTGGGGGTTACAAAAGTCCCCTTACTAGGATTTTGAAAGCTGCACAGCACTAGGAGACAGTACGCTTGGAGAAAGGTTTTGGAAACGTATTGTCATTTGTGCTAAAGCTGTTGTTGGGGTTCTGCTTTAATTTTTAGCTAAGTCCATCTAATGCCGTGTACACACGAGCGGAATGTCTGACAGAAAAAGTCAGACGGGAGCTTTTCATTGTATATTCCGATCGTGTGTATGCCCCATCAGACTTTTTACGTCGAAAATTCTGATGGATCTAGAAAGAGAACATGTTCTAAATTTTTCCTATCGGGAAAACCGCTCGTCTGTATGCTGTTCCGACGTACCAAAAACGAAGCAAGTACGAGACAAAAGCTATTGCCTACTGGCTATTGAACTTCCGTTTTCTAGTCCCGTCGTACTTGTTGTACGTCACCACTTTCTGGACGGTCAGAATTTGGTGTGACCGTGTGTATGCAAGACAGCTTGAGCAGAATTCTGTTGAAACTCCGTCGGAAAAACCCTCAGAGTTTATTCGGGAAAACCGGTCGTGTGTACAGGGCATTAATGTTTTAGTACGTTACACTACCCTCCCCGCAGGTTGTCCAAGGGTGGTACTATTGCTCCTTCAAGTAGAGCCACCCTAAGACATTAAATGTGTTACTGGCCAGATCACCAGGTAAAAATAAAGGGAAAAAAGCCTAAGTGAGCCAAACTCATGCAGTCACCAACTTTAAAGTGGTTTAAAACTCTTACACAGAGATTAAACAAATCTTCCTACATAAACTGTACCTGTTTATCGGTAGCCTTCTCTTCTCTATAGCTTTCCAAAAAACACATTTTACACGGAATCTCTCATCACTAAAAAGCAGGGGGCGGGATCTGAAGTCTCACAGTGCAGAGCTCAGTTAGGACACCCCTCCTTACAATGCATGGGAACATGCACAGCTGTGGCTGTCAATCACAGGCTACGTTCTGGAGATCTCGTTTCTGTGCCTTTTTTTATCTCTTGGAGTCAGGAAAAACTGCAGATAACAGAGGAAGAAAGAAATCACACTCAGTGCTTTGGACAGAGACAAGTACACAGTATAGAAGGATGTGCTTTGTTCATATTTCTTGTTTTAAGTATACAACCACTTTAAAGATTGGTAAGCTGAAGTATATTAAATTGTTGTTTTTGTGTTTCGACGTGCTTTAAGGAGCCAAGGTTTAGTACATGCCTCCTACAGTGTTGTGCAGGCTAACTGTAGTGCAATAACTCACAGCTGTTATCAGAGCCACATATTGTGACTTATGAAGTGCGCACTTGTTCATAAATTGTGATACAATTTGGCAAAAAGGTGAGGCAACAATCGCACAAACAACAAACACTGCAGTTAGCACTTTTTAACTAAACAATGGCAGCATTGGGGAGGAGAATACACAATAATTCAGGGGTAGGCAGTCTTTTGCAAGGTAGAAGGCTTTGTGCCATCCACTCATTAAACTTCGTCTCCAAATATGGAAGGCTTCTTCACAGTAAGAGCTGTGAAAATGTGGAATAGACTCCCTCAAGAGGTGGTGCATGCACATAATGCACACCTCGTAGAGCAGGAAACTTCTCTGGTTGCCATCACAATGGGTGGTGTCGTAGGAAGTGCCCGCCCTGTTGTTATGGCAACCAAGATAAGCAGTATGTTTTGGGATCTCGCGATCATGAGAGGCGGCAATGCCCATTGACTCCTGGGAATTATGAAACACATGGGAGAGACAGGAAGTGCTAAAGAATGCCTTATAAACAAGATAAGCACTGGAGGAAAAAAGAAGTAAATTGTCCATTGCAGTTAGTATGGTCTGGTCTGAAGCGGATGGTGGGGAGATAGAAAAGTGGGTGGAACTCCGCTTTAAGAAAGACCTGGATTCTTTCCTAGTTACACATAATACAACTGGATACTAATATTTCTAGGTAAAGTTGATTCAGGAAACATCTGATTGCCTCTTGGCGAATCAGGAAGATTTTTTTTCTCCTGCTAGGGCAAATTGGATCATGCTTTATTGGGGTTTTTTTTGCCTTTCTCTGGATCAACTGTGGGTATGGGATTATATATATATATATATATAGGATTGTATAATTTTTTTTTCCCTTTTATTGGTTGAACTGGATGGATGTGTCTTTTTTCAACCAGACTTACTATGTAACTACAGGTATATGTAACTATGTAACTGTAACTTTGGCAAAGCTGGCAATGGCTGCAGGCCAAGACCACAGGAGCAGACCTTAATACTGCCTAGGCCTGAGCCAAGATGGGCAGAATAGTCAATGGCCACACTATCCTTTCCTTCATTCAATTTCACTGCAGTCAAATACAACTGTAGAAGCAGTACCGACAATGACAAAATCTGACATAGACCCTTTATAACTTTTTTTACAGCAGCATGCAGTACTTGGTTAGAATGATTTATAACTGTAGCAATAACTTCAAGCACCTTTCTGTACTGGCCAGCCCTAGCTGCGCTTACATGAAAGTATAATATATTTCCCTCAAAGGTATTAGAAGATAGATAAAGAATGCATTCCATATTTGCAAGTGATAAGTATGAAAAGTTACTGCTCTCATATTCCCATAATGATGTCTCTGACATGAATCTGAATAATACATGATTTGCATGAATTTACTTATTTTGTGGAAACTGAGTGCAACACCCAATTTGCTCACTAGCATGTCAAAGACGAAAGGCTTAACTTTTGGCTTTGCTCTAATTGGCCATGCTCTAATTGTTACACATCCGTTTTATTGCAGTTAGCTTTGTATCCTGTCTTTTGAAGGCTTGATTCTTTGAAGCTTGCTGCTTAATTATACATTACTTTTCTTTTTGTATAAGCAAATCTCAGTAATCATCTTGGATTTATACACTGTGCTTATAAATATTAGTCTTAGTGATAGGGTTTTATTTAGGTTTAAAGTTTAAGCTACATTATTTAAAAGCAACGTTATATAAAATATCTTTCAGCTGCTGAAACTTTTATGCATTAGCTATGCATGTCATTTTCTTCATTCTGATCTTCAGGTGCCTCAACATATTCTCTTTTATTTTCTAGAGCAGTGGTTCTCAACATTACTAGTGCCGTGACCCCTTGATAAAATTTCTCAAGTTGTGGGGACCCCTAACAGTAAAATTATTTTCGTAGTGTGGGTTCTCAGCACCCAAGGCAAGACAAGTAATTTGTGCCCCTAACCCACGGATATTTAGCACTCCCTGAGTCCCTTCCACTTAGGATGTACCACTATTTCTTTTTGTTCTCCTTTCTTTCCCTTTTCTCTCTCTCTATCCCAATTTCTTGTTTTTTCCCCATCCCTCTCTCGCTGTCTTTTTTGTTCTTTCTCTTATTCTTTCTCTCTCTCCCTCATGTTCCTCCCCCTCTTTTCCTCTCCCTTCCATGTATTCTCTATTTTTTTTTCCTTCTCTTACTCCTTGGTGGGGGGCTGGGGAGTATGGGATGAGTGGCAGTGCTGGTGGGGAGTTGGGATGAGTGGCAGTGCTGGTGGGGGGTGGGATCAGTGGCCGTGCTGGGGGGGAGTTCTGATCAGCCAACTTAGGTGCTCTTGATTAAAGTCATCTGCAGATTTGAGAATTGTATTAGGGACTTTTAATGGAAACTATAATCACAGGTAGTGTTATTCACTGTGTCTCCGACTTTGTGGTGTATCACAGCAGTGACACCTATGCCGAAATCAGGAGATAGGGTCTCCTTCAGCCCCTCCCACTTTACATTCCTCACCAGTCAGCTGACCTCTAGTCTCTGCCCCCAGCCATGCTGTGAAGAGGCTGAGTGGGTGGCCACGGGCTCCAGGAACAGCCCAGCTGGGCAGCCACAGGCTCCAGGGACAGCCCTTCTGGGTGACTGCGAAAAGGCTGGGAGAGCAGTGCAGGCTTCAGGAACAGCCCAAGATTCGGTGACCCCTGGCAAATCATCATTCGACCCCCAGGTTGAGAACCACTGTCACATACCTGGTAGGTTTTGAGCCTGAAGTGCAGAGAAAGACCTCCCTTACAGCTCCCACTTTCGCTCCCCTGGAATGGAGACAGAGGGCCAGGAGTGAGGAGTGGTATGGGTGCCTGGCAGGATTAACAGTCACCGGAAGTTCAGGAGTGGTCGCACCCTCTGGAACCTGGAGCTGGAGAGGAGACTGGAGACTGGAATGCAGAGAGGACCAGGAACCCCAGCAGGTAAGTAAGCCGGACTGAAGAGCTGGGCTGTAACCGGGAACAAAGCAACAGGTAGTAGCCTGGAACGCTGGACTGGAACCAGGAACAAGCAGAAGGTAGTAGCCTGGAACACTGGACTGGAACCAGGAACAAAGCAGCAGGTAGTCGTCTGGAACCCTGGGCTGGAACCAGAAACAAGCAGCAGGTAGTAGTCTGGAACGCTGGGCTGGAACCAGGAACAAGCAGCAGGTAGTAGTCTGGAACGCTGGGCTGGAACCAGGAACAAGCAGCAGGTAGTAGTCTGGAATGCTGGGCTGGAACCAGGAACAAACAGCAGGTAATAGCCTGGAGCGCTGGACTGGAGCCAGGAACAGACAGCAGGTAGTAGCCTGGAGAGCTGGACTGGAGCCAGGAACAAACAGCAGGTAATAGACTGGAATGCTGGACTGGAACCAGGAACAAGGCAGCAGGTAACAGATTGAATACTGGTATTGGACAGAGGAATGGTCAAACAAGCCGGTGGTCAGTATCGGTCGGACAGCAAAGGTACCAAGGAGCACACAGAGGAATGGTCAGGCAAGCCAAGAGGGTCTGGTGCAGGCGGATAGCAGGATAGTCAAACAGGAAGCCGGGTCAGATAACAGAGCACACAGGTCAGATCAGGTTAAGGCACACGGAACGCTTTAGAGCAGACAGCGGGGATTGAGTGTGACAGACCGGTTTAAATAGCCCGCCTGGCACCAGCGGGAGTGAGCGCGCGCGTGCCGTGCGTGACAGCACCCGTGAACACGTGCGCATGCACAGTGGAACCCGTGGCCGTGTTCCCGTACGTCTGGATCGCCGGTTACTGGCAGGATCTTCATGACAACCACTGTTCTAGAGACATCTGGTAGCCCTAAAACCTAATGTGTCCTATTATACAAACATTCGTAAGAATCTGCCTACACAGTTATGGGTTTTTGCATATGTAGCACCCTCCTATTTTGCTAGTTGTTGGGTAAATTTACCAAGCTCCTGTGTAGGCAGAGAAGCAGGGATTAATTGGTTAGGAAACTGTGCAGTGCGGCACAGGATGTTGCTTGTTTACCTTCCCCTGCATTCTGGAACTTATTGGACGTTTCCAGAATGTAGTTGATGGGGGAGACATGGGCCACAGCCTGAATATTCAGGGGACTTCCATCAGTCGCTGGGGAGGTGGGCCCAGAAGGTAGGGAAGCATCCCATAAATATTCTAAACCTGGCAGTTTAGGAACAGGGTCCAGCTATCGGGAGGTGAAACCTGTACTGGGGTCTCTGCCCCTGGGGCAGAGAGAGAGAGACAGAGGAGAAGTCAGGGGAGCCTTTTTGGAGATATCTGAGTCCCAGTTGGGCTCAGACGAGAGCTACTGAAGAGAGGAAGCCTGAGTCGCAGTCTGAGTGGAGGCAAGATATCTGGAGTCAGGAAGCTACTCATATGGTACTGAGTGAGTACTAAATCCAGCCAAACTTTCAAGAGAGATGAGTATGAGTGCAATACCTTAGACTTAGTATTCCTCAGATTTTGTGTACATAGTTCTACAGTGTTTCTTCAGTTCTGGGTATCCCATGCTCCTATCCTCATCCAAGTTAAAGTGATATTAAGGTCTTGTTTTTTTGCTTAAAAATAACAAAAATGTTATACGTACCTGCTCTGTGCATTGGTTTTGCACAGAGCAGCCACAATCCTCCTCTTCTTGGGTCCCTCAACGGCGCTCCTGACCCCTCCCTCCTGCCCCCAAAGCAAGAAGCTTGCTATGGAAGCACTCAAGCCGAGCTGCTGCTCTGTGTGTCCATTTGGACATGGAGACGTGGCTCAGCCCTGCCCCCTCCAACCCCCTCTCTCTCCTTATTGGCTCACTGACTTGTATGACAACAGCGGGAGCCAATAAATCCCACTGCTGTGTCTTAGCAAAAAAGGAGAGAGACAGCCCAGGATCTTGTGCAACATAGATCGAGATGGGCTCAGGTAAGTATTAGGGGGGCTAAGGGGGGCTGTTGCACACAGAAGGTTGGAAGCATGTGAAAATGCCATTTGCCTGGTTGTGGATACTGTGAGGGGGAATTAGGCCCAAAATACAGCGGCTCCTTTAGGGGTAGCGCTACACATACTTTCCTGCTGTTTTTGTTTTTAACTTTTACCCATGATTTCTGTCTCCATGACATATATGTTAAATGTCCCTTATACAGTGGCCTTTCACAAGTGTTAATTTTGAATTGGAGAAGGGCAAGGCCCTAGCTTTTTCCATTGAACATAAACAGCCAATATACATTTTCTGTCCCAAGTATACAGTCAGCACCTAAACAAAATTCATAAAAACTTGAATGCTTGTCCTCGCTGTGAATGCTGGACTTGTAATCAACAAACCCAACAACCACTTATGAGGATATACCATGAACAACCATCTGACCACTGGCAAGGTACCAACCGTCAATAAATATGTGACAATCAAGCAGAAATCAGGGTGAGTGGGTGGCGAACTTGTCGGATGTGTTTTGAAGATCATCTCCACACAACTTAATTCAATAGGACCAGTATATAAATTTAAATATCTTCAATGTGCTGAATCTGCAGATCCACTTAAGGTGCCAGGCTCCCAACAGGCAGGACTTAATTTGCAAGTACTTAAGAATTTGCCACTTCTACCTGTTGGTGTTGGAATCTCCTGTTTTTTTGGTGTGTGTCCCTCAGCCAGCAAGGGAGCGACTGTGACTGGGTTTCTCACTTGAATGACTTGGTGGGGGACCACTTACAGAGAGGATGTGTCTTTAATGAAAAATCCTTGACCTGTCCATTACCATACCCTTGGAGGTCCCTGTGGTTGGCATAAGGTGTTGCCAGATTATTTGAGGATTACCTAGTCACGCTGTGGGACATGATGATTTGTCTGGATGGATGTTTTGCATATATTTGGCTGTCTATTGTTTTGGAGTAATTGGAACCAAATGACTGACTATATGGGCTACGCCCTTATGCATGCCTAGACCAATACCATGCTCATGTGACGATTGACATCTTATGGACAGACTTCTTTTTTTTGGTTTATTTGATTTGCATGGCATGCTACCCTTGGGATGTCTCCAACTGAATGTAACAATTCTATACTAGCATCCCTTTCTCCTGAAGAAGCAAAATGCGCAAAACATGTTGAGCCGATTGTGAAGGGGTGGTGAAGCACTCTATCAGCTTGGACTTTCGGTCTTATAGTAAATTATACACTTTTACTACACCTTGTTTACCACCCTCAGCAACACTTGGTGCAGAATGCTACTTTGTTTTTAACTTATATGGTTTTATTTTTTTATATTGTACATCAATAAAGTTTTGTATTTTTATTGAATTAGGTATAAGTTGTGCCTATAAAGTCCATGAACTGTACTCAAATTTCTTTTGTTTCACTATTATTATTTTGCTTTTATAGAATCTTTCAGGACGTGGCACTGTAGTAATTTTTGAGTTGACGGGTGTCTATTGTGCCTCCCAATGGTCTCTTGCTCGTGGGTCTATCACTTGGTTGTCTCTGCTTCTGGCAAGGTATGCCAGCATCAGAATTGCACATTGCCTTTTAAGGCTGACAACCCTATATTGTTATAATGTATTAAATGCTTAAATGATTAGTTTCAGTCCTTATTGCATACCACTTTTGTTTGTATCAAACATTTGAAGACAGCTAATCTAAGCTGTTAACCCTGTTAGTTTGTTTGCCCACAGAAAAGCAGAAAATCTCCAGTGTAATGTGTAATGTAATTCAGTAAAGTTCTGATGTCTCCAGGATGAGGATTCTGCTCTTCAGTGTTTACTTCTTATAAATATGTAATTTCAATATACTCTGAAACACAAATTACTAACAACAAATATGGGACAGCTCAAACAGAACACATGCATAAATAATTTGATTCTGCAATGTTCTCAGTAAAAGTTTGTATTTTTATCTATCAATAACCTATTTACAGTTGGTGTGTGTGTTTTATTAAAGCCAAACTCAAATGAAGGCCTTTTTTTTGGATGCAGTAGGGAAGGGTTAGAGCCTCTGACAAGTCTTTGATGTCATCTGTTTACCTATTTTGAAAATTTTCCCATCTCTCCAATGGGGTCACGAAAGAAAACATGTTTTTAGTGGAGAGGGGAAGGGTTAGAAATTTTGATAATGTTTTTATTACTGTCCTTCGTTCTTTGCACATCTGTCACAGGAACAGGATGTAATGTAAATGCTTTCCAATGGGTTTGCCAACCAAAATAAAAGCCTGGCAGGGCTCAAAAACTCAAGAAATGTTTTTGCTTGATTTAGGCTATACTTGTAAATGACTCTACAAGAACACCAAGAACAACCCACACAAAACAATATTTAAGTGGTAAGTGGTTGCTGGTGGATCTAATACCATACAGGCTTCTTACATGGCTAAAAAAAAGTCCAAATACATTGTAAGATGTCACTTATTATGACAGTAGCAGGTGAATAGTCAGTGGCAGCATCCTTCTTTCTGGGCTGGACAAAATATGTAATTGCTGGGAAGCCTATTCCAGCATGCCTGTGTCATCACTATGTAATAAGGAAAAAATCAGCTCACCAGTTCACACAAGGGCCAAAGCAGAAGGATTCTGTCTCCTTGTTTGGTTCTTGTCCTAAATATAATGGATGCTGCTTATAATAGGACCCTGTCACATTTTGGCTCATGTTCTTTGCCTGTGATTTGACATTGCAGGAATAAAACCTGTACTGGCCTCTGCAAGCTTTTGGACTAAACCTATTGTCTGCAATGAGAACACCTCTGACCCCTTCTTTGCCAACATATTGCAGCACAATAAATCTGTTTTCACGTTGTGGTTATTTAAAGATTTGGTTGGGTTACTTACTGCATGGATGCCCATATGGGTGGGAATGCTTATTAAAGGCACTTTCAAAATACATGCATACTTTGTCCAATGCCCATCAACATGTGTTGCAATGCGTGTGCATATACAGTGTCTTGAAAAAGTATTCATACCCCTTGAGATTTTCCACATTTTGTCATGTTACAACCAAAAACGTAGTTGTATTTTATTGGGATTCTATGTGATAGACCAACACAAAGTGGTACATAATTGTGAAGTGGAAGGAAAATAATAAATGTTTTTCAAATTTTTTTAGTGTGGCATGCATTTGTATTTAGCCCCCATGAGTCAATACTTTGTAGGGTCACCTTTCACTGCAATTACAGCTGCAAGTCTTTTTGGGGATGTCTCTACCAGCTTTACACATCTAGAGAGTGACATTTTTGCCCATTCTTTGCAAATATCTCAAGCTCTGTCAGATTGGATAGAGAGCGTCTGGGAACAGCAATTTTCAAGTCTTGCCACAGATTTCGTTCTGGACTTTGACTGGGCCATACTAACACATGAATATGCTTTGATCCAAACCATTCCATTGTAGCTCTGGCTTTATGTTTAGGGTCATTGTCCTGCTGGAAGGTGAACCTCCATCCCAGTCTCAAGCCTTTTGCAGACTCTAACAGGTTTTCTTCTAAGATTGCCCTGTATTTAGTTCCATCCATCTTCCCATCAACTCTGCATGGTGGGGATGGTGTGTTCAGGGTGATGTGCACTGTTTGTTTTTCACCACACAAAGCGTTTTGCTTTTAGGCCAAAAAAGTTCAATTTTGGTCTCATCTGACCTAAACACCTTCTTTCACATGTTTGCTGTGTCCCCCACATGGCTTCTTGCAAACTGCAAATGGGACCTCTTATGACTTTCTTCTTGCCACTCTTCCATAAAGGCCAAATCTGTGAAGTGCACAACTAATAGTTGTCCTGTGGACAGATTCTCCCACCTGAGCTGTTGATCTCTGCAGCTCCTCCAGAGTTACCATGGGCCTCTTGGCTGCTTCTCTGATTAATGCTCTCCTTGCCCGGCCTGTCAGTTTAGGTGGACGGCCATGTCTTGGTAGGTTTGCAGTTGTGCCATACTCTTTCCATTTTTGTATGATGGCTTGAATAGTGCTCTGTGAGAGGTTCAAAGCTTGGAATATTTTTTTATAAGGCCTACCACATGTACATCAAGGTTTGCAACCTTTCGGATGCCACCCAGGGACTGGAGCACCCAGACCTTCTAAAGGTACTGATATCATCTCATTTGATTACTAGACATGGTGCTTAAAGTAGTTTCCTTTAATGTCAATGGACTAAATAATCCAGCAAAAAGATCCTTGGTCTGGAAAGAAGCCCTGAAGCTGCACGCCGATATCCTGTGCATACAGGAGATGCACTTTCTAGCCTCCAACCCACCCACTTTGAAACATAAAAACTTCCCCCATATATTCCTGGCCTCAGCTCCACACAAAAAAAAGGAGTAATCATTACCTTTAAGGACTCTGTTGCCTTTGTTCCTAAAGAAATACAAGCAGACCCAGAAGGGAGGTATTTCATCTTAGTAGGCAAGTTCAATAACTGAACTTATACAGTTGTAAATCTTTATGCACCCAATACTCATCAACTTCACTTCATAAAAAGAGCATTCAACAAAGCCACAGAAATCAGAAAAGGTGGTCTGCTCATGTGTGGAGATTACAACATTACAGTGGACTACAAAGTGGACACTACTACTAGATCTAAACGCCCTTTACCTATGCTACAATCTTTACTCCATGCGGAGGATGTTTATGATGCATGGAGGTGGGTATAAATAAGTGCAGCGCTAATTATAGATTATGTTTGGAGGTGTCAGGACTCTAATGAGCGCGATTATACATTCCACTCCTCCAGGCTTAATACATACTCGCGCATTAACCTGATTATTGTTGATAGAAATATGTTGCAGGCAATATCCTCCTCCACCATACATGACATCTCGTGGTCCGACCACGTACCTGTCTCAATAACGGTGATGGAGAAAGATGCTCCAAGTCCTGCTTATGTGTGGAGTGCTAACTCTTGCTTCCTTCAGATGCCTAATCATGTGACCTCCATAACTAACCACCCAAATGCATACTTTGCACTAAATACTGGATCATGTCCAACCCCTTTACTGTGTTACGCCCACAAGGCTCTTATCAGAGGGATTATCTTGTAAATAAGCTCACAGGTTAAAAGGCAGAGGACACAAAGATTTGACCGCTTGCTTGAAGATATTAAAACCTTAGAAACTCGAAACAAAGAAACAGCAAACGCTGACCTAGCGAATAATTTAGCTAAGCTTCGCTCTGATCTCAGACTCATGCTCATAGAACATTATCATAAGCATATTAACTCCCTGAAGCTGACACACTATTCGTCCGGAAACTGAGCTGGCAAATTTCTAGCCCAGAAGTTGAAGGAACGCAAATCCCAAACAAAAATCCCTTATCTAATTCGAACAACACATAAAAGCAAATTTTTCATCCAAAAGATATAGCAGATTCCTTTGCTGAATAGTATTCCTCTCTTTACAATCTTAAAGATGACCCCAGCACCCCTAAGCCTTCAGATGAAGCCATTCAAACTTTTCTAGCAGACATTAAGCTCCCCTCTCTGTCACACTCACAATTGCTGACCTTAAATGCACCCATAATTGAGACTGAGATCCAAAAAGCGATCAAAACCTCCCTTGTGGCAAGACCCCAGGTCCAGATGGGCTAACAAATGACTAATATAGGATATTTCAAACTATCTTATCTCCAACACAAAAATAGGTCTACTCTCAAGCTGTGTCCTCGGCCTCGTTCCCATCTGAAATGCTTAAAGCGTGTGTAGCCACCATCCCCAAACTGGAAAAAGATCACACCACCCCATCCAACTTTAGGCCCATATCGCTTTTAAATACTAAATATCAAATATCAATATAAATATCAAACTTTATGCTAAGATCCTGGTCCATAGACTCCTCCCCATTCTACCATTGCTGATCAACACAGATCAATCAGGCTTTACCTCAGGAAGACAGGCATCAGACGTCACACGCAGATTAATCAACATTATCCAATATCCAAAATCCTGTCGAATTCTTTCTCTGCTCCTTTCTCTGGATGAGGAGAAGGCATTCAACAGAATACATTGGGGATACATGACGCAGACACTCTCAAAAGATTTGGCTTTACTGGACCCATTCTCTCTGCCATTCTAGCCCTCTATTCGTTACCTTGTGCACATGTTTACACATCAAATATTTTATCCCAACCCTTTCACATGTCTAATGGAACAAGGCAGGGGTGCCCCCTGTCCCCCTCAATCTTTAATCTTCTCATAGAGCCCTTAGCTGAGAAAATCAGAGCAAACCCCAAAATATCAGGCTTCTCCCTTCAAGATAATTCTCAAAATATAAACCTTTTTGCCGATGACATCATCCTGTTCATAACTGCACCATCTCAATCTCTCCCTCATGCCCATGGTATTCGCAACAGTTTCAGATGAATTTGATATTACAAGGTTAATTTTACGAAATCACTCATACTAGGGATGGGGCTAGCCCCTCACCTCCAATCTCAATTGCAGGCTTCTTTTCTCTACACATGGAATGAGTGCAGCATAACATATTTGGGACTACAACTAACAACAGACCCTTTAAAATTGGCTAATTACTTACCTCTAAAAGATAAAATAACTAAAGAAACAAACCGCCTAGCCAAAGTTGAACTCTCCTGGTCAGGTTGTTTGGCCACCTTCAAAATGCTCCTGCTCCCTCAAATCTTGTACATTTTTCAAACACTCCCCATTCCGCTTAAAACCACACACCTCTGCTCCCTGAACTCTCTCCTCAAACAATTTGTTTGGCGCTCCAAAAGACCCAGATGCTCCAAAGCTATTCTAACCAAGCACAGATCCGCAGGAGGTATGGGGTTCACTGATCTACCAGATTACTATCATGAAAAAAGTATTTTTACATGAAAAATAGTGGCACTGTGTTCACTTCAATTTAGTGACATCAAATCTAATATATAATATAATACATCTAGCAGTGAACCCAGTATATTTTAAGTGTCCATAATAAGTCCAAGTGTATTAACACTCCAACAGTGAAAGTAAAATAAAAATGAAAAATAAATAAAAAATGGAATAAAACTGTCAAAAATTATAATAATGTAAAAAGTCATGCCGAGCATGAGAGTGCAAGGCAAATCTTTGTGGTGAGTGCGGTTTCAAGGGAGTGGATCACAATTATGATTGGTGCGGTGGAAAGAAGTTTTAATACATAGGAAGATTATGTGAAACACGGTGCTTTGCATGGACTTTTTACATTATTATCATTTTTAACAGTTTTATTCCATTTTTTATTTATTTTTCATTTTTATTTTACTTTCACTTTTGGAGTGTTAATAAACTTGGACTTATTATGGACACTTAAAATATATTGGGTTCACTGCTAGAAGTATTATATTATATATTAGATTTGATGTCACTGAATTGATGTGAATAGTGCCACTATTTTTCATGTAAAAATACTTTTTTCACTTTATTTTATCCAAGTTGGCAGCTTTAGGGATTTACACTTACACATAGGAGCGCAGTGGGGGCACATCAAGTCTAGTTGCGCGGAACTTGGTGACCGTTATTTAAGATTACTATAATGCCTCCCTACTTACCCATATCAAGACATGGTTCACATCCAACCCAAATGTTCCCTGGTGTAACATTGAACAAGCCTTAAGCCCTACTTTGGACTTACGTTCCCTACTACTCCTCAACATCTGGAAACCATTCCCCCTGCAGCATCCCCCACTTACCATGCAAGCCTCATTAATCCACAGCCTTATCCTCTAAAATAATTGATGTCCCCTTATCTATCAATATTCTAACAAAAGCAATCCCTAACATTGCACTTCTGGATTGGCAGAACAAAGGCATCACCCACATTGCTGATCTATTCAATAATAAGCACCTTAAGACCTTTGATTAGGGATGGGCAAATGGTTCGACCCAAGCATAAGTTCGTGCCGAACTTTCTTTGTTTGGTTGTTTGGCAAACAGCTGAACAAATGGGTCGTTCGAACGTTTGTTCGGCCCCCCAAACTGACCACAATGCATTGCAGCACTGAACAGTGCATTGCAAGCCCTGATTGGCTGAAGCAGTGAAAGCTTCAGCCAATCAGGGCACAGAGCACTGTCAGAGTCATGATTGGACACTGTCATCATGACTTTATCCAATCATGGCTCATTCCCGCCCCACAGTATAAAAGTATTCTTTCAATGGCAGTCATTTTCAGTGTGATTTTGTCATGGAGAGAGATAGAACAAGGCTCTGTTCAGTGCTATAAGTTAGTTAGTGTACTATACTGTGCTATTTTGCTTTAATTGTCACTGTAGCATATTAGTTTAGTGTCAGTCTAGGGATAGTGTAAGTCTAGTGAGGAGGGCCATCATTCAGGTTTTCATAGTGTGCAGCTAGAGTAGGGACAGCTCAGATAGTTTCTTTTTTTTTTAATAATCAAAATTTTTTATTTCAATTTTATAAATACAACAATCTATACATCATTATACAACCCTACATTCACCCAACACCGCAATCAAGGACTACACTATTACATTACATCAATTCACCATTGCCCCCACCTATCCCGCTCACAAAAAAAAAAAAAGGGGGTAAAAAATAATAAAATTTCCCTCCTGAACCTCCTCCCCCCACCATTCTCAATACCAATCAATGGTCTATCCATTCCTCTCACCCAACCCCCCCGTGTGCGTGCATAATTTAATACTATATAAAAAAAAAAAAAAAGAGGAAATTTTTTTTTTCCCTCCTCACCCTCCCCCCCCCACCATTCTCAATACCAATCAATGGTCTATCCATTCCTTTCACCCAGCCCCCCATGTGCGTGCATAATTTAATATTATTAAAAAAAAAAAAAAAAAGGGGGAGGAAAGAGTAGGGGAGGAAAAAAATACCCCCTTTCCTTTAATTTAGTGTGTTCGTGTACTTCAATTAATTATTAAATAGTGCAAGAGGCCTTTATTGGCCAAATCTATCCAAACAAAAACAAAAACGTAATTAACCCTTAACACATGTGTTGTATAGTAATCCTAATTACCCCCACTTAAGTCCCTGTGAAAGAAAAAAAAAAAAGGATTTTTAAAAGTGAAAGAGAGGGAAGAAGATTCCCCTTCCCCTTTCCTTGGTTTATAGTATTCGTGTATTAATTATTAAATTATTAAGTGGTGCAGAAGGCCTTATTGGGCGAACTATTCAAAAAAGTGATCTCCTCCACCTAACACTCGTGTATTATATGAGGCCTAATTGCCCCGACTTAGACCCGTGCGGGGGGGGGGGGGGGGGAAGGAGGGAAGGGAGAAAAAAAAAAAAAGGGAAAAAACACCCTCCTTGTGAAGGATCAGCGTAGGAATTAAATAGAAATATATAGATAAATATAGTGTTACATTTCCAAGGTCAATCTCTGTTATTATACATATTTATAGTGACTATACCATATCCTCTCTCCCCTATTCAGCAATGTTCCTCTCTTCTTCTATCTCCTTAGCACAATGTTCCCATCCCACCCATGTCTTTTCAAATTTCCCTTTTTGGTCCTTGACTACATGAATCCATCTCTCCGCTTCCATTATTAAATTGACTTCATTTCTCCAAGCTGTTACTGTAGGGCCTTGAACTTGCCTCCACTTCGGTATAATTTTTTTCCCTGCATTTAATAAGTGCGGGGTTATACTTTCCCGATAAGTTTTAGTGGACCCGGGCATCCCATGTATAATAAGTACTGTAGCGGCTTAAACTCCAGGGGACCAACTGTCAGTCTCTCGATCCATGGGGCCACTGACTCCCAAAATGACTTAATTATTGGGCATGTCCACCACAAATGGAGAAAGGTACCCCTCTGTCCACAGCCTCTCCAACACCTATCACTTATTGTTGGAAACATTTGTGCTAATTTAACTGGAGTCCTATACCATCTTACCATGAACTTATATGCCATTTCTTGCACCTTTAAACATATGGATGTGGTAAACGTTAATAAAATCATTTTTTTAATTTGTGTGTTTGTCAATACCTGGTCTAGTTCCCTCTCCCATTCCCTTACAAAATATGGGGTTGTACCTTCCTGCCCACTAAGAATCACTGTATAAATTTGTGATAGCATATGTTTAGATTCCAACATTTGTACGCATTGCCTTTCAAACACAGTAAGTGAATTCATGGATCTCATTGAGGGCTTTATTTGTTGAAAAAACTCATCATTTGATGGTATTTCCACTCTGCCAGATGTGTCATCCTGAATCTTGACACCATTTCTGTCAAAGGTAATAGGGCTCCACTTGGACACCACGTTTGGCTCGAACTGGCCACACGTGGTGTCCCCGTCCTGACCCCATGCCCCCAGATACCCCGTCTCCTCCCCCGGGGGGAACCAAAAGGATCCCTCCAGAGGAGCCAGAGGGGATACCTGGGGAGCGTATTTACCCCTCCTATTCAACCTATCCCACACTTCCAGCAAGTTCAATGTTAACGGTGATGCCCACTGGGAAAGCCCTCTTAAGGGACCCTGAATCCAAGGTGCTCCTGCCAGATTTGTCCCCGCCATTGACATTTCTACTTGAACCCATAGATTTTTCTGTGCGTCGTGGCACCAGTTCAGAATCCGAACTAGGGTCATAGCCTTATAATATGATGCTATATCTGGTAATTCCAGGCCCCCTTCAGCCTTATTCCTTTGCAGGATATCATAGGCCAATCTAGGTCTTCTATCATTCCATACAAAGGCCACGAACAACCTATGCACCTGTCTGAAGAGAGTCTCCGGCAACCTAATTGGCACAGTGTGCAGTACATAAATTATTCTGGGTAATATGCTCATTTTTTAGCACTAATTCTCCCAAACCAAGTTAAATATTGGCCCTTCCATTTTTTTAACTCTTCCGTTATTTCTCTCAGTAATGAGCCGTAATTGAGTTTGTATAATAAATTGTGAAGAATTTCCTTCGCGCTGGTATAATATATGTATATGTATAATAGCTTCTGGTCTGCACTAATATGTACCCCCAAGTACACCTAAGACTCTCTATTCCAGACAAATGGGTACGTACATCTCAATGACCTTTCCATTACTGCCGGAACATGACTAGGAAGGATAATCGACTTCTCAGGGTTAATTTTAAAATTGGATACAATACCAAATTTTTGTACTTCCACCATAAGTGCAGCTATAGATGTCTGTGGGGCGGAGAGAAAAAAAAGGAGATCATCCGCATATGCTGCTACCTTATGTTCCACAGTACCAATGCACGTCCCGGTTATCTCCCTGTTGTTCCTAATTTTACTTAGGAATGGCTCCATTATTATTGGGAATATCAAAGGGGATAACGGCACCCTTGCCTAGTGCCATTTCGTATGTTAAAGCAGTCTGATAATATGCCATTTACCTTGATCCTTGCTCTTGGTTCTGCATACAGGGACATAATCCATCCCATCATTCCTTCCCCCAGGCCTGCCCTCCTCAAAACTTCTCTCATAAAGCCCCAATTCACTCTGTCAAACGCCTTTTTGGCATCCATTGACAGCATGATCCTTGGGGCTCTATCCGGGCCAGACCGCATCCAGTGAAGAACGTGGACTGCACGAATAGTATTGTCCCTCGCCTCACGTCCCCTCATGAACCCCGTCTGGTCCGGATAAACTAAGTCTCCAATACACTCTTGAAGCCTCAAGGCCAGGATCTTTGCTAACAGTTTCATGTCCGAGTTGAGTAGAGAGATAGGCCTGTAATTTGCACAAATTTGAGGGTCCTTCCCACCTTTTGGCAGTACCGTTATGTACGCCAAAAGGGCCTCTGGCGGTAGTGGATTAGAGGCACTAATTGAGTTAAAATAGTTACAGAGTGGTGTTACTAATACTGGAAGAAATTTTTTATAATATAAAATTTGTCAACCCGTCAGGCCCTGGGCTCTTTCCCAGTGGTTGGTTTGCTATCACTCTACTCAACTCCTCTACTGTGATTGGACGCTCAATTTCATCTATGATTGTTTTAGGTAACACGGTTATAGAGGCTTCTTCAATATAGTCCCTTATCTCCTTCCTACCATGTCTCTCTCCATCCCCTATTTCCCATGGATCTGTCTTGGAAGTATTATATAGCGCCTCATAAAATTTACCAAATTCTGCTGCTATGGCTTTCGTTTCAATCACCTTCTTACCTTGAACTAATAGGCTGTGAACATGTCTAGAGTCTTGTTGTTTTTTAAGTTGTTTAGCCAATAGCCGTCCACACTTATTTCCCTGTTCATATGCCCTATTCGCAAAAAACCTGGTTTTATTTTTTACTCTTCGCTCTATGCACTGAGAGAGCTCCGCTCGTTAGCTCTCCAAGTGCCTGCTGTCCACAGGGTCAAGATTTTTCTTATGCTTCACCTCCAAAACATTAATCTTCTCTAATAGTTCGTTTATCTCTCTTTTACCTTTTTTCTTTATATATGATCCATAGGCTATCAAGTCCCCTCTAATAACTGTTTTATGGGCCTCCCACACCACTTGATCTGACACTTCCTCTGTCTTATTTATTTCAAAATATTCTTTTATTTTAATACCTAATTTCTCCACTCTTTCCTCCTTGTCCAGCAATGACTCATTCAGGCACCACGTTCGTTCTAAATGACCCATTTGAATTGGGCAGAGGGTCAGGGTTATTGGGGCATGGTCTGACATAGTTATAGATTCAATTGTACTCGCAAGGATGTTCTCTAAGTAAAATTGGTCCACCAAAAAAAGGTCCAGCCGTGAGTACATGTCATGTGTTTTAGAGTAGTAACTAAAGTCCTTAATTCCTGTATGCAGTACCCGCCAGCTGTCTACAAGGTGTTGGGAATGTAAAATTTGCTTAACCTGTTTTATGGCTCTGAAAGACAGGGCAGTTCTACCCGTTGATGTGTCCATACTTGGATCCAGCACCATATTGAAATCCCCGCCCACCATTAAACATCCTTCTCTAAATTCTTCCAATTTTCTAAATGTTTTCACCAAAAATTTAACAGACCCTTCATTAGGTGCATATATCGATGCAAATGTATATCGTACGCCATGCAGTGTACCCTTCACAAATAGAAAACGTCCCTCTGGATCACTTTGCAGGGTCTCCGTTTTCCATGGGCACGACTTCTTGAAAGCAATTGTGACCCCTCTTGCCCTTGCAATTGGTGACACTGCATGGTACCATTGGTTCATTATGTTCTGGGGTAAACTGGGGATAGAACTACCCCTAAAGTGGGGCTCTTGTAAGTAGACAACATCAGCCCCATGATGTTGCAATTCCACCCAGAGACGCCTTCTCTTATTCGGTGAGCGCAATCCCCTTACATTATAGGACAACATTTTCAATATGGCAGTCATGTTTTTAAATTATCCTCAGGACTCCCCATACCAGTCCCTTGATATTTTCCCCTTGACCCTGTTCTCTGTCTTCCTTTCTGCTGATCCTACCTACCCCATTACCACTATAGCACCCAACATTAAACACAAAATCACAAAAAAAGAAAAACAACTCTTCATATATACCATAAAGATAAACCTTACATAAACCTCTTTCACACCAAAAACCTCCCCCTTGGAGTATATATATATAAATCGGGGAGGAGGCCTGTGCAAATAAACACCTCTTATGCACCGGTCACCTCCCTTCCCTGCTTTTAGCAGGTTAACTAATCCCCTCAATCGGGGCTGACCTATTGACCAAAAAAAGTCCCCATTTCCCACCACACACCCTCATTTGTTCCCCCCTCCTTCCGGGTATTGCTTGCAATTCCATTCCTAGGTGGAGATAAAAAAAAAAAAACACACTTCATTTCTATACGGATCCCCTCTCTACTCAGTCTTTTTTTTTTTTCCAACTATCTGGGTCTTCTTTGGGCCATGCCCGTATTAGCCTTTGCCGGTACTTCTTGCCACTGTTCAGACCGCTGTAAGGGTGGCAAAAAAAACTTATTCTCCAGTCTGTAAAGTCCACCATAAGGACGTCCAATTCCCCCACAAACGTCTTTAGTTCATAATGTAGCTGTTCTCCCATTACTGGAGGCTGTCAGACCAAATGGGTACCCCCACCGATATTTAATCTCCGCCGTCCGAAGGGATTCTAGCAGGGGTCGGATTGCCCATCGCTTAAAAAGAGTCCGGCCTGATATGTCTGGGTACAGTGCTATATTTAAACCTTTAAACATGATCGTAGGCTTGCTACGGGCCATCCTCATTATGTTCTCTTTTACTGCATACTTATGCACTTTACAGATAACATCTCTGGATGCCTCAGCCTTTGTACTGTGGGATGGAACCCGATGTATCCGGTCTATATCTATGGCGTCCGATGCTTGGTCCCCCACAATCTGTCCAAAAATTTTTTGTGTTATAGGAACTAATTCTGACGTTGGAATTGATTCAGGCAGTCCTTTTATGCGAATGTTTTGTCTTCTGTCCCTGTTTTCATACTCATCCAGCTGGTCCCTATAGGAATTTAGTACCTCCTCATACTTTTTAATGGTTCCTGAACATCCGCCCTGCATGTACTATGGTCTCCTGTTCGTTTTCCACTTTCTCTACTCTAAACCCCAAGTCCCTGATGTCCTCCTTTAAACTTTCCTCGACTTGCAAGCATGACTGTTCCACCGCGCTAATTAGTTGTTGAATGTCATTCTTGGTAGGGAGGGCCCTCAATAGTTCCCAGATGTCCCTCTCCGAGTCCGCCCTCTGTCCATCCGGTCCCTGAAACCTCCTGTCCCCATTTTGGGGGCTCGTCTGGTCAAACATTAAAGTCTGGTTATATTCAAGCAAGCGCTGACCCGAGTCTGCTTATGTTGCTGTTTGGGAACTCTGTATAGGAACTTGATCTGTATTAGAGATTGGGGCTTCCCCTCCTATCGCCAACACAGTCTCTGCACCTTGTATAGCCTTTGATGTCCCCCCATTAGCCTCCAAATGGTTCAGTGCACCTTGGTCCTGTGCTATAGAACCCTGTTTGTCAATGTCCGCTAAAGGGTATCCCACACCAGGGTTTAATTGCCCCTGTTCCTCGGCCCCCACTTCCTCCCTATTCTTCCTGGGGCTCCATCCACCACCCGGGGAGCTTTGTTCAGGGGTTTTCCTCTCCCTACCTGCTGTAGGTGATCTCTTACCATGCACAGCGGGACCTTCTCCTATTGCCTGGGCATCCGGTTTCTTTGTCGGGACCCCCCGCTCCATTCTCTCTATGCCGCTAGTGGCGGGGGGGGTCCCCCTAAATTCCATACCAGGCCCTTCAGGTCTGGTATGGATATTAAGGGGAACCCCCGGCCAAAAATTTTTAAAAAATGGCGTGGGGTCCCCCTCAAAATCTATACCAGACCCTTCAGGTTTGGTATGGATTTTAAGGAGAACCCCGTGCCAAAATTTAAAAAAAAAACGGTGTGGGGTCTCCCCAAATATCCATACCAGACCCTTATCCGAGCACGCAACCTGACAGGCCGCAGGAAAAGGGGGGGGACGAGAGAGCGCCCCCCCTCCTGAACCGTACCAGGCCACATGCCGTCAACATTGGGAGGTTGCTTTGGGGTAGCCCTCCAAAACACCTTGTCCCCATGTTGATGAGGACAAGGGCCTCATCCCCACAACCCCGGCCGGTGGTTGTGGGGGTCTGCGGGCGGGGGGGCTTATCGGAATCTGGAAGTCCCCTTTAACAAGGGGACCTCCAGATCCCAGGCTTCCCCCCTGTGTAAAATGGTAAGGGGGTACCCCTACCATTTTACTAAAAAACTGTCAAAAATTTAAAAAATGACAAGAGACAGTTTTTGACAATTTCTTTATTTAAATGCTTCTTCTTTCTTCTATCTTCTTTCTTCTATATTCTATCTTCCTTCGGTTCCTTCCTCCATCTTCTTCTGGTTCTTCTGCTTCTTCTGCTTCTTCCTCCGGTGTTCTCGTCCGGCATCTTCCTCCGCGTCATCAGCGTCTTCTTCCTGTCTTCTCCTTCTTCTCTTCATCTTCTTGTCTTCTTCTTCTTTTCGGGCCGCTCCGCATCCATGATGGCATGGAGGGAGGCTCCCACTGTGTGATGCTTCTCCTCTTCTGACAGTTCTTAAATAACGGGGGGCGGAGCCACCCGGTGACCCCGCCCCCCTCTGATGGACGGGGACTTGACAGGGACTTCCCAGTGGCATTCCCTGTGATGTCAGAAGGGGGCAGGGTTTATGTAACTGGTGACCCCGCCCCCTCTGACATCACAGGGAATGCCACAGGGAAGTCCCCGTGCGTCAGAGGGGGCGGGGTCACTGAGTGGCCCCGCCCCCTGTTATTTAAGAACCGTCAGAAGAGGAGAAGCGCCACACAACGGGAGCCTCCCTCCATGCCATCATGGATGCGGAGCGGGCCGAAAAGAAGATGAAGACAAGAAGATGAAGAGAAGAAGATGAAGAGAGAAGCATCAAACAGCGGGAGCCTCCCTCCATGCCATCATGGATGCGGAGCGGCCTGAGGAGATGAAGGGAAAATGACGCCGACGCCGTGGAGGAAGATGCCGGACGAGAACACCAGAGGAAGAGCCAGAAGAACTAGAAGAACCAGAAGAAGAAGTAGATGGAGGAAGAAACCGAAGGAAAATAGAAGATAGAAGAAAGAAGAAAGACGAAAGAAGATAGAAGAAAGAAGAAGCATTTAAATAAAGGAATTGTCAAAAACTGTCTCTTGTCATTTTTAACATTTTTGACAGTTTTTTAGTGAAATGGTAAGGGTAAAAGTACCCCCTTACCATTTCACACAGGGGGGAGGGCCGGGATCTGGGGGTCCCCTTGTTAAAGGGGGCTTCCAGATTCCGATAAGCCCCCTGCCCACAGACCTCAACAACCACCGGCCAGGGTTGTGGGGATTAGGTCCTTGTCCTCATCAACATGGGGACAAGGTGTTTTGGGGGGCTACCCCAAAGCACCCTCCCAATGTTGAAGGCATGTGGCCTGGTACAGTTCAGGAGGGGGATGGCTCTCTTGTCCCCCCCTCTTTTCCTGCGGCCTGCCAGGTTGCATGCTCGGATAAGGGTCTGGTATGGATTTTTAGGGGGACCCCACGCCACTTTTTTAAAAAAATGTTGGCGTGGGTTTCCCCCTAAAATCCATACCAGACCTGAAGGGTCTGGTATAGATTTGGAGGGGGACCCCACGCCATTTTTTTTTTGGCCGGGGTTCCCCTTAATATCCATACCAGACCTGAAGGGCCTGGTATGAAATTTAGGGGGGACCCCCCCACGTCATTTTTTAAAAAATTTTGGTTAGGGGGTCCCCTGTGGGGAATTCCCATGCCGTTTTTATCGGGGGCTGACCTATTGACCAAAAAAAGTCCCCATTTCCCACCACACACCCTCATTTGTTCCCCCCTCCTTCCGGGTATTGCTTGCAATTCCATTCCTAGGTGGAGATAAAAAAAAAAAAACACACTTCATTTCTATACGGATCCCCTCTCTACTCAGTCTTTTTTTTTTTTCCAACTATCTGGGTCTTCTTTGGGCCATGCCCGTATTAGCCTTTGCCGGTACTTCTTGCCACTGTTCAGACCGCTGTAAGGGTGGCAAAAAAAACTTATTCTCCAGTCTGTAAAGTCCACCATAAGGACGTCCAATTCCCCCACAAACGTCTTTAGTTCATAATGTAGCTGTTCTCCCATTACTGGAGGCTGTCAGACCAAATGGGTACCCCCACCGATATTTAATCTCCGCCGTCCGAAGGGATTCTAGCAGGGGTCGGATTGCCCATCGCTTAAAAAGAGTCCGGCCTGATATGTCTGGGTACAGTGCTATATTTAAACCTTTAAACATGATCGTAGGCTTGCTACGGGCCATCCTCATTATGTTCTCTTTTACTGCATACTTATGCACTTTACAGATAACATCTCTGGATGCCTCAGCCTTTGTACTGTGGGATGGAACCCGATGTATCCGGTCTATATCTATGGCGTCCGATGCTTGGTCCCCCACAATCTGTCCAAAAATTTTTTGTGTTATAGGAACTAATTCTGACGTTGGAATTGATTCAGGCAGTCCTTTTATGCGAATGTTTTGTCTTCTGTCCCTGTTTTCATACTCATCCAGCTGGTCCCTATAGGAATTTAGTACCTCCTCATACTTTTTAATGGTTCCTGAACATCCGCCCTGCATGTACTATGGTCTCCTGTTCGTTTTCCACTTTCTCTACTCTAAACCCCAAGTCCCTGATGTCCTCCTTTAAACTTTCCTCGACTTGCAAGCATGACTGTTCCACCGCGCTAATTAGTTGTTGAATGTCATTCTTGGTAGGGAGGGCCCTCAATAGTTCCCAGATGTCCCTCTCCGAGTCCGCCCTCTGTCCATCCGGTCCCTGAAACCTCCTGTCCCCATTTTGGGGGCTCGTCTGGTCAAACATTAAAGTCTGGTTATATTCAAGCAAGCGCTGACCCGAGTCTGCTTATGTTGCTGTTTGGGAACTCTGTATAGGAACTTGATCTGTATTAGAGATTGGGGCTTCCCCTCCTATCGCCAACACAGTCTCTGCACCTTGTATAGCCTTTGATGTCCCCCCATTAGCCTCCAAATGGTTCAGTGCACCTTGGTCCTGTGCTATAGAACCCTGTTTGTCAATGTCCGCTAAAGGGTATCCCACACCAGGGTTTAATTGCCCCTGTTCCTCGGCCCCCACTTCCTCCCTATTCTTCCTGGGGCTCCATCCACCACCCGGGGAGCTTTGTTCAGGGGTTTTCCTCTCCCTACCTGCTGTAGGTGATCTCTTACCATGCACAGCGGGACCTTCTCCTATTGCCTGGGCATCCGGTTTCTTTGTCGGGACCCCCCGCTCCATTCTCTCTATGCCGCTAGTGGCGTTGGCTCCACTGCGCTTCCTTGCGTCCTGTCTCCCCATTTGTCATCCCTCTCCATACTCGGCGGCACGGGGTGACAAGTAGGCTCGGATGCCATCCATTGAGCTCCGTCCCCTTCCCGCTGGCTGTAGAGCAGCTTGTCTGCGAGTCGTCATCTTCAACTGGGCAGCCGCTCAGCTGGATGCTTGTAGAGTCAGCTTGTGGAGTCCGCCCCGGATACGGGGGGGAAGATGGAGTACTCGATCGAACACGCTAGTTCAGCTAGTTGCTTGTCAAGTCAGCTGTGAATTCAGCCTAGCTGTAAGGGGAATAGAGCGTTCTCTCACACACGCTAATCCTCAGCTCAGATGGTTGCTTGTGGGATCAGCCCGGGAATACGGAGGGGGGTGGAGCACTCACTCACACACGCTCACTCATCTCCATCACCAGCTCAGATAGTTTCACTGTAGTGTAGTGAGACCGTGTCATTCATACATACATTAGTGTGGAGTAGGGACAACTCATATAGTTTCAGTGTAGTGTAGTGAGACCATGTCAGTAATATTGACATTATTGTATAGCTAGACTAGGGACAGTTCAGACAGCGTCAGTGTAGTGACAGTTGAACACCGTCTATTTGATTGCATTACTGCCAGTTTAACGCCATATCATTTTGTGTGCATTACTGACAGTTTAACGCCACACTGTTTTGCGTGCGTTACTGCCAGTTTAACGCCATACAGTTTTGCATGCATTACTGCCAGTTTAACGCCATATAATTCTGTGTGCGTTACTGCCAGTTTACTAAGGCAGCCATAACTGCTTGTGACTGATGACACGGTCAATCTGTCAAGCTGGAGGGAAAAGAGTGACTGGCCGACATAAAAGATCACATTTTTCCAAAATCCTGTTTCATAAGAAGTTTCCCCCTGTGGACCACTTGTTCTTCTCATTCTGGGGTCCTTAAAGTTGAATTATTAATCCCAGCTATACTGGGCCAGAACTAGGGTGGAATCAGTGAGTTGCACAGACCCAGCAAGTGTCCTGAGTAGGGTTGAGCTTCAAATTCGAGTCAAACTCATGTTCGAGTCGAACATCGGCTATTCGCCAGTTCGCCGAACAGCGAACAATTTGGGGTGTTTGCGGCAAATTCGAATGCCGCGGAACACCCTTTAAAAGTCTATGGGAGAAATCAAAAGTGCTAATTTTAAAGGCTTATATGCATGGTATTGTCATAAAAAGTGTTTGGGGACCTGGGTCCTGCCCCAGGGGACATGGATCAATGCAAAAAAAAGTTTTAAAAACTGTGTTTTTTTCGGGAGCAGTGATTTTAATAATGCTTAAAGTGAAACAATAAAAGTGTAATATCCCTTTAAAGTTAGTACCTGGGGGTGTCTATAGTATGCCTGTAAAGGGGCGCATGTTTCCCATGTTTAGAACAGTCTGACAGCAAAATGACATTTCAAAGTAAAAAAGAGTCATGTAAAACTACTTGCGGGGGGGGGGGTCCCCCTAAATTCCATACCAGGCCCTTCAGGTCTGGTATGGATATTAAGGGGAACCCCCGGCCAAAAATTTTTTAAAAAATGGCGTGGGGTCCCCCTCAAAATCTATACCAGACCCTTCAGGTTTGGTATGGATTTTAAGGAGAACCCCGTGCCAAAATTTAAAAAAAAAACGGTGTGGGGTCTCCCCAAATATCCATACCAGACCCTTATCCGAGCACGCAACCTGACAGGCCGCAGGAAAAGGGGGGGGACGAGAGAGCGCCCCCCCTCCTGAACCGTACCAGGCCACATGCCGTCAACATTGGGAGGTTGCTTTGGGGTAGCCCTCCAAAACACCTTGTCCCCATGTTGATGAGGACAAGGGCCTCATCCCCACAACCCCGGCCGGTGGTTGTGGGGGTCTGCGGGCGGGGGGGCTTATCGGAATCTGGAAGCCCCCTTTAACAAGGGGACCTCCAGATCCCAGGCTTCCCCCCTGTGTAAAATGGTAAGGGGGTACCCCTACCATTTTACTAAAAAACTGTCAAAAATTTAAAAAATGACAAGAGACAGTTTTTGACAATTTCTTTATTTAAATGCTTCTTCTTTCTTCTATCTTCTTTCTTCTATATTCTATCTTCCTTCGGTTCCTTCCTCCATCTTCTTCTGGTTCTTCTGCTTCTTCTGCTTCTTCCTCCGGTGTTCTCGTCCGGCATCTTCCTCCGCGTCATCAGCGTCTTCTTCCTGTCTTCTCCTTCTTCTCTTCATCTTCTTGTCTTCTTCTTCTTTTCGGGCCGCTCCGCATCCATGATGGCATGGAGGGAGGCTCCCACTGTGTGATGCTTCTCCTCTTCTGACAGTTCTTAAATAACGGGGGGCGGAGCCACCCGGTGACCCCGCCCCCCTCTGATGGACGGGGACTTGACAGGGACTTCCCAGTGGCATTCCCTGTGATGTCAGAAGGGGGCAGGGTTTATGTAACTGGTGACCCCGCCCCCTCTGACATCACAGGGAATGCCACAGGGAAGTCCCCGTGCGTCAGAGGGGGCGGGGTCACTGAGTGGCCCCGCCCCCTGTTATTTAAGAACCGTCAGAAGAGGAGAAGCGCCACACAACGGGAGCCTCCCTCCATGCCATCATGGATGCGGAGCGGGCCGAAAAGAAGATGAAGACAAGAAGATGAAGAGAAGAAGATGAAGAGAGAAGCATCAAACAGCGGGAGCCTCCCTCCATGCCATCATGGATGCGGAGCGGCCTGAGGAGATGAAGGGAAAATGACGCCGACGCCGTGGAGGAAGATGCCGGACGAGAACACCAGAGGAAGAGCCAGAAGAACTAGAAGAACCAGAAGAAGAAGTAGATGGAGGAAGAAACCGAAGGAAAATAGAAGATAGAAGAAAGAAGAAAGACGAAAGAAGATAGAAGAAAGAAGAAGCATTTAAATAAAGGAATTGTCAAAAACTGTCTCTTGTCATTTTTAACATTTTTGACAGTTTTTTAGTGAAATGGTAAGGGTAAAAGTACCCCCTTACCATTTCACACAGGGGGGAGGGCCGGGATCTGGGGGTCCCCTTGTTAAAGGGGGCTTCCAGATTCCGATAAGCCCCCTGCCCACAGACCTCAACAACCACCGGCCAGGGTTGTGGGGATTAGGTCCTTGTCCTCATCAACATGGGGACAAGGTGTTTTGGGGGGCTACCCCAAAGCACCCTCCCAATGTTGAAGGCATGTGGCCTGGTACAGTTCAGGAGGGGGATGGCTCTCTTGTCCCCCCCTCTTTTCCTGCGGCCTGCCAGGTTGCATGCTCGGATAAGGGTCTGGTATGGATTTTTAGGGGGACCCCACGCCACTTTTTTAAAAAAATGTTGGCGTGGGTTTCCCCCTAAAATCCATACCAGACCTGAAGGGTCTGGTATAGATTTGGAGGGGGACCCCACGCCATTTTTTTTTTGGCCGGGGTTCCCCTTAATATCCATACCAGACCTGAAGGGCCTGGTATGAAATTTAGGGGGGACCCCCCCACGTCATTTTTTAAAAAATTTTGGTTAGGGGGTCCCCTGTGGGGAATTCCCATGCCGTTTTTATCAGTGAACTTCTATGTGTATTGTTGGACCGGCAATTCATTAATAGCTGTGAGTAGTTTTAAATGACTTTTTTTCCTTTGAAATGTCATTTTGCTGTCAGACTGTTCTAAAAACGGGAAACATGCGCCCCTTTACAGGCATACTATAGACACCCCCCAGGTACGAAATTTAAAGGGATATTACACTTTTATTGTTTCACTTTAAGCATTATTAAAATCACTGCTCCCGAACAAACGGCCATTTTTAAAACTTTTTTTTGCATTGATCCATGACCCCTGGGGCAGGACCCAGGTCCCCAAACACTTTTTATGACAATACCATGCATATAAGCCTTTAAAATTAGCACTTTTGATTATTCATGTTCGTGTCCTATAGACTTTAACGATGTTCGCGTGTTCAAACTAATTTTTTGCCTGTTCGCATGTCCTGGTGCGAACCGAACAGGGGGGTGTTCGGCTCATCCCTAGTCCTTTTTTTTTAATAATCAAAAATTTTATTGTTTATTTCATTTATATACACACCATTTATATACACACCATTTATACAACATTCTATACCCCTTTGTTCAAACAATAGAAACATACTACACATTACATCCTACATCACCTACCCCCGTTTTCCCCCCTGTCCCAGTGGCCGACATTTACATATGCGAGGGTAAAAAAAAAAAAAAAAAAAAAATTAAAAAATGGTACCCACCCCACCGTGTTTATCGTGCTTATGTTTATAGAGTGTTAAAAAAAAAAAAAAAAAAAAAAAAATAATTTTCTCTTTTCTCTCCTTTTTTTTTTCCCTTTTTTCCCCCTTTCTTTTTAAATACTTCCCCCTTATTCTAAATGGTGTCTTAGTCCCCTCCATTCCTTGTTATATATTGTGTGCAGAGAAAAAATAAATAATTAAATAAGTAAATAACAAAAATAAATAAATAAATAACGAGATAAATAAATAAATAAATGGTACCCACCCCACCGTGTTTATCGTGCTTATATTATAAAGTGTTTAAAAATAAAATTATAAATAAGTTCCCCCTTCATCCCTAGTCCTGAGCTGTAAATGCAGCATCCTTAGTAACCTGGTCTGCTTCCATGTGTGAATTTTAATGTTAGTATGGTTACCTCAGCAAGTACCAGGAAGGCTGAAAACAGCCAATCAAATTAACTTCTGGCCCTTCAAATGGAACCAAAAACTCTCTATATCTTGACTATCTATATAAATATATACTCTTTTTATAGCTCACAGGCTTTGCTAAAACATGGAGCTCTGCTTCTTGAGCTGGGGAAAAATGATCCAATGACTCTGAATACAGACTATCTTTCTGGGTGATAAACGTCATACTCAGTATGGGTATTGCCTTCCTCGGTATAAAACCGGGATCAAATCTACAAAAGATTAAATATCTGGGTCTTCAGGGAGTGTGTCATGCATTGGGCTCACAGCAGCTGATTCCTATGTCATCAATTTAACATATGTGGTTTTCCTTTGTCTCCAGCCTCCTCCAATAGAGGCAATAACGTGGCTGGATTCAAATGTACGCATTTTTCATTGTTAGATTTGTACATAAACAAACAAAACAAATTCATATTTGGAACCTTTCATTAGACAAACATTTAGTTAGCTGTATATTTGCTGCGCAGAATGTGGGATCATTAAAAATGTATTGCGGCAGGGTGTGTTGACTTGATGTGATGGGTCTGTTATATTTCAATTTTATTTATTATTACTCTCACATAATGGACCACACATCAAGTTATTATCAGACGTTTAGATTTCATTTTTGTAGAAAAACTTCTTATGTATCCCATCTACCTTGGCTTTGTTAAATATTATGGCAGCTGTATTCCAATTAACAACCTCATCTTAATCATTTTTTGTCTCAATAAAGGTTTATTGTATAAATGTAATATTACAAAATCGTTATCTTAATCTAAACTAATCCAATTTTACAAATTTCCCCAATAACCTGGATTTCATTTCCAACCAAAGGTTGTCTAAACTAGTTACAACATATCTATATTATTAATAAAATTGTTAAACTCATATCAGAAATATATACTCAAGTGATTATCTCAAGATCACATCTTAATTCTAATATATATCCACAGATATATACATTTTCCACTATGAAGGGATATTCAATTTGTGTAATACACGGTTAAATGTAACCTTTATTTTACCATGTTTGGAAAAAAGATTAAAAAATAATTGTGATCACATAATTATGATGTTTATCATTAGATTAATGAACCTGGCACATTTTGTTATAAATGTTTTGTCTAAAAAACTGAAATTGGCATGGTTCCCTTCTAGTTTATGACTGATCCCTAATCCCAGCTACATTCTTTCATGAGAACCCAAAGAGGGGGTCACATCTGCATACATGATACACACAAGAGATAGAACTAAAGGTTCCAGCATTCACACACATACACGAATATCTCTCTAAAATCGCCTATATTTTCCCATTTGAACACAACACATGCATATCATTTTCTCACTTTCTTTTAACTCTATTTAATATTACCCTGCTTAAATTCTGCTTTCCTTATGTTGTTCTGATATCCTTTGCATTCCATGTATTGTAATCCCATACTTTGCATAATCTAGCTTCTATGATCAGAGGGACAGCCATAGTGCTCATCCCATCTCCCCTCTCTGACAACATATAAAATATTCTGTTTTAACTCTCATTTCTCTGTTTTGACTTTACTAGTTGTAGTGCCTGACCCCAAATTTATCCCACAACTTAACATCAAAATGTCCCTTTCTGTCTAGTGTTAATTGTCACCCTTGATCCATCCTGCTCACATAGCTGTTTAGCTGTTTACTCTGCATGATTCTTAGTCCCTGTGGACTTGTGGTGGTAACCCAGTTATCCATTGTGGATCCCTGTCCACTTTAACCATTAATCTAGGGGCTCAGTAAAGGGGGAACCGCACCTTTGGTTCATATATTTTATGGCGCTCCTTTTGGGCTGGGCATTTTTGAGGGTCTCTTACCCTTTGTTCCCTTACTTAATTTAATGCCCATAATCACTGGCTAGTCTTCTCTCTTTTCTACTTGTCCCTATACCCTCTTGCCTCTAAACTACTTTATCTAGCAGATGTGTACTACATATACCTGTGAACAGCACTATTCTTCCCTTTTCTTATCTATAACACTCTGATGGACAGTAGACAGGGACAACATAACATATAACCACCAATCAATGCAGTTCGATTAAGGGGAGTAAAATAGGTACCCTTTGTCCCGAAAATACCTTACCGATCAAGGAAGTCTGATAACTCAAATAAGGCTTACTTCAGCCGGCTGATTATCAGAAATTCCTGGATCGTATTAAGCTCCTCTCAGGGTCACTTGTAAATCCCCTCCTAGACAAAGCTCGCCATCTGACATGGAAAAGTATAGATAGGCAACTCCTATCCTCATATTGATTAGTGATTCCAAATGAATAATAACTACTGCAGTAGGTAACAGACACCAAAGATACACTCTGCATCTTTCCACATAACTGTTCTGCTTAAGTATGACGCAATTGAAGGTTTTTGTACACATGATTACGTAGGTTTTACATAATATTAATATTACAATTGTACGTTTATGGTAACAAGGGGCGTAACATAGGCAGACTAATTCTAATCAGGACTTGAAAGAATACAAACATGTAATGAAAACATTAATAGTGCCATTTGCACAGTGAGGGCAGTGTGCAATACATACAAATTAGAATACAATTATATACAGAACTTACAAATTTCCTTTACAACACCAACCATTTGGGTACCACATGACTAACAAAGCATTTCACGTCCAACCACTCAGCCCATTGGCAAGAGCACCTAAAAGCCACACAAAAGGGGCACAAATCTGTTTCTCCTCCTCCTTACCCACTTCAGTCTACCCCTGCGATACTTAGGAGTCATTACCTTTCAGCAGCCTCCACTGATAGAGATGATGGTATAGCACAGGGTGTCCCAGGTCCTAGCAGCACATCTGCCAGCAGCACACCACCAGATTGTAGCTGGCAAATTTCCCTGCCCCATCTGCTGCAGTGGGAAAAAAAATACAGTCCCTGCCACCCACATGCCCAGCATCTGAATGCAAGCTTGTCAAAGCTGTTGGCTCTCCAACTTCTGCCTTTCAGCCTGGTGGATTCTGCCCCCTTCCGTAAATTCGCACAATGTGCTGTACCACAATGGCAGGTTCCCAGTCGCTACTACTTTTCATGTAAGGCCGTTCCATCACTCTACCATCACGTGGAAGGGAATGTTCTGGCATCGTTGGGCAAGGCAGTCAGTCATAAAATCCACCTTACAGCTGACACGTGGTTCAGCAAGCATGGGCAGGGATGATATATTTTGTTCACAGCACACTGGGTAACGCTGCTTGCAACTCGAAAGGATGCAGCGTGTTATGCCCCCCACTTCTCCATACAGGTGGGGGTGATGTCAGACCTGTAAGCTCTATCCCCTCCTCCTCCTATGCCACCTCCATGCCCTCCTCTGCAGAATTGTCCTATGAACCTCAGGTACCTGTCATGTACCTGTGTGTATTTGAACTGGGATGTTCCTGGTCCCACAGCTGCAGTCTTACTTGTTGTGCCACAGAAGAGCTCTACAGGAGCTCTGTGGACAATCTACAATCAAAGCAGCCCATAAATAGCAGCACTTCCTATCTCTCAGTGCCGTTTATTTGGACTAGCTTCCTGGGTGTTTTGACTGCCTTTTGACTCTGAATACCGTATTTAAACTTCTGCCTGAATTTCTGACTACTCTCTAGCCTGCTTATTTTGTACTTAACCGCCAGCTCGTGTAAGACCTTTGCCTGCCTGACCACTCTCTGGATTTCAACTGTGTACAGCTTTGCCTGATCTGTTGCTGTCCTGATCTGCCTGACTATGTTTTCGCCTGAATCCTCAGCACACAAGCTCCACTTCGGACACTACCTATCACAGGTACCTTACAGTACCAATTATACCTAAGCGTTCAAAGGGCTATTCTCAGAGCCAGGCTAAAAGGGGCCATGCAGTGCTTCAGCTGGTGTGTTTAGGGGAAAGGAACCACTTTGGAGCAGAGATTCTTGCAGCTCTGCAGGGACAGGCCCAAAGGTGGTTCACATCATGCCAGCTGGAGCCAGGAATGGTGGTGTCCGATAATGGCTCAAACCTCCTGTCTGCACTAAGACAGGGAAAGTTGACACATGTCCAGATTGTCACATGTCCTCAATTTGGTGGTGCAACGTTTCCTAAGTACATACCCAGGGTTGCAAGTTGTACTAAAACAGCCTGATCTGTTGCCGTTCTGATCTGCCTGACTAAGTTTTCGTCTGAATCCTCAGCACACAAGATCCACTTTGGAAACTACCTATCACAGGTACCTTACATTACAAAGGGGCCACAATGGCAGTGGACCCTGCTGAGATTGTTAAGGCAATTTCACGTCAGGGACAATTGATTGGAGCTCATTAACAGCATCTTTCTTCCCTGGACGCCAAGTTAGATGAACTTTGTACTGGGCTTAAATCTTGCTTGCCTGGTCCTGCAACAGTCCAGACTCCTGCTCCAATCCAACCCACCTCTTCTGTACCACCCAAGCTTCCCCTGCCTGAAAAATTTAGTGGTAAAATTGAGGACTGCAGAGGCTTCTTAAATTTTTTTCAAATTTTTGGCTTCTCTCCAAACTGTATTTGGCAAGCCAGATAGAGCTTCTGCAGCTGAGTTCTCACTTTTGGATATACAAGTTACCAGGTCTATGGCACAATATGCTATTGAGTTCCGTACCCTGGCTGCTGAGACTAATTGGGACTCTAGGGCATTACGCAGCCTTCCAAAAAGGTCTTACAGATCGCATCAAGGACGAATTAATCTATAAGGATTCCCCAGAAGACCTTGAGAAATTCATAGAGCTGTGTGTTCGTCTGGATGTCCGGTATCATGAAAGGTGCCAAGAGAGACTCAGAACTCACAAGTTTCCTAGGCCAGCTTACCGTTTGGCCCCTATTTTCAAGCACCACCTCAGCCAGAACTTAAAATCTCAGTTGAATCCCAGGCACCTGAGGAACCTATGGAAGTAAGCCGTCTCCACCTAACTGAGTTGGAGAAACAAAGGAGGCGTGCATTGGGCCTATGCCTGTACTGTGGACTTAAGGACATTTGTTATCTGTCTGCCCTTCCCGTCCAGTAAAAGGCAGAGTCTAACCAGTGTTGGAGGAGCTGGGTTAGACCTTACAGGTATATCCTCCAAGACCAAGATTACCATTCCCGCAATTATCCATTTACGCTTTAAACTTGTCTCCTGTGAGGCTTTTGTGGATTCTGGAGCCGCTGACATATTCTTGGACTACACTTTTTCTAAAGAAAATAAAATCCTATTTGTTCCAAAGTCTAGACCCCTGAACATCACCACCCTCAATATAAAACCCTTGGGAGATGGCATTGTAAAATTTGAGACTACGACTATCACCCTTCAGGTAGGCGTACTCCACAAAGAGGAAGTTGTCTTGTCTAATATTGATTCTCCACTTCTGCTCCTTATCCTTGGTTACCCATGGTTACAACAACATAACCCTTCTTTTGAATGGGAAAATGGAGAACTAACCTCTTGGGGGTCGTTCTGTCATCTAAACTGTTTGTCTCAACCCAAAAGACTTTCTGGTTGTCTATTGGCTTCCCTGGCCATCCCACCTACCTTGCCTCGTGAATACCATGAGTTTGCAAATGTATTTTGTAAGCAAAAGGCAGAGGTTTTACCTCCACATCGTTCTTTTGCTTGCACAATTAATTTGATTCCTGCACTTCTTCCCAAAGGAAGGACCTATCCCCTGTCTTTGCCTGAACAAAAATCCATGGAGGAATACGTGAAAGACAACTTGGAAAGAGGTTTTATCTGACCCACTTCTTCTCCAGTAGGGGCAGGTTTTTTCTTTGTTGAAAAAAAAGATGGGGTCTTCGACCATGCATAGATTATCGAGGGTTAAATCAAATCACTGTAAAAGACTCCTACCCTTTGCCTCTCATTCTTGAACTGTTTGATGTACTTAAGGGACACGTTATCCTCTCTAAGCTGGACCTACGAGGGGGTTATAATCTGATTCGAATTAAAGACGGGGATGAATGGAAGACAGCATTCAACACTCGTAATGGACATTTTGAATATCTGGTTATGCCATTTGGGTTGTGTAACGCCCCTGCTGTCTTCCAACATTTCATGAATGACACTTTTCACAATTTCAGCAACAGTTTTGTGATCATATACTTGGATTTTAATCTTTTCCAAGACTAGAGCACATCTCACATGTAACGCAGGTATTACTGAGAGAAAACCATCTTTACGCCAATATTGAGAAATGCAGTTTCCATCAAAGCCGTATTCCTTTCCTTGGATACATTATAAGTGCTGTCCGTTTCCAAATGGACCCTCAAAAACTTTCCGCTGTCTTGCAATGGCCCCAACCGACCACTTTAAAAGGGCTCCAAAGCTTTCTAGGGTTCGCAAATTACTACAGACGCTTCATCAAAGGTTTTGCCTCCATTGCGGCCCCCCTTACTGCTATGACTAAGAAAGGCAAATTGCAAGGTGTGGTCCTCAGAAGCAGAATCGGCTTTCCAACAATTAAAAGACATGCTCAGCAAGGCTCGAATTCTTCAGCATCCAAATCCCGATCTCCGGTACATAGTTGAGGTTGATGCCTCTGAAATAGGAGCAGGTGCCGTGCTGTCCTAGAGACAGCCTAAGTCCAGAAGAATCCATCCAGTAGCGTTTTTTTCTAGAAAGATTTCTCCAGCGGAGATGAATTACAACGTTGGGAATCAAGAACTACTGGCCATCAAATTGGCAGTGTCTGAATGGCGACATCTTCTAGAAGGGGCTCCCAAGCCTTTTTCTATCCTCACTGACCATCAAAACCTGCTGTAACTTCAGACTGCAAGACATTTGAACTCACGCCAGGCTCAATGGGCTCTGTTTTTCTCCCATTTTAATTTTGTTTTTTCTTATGTTCCTGGGCATAAAAACAAGAAAGCTGATGCTCTTTCCAGAGAGTTTGCTAGCTCTGAAGAAGATTAACCTACCGAGCAGTATATAATCCCACCTCACAAAATTGTCACACAGATCTCTATGGCTCTTTCCCAACAGTTACAATAAACCCAGAATCGTGTTCCCCAAGGCTTGAAGATACCACCAGGTCGCCTGTTCATAGCCCCTAGCCTCAGAAAATCTGTACTCCTCTGGGCTCATGATTGTGAGTTATTAGGTCATCCTGGTGTCACCATCACTCTTAAGACCTTGCAACGTCATGTCTGGTGGCCTCATAAGAAAAGGGATGTTACTGACTATGTGGCTGCCTGTCCAACTTGTGCTGCTAATAAAGTACCTCGCACATTGCCTACTGAACTGTTACAACCACTTCCGGCACCTCACCAGCCTTGGACCCATTTGACTATGGACTTCATTACAGACTTGATAAAACGGAGAAAGGGTGGGACTTTATATGAAACATACATCCCTGGAGTAGGGATGAGCTTTGAGTTCGAGTCGAACTCATGTTCGACTCGAACATTGGCTGTTCGCAAGTTCGCCGAACAGCGAACAATTTGGGGTGGTCGCGGCAAATTCGAATGTCGCAGAACACCCTTTAAAAGTCTATGGGAGAAATCAAAAGTGCTAATTTTAAAGGCTAATATGCAAGTTATTGTCATAAAAAGTGTTTGGGGCCTGTAAAGGGGCGCATGTTTCCTGTGTTTAGAACAGTCTGACAGCAAAATGACATTTCGAAGGAAAAAAAGCCATTTAAAACTACCCGCGGCTATTGCATTGCCGACAATACACATAGAAGTTCATTGATAAAAAACGGCATGGGAATTCCCCACAGGGCAACCCCAAACCAAAATTGAAAAAAAAAAGATGTGGGGGTCCCCCTAAATTCCATACTAGGCCCTTTAGGTCTGGTATGGATATTAAGGGGAACCCCGGCCAAAATTTAAAAAAAAAATGACGTGGGGTTCCCCCTAAATTCCATACCAGACCCTTCAGGTCTGGTATGGATTTTAAGGGGAACCCCGCACCAAAAAAAAAAAAAACGGCGTGGGGTCCCCCCAAAAATCCATACCAGACCCTTATCCGAGCACGCAACCTGGCAGGCCGCAGGAAAAGAGGGGGGACGAGAGTGCGGCCCCCCCCCCTCCTGAACCGTACCAGGCCACATGCCCTCAACATTGGGAGGGTGCTTTGGGGTAGCCCCCCAAAACACCTTGTCCCCATGTTGATGAGGACAAGGGCCTCATCCCCACAACCCTGGCCGGTGGTTGTGGGGGTCTGCGGGCGGGGGGCTTATCGTTCATATTTTATAATATTATCAATTGCCATATTTATTAATTGGATTGTACCAGCAATATTAGTTACACTTTCTACCAGGGAGACACGCTTCAACGAAAGTGTTTTTTTTTTTTTACCATGTGTACAATATGAACTGACTGTGAAACTAGTATATTATGCAATCATTATCACTGCTATATTTTATATGTCCTAATGTATCTGTTTTTTTATTATGGTTTACATTGTGAACTTACTATGTTAGTATTTTACCATGTGAATACTATTATTGCCATATACTTTTTACAATCAGTGATCGCCAAATGCTTGTTTTACAATGTTATTTATGTTCATGGCTTTAGTATACCCAGTATTGTCCACTTTCATGCACATCGTGATATCTTGAGGGATGTATGTTTCATATAAAGTCCCACTCTTTCTCTGTTTTATCAAATCATTGGGGATGGAGGCGCCTGGCGGTATATGCCTTGCGCTCTCATTTAAAGTCCCATTTAGCTGTTTTAGGTTTTTAAGTTTTTATTTTTATTTTTGTTTTCATTACAGACTTACCCAAGTCTGAGGGCATGACTGCTATATGAGTCATAGTGGATGCTTTTCCAAAATGTGTCATTTTGTGCCACTCCCGGGATTACCTACAGCAGAAGCACTGTCTACCCTCTTCCTTTCCCATATTGGCTATCACCCTCAGACTTTTCCCCTACTTCAGCCTTCTTCTGGTGTACCAGCAGCAGATCTGCGGGTGAAAAATATTCTACTACATTGGAAAAAGATTTGCTTATGCGCTTTTCTCCAACAAACGAAGACGCCATATACCTCCATTTGTGGTGGGGGACAGAGTTTGGCTATGAACCAAATACGTGAGACTGAAACAACTTTCTACCAAATTGGGCCATCGATTCATCAGTCCCTACAGAATTATTGCTCAAGGTGGGCCAGTCTCCTATCGGTTGAAATTGCCCTCCTCTCTCCGGATCCACCCCGTATTCCACGTTTCCTTCCTCAAAAAGTACATTTTTTATCTCTACTGCAGAACACAACAGCTACCTCCTCCTGTTCTTGTTGATGGACAAAATGAGTTTGAAGTCTCTAAGATTCTTGATTCTAGAAGACAGGGTCGTGGCCTACGGTATCTGGTTCATTGGAAGGGATATTCCGTCACAGACTGTTCCTGGGTACCAGCCAAAGATTTGCATGCTCCTGCTCTTATTAGAGACTTCCATGCCTCCTTTCCCACTAAACCCCGCTCGGCCCCCGAAGGGGTCCACTGGGAGGGGGCCCTGTCATGTACCCGGGTGTATTTGAAACGGGATGCTGCTGGTCCTACAGCTGCAGTCTTACTTGTTGTGTCATAGATGAGCTCTGGAGTTATAGCTATGTTCTCTTAGTTTGATGCATTACCTTGGACTCACTAGCCCCACCTGCTGCCAGCTGTGGACAATCTACAATCAAAGCAGCCCATAAATAGCAGCACCTATCTTTCAGTGCCAGTTTGTTTGGACTAGCTTCCTGGGTGTTTTGACTGCTTTTTGACTCTGAATACCTTCTGCCTGAATTCCTGACTACTCTCTAGCCTGCTGATTTTGTACTTCACCGCCAGCTTGTGTATGACCTTTGCCTGCCTGACCAATCTCTGGATTTCGATTGTATACAGTTTTGCCTTATCTGTTGCCGTCCTGATCTGCCTGACTAAGCTTTCGTCTGAATCCTCAGCACACAAGCTCCACTTCGGACACTACCTATCACAGGTACCTTACAGTACCCCCTTAGCGTTCAAAGGGCTATTCCCTTAGCCAGGCTAAAAGGGACCATGCAGTGCTTCAGCTGGTGTGTTTAGGGGACAGGAACCACATTGGAGCAGAGATTCTTGCAGCTCTGCAGGGACAGGTCCAGAGGTGGTTCACACCACGCCAGCTGGAGCCAAGAATGGTGGTGTCTGATAATGGCTCAAACCTCCTGTCCGCCCTTAAACAGGGAAAGTTGACACATGTCCAGATTGTCACATGTCCTCAATTCCTAAGTACGTACCCAGGGATTCAAGATGTACTAAAACAGGCCAAAAGAGTCTGTAGCCATTTCAGGTGGCCATACACAGCCAGTGCTCAGTTGGCTGAAATTCAGTGGGAATGCCACCTGCCTGTAAGCCACCTGATTTGTGACATGACCACCAGGAGGAACTCAACTTTGGGAATGCTGCAGCAGCTATACATGCAGCAGAGGGCCATCACCGAGTATCTGTGCCATTACGGCATGACGACAGGCTCAGGCGTCCTCTGCTTTTTTTCCCCACACCAGTGGCTGATTATTAAGGATGCATGCACTGTATTGTCACCATTTGAGGAGGCCACAAGCATGGTGAGCAGTAAAAGTGCATGCATCAATGACACAATCCCTCTTGTGTTCCTGCTGGAGCAGACTCTGCGTGGTATTATGGACAGGGCTCTAGAGGCAGAGCAGCAGGTGGAAGAGGAGGACTTCCTTTCCTCTCAAGGCCCACTTTATCCAGACACCATAATTCCTATGTCACAGAACACACAGGAGGAGAGAAGGGAGGAGGATGAGGAGGAGGATTCTGGCACTTTCATGGGCTTCAAAGAAGAGGAAGACATGCGTCAATCTGTAAGCGATGGCTTTGCAACCCCAGGACCCTTGGGAGTAGTACGTGGCTGGGAGGAGGAAGTTCCAGGTGCTGTCATCCAGAGTGACCCAGAGGAGTCTGCTTCTCAAGCCTCGGCAAATTTGAAGCGCATGGGCAACCTCATGCTTCAAAGCCTGCGAAAGGACCCAAGAATACGTGGCATAAAGGAGAAGGATGATTATTGGTTGGCAACCTTCCTTGACCACCGTTATAAGGGGAAGGTTTTAGAACTCATCCCCACACAGAGTGCAGAAGATAACATTTCTTGAGGACATGTTGAAGAGGATTTTATGACTCCAGTAGGTTACAGTATGGTGGAAAACATCATTTTGAGTCTCCTGTTGGTCAAGAGAGGAGCGTTGGAGAAGGCGTCCACCTAAGTGAGGCATTTTGGAATTTTTTTAGTCCTCGCCACCCAGGGTTGTCAGCTTCCACATCCCATCGGCAGCATCTCCATCACATGGTGGACGTCAGGGCCAAAACAGAGATGGAGAGCTTTCTCAGCTGACGATCCACTGACTTACTGGGTCATGAGAATAGACCACTGGCCAGAACTTGCCCAGTATGCTATTGAGTTGTTGGGCTGCCCTGCATCCAGCGTGCTTTCAGAATGGGCATTCAGTGTTGCAGGAGGTTTAGTTACTGATCATAGAATGCGTCTGTCCACAGACTCCGTGGACTATTGAATTTTAAAAAAATGAATCAGTCCTGGATTACCAGCTATGAAGCCCCTGATGCCGATATCACTGATTAAGTCTTTTTGGGATGTGGAATCTCTGTAGGACTTTGAGGCTGCCTAGCTTTGAGGGTGTTCAATCATTTCATCTGGAAGAATGTTTTTGGTATAGGTTTCATGGGCACAATTAACACCCAAAGACCAATTTTTCACCACCTGTTTGTATCATTGCAATTTTTTACAGCAAGGCCAATTCTTGCTTTCAACAAGAATACCTCTATAGGGTTACGGTGGGAAGGCATCACCGACACCCAAAGACCAATTTTTCTGCACCTGTTTGACAGGTGCATATCATTGCAATTTTGTACAGCAAGGCCAATTCTTGCTTTCATTAAGAGTACCTCTATAGGGTTACGGTGGGAAGGTGCCCCCGACACCCAAAGAACAATTTTTACGTACCTGTTACTTCTATCCAAAGTCAAAGTGACACCAGAATGTATCCAAAAAATCTCTAAACTTGTTCCCAGTGCACTACATTGTGGCCTCATCATACACACTGGCTCTCCAGCTGTTGCTGAGCAAAACAAAGGCAGCTTGCAGGGAAAATGTCATTTTGTTGGCTTTATAAATGCAATTATTGCTGCAGCAGATTCTAGACATGGTACAGGTCTGCCATTTTGCAGGTAGCCTAAGGGGATCCCCCAGGCACTATATTGGAAGGAATTTTTCATTTTTATGCTTTCACTTTAAGAATTAAAAAAATCACTGCTCATTTAAAAATTATGCTTTTCACAAACTTTTTTTTTATTAATACATGTCCCCCAGGGCAGGACCCTGACCCCATATAACCATTGTATGCCCAATTACTTGCATATAAGCTTTCAAAATGGGCACTTGATTTTTGACGTTCGGGTCCCATTGACTTTAATAGGATTCGTTATTCGGGTCCAAACTTTTGTGGTTTTCGAAAGTTCTAGTGTGAACCGAACAGGGGTCCATTTAGCCCATCCCTACCTTTGATACACTTAAAAGAGAATTTTGCCTAACACCTATAGACAGCTATAAGTATTATCAAATCTCCCATTTTCTGGGATCTCTAAAGACTCACCATATATATTCATGACACAGTCTGGCAATACTATATATTGTCACCTATAACCTCTAAAGGCATACCCCTTTTCTGCAATCTCTTCCAGCACAAGCTCACTTCTAAATCATCCCCCTATCAAAAATGGGAAGCAGACTTAGGTAAAAACGTCACACCCTTGCAATGGCAAACTGCCCTCAGAACAATATATAAAGCTTCTAAGTGTGTAAATCATTGGGAACTCTCCCAAAAAATAGCACTGAGGTGGTACCTCACACCGTACTGGATGTCCAAATTTTCCAAAACAAATCCCCCTTTTGTGTTGGAGGGACTGTGGGGTGGTGGGAAATAGTATGCATGTGTTCTGGTCTTTTAAGCATTTAACCAGCTTTTGGAATAGCATGTTCCGACAAATCTCTTCTATTACAGGTATCTTTACAGCTCCGGACCCTGGGCTGGCTTTATTAAACCTGGGTGTTGAGGCCTTCCCTCCATAATTTCGGACTGTGGTCACACATATACTATTAGCAGCCAGATCACTAAAAACGAGAAATTGGAAATCCAATATAGTACCCAATGTATCTGAAGCTCTCAAAGCCGTGCAGTCTCACTATACTTATGAATCCTTACTGGCCAACAATTGTGGCAATAGGAAGAAATTTGACACGCAGTGGGAGATCTGAGGGAAAGGCTTAATACAGACCACTGATGTGTTTAAACTGATTACTTTACACTACTGATAACTATATTTTGATTCCGTTGCCTTCCCCTAACCAATTGATAGCTTAAGGATGTCCATCTCAATGTTACTTCTTTTATTTATTTTTTATTTTTTTATTACTTTTATCATACCTTCATTTTGCTTTTATTTACTTTTTTTTTAAATTTTTTTCACTTTTATTTTTAATTTTTATTATTTGATTATTATTCTATTACTATGGTAAATGTTCCCTGTACATCTGTACTGCTTACAATTGACTCTGCCATTTATCATTTGGAGTTTACCCCTCCTCCTCCGCCAAACTGAGTGATCGGGGGAGAAGGGTCTCAGTCAGAGAGGTGACCAAGAACCCAATGGTCACTCCGACAGAGCTTCAGAATTTCACTGTGGAGAGAGGAGAATCTTCCAGGAGTACAACCATCTCTGTAGCACTCCACCAATCAGACCTGTATGATAGAGTGGCCAGACGGAAACCACTCCTCAGTAAAAGGCACATTACAGCCCTCCTGGAGTTTGCCAAAAGGCATCTGAAGGACTCTCAGACAATGAGAAACAAAATTCTCTGGTCTGATGAAACAAAGATTGAACTCTTTGGCCTGAATGGCAAGCATCATGTCTGGAGAAAACCAGACATCACTCATCACCTGGCCAATACCATCGCTAACGTAAAGCATGGTGGTGGCATCATCATGCTGTGGGGATATTTTTCAGGGGCAGGAACTGTGAGGCTAGTCAGGGTTGAGGAAAAGATGAACGCAGCAACGTACAGAGACATCCTTGATGAAAACCTGCTCCAGAGCGATCTGGACCTCAGACTGGGGCGAAGGTCCATCTTCCAACAAGACAAGGGCCCTGGGACACAGCCAAGATAACAAAGGAGTGGCTATGGGACAACTCTGTGAATGTCCTTGAGTGGCCCAACCAGAGTCCAGACCTGAACCCGATTGAACATCTCTGAAGAGATCTGCAAATGGCTGTGAACCAATGCTCCCTATACAACCTGATGGAGCTTGAGAGGTCCTGCAAATAAGAATGGGAGAAAATGCCCAAAAATAGGTGTGCCAAGCTTGTAGCATCATACTCAAAAGACTTGACGCTGTAGTTGGTGCCAAAGGTGCTTCAATAAAGTATTGAGCAAAGGCTGTGAATACTTAGTGTATGTACATGAGATTTTTTTTTTTTTTTAATAAATTTGCAAACAAACATCTTTCTTGTTATCATTATGGGTATTGTTTGTAGAATTTTGAGGAAAATAATGATTTTAATCAATTTTGAAATAAGGCTGTAGCATAACAAAATGTGGAAAAAGTGAAACGCTATGGTTACTTTCTGGATGCACTGTATCTATCTTGATTTTTATTTGATAACCCCAACACTGTTTGAACATATGTAAATCCCCCTGGACTGTCTGTGCATGCCTGAATGATGTTGCTACAACAAATTAAACACCATGGCTCAGTCAGACCTAGCATGAAAATGCATGATCAACTTCTTTGCTAGACCTCTACTGTCATAAGAAATGCTGAAAACATATAAAAATCACAAGGGAGAAGGAACCTAAAAAAATATACTGAACTTACACCCCAGCTTCCCTTTGCAGCTCCTAGGTCAGTGGTTCTCAACTCCAGTCCTCAGGACCCACGAACAGGCCAGATTTTAAGTATTACCTTGGGGGAGATGCAGACTAGAATACTGCAATCACTGAGCAGCAAAGGATATCACCTGTGATGTATTTTAGTTATCTTGCAAACCTGGCCTGTTAGTGGGTCCTGAGGACCGGAGTTGAGAACCACTGTCCTAGGTGAAAGTGACATCATGGGCCTTTCAGCAAGAAATATACGAAATCTCACAAGAAGACACTCCAGCCACGTGAAGCCATTCCCAAGATCTCATTGGAAGGCCATGAAGTCAGCCTTACTTTATTTTTTTCTTGTGTGTTTTTTTGTGTGTATTTATTGTAGCATTTTTTCATGGAGGTGTGGTGGTCTAATAAAAAAGCAGACCTTGCTTTAACAAGTTCACCTAAATAGCCTACATTTACAAGCTGCACCAAACCATATTGGATTTACATGTGTGCATTGTCTAGACAGATCTGGAGAACAGTGTAAATGCTATGGTGCATGACCTTGTAATTCTTCATTACACAGTTACTGTAAGAAAGCATTTGTGTTTGTCTGTAAAAACCAATACAACATACTGTATAATAATGATAATAATAATAATAATCTTTATCTGGTTCAGTATTTAAATAAAGATGATACATTTTGTCATAATTTTGTGATGAAACAACAAATAACAGCATGTGGGTACAGCAGATAGCTATAACAATACACTTGAACATGAAAACATTTCTGAAGAACTGTGATATTTAAAAATGGAATGGCAATGACTATAATAGCTATTGAACTACACTATATTCCTTTTGGTCCTTTCACGTATGTGCCCTCTAAACGACAGGTCTGTTGTGTGCAGAGCCAAAAAGCTCAAAACATATGTGGTCAGTCAGTGGGTAGTGCATTGATACATGTAATGTTTAAGTCAGGGCTGCTTACTGTATTTTTCTCCAGCTTTAGAGTAGTCAGACCACAGGTGAAACTCTGCTCCAACAGTACCGGATGCAATTTTCCTTTAATCACTCATATGAACCTGGTCTTAAAGTGATTGTACACCTTCCCTTTTTTTAAATAAAAATAACAAACATGCTTATACTTACCTGTTCTGTGCAACAGTTTTGCACAGAGCAGCCCCGATCCTCCTCTTCTGGGGTCCCCTGCCAGCGCACCAGGCCCCACCTCTTCACCGGGTTTCCCCACAGAAAGCCGCTTTCCCTGGGGACATCTGTGCTCACTCCCGAGTCCCACTGCTGTGTCAATTGACACAGAAAGCGGGTCTCAGGGCTTCCATGTCACAGGATTTGATTGACAACAGCGGGAGCCAATTGCTGGAGCTGCTGGACTTGTGCACATCGCTGGATCACATTGAGCTCAGATAAGAAAGTCACACCCTAATCCAGGGGCAGCTCCAAGGAGGGGGGTGCTTGGGTTCACCCCCATCTTTGTCACCGGGTCTGCAAGGGCTGTACCATGTATCCCATACTCATTCACATGGGGGGATCTAGGGCCCCCCTTGTTAAAGGGGCTTCCAGGTTCCGATAAGACCCTGCCTGCAGACTCCCACAACCACTGCCCAGGTTTGTCGGGAAGGGGCCCTTGGCCCCATCAACATGGAGACAAGGTGCTTGGGAATGGGGGGGTGCTTGGTTGTCGTCCCCCATTTCTGACCTGCCGGGCTGCATGCTCGGATAGGGGTCTGGTATGGATTGTGAGGGAACCCCTAAGTCGTTTTTTTTTTTTTTTTTCACTTTTTTATATTGCCTGCAATGTTTTTTTTTTCATCCAGCTGTCAGTGGGGAAACCCGTTAACAGCTAAAGACTCATCCAATGTTAAGGATGCAGCAGCCAGCTTCCCAGCCCACTCCTTAACAACCAGCTATGCACTATGCAGCATGCAGTGCATTGTGGGGTACACAGCAGGTGAACATCCCACCGAGCGCCCTGCAAATTCGGGTGTTTACCAAACGGGCAAACAGGCAATGTTTGGGCCAAACTTTTGCTTGGCACGAACTGTTCGCCCTACTTTAATAGTTGTCTATTAAAAAATAAAATATATTTTGGCTGTTGTGGTGCACTGTATAAAAAAGTTGAGAAAAGTCATTTATGATACAAAAAATTGGCAGTGTATGCAGTCTGTTCCACACAAAGTTGTAATATTATTTTAATCAATGCAAAATATACCTGTCCCATATTTTCTACTACAGTATATAGAGTAGTTTCCTTTAGGAAATGCATGTGTATTGCTATAGTTTAGTAAAGCATGGTTGATAACATTTCAAATAATTAACAGGTGTAGGGGTGTGGCCAAATGTAAGAGTGGACAAAAAGTGGGTGTAACCTCATAACATATGGCTTGGAGTGTCACATCTTTCCTCCTATGCTTTAAACAAAATAGAATTCTGGGCAAAAATGAAATGATGAAATACAGATAGCCCTTAGAAGAAAAACTTAGTAGTCTGTGTTACTTAATCATATATATATGACTTAGTAAGCAGTGAAATGTGAAGTCATGTCAATAGTCATGTAGGGTTGCCACCTTTTCTTCAGGTCAAACCCGAACACAAAATTTTGTTTTTTATAGTATAAACTGTGGGTTATGACCTTATGTGCTGAAAAGCATCAACTGTTTTCATTTGCATTTGTTCACTGTGGCTTGTCAATAAAAATGAAGATTTTTTTAAAGAGCAACAACCGGAGTGCGGATCTTTTTTCCTACATAGTATAAACTATACATATATTTTGCAATTAAGTAACATTTCTAATCATATGAAGTTAATCACAGGGGTCTCCCTTTAAATCAGAGTCCACAGAGTTCCCCTTTTACATTTGAATCCACTTGCAGAGTTATCTTACACTGTATGGGGGGACTCTGCAGACTCTGATGTGAGGGAGAACTCTGGGGACTCTGACATAAGGGATGCTCTGGAAACCCCGATTTAAGGGGAAACACTGAGAACTCTGATGCATGGAGAGGATTCTGATGTAGGGGGGAACACTGTGGCTTCTGGTGTAAAGGAGAACTCTGATGTAAGGGGTGCTCTGAGAACCCTGATTTTCCTTAGTGTACTCATTCAGAAGCAGGAAAGAGAAGGGGGAGACTTCAATCATAGAGAAGGGGGGAGACTTCAATTCATTCACCCCTTGGCGGTTAGCACCTCTCATCCAGATGTATCTGAAGCTGATGGACTTCAAATTTCCAGCCCCCACTTTCCTTTTCTGAGGCACAGGGTTGGGATTGCAATGTGGGCAGACACAGAGGGGTAGGGGCAGGAGGAAGAGGAGCAGATAGAGCTCTCTCTCCTCTCCCGTATGTGTGTGTGTGTGAGGGGGGAATTGTTAGTGCTGCCTTTGTGCAGTGTGAAAGAGAGTGTAACTCTCGTCTTGGCTTTGACAACTGCAGCCAGCAACCCTGCTGGGAAGCCATAGTCCAGTCTGAATAATATGTCCAGGTTTCAGGCAGTTTGAAACCCAGACACATGATTCCAAAGCCGAACTGTCCTTGTGAATCCCAGACAGGTGGCAACCCTATAGTCATGTCATGTTAGCTAAATTTATAATTTATAAATCGTCTTCAAAATGAATACTAATTGAAAAAAAATGGTCCTTTAAAATAATAAGCCTGCTAGTGCAAGCATAATAGTACCAAATATGGATGTGTTGGAAAGGACATTTAGAAAAGATTAGTAAAGGTATAAAAAAAACGAAAAATGTGAATGTTCTTATTGTTATTGTTATCAGAAGAAGACAGAAATACAATGTTGAAATAAAAAGTCAGCATAACTTTGGGTAAAATAAGAGAGCATTACAAAGGAAATTGTTTTGCTGGTCAGGGAGAGTGAACAACTAGAGGTAAAAGCAACTGTGACTTGCCTATGATTAGAAAGGGTTGCGATCCTTAAAGAGAATGACACTTTGGCAAGTATTAAACTATTTAATGTGATAACATGGGGTGCTTGTCTGTGACATTTCAAATAGGTTTACTGCACTTGAAGTGATGCATCAATTTCATGTGACACCTTTTAGCTTAAGTGGATTATTTTGCTTGTATGGAAGAACAGCGGCACCATCAGTAAGCACTGCGATAGACTACAAAATAATGCAATATCTTTTTAGATGTGACAGGCTGCACAATTGCCAGAATTTTTTGTTTGGTAGGCTTCTAGTATAATAGATTAAAAGTTATTTGTGGCCAGAATTAAAAATTTGCAAGATGGATCAGATAGAACAAAGGATGGCCGTGGCCCAGCACCCTGACCTTTGCAAGAGAGGAAAAAGCATGGAGAGAGTTCTTAAAGTAGTTATTTACCTAATAAATGAATGCAATAAAAGTCACACTATCTTCACATGAATTACATTTCTTAAAGTTTTACTCACCTTTTGACTGCTACACACTAAACTCAGGCTGCCAGACTAAACTTACAATTAGAAAGTCATTTTGGGAAAAGCTAACATTTTAATTAATCTGTAGACATAACCTGAAATGCTTAAACTGGACCTTGCCCTAAAATTCACGGTGCACTCGTGTAGCAGCCCCCAATCACAGCAATAAAAAAAAAAAATGCAACATACAAGTTACAGTGTGTAGTGATATGGAACACGCTTCAGAGGAACTCTGCATTTTTACTGCACACAGTAAAGGCTCATCTTTATGTCGGGAAACTGCCTTAAAGTTAAATTTTTCCCATGACCGCAGTCCCCTCCTGGTCCCGGGCATTGATGAACACGCTCCATGCGAAAGGTACCCCTGTTCCTGCCCCTGCGTGCAGATGACCCTGCCCATACACTTGGGACCCACTCATAGGCTGCCTTAAGGCAATGCACATTAATGTGCGATGTAACACATGTAGCACTAACTCATGGTGGAGCTGCTGGTTTAAGCGGGCTGTTACCTTCACTCTCGATACCTCTGTTTCACCGGCACCGGGTCTAGGGTTCCGTTGAGTTTACCTCTGGACGATATAAGCACCAACACTTGAGTACATTTTCAATGCTTTATTGAACCAAGTAACGAAGGAAGTAGCAGGAAAGAGGCAGGAGGAAAACTGCAGGGAAGCTCAAATACCTTTCTTTAGGTTTCTTTAGAACATCCTTTAAAGTTGAATACTGTAATTGAATGCAATCCCCTTTTGTGGGACACGATCTTTGCTCGCCTGGATAGGCCTCTCTCACTTGCCTAGCAGCCAGTACGTAGCACGATTAAAAGTCTCTGCCACAGACTTGCTTGAAATAAACCCGTACGATCCTCTGCCAAAGGATGTATTGGTTCGTGATGAATGTCAGACACAGTACTTGGACCTTTAAGCCCACCCGGCAGTACCATGTTATAAGACTACTTCAGGATACGTCCTCCAACCGAGTCACCAGGCCCCTCTCCAGACCAGCACTCTGCATGATCCTTCCATGACGGGTCCTCCCCTGGGATCTTCTCAGTTGTCCAGCTTCTCCACTCTGGATAGACAGCTTAGGACCATTCCTTGGCTGCTGTGGTAGGCCCCAGACAGGCTTCTGGGCCCACCCACGTGCCGCAGCGACGCGGGCCTCTGGAACGGAGGAGCAACTTCAGGAGCAAAGCCTCATTTAAAAATGAGACTCTCTTCCCATAATCTACATCAAAATAATCTTTAGGAGTCCATCCCTGTATACATTTTTTTTTTCTTCAAATGAAAGAAATCCAGCTAGCAAAAAGAAGTCCTTGGATTTGAAACACTGAGATGGATATCCAGATCTTGACCACGAAGATCTCTTTATACTGACATTAACTAACTAACTAACTAACTCCAAAGTTCTTTTGTCCATAATCACCAATAAAAGCGGGGATCTGGTAAGGTCAGTGTCTTTCCCAGTTTATCTACTGTGGTAATGAAATATACAACGTCCTCTTTTCCGGGCCTGCAGATAACTACTTTGTCAGCATAGATGTGCCGACCAAAGTTCCAATGCATAAAACATCCACTAAAACATTCATCCATTTTAACAGAACATCCAGTCTTTTGGAAAGGCTTAGGCACAGACAAATAGTCCCAAACAGCTTCACTGTACCAAAGTTCCTGGTTAACTTCAATCACTTGCATTATGTCCTGAGGGACATAAGGGAACTCCAAGCCATATTCCGTAGCTACACGCTTGTTCAACATTCTCTGCAAACGTGCAAGTTTGGGCATGGATCTGTTTTTCCCCATGCCAGGAGGCACACATGAATCCAATGATTTGCTCACCATAGACCCAGCCGGTGTCTGAAGTGAACTAACAACTTTTGACAATGTCTCATTTACAATGCTGTGTGGCTCCACACAATGTGACGTCTTACCAGAACTCAGGGCTGTCCATTCAAGGAAAGTCATAGCAGAGGCGACATCCTCACCTTGTGCCCATAACATCTCTTGTGACATAGTCTCAAATAGGACATCATCACCCAAAAGATCTGACAAGGATTCTATTTCCGAATCTCCCAGTTCTTCTGCTGGCAGATACTTATTTACAGTCCCAGATACATTCTCTATCAGCTGCTTACCCGTTCTTGACGTGGACTTTGTTGGATCCGGTTCGGGTAGTCTCTGGGGTAGGCCTCAACCACGGCCGCGGGAAGCCTTCACATATCCCACCTTCCTCTGGACAGGTACAACAGAGACAGGCGCGGTGGACACAAAATTCAAAGCAATGTCCGCTGATGAGACGGCAACAGCAGTGTCTCTCTCTGGAACATTCTCGGCAACAACAGGCCTGCCGTTCTCTCTTGGTAGTAGTAGCAGCTTCTACTGTGGTGATACCTGTTGCCCAATCCATTCGATAAGCACGGGGCGACATGGTAGGTTGCTCCACCACAAACAAATACTCTCCACATTGCGGACATCAGCCAAATGGACGGAAATGTACGGCCAGTCCTTCACATCGGTGGCAGATTATGCCCAGTCCCTCAATATCTCCTGAGGTATACAGAACAAACCTCCCCTGCGGCTTCAGACGAACACCAGTGTCTGTAAGCGGGGTTCGAGTCAGTAAATACTCGACACAGTGCTTGCAGGGAACATTCTTGGTCCCATATTTGGCTGCATCGCTGAAAAAGACATGGCCACACTCTGATCTTCTCAGCACGATCACGAGGCCTCTCTTCTTCTCTGGCGCCAAACACATACACGCGTCCCACGCGGTATCAAGTAGGGTAGGTTCCTCCCACTTGTTCTAGTGATCACGTAGCTCCCGGGCTTTTACTAGCGCCCGCCGCCTACGCATTCAGAAATAAAGTCCTGCAACTTTTAACCTCCTCTCTTCCTGAAAAATTGACAAAGTCCAGCTCTCACCGAAAAATCCAGGTGAAACACCTCTCTGGGTTGTGAGAATTGATGGTCAACAAATCCCGGACGAGCCCCCACATGTAGCACTAACTCTCAGTGGAGCTGCTGGTTTAAGCGGGCTGTTATCTTCACTCTCGATACCTCTGTTTCACTGGCACCGGGTCTAGGGTTCCGTTGAGTTTACCTCTGGACGATATAAGCACCAACACTTGAGTACGTTTTCAATGCTTTATTGAACCAAGTAACGAAGGAAGTAGCAGGAAAGAGGCAGGAGGAAAACTGCAGGGAAGCTCAAATATCTTTCTTTAGGTTTCTTTAGAACATCCTTTAAAGTTGAACACTGTAATTGAATGCAATCCCCTTTTGTGGGACACAATCTTTGCTCGCCTGGATAGGCCTCTCTCACTTGCCTAGCAGCCAGTACGTTGCACGAACAAAAGTCTCTGGCACAGACTTGCTTGAAATAAACCCGTACGATCCTCTGCCACAGGATGTATTGGTTCGTGATGAATGTCAGACACAGTACTTGGACCTTTAAGCCAACCCGGCAGTACCATGCAATAAGACTACTTCAGGATACGTCCTCCAACCGAGTCACCAGGCCTCTCTCCAGACCAGCACTCTGCATGATCCTTCCATGATGGGTCCTCCCCTGGGATCTTCTCGGTTGTCCAGCTTCTTCACTCTGGATAGACAGCTCAGAACCATTCCTCGGCTGCTGTGGTAGGCCCCAGACAGGCTTCTGGGCCCACCCACGAGCCACAGTGACGCGGGTCTCCGGAACAGAGGACCACGAGGTGGTACTCTAACACATACCTGTCGGCCAGGAGGACCAGCAGGTGGCTGAAAACGAACCCCTAAACATGGCGTCTGTCCCATAAATACCCTCTCCCAGAATGCAACTCGGAGGACCACCTCCACCGAGTTGTCTCCGGGACAGAGGAGCACTCATCCGCTTTAACACGTTGCTTTTCCAACACCCGCCGATGGTGACAACGACACCCACCAGCAGCATGTGGAACCACGTCAGCCAAGCTGGAACAGAGGCAAATCTAACTTCCTATAACGAGCAATTCACTAAATTTACCTATCAGATGGTAGATCATAAATCTACCAGCGCTACACACATATTAACAGATACACACTAGCACACAGCAAGGGAACGTAAATATATGAATAGGACCAAAAGGTTTCTCGATAAAGGTTAAAAAATGCAATGCTGTCTTTGTTAAAAAATCAACTAGCTTAATAATATAGCTAGAGCATTGGGACTCTGTGAGCATCCATGACTGCCCATGGCCCTTTGCACCCTAATGTATAACTGTTAAGTGAGAGGAGCGGATCCAGGCAAATCCAGAAGGGGAATTTCTAGTGAAATATATTGAGCCACTTGGAACTGATTATAATTGGAAGACCATTTACATACATAAATTAAAAAGGCACTTTATGAAGTTTAAAGGATCCCACTGACACAGCTAGCAGAAGATTTAGTAATTACTTGAAGAAGGAACCAATCAGCTGTTCCGAAACCTGTCGCATGTTGATGACATCACTTCCGGCTTGCTGTCCACGCTGGTCCCTCCCTGCTGACATCACTTCCTGGATTCGGCTTCCATGCTGTCTCAGATAGAGTAGCTGTCTTGCCAGTATCCAGGAGAGTTGTGTCTTCCATCTGTCGGCCACTTCAGAATATGCTGCCATAGATTTACACCTGCGGATATCACTGAGACTTCTTGGGACTACCAGAACGCCGGACCACCTGCCATATTACTAAAATGATGTGCTTCTACCCATCCACCCTTTTGTAAGTGTTTTTAACCCTTTTGGGAAATATAAAGTTTTACTTAGAGGCACCATTTTTTCTTTTCAGTAGCAGAAGATTGATGCTCGTGGATTGCATTTTTTGTGTCTTCACTGTCACAGAAATATTTTGTGTGTTTGGACGAACTTGTGTGTTTTTTATTTACTGCGCCGGATGTGGACACTATATGCAATTTTTAATAATTTGTGGAATGTGCTATAATTTGTGCTATAATATTTAAATTTGAATTGTGTTGTACATGAAATGTTGTACTGATAAGGAATATACAGGTGTTAAACACTACTTAGAACAAGCACAACATTCATACACATCTGATCATTGGATAAAGTTAATTATATGTTTTAGTGAAGTTTTATCTATTTTCCTGTCATTCATATCAAACTTTTTTTTTCACAATCAAATCTTTATTAAAAGTAGAGAAGAATTTAACATTGTACATGGTAATAGATAGCTTGTACAGCTAGAGAGTTTAAATTCTCATACAGTAACATCATTTATAAGTAGAAAGTTGTATTGCAATCGCACTGAAAAGTAAATCTATTTTTACAGTCAGAATAAAGGAGTTTTTTATACTTCTGTTATGGAGAAGTTTTTGAAGAGTCTTATAGACAATAGTATCTGCCAATTGCCCCCCCTGATAATATTATTGACAGCCTCTCTCTCTCACATCTTTATCATCAGCAGCAGCGGCGCAGAGAGAGAGACCCTATTGTGTGTCTTCACGTCACGCTGGGGCCTCTAGGAGATGGAGGGAGGAAGTGGGTGGAGCCGTGCCGCTAGCTCGGCCTCTACTGTTCTCTGCTCTGGTTGCTAGCGCCTGTGCTGCCTGACGTCTAGAAACCAGTGACATCAGTCACTACGTAACCGCTGCTGAGGAGGAGGAGAGCCCCAGCATTCAGAGCGGAGCCTTCTTCCTTCGCGCCTAGTGAGAGTGTTGGCTCCACCCACCTGCTCCCTCCAACTTCTTCACACTCCAGCATGGTGTGAACACAGAATGAAGCAATGGTTGTGTGTCACTGTCATGTGATGCTGCCTGCAGTGAAATCCCGGATCCCGCTCATCTCCATTGCTCCTCCCCTCCTTTTTTTTCCCACAAATATAGTTTTCTTTTGGTGGTATTTTGCGCTATAAACGAAAAAAGACCGAAAATTTAAAAAGAAAATGATATTTTCTAATTTTTGTTTTAAAAAAGATACAATAAACTCAATTTTAGTCATTCATTTAGGCCAAAATGCATACAACACATGCATGCATCACATTAAATATTTTATTTTTTTGTCATAAGCGATTGAAAAATGACAAAAAAAAATAAAATTTACACAAAGTTGTCACAAAATGATATATTGCTCAAATATGCCAAGGACATATGTGAAATTACACCCCAAAATACATTCTGCTGCTTCACCTGAGTACAGGAATATCACATGTGTGAGACTTTTGGGAGCCTAGCCGCATACAGGACCCTGAAAACCAATCTCAGCCTTCAGGCTTTCTAAGGGGGGGGAAATGGCGATTTCACTCCTCACTACCTATCACAGTTTCAGAGGCCATGATATGCCAAGATAGCACAACCCCCCCCCCCCCAAATGACCCCATTTTGGAAAGTAAGCTATTTGCTGAGAGGCATGTTGAGTCCATGGAATATAAATACAGTATATTTTTTTTTCACAAAGTTGTCACTAAATGATTTATTGCTCAAGTAGACACCCCAAGCTATTTGCTGAGAGTCATGCTGAGTATTTCGCTTTTTGTCAAAGTTTTGAAAATTGAAAAAAAACAATTTTTTCAGTTTCTTTCTTCATTTTCAAAACCAGATGAGAGCTGCAAAATACTCACTGTGCCTCTTGGCAAATACATTGGGGTGTCTACTTTCCAAAATAGGGTAATTTGGGGGGGTTTGTGCTATTTTGATATTTCAGGTCCCCTGAAACTGTGATAGGTAGTGAGGAGTAAAATCACCAATTTACGCCCTTAAAAATTCTGCAGGCGATGATTGGTTTTCGGGGTCCTGTACGTGGCTAGGCTCCCAAAATATCCCACACATGTGGTATCCTTGTACTCAGGAGAAGCAGCAGAATGTATTGTGGGGTGCAATTCCACATATACCCATGTCACGTGTGAGCAATATATAATTTAGTGACAACTTTGTGTAAAAAAATTGTAATTTTCCCGAAACTTGTGGAAAAATATACAATATTCCATGGACTCAACATGCCTCTCAGCAAATAGCTTAGTGTATCTACTTTCTAAAATGGGGTCATTTGGAGGGGGTTGAACTGTCATGGTATTTTATGCACAACATTAGAAGCTTATGCCACACATCACCCACTCTTCTAAACACTTTAAAAGACTTTACAAGTTACCACTTTAGATTTACAGAGGAGGTCTACTGCTAAAACTATTGCCCTCGATCTGACATTCCTGGTGATATCTCACATGCATGGTACAATTGCTGTTTACATATGACACAAGACCGACGCTTGAGTTCGCCTTTGCGCATGAGCATTTTTATTTTATTTTTACACTGTTCCTTTCTTCTTTTTTTTATCACTTTTATTGTTATCACTGGGAATGTAAATATTCCCTATGATAGCAATAAGTAGTGACAGGTACTCTTTTTAAAAATTGGTGTCTATTAGACTCTAGTTCTCTCCTCTGCCCTCAAAGCATCTGACCACACCAAGATTGGCGTGATAAGGTGCTTTCGCAATTTCCCGATGGCACTGTTAATAGCCAGCGAAACCAAAGTCATAAAATGATCGTAGCTTCTGGTTTCTTAGGCCATAGAGATGATTGGAGCCATTCTGGTCTTCAATCAGCTCTATGGTCAGCTGGCGGAACCACCGGCTGCATTCTCAGGTCCCCGGTGGGACAGGAGAGCCAGAGAAAACCATGGAAGATGGCGGGGGACGTTCCCTCCCACTGCTTGTAAAAGCAGTCTAGCGGCTAATTAGCCACTAGGATTGCTTTTATATGAAAGCCGACTGCTAGCTGAAAAGAACAATACCAAGATGATACCTAAACCTGCAGGCATCTTTCTGGTATAACCACTCAAAGTCCAGCAACATACCAGTACGTTGCTGGTCCTTGTTGGGCATATATTGTAATGTTCTTTTTTTTCAGGCGACCTGTGGGCTGAATCCACCCACTTCTAATGATGGGCATACATGCACCATTTTTTTTTAACTGTGACGGTGAAATCACCTCCTACAGCGCTGGAGTCGCTGATTTACGTATCGTGAGAGCTAACGCTGTTGCTGTAAAGATAAATAAATCAGCGCTGCAGCTGAATGGGGTACCTGAAAAACAAACAATGGTAACATTAACTCAATAAAACAACTTTTTTATTGCAATCTGTGCCAAAAAAAAGAGTAAAAACTATATGCCGAAGCATGGGGGCAATCTACTCCTAATGTTAGGGGTAAATCCTTCACCCCTGCCCCCATATATGCTCTTTTTTTTTCAACTGTGGTGGTGAAATCACCACCTACAGCGCTGGAGTCACTGATTTACGTATCGTGAGAGCAAACATTGTTGCTGTCAAGATAGATAAATCAGTGCTGCAGCTGAATTGCGTACCTACAAAGAAAATAATGATTAACAATAAAACACAGTAAACAGTAAATTATAAAATAATTACATACCTGCAAAGCAAGCATGATCAAATATAGTAACAATAAAACATTGCAGTTAAGCATACAGTCAGGTCCATAAATATTGGGACATCAACACAATTCTAATCTTTTTGGCTCTATACACAATGTGCTTTAACTGCAGACTTTCATTTGAGGGTATTAACATCCAAATCAGGTGAACGGTGTAGGAATTACAACAGTTTGTATATGTGCCTCCCACTTTTTAAGGGACCAAAAGTAATGGGACAATTGGCTGCTCAGCTGTTCCTTGGCCAGGTGTGTGTTATTCCCTCATTATCCCATTTACAAGGAGCAGATAAAAGGTCCAGAGTTCATTTCAAGTGTGCTATTTGCATTTGGAATCTGTTGCTGTCAACTCTCAATATGAGATCCAAAGAGCTGTCATTATCAGTGAAGCAAGCCATCATTAGGCTGAAAAAAACAAAATAAATCATCAGAGAGATAGCAAAAACATTAGGTGTGGCCAAATCAACTGTTTGGAACATCCTTAAAAAGAAAGAACGCACCGGTGAGCCCAGCAACACCAAAAGACTCGGAAGACCACGGAAAACAACTGTGGTGGATGACCGAAGAATTCTTTCCCTGGTAAAGAAAACACCCTTCACAACAGTTGGCCAGATCAAGGACACTCTCCAGGAGGTAGGTGTATGTGTGTCAAAGTCAACAATCAAGAGAAGACTTTACCAGAGCGAATACAGAGGGTTCACAAAAAGATGTAAACCATTGGTGAGCCTCAAAAACAGGAAGGCCAGATTAGAGTTTGCCAAACAACATCTAAAAAAGCCTTCACAGTTCTGGAACAACGTCCTATGGACAGATGAGACCAAGATAAACTTGTGATGGGAAGAGAAGAGTATGGAGAAGGAAAGGAACTACTCATGATCCAAAGCTTACTACCTCATCAGTGAAGCATGGTGGTGGTAGTGTCATGGCGTGGGTATGTATGGCTGCCAATGGAACTGGTTCTCTTGCATTTATTGATGATGTGACTGCTGACAAAAGCAGCAGGATGACTTCTGAAGTGTTTCGGGCAATATTATCTGCTCATATTCAGCAAAATGCTTCAGAACTCATTGGACGGCGCTTCACAGTGCAGATGGACAATGACCCGAAGCATACTGCGACAGCAACCAAAGACTTTTTTAAGGGAAAGAAGTAGAATGTTATGCAATGGCCAAGTCTATCACCTGACCTGAATCCGATTGAGCATGCATTTCACTTGCTGAAGACAAAACTGAAGGGAAAATGCCCCAAGAACAAGCAGATACTGAAGACAGTTTCAGTAGAGGCCTGGCAGAGCATCACCAGGAATGAAACCCAGCGTCTGGTGATGTCTATGCATTCCAGACTTCAGGCTGTAATTGACTACAAAGGATTTGCAACCAAGTATTAAAAAGTGAAAGTTTGATGAATGATTGCTAATCTGTCTCATTACTTTTGGTCCGTTAAAAAGTGGGAGGCACATATACAAACAGTTGTAATTCCTACACCGTTCACCTGAATTTGATGTAAATACCCTCAAATTAAAGCTGAAAGTCTGCCGTTAAAGCACATCGTGTTTCATTTCAAATCCATTGTGGTGGTTTATAGAGCCAAAAAGATTAGAATTGTGTCGATGTCCCAATATTTATGGACTTGACTGTTAATACAGTAAAACAGAACAGAACAATAGAGAGAGAATAGAGAGAGAAGAACAAGAAAAACACAACTTTTACACTTTTTTTTGTAACTGTAACGGTTCCAGGTTTGGGTCTCTCAAAATGTGATGGCATCTTTGGAGACCATGTGAAAGTGTGTCCTATGATTGTGCAGTGCTTTATCCTATGCTATTACTCCACTAGTGTGTGGTATCGTTGGGAACATTCACCGATGCAGAGACTGGGTTGGTCAGGATGGGAGGGACAATAAAAGCGGGTGTCACGCCTGTATCCGCATTTCCTACAGACACAACATCTTCTTTGGGGGGTTGGGGGGTTCGTTGGGTAGGGGTACCACGGAGGACATACGGAAAATGCCTCTCATGCAGCCGACTCACTGCATTTGCATTGGGAAGGTGGGGTACAACACGGTCTGGAAACAGAAGGGCTGTGATGACCTCTTCCTGAAATTTAAGGAAGGATCTAGTTTGTCCTGACGCCTTGTATAGCACATAAGCATTCAGCAGAGCCAATTGAAATAGGTATATAGACACTTTTTTGTACCAGTGTCTGGCTCTATGGGCAATTAGGTACGGCGCCATCAACTGGTCGTTGAGGTCCACCCCTCGCATATTAAGGTTGTATTCGTGGACACAGAGGGGTTTCTCCACAACACCAGTCGCCGTTGGAATTTGGACTGTCGTATCTGCATGAAGAGAGGACAGAACGAAAACATTCCGTGAATCCCACCACTTCACTGCGAGCAAATTATTACATCTCAAGCATGTTCTCTCCCAAAGCCTAAGACGGGAAGCCGCTGAGGTAAGCCCCGATGATTAGATCGCACGGTGCCACATGCGCCAATTCCACAATCAAAAAGTTGACTAAAAAGTGTCACGCTTGTGTAATAATTGTCCCACACAATCTTCCCAGTGCTCCCTATGTAGTCTGGGCAGTTCTCTGGCTCCACGTGACTATCTTTTCCCTTGTAAACCATAAAACTATATGTATAGCCTGTTGCCCTGTCATAGAGCTTATACAACTGGACCCCATATCTGGCACGCTTACTGGGAAGATACTGTTTGAAATACAAGCGGCCAGAAAACGTAATCAGGGACTCATCAATACAGACAACTTGATTGGGAGTAAACAAGGCTGCAAACTGTTGGAAGTTGAAGCGATTTACAGGGGGCCGAATTTTGTAGAGCCGATCAAATCTAGAGTCACCCTGAGAATGACAGAGTTCATTGTCGTTGAAGTGCATAAATTGCAAGATCTGTTTGTATCTAGCCCTGGTCATGGATGCCGAGAACACGGGCATATGGTGAATTGGGTCAGTGGACCAATATGACTGCAACTGACACTTTTTAGTTATGCCCATGAGGAGGGATAGGTCCAGGAAGGTTTTAAATTTGGAAACCGTAATAGGTTTCCAATCTCTGGCAAGGGTCAACTGGGGACTAGCAAAAAACAGCAAATAAAAATCAAGTGGCAAATGCAGCAGGAAGGGCACTATGGGCTCAATGGACCTGTGTTTGTCTTCTTGGTGGCAGCGGGACACTTCTTGTGCTAGCCACCGCACTAGCTTGCACTTATGGGACTCGCCACGTCACCACATGATACTGCAGTGCTGGTTTGACTATGACTAGGGTGTACTAGGCCGCTGGTGCTTGCCAGTTCACCAGAAGGATGAGCCGGACTAGTACTGGCTCTCTGCTCCATACGAGAGCCCTATGGTTCTTGCTCCTCAACAACAGCAGAAGAATGGGGTCGAGTATGCCTGACCTTGGCAGGGTCCACTACTCTGTCGTCAGAGCTATCTGCCAGGGTATCGCTGCTGTCTACAGGATCGTATTCTGAGCCTGAATCTGACAGATGGGTGACTTCCTCTTCACTCTCATCTGTCATGCTCAGAAATGTGTAGGCCTCTTCACTAGTGTACCTTCCATTGGACATTGTGTCCTCTAAATTTACTGGTACAACTAGTGAGACTCACAGGAAAAAAGAGCACCTGACTGTCAGCGACTGCTTCAAATGCTACCAAAAAAACTGTTAGCATTCCCAGGGATCAGGCCTAACTCTGTGAACACTGCAGCTATGTGTTTAGTGTTTTGTGTGGTGTATGGTGCGTGTGTGGGTGTTAGCGCTACTGGCACTAATCTGACACTGCCTGGGGTGACGCAGAACTGACGCTAAAACCTAACTGTCCCCCGCTAGGTGATCAGGTATGGACATTTAACGCTGTGTATTTTAGTGTTTTACCTTCCGTTTAACGCAGTATAGTTCAGTGCATTACTGCAAGTTTAATGCCGTGTATTTCATTGTGTTTCTGCAAGTTTAACGCCGTATATTTCAGCGTGTTACATGCCATTTACCGCAGTATATTTCTTTGCCTTAGTGAATGTTTATTGCAGTATATTTCAATGCATTACTGCAAGTTTAACACCGTATATTTCTGTGCGTTACCTTCCGTTTAACGCAGTATAGTTCAGTACATTACTGCAAGTTTAACGTCGTATATTTCAGTGTGTTACTGCAAGTTTAACGTTGTATATTTCAGTGCGTTACGTGCCTTTTAATTCAGTGGACCGTCTGATGTTTATCAAAATGAATCAGTCCTGGATTACCAGCAGCTATGAAGCCCCTGATGCCAATGTCATTGATTAAAGGGGTTGTAAACCCTCATGTTTTTTCACCTTAATGCATCCTATGCAAGGTAACAAACTCCCAAGGGGTTTACCGATGCGAGGAGAAGCCGCAAGAGCCGCTGGAGGACCCCGGAAGACGATGATCGGGGCCACATTGTTGAAAAACGGTCTGCACAGTGGAGGTAAGTATGACATGTTTTACTGCAGTATATTTCTCTGCGTTAGAGCATGTTTATTGCTATATAATTCAGTGTGTTACTGCAAGTTTTACTCTGTATATTTCAGCGCATTACTGCAAGTTTAACACCGTATATTACAGTGCATTACTGCAAGTTTAACGCCATATATTTCAGTGCGTTACGTGCCATTTACTGCAGTATATTACTCTGCGTTAGAGCATGTTTATTGCTGTATATTTCAGTGTGTTACTACAAGTTTTACACTGTATATTTTAGCGCATTACTGCAAGTTTAACGCTGTATATATCAGTGCATTACGTGCCATTTAACGCCATATATTTCAGTGCGTTATGTGCCGTTTAACGCAGTATATTTTTGTGCATTAGTGCATGTTTAACGCAGTATAGTTTAACGTTGTATATTTAGGTGCGTTACATGCCATTTAACTCCGTGGACCGTCTGACGTTTATCAAAATGAATCCGTCCTGGATTACCAGCAGCTATGAAGCCCCTGATGCCAATGTCGCTGATTAAGTGTTTTTGGGAATGTGGAATCGCTGCAGAAATTCTAGGCTGCCTACCATTGTGGGTGTTGATTTAATCTGGAAGAGTTTTTTTGGTGTAGGTTTTATGGGCACAATTAACACCCAAAGACCAATTTTTCCGCACCTGTTTGACAAGTGCATATCATTGCAATTTTTGACAGCAAGGCCAATTCCTGCTTTCATCAAGAGTACTTCAAAAGGTTCTGTGTGAAGGTACCACCAACACCCAAAGACCAATTTTTCCACACCTGTTTGACAGGCGCATATCATTGCAATTTTTGACAGCAAGGCCAATTCTTGCTTTCATCAAGAGTACCTCAATAGGATTACGGTGTGAAGGCTCCACCGACACCCAAAGACCAATTTTTACACACCTGCTTGACAGGTGCATAATCATGTTCCCAGTGCACTGCATTGTGGACTTTTTATACAGACTGGCTTTGAAAGCCATTGCTTACAAAATAAAGAAAATTTGCAGGGAAAATGTCATTTTTTGGCTTTATAAATGCATAATTTCTGCAGCAGCGTTTATACACAATACAGATGTGCTACTTTCCAAGTAGACTAAGGGGACCCCCCAGGCACTATATTGAAAGGATTTTTTTATTTTGATGCTTTCACTTTAAGCATCAATAAATCACTGCTCATTTAAAAAAATTAGTTTTTACAAACTTTTTTCCATTGATACATGTCCCGCAGGGCAGTACCCAGACCCCCACAACTATTTGATGCCCAATTACTTGCATATAAGCCTTCAAAATGGGCACTTTTGTTTTTTCCAGGTTGGGTCCTATAGACTTCAACGGGGCAAGTTATTCAGTTCCCGAACTTTCGCGATGTTCGTTCGAAAGTTCTGGTGCAAACCGAACAGGGGTTCGTTCGGCCCATCCCTTGTGAGCATATATAACATCACGCTTGTTCATTTTTTATAAGTAGAAGGTTGCACTTACTCCTTCCACAAAAGGTAAATAAATGTGAAATCCACGAAAATATCAATGATGCCTAATATTTTGTGTAGCTGTCCCTTTAAGTGCAATAACTCACATCTGTGATCATGAAAAACAATAAAAAGGGGTACTTTGCACAAAAAACTGAATAATCTAAGTAAACCAAATATAGGCCAAAAAGACTTCATCATAAAAAATTCAAGTGTCCATAAATCCCCATGAGTCCAAATAGTAAAGCTTCTGTGTGTAACCCCATGCCATTAAATGCTACTGAAGTGGCTGAATTCTTCTATCCTCCACCCCAACCATGCAGCTGTGACCACCTCCTTATATATAAAAAATGCTCACTCACCAGATGAATGACCTCTTAGTGAAAGTGATATTAAGGGCAATGTTTTAAATAACAATCATGTTATACTTGCCTGCTCTGTGCAGCAGTTTTTGCACAGAGCAGCCCTGATCCTCCTCTTCGCGGGTACCCCCCCAATGCTCCGCTCCTGGCCCCTCCCTCCTACTGAGTGCCCCCCAGAGCAAGCAGGCTTGTTACTGACCAGACATATGCCCCAGTTGAAGACCCCTTGTGTCGAAACGCGTCGGTCTAATAGTATATCTGTATCCCACATTGCTTTTTATATACTTTTTTTTACTTGTGATTACTTTTTAATGTCATTTGATGTATGACATAATTGAATAAACCTACTTGGTTGATCTGCACTATTTGGAGTTTTTTTCATATGCCTTTTCCGAGTCTGTGAGGAGCCACCTTTGGGTACATCTATCCAGATTCAACTATACTCGTGGTGTTTGCCAGTGGAGGATTGTGGATTCCATACCTACCTGATCACCTCCTGTATACAGCATCGGTTCCAGATCCTTTGGGATTCCATGTCTTACTGACCCACTGTCGTATGACACGTGTGTCCATCTCAGTTGGTAAGAGTATCCATCTACTTATCCCTGAAGATTTTCTTAGAGTGACTATAGGCAACTTGTTTCTTTCACTTTATTGATTGGTGTCACTTCAAACAGGAAGGACTTCCATTCATTTACTCTTCAACTTCTTTGGACTTTTTTCTGTATCATAATTTGAAGTTCACACATTTAGACTTTTTCACTCATATTTTTCATCTGTGCTTATGCACATTTATCATATGATTGTTTACTTTTTGATGTTTATTCACCCAGCATTCACAATATGGTTTTTTGAATATATTCATTATTATTCATACTCACATCATTAGCGCTACACTATTCTTGCATTATTTGTTACCGAGCCAATGCTCTGCATGTCCATTCTCCAACAGAGCCACAGCTCAGCCCGTCCCCTCTCTCTCCTCATTGGCTCACTAGCTGTAATTGACAGCAGTGTCTCAGCCAATGAGGAGAGCCGAGGCTCTTGTGAAAACATTGCTGGATCATGATGGAGCTCAGGTAAGTATTAGAGGGGCTTCATACTGCACACAGAGGGTTTTTTACCTTAATGCATAGAATGCATAAAAAAACCTTTTGCTTTTAGAACCACTTTAAATAAAAAGAAGGTCATAAAGCACTTGTGGTTTAAAACTGTTATCTTCTTGCAGCCCAGATATCAATATCCCAAGGAACTCAGCAACCATTAGGATCCATGGTCAGCTCTCCATGTTCAACAATCCAATGCACAAAAAAAATAGTATAGTATTTATTTATATAACAGTAAAACACATTACATACTTCAACAGTAAACTCATATTTTTAAGTGTCAGGGTAGGCACCAACATATACACCAACATATACAGCCTGTGTGGTATAGAGTAGGAACCACACTCTCACCAAAGCTGGTGTAATTTCCAATTACTGGATGTTGGGCCCGGATGCCAGGTCACTAGAAGACCAGACGTGATCGCCTCAACGCATTTTGTCGTATGTCATCTTTAGGAAGATTTTAAAGCAGTCAACTCTAAAGCTGGCCATACACAGATTAAAATTGATCAGTGTATTCTGAGAGCGGTGGGTCCTGCTGTCAGAATACAATGTCCTGGTTGGGTGGGTTCCTCCATCCTCCTTGTTTGGGGATATTTATTATAGCAAAAAGTAAAAAATATTGCTTTTTTTTCAAAATAGTCTGTCTTTTTTTGTTTATAGCGCAAAAAATAAAAACTGCAGAGGTGATCAAATATCACCAAAAGAAAGCTCTATTTGTGGGAAAAAAAGGACATCAATTTTGTTTGGGTACAGCGTTGCACGACCACGCAATTGTCAGTTAAAGCAATGCAGTGCCACATCGCAAAAAATGGCCCGGTCAGGAAGGTGGTAAATTCCTCCGGGGCTGAAGTGGTTAAAGGGGTTGTGAAGTCAAAAGGTTTTTTATCTTAAGATCTATGCATTAAGATAAAAAACCTTCTGTGTGCAGCAGCTCCCCTCAGCCCCCCTAATAATTACTGGAGCCCCATATCTGTCCAATGATGTCTACAAGTGTCTTAGCCATCCGAGACTCTACCTCCTGATTGGCTGAGACACAGCAGCGGTGCCATTGGCTCTTACTGCTGTCAATCAAAGTCACTTAGCTAATCAGGAGAAAAAGGGCCAAACTGCAGCTCCATATTTTAATGGACACATGGAGCTGCAGCTCATCTTTGGTGCGCCCATAGCAAGCTGCTTGCTTTGGGGGCACTCAACAGGAGGGAGGGGGCAGGAGCACAGAGGAGGGACCCGAGAAGAGAAGGATTTGTGCTGCTCTGTGCAAATCCACTGCACTGTGCAGGTAAGTATACCATGTTTGTTATTTTTATAAAAAAAAAAACAAGACTTTACAATCACTTTAAAAGCCCAAAAGTTTGCCTTGGATTTTGGGCCCTTCTATGCATCTAGGCTGTGAAAAAGTCTCACATATGCAGTATCACCAAGCTCAGTAGGCAAAGCAGAATGTGTTTTGGGGTGTAATTATAAGTATGCCTATGTTGTGCATGAGAAATAACTTACCGTAATGACAACTTTGTGAAGAAAAACACATTTTTTAAAATTTCTATATATTTCAAAAAATTGGGACCAAAAAATTACAGTTTCAAAAAATGCCAACAATATTTTGTACAATAAAAATGTATGATTTTATATATGACTCCACGTTTGGGCTATATAGTCCAACTTTTTTCTAATTTTGGTTAATTTCTATAATACAGATGTTGGCCTTGCAGTCAGCACATGAGGATAGATCAATTTTCAAATCTATATCTTAGTTTTTAGACTCTATGGTGTTGATTTAATAAAGACAAATAGACTGTGCACCTTGCAATTGCAGTTGCACTCATTTTCCCCACAGCTTAGTAAATGTGGTAAAGCACTGTTGATTTCCATCATCCAATCATCTAATTAATTATTTTTTAAGGCTTCATGCACACTGGACGTTTTTACAGCTGCTCCTAGGGGCCTCTGGCGGTTTTTTGTTTTGTCCTGCCTCCAAACTCCCCTGCATGTTAGCCTATGTGTCCATGCACACACCAGGGATGATTTACTAAAACCTGGAGAGTGCAAAATCTGGTGCATCAGTGCATGGTAACCAATCAGCTTCTAACTGCAGCTTGTTCAATTAAGCTTTGACAATATAACCTGAAAGCTGGTTTATATGCAGAGCTGCACCAGATTTTGCACTCGCCAGTTTTAGTAAATCATCCTCACAGACTTTAAGCAGAGTTTAGTGGCAGGAGAGTTTAGAAGCAGGAAAGAGAACCCACTGCCAGTGCATCCAGGAGCAGCAGAGTTTGGGCAGAAAAAATGCTTGTAAATGTGTCTATACACCCGTTGACCCTAGGCGCATTTAGCGCTTAAGTGTTAATTCATTTCTATGGCCAGAATAAATTATTATTCTGGCCAATGAAATGAATTAACACCTACGTGCTTGAAACCTGTAAATGTGCCTAAATGCTTGTAAAAGGGGTTTTTTTTCTCCAAAAACCTTGCTGTCAAGAGGAAGGCATCTTGAAGAGTTGAAAAAAGTGTGCATTAGGCCTTAGTTTCACTAATGCTGCGTACACACGATCGGACTTTACGGCATACTTGGTCCGGCGAACCTGAGTCTGTAGTACAATTCGATCGTGTGTGGGCTCCAGCGGACTTTTTTTTCTCAAAAGTTTGACGGACTTAGATTTGAAACATGTTTCAAATCTGTCCGACGGACTCGAGTCCGGTCGAAAAGTCCGCTCGTCTGTATGCTAGTCTGACGGACAAAAACCGATGCTAGGGCAGCTATTGGCTACTGGCTATGAACTTCCTTGCTTTAGTCCAGTCGTATGTCATCAAGTACGAATCCATCGGACTTTGGTTGATCGTGTGTAGGCAAGTCCGTTCATTCGGAAAGTCCGTCATAAAGTCCGTTGAGAAGTCCGCCAGACAAAGTCTGCCGTAAAGTCCGCTCGTGTGTACGCGGCATAACACTTTAATTATATCACATAGATGACAAAAATTTCCTTATGCAATATAATATTTTTGAGACAGGTTCTCTTTAATGTCTCACCTATCATCCATTGAAGCTAAAAGAGTGCAGATCATGGTCCATTGGCTTCTTCCCTGGCCACAAGAGCCAGAGAAAGTGTCACCTGAAACAAACAACCTCCTGTGGTTATTGTAAAGAAGGGCCGCCACTCACCAAGGACCCAGAAGACTGCTGCTATCACTATAGTTGCAGTAACTACTACAATGAATTGCATCTTTTACAGGGATCAGTCAGGTATCAGATATATGTACACTTTTGTATACATATACATTTGTTCATGTATCGATGCAAACAATTTATACCTAAACTTCAGCTTTAAGTGACCTTTTTATGGAGGCTTTACAAAATTTTGCATAACATTTTAGGATTTGACAAGTGTCCCTTTATTTGTCTTTTCCGTCTAACCATCAAAGTATGAATATTTCCAAATATTGTTGTATTAACCAGCAATCTTGTATATGGCCTAAGATCACCTGGTAACCTGTGCAGTAATAAAGAATGCAGAATCAGCTTTGTTTCCTTATTTGGTCTTTGGAAATGCTTTCATCTATTGTTTATTCTCTGTGGAGTTCATAAAATGTCTGCTACAGATTTTTTCATTTTTATGCACCTAATAATAGCATGCTTTGTCATCATTGTTGATGTGTAAAGTAAATTGCAAGGTTAGCAAAGTGATTTTATAGACTTGCTTGAGTAATTATACATTTACATCAATTTTCATTGGAATGCAGAACAAGCGGAGAGAATACCACAATCAAAAGCCTGAATTTCAAGCTGTAAATCAATATAAATGATACACATTAGAACAGTATATTGGCATATCTTGCCACAACACATTTTAATAATAGTAGACTAAAAAAAAAAATATGTGTTATCTCTTTGGTTGATTTTCTCAAATAAAGACGCCTGCTCTATAAAGTAATGGTAAAAACTCATCTTGAATATGTAGTTTAGTTTTGGGTACCAGTTCACAAAAAGGATGTCACTGAACTGAGAAGAGTGCAGAGGAAAGAACTAAACGTATTCACTCATAAGAAGAGGTGATCGAGGGTGGGCAGGGGGGGATATTATCACCTTTTATAAATACTTACAGTAAAAGGTCCATATAGTCAACTTAGTGCTAATCTTAGAAAGTTTTATTTCACCAAAAGAGTAGCTGATGCTTGGAAAAGACTTCCAGCAGAGGTAGTTAATCAGTCAACAGTAAGTGGATTAAAAAATACTTGGGACGAAAAATGATTTATATATAATATACTGTGTATATATATATATATTTGTGTAATTTATGACATTTTTTACTTTAATCATTTGTGCAATTTTTATTTTCATTTATGTACATTTGTGACAGCTTTTATTGACCTTCTTTATTAGAATAAATAAAAATATATAATATAGCATTGTGTCATTTGTGACATCTTTTGTGTCATTTTTTATTTTTTTCATTTGTGACTTTTTTTGTGCAATTTATGTGCATTAGTGACAGCTTTTTTTCACTTTAAGTTTTATTCAAAGTTTTCTGACAATACAGAGAGAACATATTTTTGTATAATTGTAACTTTTGAATGATAGTTCAAGATTCAAACATGTACAATACGGTACAAAGCACATAAGACAAGAGAAGGGAACCCCCCCCAAAAAAATACAGTTGTATGCATGTCATTAGAGAAATTGCAAGGTGTTTGCTATAGATAGTTTGGTTTGGAGCAATGGAGAAAGGTATGCCGCCTATGCTAGGATAGGACGGCCATATTTGTGAGGGTATAAGATAATTGAGTCTTATTGGTTGTCTGGAGTTCATCAGTAGGCCGGAAGAGAGATCATTAACAGCAGTGTTTCACAGCAGAGATGGACCTTTAGGGTGAACTAGTAAGGGGGCCCAGTTCTTTTGGAATGCTGGAATTTGTGCCTTGGCATACATGTATTCCATGAGGCAGTGATTGTTCAAATGCAAGATCACTTCCAGAATAGAAGGAGGATGTGGGGATTTACAGTTTCTAGCAATGGCTAGGCATGTGGCAATAAAGACATGGGATATGATAGTTTGGGTGTGAGGTGGCCAAGTTTCAATGTCCATGCCTAGGAGGACCATTAGTGGAGACAGGGAAACAGTGTTGGGCATTAAGGAAGAAAGAAATCTGAGGAGAGTAGACCATAGAGGTGTTAATTTAGGACAGATCCACCAAATGTGTAATAGTGTTCTGGGATCTCCACAGTTTCTCCAGCAGACATTGGATGCAGAGGGGTAGATCCTCGCAAGTTTGGATGGCATTAGATACCAATTGTTAAGGATTTTCTATACAGTTTCCCAGTGCAGAATACATTTAGAAAATTTCAGGAGTATTTGGAGGGCTTGCTGCCACTGAGACGGTGTATAGGTACATTGTAAGAGGTTTTCCCAGTGTAGCATGGCAGAGGTTTTGGAGTTATGTGGAGGGTTGGCTAAAAGCTTGTAGAAATGGGAGATACCCTTTGGGTAGGTCTTTCAGTGTTGTAGAATTCCAGAATGCGCCGGTGCAGAGGGATTTCCAACCTTTGCAGATGTAATAGGGCTAAGCGGAAACCGAGATATTTAAAAAAGTCCTTCGAGGGAATGTGATATTTATGTTGCAGATGTTGGAAAGTGGTTAGTGAAGAGTTCTGGTACAGGTCTCCAATAGTCTGTAGGCCAGCAGAGAGACAGTTCGATTCTGAGATGTCAGGGATGATAATTTGCAGAGCAGAGAGGGAGATGAGAGGCAATATTCGATAGGGTATTCCTTTTGTATGCTGGTAAATTTCCTTCCACACTTTGATAGTTGCATTGATGGTGCCCAGGTAAGATTTCTGTCCATGATGTCCCAGGAGGAGGGTGCTGAGGAGCAATTTTGGGCAAGTTGCTAATACCATTTTTTTTATTTGGAGCCGGGTATGCTCTGGTTTGGTATCCCACCAAGCTTTAGCTTGGTCTAGGATGGTTGCTTCGAAGTATGCTGAGATGTTTGGTGCTCCCATTCCCCCGGTAGGTGTGCACAAGATGGAGCATTTAACCCTGGTGCGCTTCCCATTCCATATGAAGGAGTTTAATATGCCCTGCATTTGTGGAGATGTGATTGTAAAAAAGGGATAAGTAAAGTCTGGGATGTATAAAGTACATGGGGTAAAAGGTACATTTTAGATAAAGTGATGCGGCCAGCCCAAGATGCTTGAATATGTTGCAGATCACGTACTGTTTTCTGAAGTTTGTAGGTGAGTTGAGAGAAGTTGAGGAGGATTAGTCGAGAAGTAGGTGTGACCAATTGTATACCTAGGTAGGAAAGAGTGGAGTCTGGGGCCCACAAGAAAGAGGTGATTTAATCAATCCTCTCTCTTGTAAAGAGAGGATTTGCTAAAAAGATCTAGGATGTGGTGGAGGTGAGGTAGTGATTGTACTGGGTTGGTTATGGAGATGATCACATCATCCACGTATAGGCCGATTTTGTGAGTATGTTCACCAACTGCAATACCGGAGATAAGTGGATTTGTGTGGATGGAATAGCCAATGGTTCCATAAAGAGGGTAAAAATAAGGGGGGGAAAGGGGGCATCCCTAAAGGGTTCCTTTGGATATACAGAAGGAGTTAGATAGCATACCGGAGTTTACAACTTTGGCACTAGGTTTGGAGTATAGTGCCATTATGGCTTGCAGAATTTTGCCTGAAAAGCTAAACTTTTCCAGAACTGCTGTGAGGAAGTTCCAGTCAACCCCAACAAATGCCTTCTCCGCATCTAAAGAGACGAACAGAGAAGGCATTCGATGGTGTTCTACCCACTGTAGGAGGTCAATGTATCTATGTGTGCCATCAGACGCTTGCCTGCCAGCCACCAACCTGGTCTGGGTGTACTAGGTATGGAATGATGCTAGAGAGCCATGTGGCTAGCAGTTTGGCATACAATTTGGTATCTGTATTTAATAATGAGATGGGTCTGTAGCTGGCAGGGTCGTCCAAGGGTTTGCCAGGTTTATGGATTTTCGTGATGGTGGCTTCAAGAGATTCTGGGGAGATGTGGCCTGTGGAAGCAATATAGTTGAAGGATTGGCAAAGATGTGGGGCAAGCAAGGTGGAAACTTGTTTATAGTATTCATTGCCGAAACCATTAGGCCCACGGCTTTATGTAGTGGAAGAGAGACGATAGCTTGCTCGACTTCAGATACCAGGAAAGGGTCTGAGAGTGATCAAATTTATTCTTGGGACAATGGTGGCAAATGTAAGTGGACCAGAAAGTTGGCAATGTCTTCAGATGTGGGCGCTGGGGCTCCACCAGATGTAGTGAGGTTGTATAGATTAGCATAAAACAAGCTAAATTGATTGGCAACATCTTTGGGGTTTGTGATACAGGTTCAAGAGGGGGAGGTGAGGAATGAAATTTTAGAGTGTACTAAGTGACCTTTAAGTTGCTTTGCAAGGCAGGTCCCTAGTTTATTGTTATGTACATAGACATGTAGTCTTTTCAGGGAAGTTTTGATGAAGGTGTTCACTAAGGTTTTGTCTTGTTGTTTGTAGTTCAGAATTAAGGTGTAGGGAGGGTTGGGTTTTGTTAGCAGATTCAAGGATGCAAATTTGCTCCAATAATTTATATGTGATAGCATTGCGCTGCTTTTTCCCGTGGGCTCCCAGTTTAATAAGGAGACCCCTTTGACAGGCCGCGTGAGCATTCCAACAAATTGTAGGGTTAGTTACAAAATCAGCATTAAGCAAAAAAATATTGTTCGATCTTGGATGCGACCTGTTTCTGGAGATGTGGACGGGATAGGAGGGAGGTATTAAGCCCCCTTCTCTGTGGAGTAAAGAGGGAATAGTTTAAGTAGAATGGGAGCATGGTCAGACCATGTAATGACTTCTATCTTGGTTTCTTAAACTGAATAAAGGGTATGGTTATCAACCAGAAACATGCCGATTCTAGAGTAAGACTTTTGCGTGTGTGAATAGAAGGTGTAATCTTTTTCTGTACTGTGGTAGCACCTCTATGGATCAAACAGATCTTCGGATCGGAGCAAGGTGGAAAGGGCAGTGGTTTGTTTATGGGCTGGGTTTGAGGAGTCTAAGGTTGAATCCATGACTTGGTTAAAGTCGCCACAGATAACTAAGGTAGTGTTTCGTAATGGTTCTAGTTTTTCAATCACAGAACTGCCTTTGGTTGGTATTGGGGGCATAGACGTTGACAATAGTCATGACATGGTTGTTAATGGAGGCGTTTAAGATAATGTATCTTCCGTGTGGGTCAATTTAGGGGTGGAGCAATTGGAAAGCTAATGTGGAACGGATAGCATCTTTCTTGGGGAGTTTGCACAAAAGCAGTGTGGGAACTGCTTGTGGGAGCAGGACGGTGGTTTGTGGGATAGAAAATGGGTCTCTGCATGCAGATAAGATAGGATTTATGTCTAAGGGCTTCTTTCCACATTAAATTGTGTTTAAATTGAGAATTAAGGGCCTTAACATTCAGGGAAGTGATAGTAATGGCCATAGTTAGTAGCTGACAAGATAAGTGTACAGGAGGAGAGAGGTGACACCTGCTATTTTCGCACATTCAATAGCTTTCAGATCACTGTAGGTTACAGATGAAAGCTTATCAGTTTTTGATGTAACAATACAGTTAACGTAGTAATCAACAAGAGAGAAAACAGAAGGTTAATAAATGTAAAGCGAGTTACACAACACAGAATAGAGTGCTTGGCACCCTGTGGTTGGGGGAATAAATGAGTCAGTAAATAAATTTAGGTTGATGCACATTTGGAACTTTAACATTGCTGACAAGAAAATATGCAGTTACCTTGCTGTTTCAGGAACATAGGCAGCTGAAGGAGTACACTATAACAGTGGTGGCTGCAGGTATTAACGTGGAGCAGCACGGTTGGAGTAACCTCGGCCTACAGGCCTGTGAATGATGCAGATCAAAGTTAGGCAGAGGTGTAGAGATGAGACCCCATGTCAACAACCTTTTAATACCTTTCTTTGGCATGGAGATATTTATTGTTTGATTTTGGAAGGTCACCATTAGCTTAGGGGGGAAACCCCATTTGTATGTGATATTTTTCTCTCAGAGAATCGCAGTGACTTGGGCAAACTCTCTTCATTTTTGCACAGTAGCAGCAGATATATCCGTGTAGAGAGCAACAGCAGACTAGGGATCAGGCAGCCTGGTGTAGGAGTGGGCCACTGCCATAATTTTTTCTTGAACTTGAAAGAAATTAATGCACGCCGGGACAGAGCCTTGAAGATGGTTAGGCTTAGCAATCCCATGTGGGTGATCAATACCGATATCAGCTTGAGAGAGTTGTGGGAGGAGCTTGAGCAAGAGTTGTATTTAGTGAATCAGATCTGGAGGTTTAATGGTCTCTGGGATACTCCTGAATTTTAAATTGTTCCGTCTGGAACGATCTTCAAGCTCTGCCACTTTAAAGAGCAGGAAGCAGGTGTTAGTATGATCTGCGACCTGCCTTTCCAGGTTATCAGTACATTCCTCCACTTCTAATCTAATCTAGAATGTAAAGATGAAATGGAGGAATGGAGCTCATTGCGCAGGTCTCTCTGCAGAGACAGGAGCATATGCTTCAGTGTTTGTTCTGAAGCAGGCTGATCACTGGCAGGGTGTACAGCTAACGATTCATAGCCGCTATCCTGGTGCTTTGCTTCTCCAGGAGCATCCCAGTGTTGCTTCTTGTATAGAAGAGCTTTAGTGGAGGAAAGCACTGGCAATTGTGCTGCCCTCTTACCTCTGTCTGTGGGAGAGCCATGGCGAGAGCCTAGAGCATGTTCCGTGCTGTCCATGTCCTCTGAGGCATTTGTGGAATGCAGCTCTGTCTCCTGCGATTGCTCATCTGTTGGGATGTGTGGAGGAGGAGGCGCCATCTTGGCTCTTTTGCATTTCCCTTGTGAGGAAGAAGTCTGTGAGGCGGCGCGGCTTGTGGGCAGAATGATTTTTTCTTTCTGAACATACCGTCCAGGTGCAACATGTACCAGCTCTCTCCCTGGGTAAGAAAGAGGGGATGAGAGCCACTGTGAAGGGCGAGTGGTTTTTATTTTTCCCGAGGCTGGTGGGTCAGACGTCCATCTTGCTCCACGGCCGGCTACGCCCCCTAGTAACAGCTTTTGTTGGCCTGCTTTAATAGAATCTCAGTAAGGTTTCTCTAATATAATCATAAAACTCAATTCAAATTTACAGATTTCCCACTTTCTTTCACATACAGTATATTCATTCTGCAGTCATCAGAGTCCATATCTGTATGTAATGATTTTTTTCGTTAACACTCAATTTTATCACAGAGGAAAACCAGAATACTGGATACATTTTACAATTCGGACTGTTATAGTCTGCTAGATGGTGATATAAAAGTATCCTCATGGGCCGCCTTGTAACAATGTTGGACATAATTATTCATTTATCCTAATATAGGGCTAATTCCAAATAGGAAATTCTGCCTCTGGTGACAATCCACCAGCGTCAGGATCGCTAGCCTACCACTTACCTGTTTTAATAGAGTCATTCCCTTGTTAACCAGGCCAATGAGATGTCACTCTCTTGTTAGCCAAGGGGATTCTTCAGCAATCTGGGCCAGCAAGCACATGATTCTATAGAGGTAAGTGAAAAGCTCATCGCTGTGACTTTTGCTGCAAATTTGACCCAGAGACATAATGCAGTTATCGTTTAAAGAGCTGATTATCCATTCATGTACTGTGTGAAATCACGTTATGTTCATTGAATGAGAATTGTGTCTTACTTGGTATCACTGAACTGTAACACACTGAACAGCTGATTAAGTTCTATTTACTCTGTTAATCTTTGTGCATACATAGCTAGAGAAATTGCTCATATAATATACTTCAGTGTAATCGCAATGTGTAAGAATCTGCTGATCAGCATTCATCAGTATTCATTATGAGTATGTCCTCCCATAGTTATTCTGAAAGAAGAATGCAGGAAGTGAAGTGGCATTTTTGTTTCTCCCCTAGTTTCATGTTGAAATTCAGATGTAATGTTAATTATAATAATAAAATAATACATAATAAATAAAAATAATAAAAATGCACTACTAATACAGGCATCAGCATAGTTGGGTAGAGATAAATGACTCTTTATTGTAATGCAAAACTTATAAAGGACAATTTTGATAGAATACATTTACCCATCTTGGACTTCTCCTAGATGTCAGTGGGGGTTCCATCTAAGTAATTATTATTATTATTATTATTATACAGGATTTATATAGCACTAACAGTTTACGCCGCACTTTACAACATGAGGGCAGACAGTACACTTACAATACAAATCAATACAGGAGGGATCAGAGGGCCCTGCTCGTTAGAGCTTACAATCTAGAAGTTAAGTGGAAATCAAAGGTAATCACTGTGGAGGGTGAGCTGATGGAGAAAATGAAAAAACAGTTGTTGTTAGGTGTGGGTAGGGTAGGCTTCTCTGAAGAGAAGGGTTTTCAGGGATTGTCTAAAAGCTAATAGAGTAGGAGATAAGCGGACAGATTGGGTAGGGCTTTCCATAGGATTGGAGAGGCTTTGGAAGTCCTGGAGGCGAGCATGGGAGGAGGTGTTGAGGGAGCTAGAAAGCAGAAGGTCTTGAAAGGAACGATGGTGGATGAGTCTGGCAGCAGCATTCATGATGGACTGAAGAGGTGATAGACTATGTAGAGGTAAGCCAATGAGAAGGGAGTTGCAGTAGTCGAGGCGAGAGATGACCAGCGAGTGAATTAAGAGCTTTGTTGTGTCATTGGTTAGAAAGGGGCGTATTTTGGAGATGTTGCGGAGGTTGAGGCGGTAGGATTTGGACAGTGATTGGACGTGGTGCTTAAAGGAGAGTTCGGGGTCCAGGACTACACCTAGAACCTTGGCATGTGGGGATGGGCTTATAGTTGTGCCATTGATTTTGACAGAGAGATCAAGGGAAGGGGCATATGGGGGAGGAAAAATTATAAGTTCGGTTTTGGATAGATTGAGTTTGAGGAAGTGGTGTGACATCCAGACTGATATATCTGATAGTAAATTAGTGATATGTGAGGAGACAGAGGGAGGGAGCGGATGGGTAGAGAAATAGATTTGGGTGTCGTCAGCATAGAGGTGGCATTGGAAGCCATAGGAGGCTATCAGCTGACCCAGGGAGGAGGTATAGATTGAAAATAGGAGTGGTCCAAGAAAAGAACCTTGGGGGACTCCGAACTGAGAAAGGAAGAGGAGAAGAGGAAGTAGAGTTGTAGGAAATCCTAAAGATGCGGTTGGATATAAGTAATATATATAATCAACATGACATCTGCCTACATCATAAATATGTACTTACACCTAACTTGCTCCTGCATATTGAGTCCCCATACATGCACAATTATACATTTATAAGTGTGCATTTGTTCCCCCCTCCAACTGCGACAAAAGCATTATGTCCCATGCATGCACAGTAATGTAAATATATGCCATGCATGCACAGTGTATTGTCAGTCCTGAGCTCCATAGAGCTGAAATCAATATGGCCGCAAGATTCCACACATACGCATTAATGATGATACAGACTAGTCAGTACTGCAGATATGTGTGAACCTGCTGCTATATTTCTGACATCACAATATGGCAGCAGATTACCGCACATGCTCAAGAGCTTATGATCTCTGAGGTTTCTACAGCTCTTGATCTAAATTCCACAGCCATATGCCAGGATACAACTGTTATCAGATTTGTTAAGAATTAGGTAGGAACATATGAATCTCAGGCTACAAAGAGAAGAGGATTAATGTACAGTAACTTGCAGAAAAATAATAGGGGAGAGCCAACTAGTTCAAGTCCACAAGGCGTCTTCATCCAGGACTCCTAGATGTTAGTCTTGCAAACATATTTTGCTATGATTAAAAATGGTACAACAGAGCACTGCAACAAAAGAAGCAATCAAGCCCATGTCCTGTGTGTTTTTTTTAAGCAAGCAAGAAGCAGCACACAGAGCCAATCAGTTGTGCTCCAATGCAAGGACTATGGTGATAGAAGGTGACAGCAAAATGACTGATAGATGATTTCATCAGTTTGCTGCTCCTCCTTTGCTGTCCAGCCAAAGACTAGAGGAGAGACAAGTGTTAACCACAGCAAGTAAAATTCAGGTCTCCTTCCCAGCCAGACAGGACTGTGTGGTGTGGCTGTGGAAATCTCAGAACTGGATAGACAAAATAGACATTCAAATATTTTGGCAGGTAAAACAGCTATTTTATATGCATTTCAAGTGTGCATTTAGCCGTTTGCCTGAAATTGAGTTTTAAGGCATGATTCACCTTGGCTCATATTTGTTAGTAAAAGGGACTCATGCAAAAGTCTTCCACAACCTTTGTTGACCAACAGCAGCCAAGCATAATTTTCCTTTTTTTTCCCTTACAATAAGTAGGAATATAATTAGCTTCTATGGGACATAAGCATGTCTAAAGCAGTTATATTCTTTTAGGCATTTTGGCATTAACTTGTTAGACATGGAATGAAAGTGAATTTTATTATTTTCTTTGCAGGTAAAGACAAGGGTCGGTGTGTTGCATCTGAATTTTTCCATGGACCAGATACAGATATTGTGACAGAAAATACTGCAAACATACTGAGTAAGTGCATAGATCATAAAAATGGATATTCTTCTCAGCAAGGAGTTGGAGGGTTATTCACAGAGTGTGGTATCTCTCACTTTGATAAGAAATGCTGTTTTTAGACACCCCATTTAGTATAAAAATGCATGGCTAAAGGCACACGCCTGACAGTGGAGAAATGTCAAGATTCCATGACCTCTCCTGCAGCCTTGCTTGGACTGCATGACTGCAGTTATACAAGGCAATAAATCACTAGCATTGTCTTAGAATCAATGTATCCTGTTTCAATGAATTTACGCCTTAAAGTGATTATAAACAATCACCTTGTAAAACAATCCATTCAGTTTAAAATAGAAATGAAAGGAAAAACATTTTTGTATAGATATAAAAAAACATGATAAATACCTCTTTTTCCCTTTTTTATAAGTGTTTACATTTCATCTGTTGTCAGCTGCATAAGAGCTGGGGGAGGAGAACCAGTAGCACACTGAGATTCCCAGTACATGGCTGTGCAGTGGGGACATGTCAGGACAAGGCTAATCATTGCACAGCTAGAGAACGGATCATGGTGTTTTATCCTGCTTAGTGTGGTAAGTTTTTAATAGGAAAGCAGAGGGACTAGCAGGAACACCAGGAAGTAATACAAAAAGAACAGAATACTTTCTCATATAGTATACATGTACAGTACATGGTACAGCAGGCACATAAGGCACATTTCATATTCCACATAGGCAGGAATATGAAATGTTGGGGTAACAAACACTTTAAGGGGGTCTGTGTATAAATGTTTTCACACAGGATTTACACAACTTTCCCAGGAATTCACACATTTTTCCAATTGAATCAAATTAGAAAAGTGTGTGTATCTTGGGTGAAAGTTGCATGAATCTTGGGGGAAATAATTCATAAATAGACCCTTAAATGTAGTGATGATAAAAAGTACATGGAATCCTTAAGCTTACCACACATTCTGAATCCTTGTGCATCAAGTATTCGTGGGTTGAATTCCCACCGGAAGATGCCTGCATAGTCCTGACACCAATGTATTTAGGCATAGCCAGCAGCATAGGACCAGTGGAGCTTCTCCTCTTGTTTCTCTGGCAAGTACCCACACCAGAGATCTTTAAACTGTTTGTAAGTGAGACATTCTTCCCAATGACCCAACACTGTAACAATGCATTCTTCCTAATGACCACTATTCTTTACTACGAATGTAAGGGGCATTCTGACCACCAGCATAAAGGGGTCTTCTCTCTTCACCCTCAGTGTAAGGGGGGATTCTCCTAATAATATTTGGTCTAACGAAGCATGTCTCTCACTGACCCCTAAGTAACGTAGGCCTTCCTCACTGACCACCAAAGTTAGGGGGTCTGTCTTTACTGACCAACAATATAAAGTAAGCTTCATCAAAGCTTCATGATTGGAAATGTATTGACTGGTATTTAACAGGTTAAGCACCAGTTTATGTTTAAGAATTTAGTCACGTTAACATTTACTGTATCTCACGTGCCAACTTCCCTCAGGAGCCATTCATATAAACACCATACCAAACGTGAGAGTTTCTAAATGAATTAAAAGATTTTAAGCACTCTTCACCCCACCCAATCAGTTGTGACAAGGTACCACTGTACTTTTTCAGCGATCAACTACATAAAGTAATCTCTCTTACAAATCCTTGCCTAATTCGTCAAACAGTGCAAATCTCCTTTCCATCACAATAGTCACGTCATACTTCGATATGGTGCCACATCCAGGTCCACGTTCCAAGCTTTGGTCCCATTTCTGGAAATATGTACAATACCCATATTTTTCTGTATCTTGAGTCTCAGTTTGGATCCCAACATAGGATGCTCAAACACTCCTTGATTCCTCCCTGGAGATCCAAATATAAAAAAAATCATAAGTATGACTTAGCACCCTCGAAAACAAGTCTCCTATTTTTTCCTAACTGGTTCATTCTAGTATCTATGTTCAGCTAAACACAAGTGCTAAAGGCTGCTTGTGACTGAAAGGTGTCAAGTCCAAGGAAGTCATATTTAAGCTGGCAATACGCTGTACAATTTTCTTGTTCAATTTCCTTTAGATTTATCTTCAGCTATGTAGTGCAAGAGCCTGCATGATTGCATACACATTGAAAGTGTTTCGGTTTGACCTCATATTATATGGTTTTGGTAAATCTAAAGGAAAATCCTACAAGAACACTGTATATAATGTATGACCAGTTTTAGTCTTTATTCAGTATTAGAATTTATATTTGAATTTCATTCAAAAATCATTAAGCCTTTAATTCAATAGCTAGCTTTAAAGGAGCTAATAATTTTTCATCGTTTTTTGTTCAGTCAGCCAAATAAACTTATAGGTGTTCAAACAACAGAACAGAATGTTCAAAAAGAATTGGATGATAAGGGGATGCTCTTTACAGAAAGTAATGCAAATACATAACAATTAATTGGGGGTGTACATTATACCTGGGTTTTGCTGACTTCCTGGACCCCAGAGCAGCTGTCCCAACTTCACTCTCCCTGTTTCACATTTGTTACCTGTACTGTCATATGAAAGACATGAAGACTACCCTCTATCAATCGGGGGAGAAAAAAAAAAAGGAAAAAAGGGGGAAAAGACGATGACTAATCTACAGGGAGGACTAGGATGGGGATAGAGGGGCATTTGCCCACTGGACTAGTACTAATAAGACGGTTTGAGCTGATGACCGTGAGTAAAGATTCTTCACCATTTAGACATTGATCAGAGCAGGATCCACAGTCAGCGACACATGCAGGATGCATATATAGCTACTCACCCCTTTCAGACCTCATGTCTGGCAGAGGGAAGTCTTCCAATGCCAACTTCTTTTGGGGCTCTCAGGTGATATATGACTGAATGCTGAAAGAGGCAAAGGAAGCTGATGCTGGAAGATGTAAAATGCAATCACAAAATGCCATGACCTTTAGGAACACTTGTTGTTCACCATTCTTACCAATAGTGAGACACTCTGGCACATTTTGAGTTTTGCACTTTATTTAACCTACAGGAATTTGCCCTAGCTATGAAATGGATAGTTGGTTGCTTCCTCAAGTCAAAGATTCCCAGTCCCCTCCTTGAAATATGCTTATGAACAAATAGATGTATACATACATCACATCATACACCCACATTTAAAGGAATGAACATTTAAAAAAGAATGCAGTGGAGTAGAAGATAACAGCCTAAGAAGCATCTGTGGCCAAAACTCATATAAAACATCTTCCATTCCAGCTTCTTTGAGTCTACTGCTTAATACTACTTAAAGCTGAACGCTATGTAAATAATTATACACACAGATGAAATACATATTAGACTGCTGTTTTACCAGCCAAAAGATTTGTATGTTTGTCCATCCAGTCATGAGATTTACACAGCTCTGTCACACAGCTCAGCCTTGCCTGGTACAGCAGGAAATCTGTTTTGACGCTGCTTCAGTTAAGTAACAGTGACAGGTCTTGTCCTACCCGCAGACTGGGTAGAACAAAGTTGGTTCAAGTACCAGATACTTTTTATAACCCATCTTCTCTGCTGCTAACACTTAGCTTTCCCACACTCTTCTGAAGCCTTGTGTGCCAGCTGGAGTTCTTGCAAATACAAAGTATGGGGGAGCATGTATTCTTCTCCACTTCTTCCCACTATGCAAGACTTCTGGGTGGCCAATTGCTGGGTCCAAGTACTGTTGAATTACATGAGCACATAGCACAAATGACTGGCTTCATGTAGTGCTTTTTCATCCCTGAAACTAAGCTCTGCTGTACAAGGGCTGCAAGAAACTGATACCACAAAAATGTAGACACTTACATTGCTTGTACATTTCTAAGAAATTATATTTAATTAAGTATTCATGAATACAGAGATGCATCCATTTGTATCATTTACAGTATATCTGTTTGGATTTCATTCCTAAGCGCTTCACAATAGTACTGTATCTAGGCCAAATTTTTCAGTTTGCCATGCATCAGTTTAATATTTTTACTACTTTGCATATCAGTGTGATTTTTGTTATTATATTTTAATAAATAACATGCATGTGCTTTTATTATATGTTAAAAAAAGTACAAAAATATTTACAAAATTGGCTCCATTGCATATATTTATGTACATGTAACAATATTTTCTCATATATATATGAACTATGGGGTCCCAAATCTGTGTAGCTTTAAGCATAAATAACACTGGTATATAATGTATAAAATAGAGTGAAGATTTTACATTTCATAGCATTATTTTATTATTCATATATTGCTGTGAGTGCAAATGTCTCTAGCTCATGGAAGATTAAAATGCCCTAATAAAATCCTTCCATCTCTAAAAAAAGACATCCCAGGCATTTTATATGCATATGATTTACCACTTCATCTCAGTTTGCTTTGAAGAAGACCTTTACATGTTGATGCCTGAATAAGAGAATTGTATTTTACCAGAAAACACCAGGAATACCCCTTTCCTTAGTATTAAAGCTGGATGAGCAATGTGTTTTCCAAATTTAAGAGCCATGTGTATTCTCACTTAAAGTGGAGTTCCACCCAAAAGTGGAAGCTCCCCTTATCTGCTTCCTCCCCCCCTCTGGTGCCACATTTGGCACCTTTTTGGCAGTTACCCATCCCCACTTACGAGAGATCTTGCCGCAGCGAGATCACTCAGAAGTTCGGCCCCTCCTCCCACTGCCGGGCCATTCAAAAAACGCAGAGCGCTTCGCACATGCAAAGGAGAGAGGGAGGGAGGCACACCTAAGTGCAATAATATAAATTTATTTTAATAGCTCAAACATAAAAGCACTTACAGAAATGAAGGTATCATAGGCATATCTGTCAGGTAAAGGATCCTCCTTGAGGGGTGTCAGCAATCCGTTTTTTTCCCCAGCGATCAGCTGTATTTTCTCACTGCGCAGGACACTGTCTGCAGGGCAGGAAGTGAAGGAGATCTCAACTGCCTGGCTTGGATCATACAGGGGAAATGACGTCATCCGGTGGGTGGACCTCGATGTGTGGAGGAAAGGACGAGAGACACAAAAGGCATGTGGAGTAAGGAATTGGCTGTGAATCCACAAGGCTTCACTGCCAGATTCCCTTACAGGCAATGGTGGCGACGGCACCCGAGAGCCGATGGAAACAGTGGCTGGGATGCCGACATCTCTGGATCCCAGGACAGATAAGTGTCCTAATATTAAAAGTCAGCAGCTGCAGTATGTGTAGCTGCTGACTTTTTAATTTTTTGCTGGTGGGGGGGCAGAACACTGATTTAAATCTGGGTGTGCTTTAAGTACTTTTACCATATCTGTTTGGTAATCCAGAGTGTGAAGCATTGCCTCTGTATAGGTGCTTCCTGTCATAAAGACTGGACATTGCTGTTCTCTATCGTTGTGCAGGGTGATTGGTCTTGTTTCCACCCCCTTGTGTAGTTCTCTGCAGGCAGGCCTGCTGGGTCCCTCCCACAATTCCACTCTCTTGACAGGCTATGTGCAGTGCGGTGATGATTTCACTGCTACTTTTATAAGGTAATATCTATGTTTGGAAAGGCATTTGGTGCATACTAAGGTATTAAAGGAGTATACAGGTATTTTGATAAACAAAGTTCAGCTATAAAGCCCTTTTTTCTAAGAAAGAATGGAAAAGATACATTCTCTGTTAGGTGTGTATGTGTAGTTTGTGTTCCTTTTGCTTACATTTTGTCATAGGGTCACAACACCAACACATTATGTAGGCATTGTTCACCATTTTCACCATTAGAAAACCCAGCTTGAGAAATGCCATGTAGCCATCACTAGAACGCTGTAGACAGTAAACAGGTCTAAAGAGGTTGCAGGACATCAGCATCACTAATATGCTACAAAGTCTAAAAAATAAAGGGAAAACATAACATTAAAAAAGGGGCAATCGTTCATGGTACACAGTGCTTTTGCAAACTAATGTCACTCTGTTTGAGTTTACAGCTACTTTAACACAGTCTTTTTAGTTGTATATACATTTACTCTTATGTATTATGTTGACATAAGGGTTTAACGTTTTTTTGTTTTGTTTTTGTTTTTTCGCAGAGACTATCCGCAGTGCAACCCCATTTCCTATGGTTAGCCTTTTTCTTGTGTTTACGGCCTTTGTCATCAGCAACATCGGGCATATCCGACCACAGAGGACCATACTAGCATTTGTTTCTGGAATTTTCTTCATACTTTCTGGTAAGTTCTTAAAGTTGGTTCAAGTACCAGATACTTTTTATAACCCACCTTCTCTGCTGCTAACACTTAGCTTTCCCACACTCTTCTGAAGCCTTGTTTGCCAGCTGGAGTTCTTGCAAATACAAGGTATGGGGGAGCATGTATTCTTCTCCACTTCTTCCCACTATGCAAGACTTCTGGGTGGCCAATTGCTGGGTCCAAGTACTGTTATGATTGGGACGAGGGACGGTCCACATGATTCATAGATTATAGAATTTCCAGACAAATCAACACTGAGCTTACACAGGGCTTTCTACCTGGGACTGTGAGTGGTGAACAGGGTGTTGGGGAGTGCTGAGTATATAGGTATTGGTAGTGTTTTGGATTCAGAATAAAAGTTCTGAAATTATTATATCTACCCCTTTATCAAATTAAAGCATGCATGCCTTTAAGAAGTAATCACGCTCTGACACTTAGTTCAGAATAAGAAACCTCTAGTTTTAATTTCCGCTTTACAGTGGGTTTTATACCCTCGCAAAATAGTACAGCATATGCAAAACATGTCAAAGTCAGCAGTTTTAGTAACTTTAGCGATAATTTCAACAAACTTGACAATTAATCAAAGCTATTATTATATGTTGACGTCATGTCTGGTCTTTGATGCAATTTCTGGGAGATGAATGAGGAAGCAGCAGAAAGCTACAGGAAGCTACAATCTATTGATAACTCAATGTGGTCTGGCTCCAGAAAGAAAAAGAGGAAGTAGCGAAATATCTGAAAAGTGTTACGTTTTTTAACATTCAATGTTTCTGATACAGGTATAAAGCGTTTGGAATAGACATTTTGATATACCTCACCTAGTAACCTAGTAACACCTGAGATCTATATTATTCACATCCATTACAGTAGTAGAAGAGGTGAACTATAGAGAGAACCTGAATGGGAAAAGTGATACGTGCATATAAAAAAGCATTTTGAAAAAAAAAATCACCTCCTTTAAAACAAATTTGCTGTGTTTAAAATATCTACCCAACAGTGATATTTCAGCCATAGTCATGGATCTCCTGTTGGCATCTTGTATATTCTGTAAACAGCAGCATCTCCCTGTCATAATTCCTGATCTGTTATTTCCAAATCTGAACTTTTGTGTGTTTCCTTCCACCTTAATAAAAGAAAAGACCCAACATGGAGAGTACACCCCATCATACTGGGCAACTTTGCATAATTCAAAGTGCAGTGTGCTGTGTTCAAGGGGTGGTGATGACACCCTGCATTTACGATCTTTTCTTAGTCTTCCCGATTGAATGATGAGGACATCATTTAACCCAGAAGGCTGAGAACTTCTTCTAGTCAAAGTGTTACTGAGAGAGCATTGCAATGAAGGTGAATACTGCAAGTGTAAATGCATTTTTTAAAGGGCTTGGTATGGATTTTGGGGGGATATATGTAGAATAGTTCAATTCTATTGGGGTACAGGAGAAATTGCCCACATCCCTACTATGGAATACAAAAACAAAAAGAAACCCTCTGGTGGGACTTTAAAGGGCAATGAAATAGGTCTAAAATATGCGCGTTTAGTAATGCAAAATCTAATAGGATAGACACAGCATTAGCTATATCAAACAGATTACAAAAATATATAAAAATTGTGTAACGTAGTGTTCGTCATAAGATCAAGAACCTCTTAATTTAAATTACTCTTGTACATTTGGACAGAGTGATACTCAACGCGTTTCAAGGTCATGCGTTATTCCTCTTCATCAGGAGAAAGTGGTGTGAATATCTATGATATCATGTAGAAGCAGGTATCTTGGTAAGTCACATCAAGAATTTTTAAAAGCAAGGAGGTATGGCTGTGCTGGCCCTACAGCGCCCAGAAAGAAAGGGGACGAGTGAGGCCACCTCAGACAACGGCCAAAAGAGGGGGCAGAGAAGGGGAAGACCCTACCAAAGCCGAACAATTCACACCAAAGACGAGAGATGGCAGGGATCTCAATCAATAGGTGAACAACGTGAAAAATGGGATAATTCCAAATAGGAGGATCCAGGGACCCGGAAGTAGAGATCTTACTATTGGTATGTCTTATTTAAAAAGACATACCATCCCTATTCTTCATTATCTGTAGAAACTCCCCATTGTGTTTCTAAGTACAACTCAGGAAAGCCACCTCCACAAGTGTATAACAAATGTGCGCTCACCCTCATATATGACCTCTAAGCTATAAGAGGTCTACACCACATATACTAGATTGATGATAGAGAATGATTGATGTCTCCTACTATTTGCAATGTAGCTCCTTTCTTCCTGTTATCTGCCTCAGACCCAGGACTGCGGGCACTGTGTCTAGGTGATTTTTCTGCATATCTTCCTCAGTAAAGGGAAAGTACAATCTAATGCTCTCCACAAAGACAACTTTTCTTAAGAATTCTAAAAAGATACATAAAAACTTATAAGAAGCTCTTTATATAAAAAACAGTCCTGTTCACATGCAATCCGAGGGGTTTCTGCTCCCAAACACACCACTCACCATCCTCCCAAGGACATGCACAACTCTCTCAGCAGCATGATGATGGTACTGATTGCTACAGCTTGAAGCCTTGCATCCCACTGGACTTCTTCAGAAGCTACGGGGGCAGCACGCATTTATTTTCAATTTAAAGTTAAAGGCTAAGCTCACCTTTGTTAACTTTTTTTTCTAAATTCCAGCTCCCCTATGTACCAATATAGCAATAATGTACTTATTTTGCAAGAATACAACAGCTTTTCATCCATTCTACACCTGCTTACCTAAATCTCTTCATATCGGTTTAAACACACTGCTCAATAAGTTCTGCCTTACTTCCTTGACAGACTATAGGTCATGACACAGGAAAGAGTTGACCAGCTGATCTCATTAGTACACACCCTGCATCATCTACACTCAGCTGGTCCACTTCTTCCTGTGTCATGACCTAAAGTCTGACCAGGAAGTAAGACAGAACTAATAGAGCAGTGTGTTTGAACAGCCATGAAGAGAGTTAGATAAGCAGGTGTAGAATGAATGGAAAGCTGTTTTATTTTTGCAAATTATGTACATGAATGCTATATTGGTACATAGGGGAGCTGGAATTTAGAAAAAAAAGTGAACAAAGGTGAACTTATCCTTTAAGTTGTGCCGGTATAAAACATATTGGTGATTAATAAAGTGTTTGCTTTGTGCAATATTGAGTTTCAGTTATAGTTGTTGATGAATGAATTAAACTGTATTGTAATTGTACTGTCCCACCTCTACATGGTAAAGCACTGCGCAAACTGTTGGCACTATATAAATCCTGTATTATAATAATAACTAAATCTTATCTTTAATCTGTGTTTTGATTTTCTTACAGGCCTTTCCCTAATTGTAGGTTTGGTTTTATATATCTCAAGTATAAATGATGAAGTCATGAACAGGCCCAGCAGCTCTGAACAGTACTTCCACTACCGATATGGCTGGTCCTTTGCTTTTGCAGCCTCATCTTTTCTCCTTAAAGAGGTTTTTGAAATTTTCCTTCTCTAAACTTTACATTGCTACATAGTCTGCACTTTATTAGCACACTTTTTCCAAGCGCTGTAAGTTACCCTTTTGGTGGCCCCCAATCGAAAAATCAAAGTTTTGTGTAAATGCTTTGTTGGCTTTCTTTTCCACCACTATCACTGCTACAAGAAAAAAAGTTGGGTTAAACATATTACAGAAAAGTGAGCTAAAACACAAGCTGGACACCTGGAAGAGAGTGGAGATAGACATGACACTTCCAGGATCCCTAGAAGACTTTAACCAGTGAAACCTTATATGCAGTCTCAAAGAACACTACATAATGGTTTGCCACTTGGCATGTAAAAATTGCTCTTCTGTCTCTTTGATGTTACTTGGTACATCAACAACTTTTTCATTAAATGGAGAGTCACAGCAGCACAAAAACCACTGTGGCTTTAGTTCAAGAAAAAGGTTAGATAGACTTGAAAACTTGAAATTTAAATAGATCTTAGCTTTCACCTCAGCATAGGCCCTGTGCATAAGTCTGCTGCGCTCGTCACATTCCTGGGGCTACAGGAAACTTGGTGTTTTGGAACTTCCTAAACCCAAATCTGCAGTTATGCCAGAGAAAGAGACATTATTTCCCCAAATTCCTATCTGAAATCACAGGGAAGGCAATGCCCCCATGACAGGAATGTTATGCATGCCCTGGGTACTCAGAATTATGCAGTAGCTATGCAATGCCGCCATGAAATTTTCTTGACTTCCCTCATTCATTCTCATAGCAGTTGATGAACAATTGCATGCACTATACAGTTATACAGAATGATTAGCAACAAGCTGTGCTTCCATTCATAGGTAGTATGAAAGCTTTGCTCAAACTATCTGCTGAAAATCGTGGTAAAATTACAAAACTTAAAGCAAATTTGTATTTTGCCCTTGTAGGGTTGCTTTAAACCCTGCCCCCAGCAGGACAAAATCCTTAATCTCATTGTTGTTTCATTAAGCCACTAGGAGCAAGAAAAGGAAGCCCTATGAAAACTCAGAGTCACTGTAATTGGAGTTTAAACAGAGATGAGGATTGTCTCCCAACCCCTATAAGATAGTATTGGGTCAATCATCGATCATTAGCGCTGTCACATTAGGAAGAAGGGCATAAAGCAAACCTGTTACACTGTAAAGCACAGGTTTGCTTTAGGGTAAACTAAGTAGACTTTATCATTTTTGGACGGTTTTAGTTTCTTATAAGAGACTTATAACTTAATTTACCTGGTGTACCCTTTAACAATAAACTACAAAGTGTAATGATGTATTCTAGCTAGCTAGCTAGCAGATAGCTCATCAGATATTGACTTTTATTAGTCTATCATTGGGTAGCTGGTAAAAGCTGATCTGTGATAGCTTTCTAATAGAAGTGCATTACACGTGCTCTGATCACTCTCTATCCTCAATTAACAATGTTGAATAAAGATACACTTTATAAGCAACCTGAATCATTAATATCATTAGTATTGTTCCATGAATTATCATGATTATTACCATTTGTTTTTGTTTTGTTTTTTGCAACAACTTTTATTTACAGGGTGCTGGTGTCATGTCCGTATACCTGTTCACAAAGCGCTATGCAGAGGAGGAGATGTATCGTCCTCATCCAGCTTTCTATCGTCCCCGACTCAGCGACTGTTCAGACTACTCAGGCCAGTTTCTCCACCCCGAGGTGTGGCATCGTGGCCGAAGTCCATCTGACATTTCTAGTGATGTCTCAATCCAGATGACCCAGAACTATCCACCAGCCATCAAGTACCCAGACCACATACACATATCAACATCCCCCTGCTAAATGCAAAATCAGTGGTAAACTTTTTGGAAGATCTAAGCATCTCCTTAGGATACAGTTCTCTAAAAAGATGACACAGCTTGGCCTGTTCAACTAGAGACAGAGTACTGTGGAGCTAAAACTATGAACCTTTACTTCCAAATGTCTGGAAACTTCCAGCCCCAGTACCTGGAAATGAATTCTTTTGACTTTGGTCTCTTTTAAGTTTTATTATTTTAACTTCACTATTGTTACCTTGGCAATTATTTCCAGGCGATTTGACGATATAATTTAGCCATAACTTGTTTTAATCTCTCTTTAGCTTATGTTATATTTTTTTCAGAAACTAGATTCATTTATTTGATTCTTTTATCATCTACCTTATTCATTTCTTCTATAAAAAAAATCTTAACATCTTGATGAAGATTTATACTCATTCTTGATTTTTTTTTTTGGCTTTGTGAAAAATCCTTTCTTAACTCTTCAGTGAAAAATATGGACAATGGAAAAAGAATACGAACAAAATCTTTTTCTTCCACTGCAAGCTTTATCTTAATGTAATATTTACCAGACTCTAGAAGAAGAAAAATGCTAGCGATAAAATCTCTCCAGCAAGACTGATAAAATGAAAAACAAAAGAAATGTCGTCATAAAAAATGAATTACAAAAGGAGAAATATTTTATTGGTTTCAGGAAGAGACAATATTGTCCAAAAACTGGAAAAAAAAGACTTTCATGCTTAAGTTGTCTATTGTGTCATCCTCCTCGCAGGTTGACAATTTTTTGGATGTTATCCAAAGTCCAACAGATATTATAATTTTTTGTGTTCACTGTGCAGCCAGAACTTGAAGACAGTTGTCCCTCATGAATGTTGCTTTCCACTAAATTCTTATTTTTATGGAAAAAGCAAAACTAAAAGCCATAGAGTAGTAAAGTGCAATGAATTAGTTTATTTTATAAAGAAATGTGCACCGTATTTTAGGATGCACCAAACATGCTGTCTGCAGGCACAATTATCTAATTGAACTGTCCAGGTTAAATGCTCTTTCCAGTAGTTTTATTATTGATTTAGAATATCTTGTTTTATTTTATTTTTAAATTTTGTTAGCTGTCAGAGTGCACAAAAGACTTTTAATTAGGAGACTAACCTCATTGTCCTTGCTTAATTTTGTGCAGGGCAAAGCAAATAGTGCATGCAATTTTGTTTTACCATGTTGCACAATTTGTGGGGATTCTGAGGATTCATTTCTAGTCCTTTGCTAGCCCGTGTTTAAATGTTCACTGGCCATTGATGCTGTGCCTTCAGTGACATCATAAGAAACTCTTATGATGTCACACATACTGGACCACACCACCAAACTCCTGTATACTGAGGATTCTGATTCTGCAGAAGGATTGTCAGGATATATAATGATTTACAAATTGAAAACTAAGGAATAAAATGTTACTCTAAGATACAGTCAATCACTGCACAACACAAATTGTTCTAACTGAGCTATGTGACAATCTGATAGTATATCGTGTACAGTGTAAAACTGATCACATCAGAGCACTGAATCATTGAATTGATGGACTAGATGCCCTTTTTTTGGATAGCATTACTGTTCATTTGACATGCTATGATTACTAGGCGTGTGCCCTGCAACAAACAATTTAGTAAGCACAGCCAAAGGATACTAGTTGGGTTATAGGTTTTCCAATTTGAAACAACTACAACAAGGAGAAAAAATTAATAAGCCAGTCAAAGGTAACCATACAGTCCAATCACACAGCAAATACATATTAATCAGATAAAGAAAATAATAATACAATGGAGGAATTAAAAAAAAAACCTACATTCATAAAACACCTAAAATAGACAGGAAGCAGACAGGAAGCCTCAATCATAACCTCAGGGTTTTTTCTTGCCTTTAAGGGGTTTTTGCCTTCCTTTGGATCAGCTGTGTATATAGGGTTCTGTGTATGCAGGTTTTCAATTTATTTATTTTTTAATTTGTTTCTATTGGTTAAACTTGATGAACTTTTTCCAACCTAGCTAACTGTGTAACTATAACAAGCATCAGTCAATTCATCAGCATTTAGGATTGAGTCAATCTACCATAAAACATGATCTAATTTTCAAATTAGAAGTGCTTAGTAGCACAATATTCCCATCACATCTATACTACAGGGCCAGCTACACGATTTAAACATTAAATGAGTACAAACTAATGAGTATTAAAATACCTAACAATATACATTGAAGAACAAGCATATAGGAGCTAGAGACACTATTGTTATAAAACATATTTATAGCTATCTGCCAAGCTGAAAATCTCAAAAGACAGCAAAGTGACAGCAAGTTAAACAAAAATATATAAAAAGTCAAAGAGAAAGAAAAGAAAGAAGAAAAATACAGATGCAAAAGGAAGGAGAAAATAACACAACCCAGTCTGGTTCCTGGGTAAAACATCAAAGGCCCAAAGAGAAAAGAATGCCAGTTAAGGCTACAAATATTTTGGATCTGATTTGCTTTGTCAGATCATTTGAGAAAAATTTAGATGTAGGCTGAAAAGGAGATCCTTTGTTGGTAAGGATGCTTCTACATGAATGGTGAAAGGTCATTCTGTAAAAGCAGAAAAACAATAGAAAGATAACACATTTCTATCAATACAGCAAAAGCTTGCATTTTTAATTTGCTACATTAGCCAGTGAAAATATATCACCTTTATTTCAAGCTTTAAATCTGAAACCCAGGCAAATAGTTTAAAAAACAGATAACAAACATATACAGAAGCTGTTTTACATGTCAAATTATTTGTATTTCTGTCCATCCAGTTCTGAAATTCACACAGCATATCCTACTGGATTACACCATTTTCCCTGGTGTCCTCCTTTCACTCACATTCTTAGTGGACAGGTAAATAGCAGCAGATTGATGAGGTCATCCCTCTGAGGTCATCCCTACCTTTCTATCATCATGTTTCTTGACAGCACATTTGCATGCAGCACACCTGATGACGCCCATTCCTGCCCCTCTTTCTGCTGCTGCAAAATTATGATACCAATGATCTAAAAAATTGCAAGAGGATGATGTCAATGATCTAAAAAAAAAATAATAATAATTTAATAATGAATACAGAGCTACATTAATGTGTGCATTTTATATCTGCCTGGAGTTCAGCTTTAATCAGAATCTAATGCAGTATCATCCCCATGCTTATACTGAAACATTTATACCAGAAATACAATGGGAACATAAGAGATTACAGTAACTTCTTTTAAGTTGTAAAATAAAAAGCAACTTTCATGGGGATATCGCTGAAGTCATGTAAGAGAAAATGGCTGACACAGTGGACATAAAACATTTAGTGACGTATAAAGAAGTCAGCTTGTCAAGCTGCATAGACTTCCCATGTTGCACTATCCACACTAACACATTCTGACGTGTTGGTTTAATGTATAGAAAAATAATGTATAGCCTAATGTAGTTCATTTTATTGCTGTGGTTTTCACAGGGACTCGGGAAGGCCTGGCTTGCATTTTGCCCATCGTATATACCTTTCATCCATGGAAGACATTTTGTTTCTGCAGTGAGCAGACTATAATGGTGTCTAATGAGCACTGAAATGTACATAGATAGTTGATATGTATCAATGCAATGTAAGAATTTTAACCTGACCTGTAGATATGAAATAATGACTTGTCTGGAAGTCTTTACCAGATATAGATGATGACACTATAATTATATATTTTACTTTTGGAGTATATGGCCTTAAGCATTGTAGTTGGTGCTTAAAGCTCAACTGAAATCAGAACATTTGGATGGAATAGAGAAAGGTTAGACCTTCTGCCAGGCTTTATGGCTGTCTGTCTTCCTCTTGAGGAGATTTCCCCTTACATCTTGTGACCACACAGGACCTGAGAGGGATCACTCTGATAGGGACACATAAATATGGGGAGAAATAAATAACAGAATTGACTGAAATTCAAATCCTTCTCCACTCTACTCGAAGTGCTGTAACTGCTTTCTGTATCCCCATCACAGATCCTCTACTTCCTGCTCCAGTGACCAAACAGACGGTTCTGTCTCCATTATGGTCACAAGCAGTTATAAACCCTGGCAGAGGTTTCCTCATTCTATTTGAATAAAATGTTTGCCTATAGTTGGGCTTTCAAGGATCAATACATCTAAAGCACAAGTTGGTTTATATAAAACTTTTGTAAATGTGATTTGCAGAAATACCTTTATAAAACGGTTTGATAATCAAAATTAAGAAATCAAAATAAGAACTATTATCATGGGTGCTTTATTTTGCTTTACACAACAGTTTTCCTGTTGCATAGGTATCAGTGGAATTGAGAGTTTTCCTTTCCCCTAAATTTTGGCAAAAATTAGAAGATTCTAGAAAATGTAACATTTAAAAAAAAAAATAACCAATTAGAGGGATCGCACCATCACTGGGTGGCAACAGTGGGTGCTCCTAAGGTATTAAAAGTTCCACATCCTTACAGAATTCAGAATTTAGGTTTGGAGTCAATGGAAAAAACAAAATTAAGCTGGCTGGAATATCCTTTCAACTATCTTGAACTTGCTGTGGTCCCTAACTAGTTTAATTACTTTACATGTTTTTCACAGAATTAATAAACATATAGTGAAAAAAGTGAAATAAATAAATTTAAAGTGACATAAAAGAAAACTTGATCAAATTCATAAAAAACGGAAACCACACAAATGTAAAGAACACTAAATTAAATTGGCTATACTACCCTAAATAAATCCTTCCAAACCCAGCCCCTCTAACCTCCCTTATCCTCGAGTGTTACTCGGGCTTGAAATTCTATGTAACAAAGGTTAAACCCAAGCATCACTCAAGGTAGCTGTTTTTACATAGATTGGCGAACATCTACACACCGATCCTCCCACTATTTGTTAACCCAAAAATGCTTTGCTCAGAGCACTTTTGGGTTTGTGGCTGTCAGATTTTGGCTGCCAGCAGCCAGGAATGCACACAAATTAATTACTGTCAGTTCCTAATTTGTTTGGAAAGGCCCTTCAGGGGAGACATCTAATAGACCCCTGATGCCTTCCTAAAGAGGACATGTCTTGTAAAATAACTATAGGGTGACGTATGTCCCTTTGTGATAATAATAAAGTAAAATCTAAAAAAAAAAATGTTTACATTTTTTTTTTAAATCCCCCTTTCTCCATCCCCACACACATGCATATTTGCACACATACATGTTTTTAGGATGTGCATAGGTAAACAGCAATCACATACTGGAGATTCCGGTGCACACCAATGTGAGGATAATCATTCCAAGACCATTGTTTATGGTTAACTAATTAGCTGTAAAATATTTTAACGCATCTCCTATTTAAACATCATATTTTTGGGGGGTTTTGTGAGCACATGCAATATGAATGCTTGACATATCTGATATCTATTTATCCAAAAAAGTCTCTTTTTTTAATTTTACAAACAAATTGCATGCACTAAAATGAATTTTAGTGTATTTTTACTGCAAATATAGGTTTCCGAAAAAGTTTGCACACATTTCCTGCAATATAAAAATTTGCAACTACCATTTTTCATTCTAATGGGCCCTGCTTTCTGAAAACATATAGGGGTTGATTTACTATAACTTCAAACTTCAGCTCATTCAATTAAGCTTTGAGAAAAAAACATGGAAGCTAAATGGTTTCTATGCAGAGCTGCTTCAGATTTTGTACTCTCCAGTTTAACAAATCAACCTCATAGTGTTTTTGGATTTTAAGTAATTTGTAAGACTAAAACATGCATTATAACATGCAATGCATTTTCAATGCTCAGTTTAAATGCATCTTTTCTACGATAAAATACTGCTTAAGGTCCCTCTTAAATCTGCTGGCAATGTGTTCAAATTGAAAGTTATGAAAACAAATTATTCAGTATCAGTAATCCCACTGAAACTTGATCCTGGTTAGCCACTTGCTGACCGCCCACTGCACATATACTATGGCAAGGCAGCTCGGCTGCGCAAACCAACGTACCTGTGCGTCTGTCTGTGCATGTGGTACTGTGGGCGCACGCGTTGCAAACAAGGCGGATCAGGAACGTTAATCTCTCTCTACTCCCAGTTAGTCCGTTCACCTGACAGTTAGAAACACCTTCCTAGGGAAGACTTAACCCATTGATCACCCCCTAGTGTTAACCCCTTCCCTGCCAGTACCATTTATGCAGTGATCAGTGCATTTTTATAGTACTGATCACTGTATTGGTGTCACACCAAAAAGTGTCACTTAGGGTCAGATTTGTCCGCTGCAATGTCGCAGTCCCACTAAAAATCGCTGATCCCCGCCATTACTAGTAAAAACAATAAAAAAATAAAAAGTTCCTAAATCTTTCCCCTATTTTGTAGATTCTATAACTTTTGCGCAAACCAATCAATATACACTTATTGTGATTTTTTCTACCAAAAATATGTAGCAGAATACAAATTGGCCTAAACTGATGAATAAATCCAATTTTTTTTTTTTGGATATGTATTATAGCAGAAAGTGAAAAAATATAGTTTTTTTTTCCAAATTGTCAGTCTTTTTTTGTTTATAGCGCAAAAAATTAAAACCGCAGAAGTGATCAAATACCACCAAAAGAAAGCTCTTTTTGTGGGAAAAAAAGAACATCAGTTTTGTTTGGGTACAACATCGGACAACTGCACAATTGTCAGTTAAAGCAACGCAGTGCCATATCGCAAAAAATAGCTTGGTCATTAAGGATGTAAATCCCTCCGGGGCTGAAATGTTACAGTGACCCTGTCTAGTGTTATCCTGTAAAGAAATAATTTTAATACTTACCTTTTCGGCAGGTGGTATTAAACCTTTGCCCTATTACAGAGCTCCTGGCACTACTTTTCAACAATCTGAATGTGCTGAATAATATGTCCACTGCTGTGTTGATGTTGCAGCTGGTGGGAAAAATTGCAGAGAATAGCAGTAATGCCCAGAGTCCTTCAAGAGAGCAGAGATTTGACACACGTGACCGGAAAGGTAAGTACAGTTTTTTAATTCTTTGAGGGTGTCAGAAACCAGAGAACTGCTATCTAAACTATTAGATGTGCTCCCATTACTTGGTAAAAAACTATTCTGGACAGATCTCTGGACACACTTTCACCAGGTTAAAAAAAACTGATGTGCTCATCTTCGTGTTTTACCTTATTTATGTAACTCAACTTGTGTTTTAGGTCTGGTGGCCCTTTAATTTTCTTCTCATACTCAGCTGGCCAATAAACAAAGCCAGCGTTCACTACAGTGTCATATAATGCCCTACCCTCCAGATGAAATGTACGGTCAGTAAAGACCTCTAGATATATCATTATTAATAATATAACCCTCTCCTTACTAATAAAGGATAATATATTTTTTTGCTAGAGTTTAGATTGCAGCTGAGCTTTCATAACCTATCATTTGTTAAAGGAATGAGTGGAAATGTAATATTAAAAAAGCTATCCCCACTAAAATGACAGAACATATGTAATGTATTATGCATACCTCTAACTGACCAAGAAGATTGCCTAAATTTCATTGCAATAACTGTTATGATTATTACGTAGGACATGTCTTGTCACTTGTAAAAACATTTTTCAAGAAAGTTTACTGAGATTCGAAATGCACAAACTGTTCAGTTCCATGGGTTATGGTAATGGTGTGTCCTGACACAGGGGAAGTTTGAAATTACCACTTATATTTCCATGTGCCAATTAGTAGTTACTGACCACACATACCGTTTGCTATATGAATACATGTATGTTCATTGAGAAAATAACAATAAGGACCCATCCACACATGTGTACATTTTAACCTGCATAATTACAACACACATTACCAAGAACCAGATTCCTTCATTGTGATGATTGAATGGCATTCTAACACACCTAAGCAGTGCACCACATTATATGTGTGTCTTGGCACACCACAAAGCACCAATGTTAATGATCTATACATTGTGGTATGCTGCCTTAAAGACAATGGGGTAACATATGGTTCATGATTTAAGGTGTTCTGCCAGCCCATTTAAAACTTAATGGGCTGTCTAAAGGTTGTGTGCAAACGCATACAGTATGTTAATTTTTGCACGGCAATGCAATACATACTGTGAATGGGCCCTAAATTGAACATTGGAATTAAAAGCTTGTTATATTTTCATATTCTGGGGCTTAATTAATAAGCAATAAGTTAAGTATGTGTAGTTACCCAGGGTGAGCGGACAATCCCATTTTTAGTAATTTTTTATTTTAGTGTAGCCAAAAACATGAATTAATAATTGTGACTGGTTTCTGAGGTCAGTAGCTGTACATTTATCTACAAAAAGAGGATTAGGGGTGGGAAGAATGAATGAACTGTCTAAATTATGCCTAATGGCTTTGTCTGTTATTTCTAGATAAGACAAGTACTTGTAAAAATTGTACCCTTACCAATCATTTCTTGTTAAAAACAGGTATTGTAAAGGTTAGCATCTGTACAATAATGTGCAAGTACTAAAATTAGGTGTACTCAGCATGGATTGCAGAGATTTTCAAATGCACTGAAAATCTCTACTAATAATAAGCAAACATTTCCTTTTCTCCGTGGTCTGATCCTTTAACTGGCATTGGTTTACTAAAGGAATAGAAACTGTTCATTTCACAAAGTAAATGCTTGGTTTGCAATTTGTATCTTGTTTGCAAAGTATATGCTGACCTATCCTGGTAAATAAGATAAAGCCTTGTTCGCTTCAATCATTCATTCATGTATAAACACACAATCCTTTTGATTTCCTCATTTTTGGGTATTCAAATTTTGCTTTACTTTTTTTTTTTAACTAATGAGGACCCAGCATCAGATAATCTTTTTCATATCAAGTGCTTGCTTGCTAAGTAATGTGTGTGTAACTTTTCTAGGCATTTATTACAGCATAGAGATCACTGTACTCTCCTTAAAGATTAAGTTCACATATTTATATTCAGGGTGTAAAATGTAACATGTTAAAAATGCACTGGGCCCTCCCTCCAAATGCACTGCCCCCCCCAACCCCCCATTTTGACAGGGATCTTCTATCCCCACTCACTGTCACAATCTAAAAAAAAGTGGTCATGAGGTGCTCCAACCTGCCTGGCCATGTCATTCATTCACAGTGTTCTGTGAATGGGAAAACTACGGTACCGACAGACTTTGTGGCTGTCAGCTTGTAGTTCTCAATGAACTACCAGGGCACTGTTGATCGCTGTAGGTAGTTCATTAAGCTTCCTGTTAGACTGTAACTGCCTGCTCGTATCGGAGGTATAGGTAGACAGCTACAAGTCAGTCTGCAGGACTATGATTGTATGTGAAATATCTGCTTTCTGGACTGAGATGCTGGTTCAGAGATTACATAATCACATAAATACTGGTGCCTATGCTGTTCTTGGCTGTTTTCACAATCTTCAGACACAGATTAGCCCCCATTTGAAGGCTTGGACATAAAACGTCTTTACTCCAAGCCGTTCCACCTCATTGACCCAGGTGCTGGGGGTCATGTGAGCGGTCTCTGCTCACAAAAAAGGTGATAAGAAGAAAGCCACCACACACTGCAGGGAGCACTGGTGTCCACATTTATTTTGAAAGATATTTACAAGCTTGCCATTGACAGCTCTTGTCTAGGACTACCCCTCCAATGACTTTAATTTATAGTGCTTAGCCATAGAGATATCTACGACTAAGCCCTAGTGGTGAAACGCGTGGTTGTAGGGGGGAATTATTGGAATCTGGAAGCCCCCTTTAACAAGGGGGCCCCCAGTTCCCAGTGCCCACCTTGTAAATGAGTATGGAGTACATAGTACCCCTAGCCATTCATCCAAAAAATATCAACTGTAAATAAAAACACACCACAGTTTTTGACAAGTCCTTTATTAAAAGAAATGTCCCCTGATGTAGAATCATCATCAATCATATCATCCACCTATGTAAGTCAATGTGAATCAAGTTGAACAACAGCTGTCGACCCACAGTAAAAAAAAAAAAAAACATGCGCCGCCAGTACCCAACCACACCCGCCACTTGCCACTGTTGAATGACAGCTCCACTACCCCGCCACTTAAATAATCAAAGGAGTGTGGTCAATGACATCATAAGGCCTGGGGCCACTTGGTGACATCATTGACCATATATGGAGATGTCCATATATAGTTAATGAAGTCACTGGGTAGCCCTGTGCCCTTATGACATCTTTGGCCAAATATGAACATGTCCATATATGCTCAATGATGTCACTGGGTGGCCCAACCACCTTGTGATGACATTGATCCTGTAGCCTGTGTTAACACCTGAACAGAGCATAAGCAGATTGTATTCCCAGTGATTTTAATGCATTTTTTCAGGGGTTTTATATGCTTTGTGCAAGCATGGTATTTATTATTTGGGCTGGGCAGGTGGTGAAGAGCAGTCTTAGAGGAAGAGAGGAGTTCTTCAGGTGCAAAAATGCACATATTGCGCATTTACCAGTGCTTCCATTGAAGTCTATGGGGCCAAAAACACCCAAGTTCACTCACAAAAAAAGCTCAGGTACTTTTTTGAGGGTTAGCTGTAGTGTATAGTGCAACTGAGTATACAAGTGTGAACTGGGACAATTAGAAAGAATAAGATTCTGCATGTTGATTGTAGTCAGGCATATGGAAACAAGCTGAAAAATGCTCAAGTGTGAGTCGGGGCTTAGCATTGCAAAGCAGACAGATATGTTTCATCTGTCTTAAGAAGTGACTAGTACCTTTCTATGGTCAGTTTTGGGGGTGCAGATGATGATCACAGCTTTCAGAAGTCAGCCAGTAGGATTTACAAGTGCTGGATTGTGAAATAAAATAAAATAAATAGAGTGGTTGAAACATTTCTCTTATTCCATACTGCACACTTGATCTTCCTTTTCTAGATTATATGGTGATGCCCTTTAAATAAATGTCTGTGTCTGCTTCTTTAGAGCATAACCATTTTCCTAATTTTGTATTGTAGCTAATATTGTTAAGACTTGCCTGCAGTGACAATAAGGGTGTTATGATAAAGCATTGCACAGAAATGGTGTAATATCCAAACCTTATCCTTAGTAGCAGTTATGCTAATGATCATTCAGGTTCTCTATCCTGGGGCTACCCAGACAGACAAATTTGGGATTAGTATGTCTGCTACATATAAAACAGTCTGCTCTCATAAAAAGAAATCTGATTATATTTTGTATCATAAACACACCGCGCTCTGGATCCACAGGCAGGACTGCAGTGTGAAAATACAGATAATGTTTGATTGTGTTTATGATAAAAATAATGATGCCTGGAAGCTAATGCACTTAAAGGAAACTTTTGTTGAACACAAAACTGTTTTGATTTAGCAGTTTCTATATTATTATTTTTATGATATTTTTGCACGTGTGGCAGCATTCACTGATCTGTGAGTGCCACGCTCCACATGCTTCTTCTACAGAAAAGTACATTATCTGACCTACATAGCTGATGCAATTGGCTGAGGGTGATGCATGGCATCATCATGTGACTTAAATAACATTTATTTTAAGGATAACAGTGGGGTCAAAGTAGGGGCACTATTTGTATCTCAAAGCGATCCATAAAGTAATATCAATGCATTTTCAATAAAGTTGTCCTATGTAAAAAAACAAAACAAAAAGCAATAAACAGTAGTTGAATGTGTTACTATACTTCCACTGCTATTCACATGTGTGAAAAAAAGTTACTTAAATGTATTCATTATGTGCTAATTATTGCATTTGGTTAAAGTGGAATTCCAGTCAAAACCTTACATTTCAAATGTCTTTCTGTTAGCCATTTTATCACCTTTTGTATTATTCATTCTTATCTGTGTTACTACTGACCTTTTTTCCTCTCATTCTGCCCCACTCTAGACTATTCCCTTTTTCTGTCGGACAATGTTATAATGTCACTGCTGAATTCCACTGGTGAATGTAACCTTCTTATAGCATTGTCGGACCCGTATCTCCCTTCCTGTCCTTTGACATATGCATGTCAGATGATTTCTCATGAATGAGGGTCCTGAAGAGCTCCTTTCTGTTTTGCTTCAGGAAGTTGCACATCAGCAGGCAAGGTACACACCCACTGACCTCTCAGTGTTAGCAAGTGTGGGGAAATTGCGTTCATGTGGACCATGTGGAAAAGCATGTTAAAAAAAACAAAAAAAACAGTGATTTTTAGTATTTGAGCTATAGCAACAAGGATGGACATTATATTACATGGAAATAGGATGTTTAGGGCACAAAGGTTTCCTATTACTTTAAGTATTTTGGTAAGCCTTGCTTGTTTTCCTATTTCATAGAATTAGAACTTGATTTGATTGTAGCCGTATTAGTGCAATCACGGACAGTACTCAATTTTCCCTGTCATAGAATTAGACAAATTATTGCCACACAGTTAAACAAGATGGCTTGTTTTACAGCTCCAAAAAGGCATTGTAGAAGGTCACCTTTTTTGCAATTCATTCATTTTTGGCACTGGGAGTATGCTGAGATAGCAGAAAACTCTTTAACTCCACCTAGTGAAATATTAAATATAAAATATATTAAAGTGGGTCTAAAGTCAGAAGGTTTTTTTTCATCTTAATGCATTCTATGCAATAAGAAAAAAAAACCTTTGGTGTGCAGCAGCCCCCCTCAGCCCCCCTAATACTTACCTGAGCCCATCTTGATCCAGCGATTTTGCCCGGGACTCTCCCTCCTCATTGGCTGAGATGGCAGCGGGGCGCAATTGGCTCCCTCCACTGTCAATCAAAGTCAGTTCGCAATAAGGATTGAGAGGGGGCGGGGCCAAGCCGCAGCTGGAATATTCCCATAGCAGGCTGCTTGCTGTGGGAGCACTCGGCAAGAGGGAGGGGCCAGGAGCACTGGCTAGGGACCTAAGAAGAGAATCTTGGCTGCTCTGTGCAAAGCCAATACACAGAGCTGGTAGGTATAACATGTTTGTTATTTTTAAACTATAAAAAAAGAGGCTATAAAAAAGTATGGTCTACTCTAAAGCGCACCCTCAACACTTAAAGCAGCCTTTCTCAACCTTTTCAACACCGAGGAACCCTTAAAATAACTTTCCAGACTCAGGAAACCCCTGATAAAAATTACTATATCTAGAAACTCATGATACATTAGTGTAATGGTCAGTGGGAAGAATGCTCCTTACACTTGGGAAGAACTACCCACTTAGAGATAGCTGGTGTCAGTGGGAACTTATCTGAGAGGCAGAAATTGCTCATTGTTCAAGGAACCCCTAGCAACCTTTGGAGGAACCCTGGTTGAGAAATCCTGACCTAAAATATATCTAAAACAAAGAAAAAACATTTAATATTTTGAAGCTCTGCAGTCACTAGGTTTGGGGACTGAACTTGTTTTCTTTTCCATCCTGAGTATATTTAATACAAGTGCAGGAAAATACCTGTTGATCTTGCCAGAACTCCTGTGTTTTTGTGTAGCGGTACCCTCTTGAGGGCTGCTGAGTGTTGTAGTCTCTCCCAGCCAGGCACACAGTTCTCATTCACCTTCAGACAGAAAACCAGTCTTTATTTTTATTGAGGGGAATAAACTTTGATGGGGATGGGATTTTCATGACATGCCCAAACTGATTTGCAGAACAATATATATGGGACCAACTATATACACCTCCAGTATTTACAACTCCAATCTTAAACTTCAACACATCACTTGCTTGCAGACTATCTCTCCTCTCCTCAACACCTCCTGCATATCACTGGCTTGCACTTCCCGGACCAGCTAGCACTGATTAGTTATGCTATGAGATGCTATGAGGAAGCCTCCGGCTGAAACATGTTAGCATTTTAGATTTCGCACTGCTGTTAATGATCAATAAAAATGTAAGAAGAAGCAAGTCACATTTCTTGCTAGCAATGATTAGTAGGCCTGACACTGGCTCAGCCGGGCCTAGGGTAAATGCCTTTTGCAGGCAGGGACCACAGGCCCCTTTAGTGTAGCAAAAACATGGTAGTCCTTAGTGCTAACTGAGCCCAGTACCCCATCTTCAAGTCCTGTAAACCCTCATGGCTGCAGCTGCCTCTCTCCACTGCCCATGACACCCCAGTCCACTCCTCTGGCTCTGCACCAATCTCAGACTGCATCCTCCCAGTCCTCTCAGGCTCTAGTGGGTTTAACTATTTTTTTTTGCATAATTCTCCTTTAAGGGCGGCGAGGCAGGGGGAGTGTCCTATGCCTACATACTTTTGCTAATATGTGTTTCTCATTCCCATCTCAAAAAGTTGAGAGGTATGCAGCCGTGCATAGTAATGCTCCATGCACACGGACGTTTTAAAAAAACGGGCTGTAAAGCTAGTACAGACGCCAGGAAAAAAGCAGCGTTAAAAAAAGAAATTTTTCCCACGGTTTGCATTGAATTCAATGCACGTTAAGCCGCGCTAGCTTTCAGCCACGTTTCTCTGTCTCTATTCAAAAATCAATGGTTCCCTATGGAAGCCCATTGATTTGAATAGAGGTCGCACCAGAAGTCAGATCAAGAGGATCCGACTTGCGGTGCGACTTGTGTGCTGAGAATCTTGAAGGGGGAACCCCGCGAAAATTTTTTAAAAAATTAACGTGAGGTTCCCCCCAAGATGATACCAGACCCTTTGGTCTGGTATGGATCTTAAGGGGAACCCCCACACCAAAAAAAAAATGGCGTGGGGGTTCCCCCAATATCCATACCAGACCCTTATGCGAGCACGTAGCCCTGTAGGTCAGGAAAAGGGGGGCGAGCGAGCACCCCCCCTTCTGGACTATACCAAGCCACATGCCCTTAACATGGGGGGGTGGTGCTTTGGGGCAGGGGGGTCCCCCTACCCCTAAGCACCTTGTCCCCATGTTGATGAGGACAAGGGCCTCTTCCCGACAAGCCTGGCCGTTGGTTGTCGGGGTCTGCGGGCGGGGGGTTATCGGAATCTGGGAGCCCCCTTTAATAAGGGGGCACCCAGATCCCGGCCCCCCACCCTATGTGAATGAGTACATTGTACCCCTACCCATTCACCTGGGGGAAAAGTGTCAATAAAAAAAACACACTACAAAGGTTTTTAAAGTAGTTTATTAGGCAGATCCCGGGGTCTCTTCCGACTTCTCCACGCTCTCAGGCCTCTTCTCCCGCTGTCTTCTCCTGGTCTCCGGTTCTTCTCCCGCTCCCCAGTGTCTTCTGCCGGGCTCCTCCGCTATCTTCTGCTCTTTTGCCGCTCTTTTGCTAGTGGTGGCCCGGTCTTCTCCATCTTCTTCTTCTCTCTTCTCTTCTTCCGATGTTGATACAATGCTCTCTCCTGCTGTAATGCCGTGTGTGCGGTGCGCAATGACTTATATAGGCATGGGGCGTGGTCACCGGGTGATGTCATCCGGTGACCCTGCCCCTTATGAAGTCACAGTCCCATCATGCCCCGGGACTGTGGCATCATAAGGGGGTGGGGTCACCGGATGACATCACCCGATGACCACGCCCTATGCCTATGTAAGTCGTTGCGCACCGCACTCGGCATTACAGCGCAAGAGAGTGTTGTGTCAACATTGGAAGAAGAGAAGAGGGAAGAAGACGATGGAGAGGACCGGGCCACCGCTAGCAAAAGAGCAGAAGATAGCGGAGGAGCGCAGCAGAAGACACCGGAGAGCGGGAGAAGAACCGAAGACCGGAAGAAGACAGCGGGAGAAGAGGCCAGGGAGCGTGGAGAAGTCAAAAGAGACCCCTGGAGCTGCCTAATAAATTACTTCAAAAACCTTTGTAGTGTGTTTTTTTATATTGACACTTTTCCCTCAGGTAAATAGGTAGGGGTACGATGTACCTCATACTCATTCAAATAGGGTGGGGGGCTGGGATCTCCGTACCCCCTTATTAAAGGGGGCTCCCAGATTCCGGTAAGCCCCCCGCCTGGAGACCCCAACAACCAACGGCCAGGGTTGTCGGGAAGAAGCCCTTGTCCTCATCAACATGGGGACAAGGTGCTTTGGGGTGGGGGCGCAGGGTCCCCCCTGCCCCAAAGCACCAACCCCCCATGTTAAGGGCATGTGGCTTGGTATGGTCCAGGATGGGGGGGCGCTGGCTCGCCCCCCCCTTTCCTGACCTACCGGGCTGCGTGCTTGGATAAGGGTCTGGTATCGTCTTGGGATGAACCTCACGCAAATTTTTTTTTTTTAATTTTCGCTGGGTTCCCCCTTCAAGATTCTCAGCACAAAAGTCGCACCGCAAGTCGGATGCTCTTGATCCAACTTCTGGTGCAACCTCTATTCAAATCGTTTGGGAAAGAGAGAGAAAAATGGGACTTTAAATGAGGCCCGCCATAAACAATTTTAATAGAAATGGGTAAACGCATGTATGTACAATGAATAGATTTATTAGTCACAGTCTGAAAATTAATTTAGAACTGTTGAAGATACATTAAAACAAATAATTGGTAGTCACATGACTTACACTAGAATTATCTTGCTCATAGCATATACAGTTATTAAAATGACATAATAGACATGAAGAACAATGGGATACACTAGAAATACATGCATGTACACACAATGGAGTCAAATAAAAATTTTGGTATCAAAAAGCACTCATAGCACTCGACGCGTTTCATGGCGTTTCAGCCACTCATCCGGAGTGTGATATAGTGATGTACTGTAAGAGATATCAAATAATAGTGGTGTCTTGTAAAAGGGAACGAAAAGGTCTAACAAAAATGGTGACAGGTCAGAAACTTACAACTCTGTCCTGAGGATAAGCTCAGCCTCTACATGGGGACTTGTGGGGATCTCAAGCACAGTGTCTCCCCCAGGGCTGAGGCGGGAATGCTCCACCAAGGACCTGGGATGGCAGCCAAAAGTAGGTCAAATGGCCACAGCATAGTCCAGATATACTGTGTGTGCACTGTACTGTGCATGTTGTGCTGAAAGGGATAAAGGAAAGGTGTATAGAAGTAAATAATAATATGTAAAGGCTAATTAAAGTGTACCCAACTAAGGGATTTAACCCAATAGTAATAGGCATGAGTGCTAAAGATAGTGTGGACCCATAAATACAACCCGCCCAAACTAGAAATAAAATTAAAATAATAAAAATAAAAAGTGGTATAAGGACCCCCTTCTAAGATTACCTTGGTGTGTAGTGAGCATGGATCAGCTTGGGGAACCATTGATTTAGAATAGAGACAGAAACGCCGGACAAGGCTTAACACAGCGTTAAGCCTCGTTAATTCACGTTTAACACCTTTTGCCGGTGTCTGACGTTTTTACAGCTCTAGCACTGGAACCTCAGATCGCACTGGTCCTGGGTTTTTTTTTGCAGCTTAACGGCTATGCCATTTACAGCTCAAAAACGCCATGGTGGGCATGAGGCCATAGACTAACATGGAGAAGCGTTTTTAAGCTGCAAAAAACGCTCAAAAAAGCGGCTGTAAAAACGTCAGTGTGCATGAGGCCTAACCATTTAGCTTTTAACTTCAGCTTGTTCAATTAAACTTTTACAATAAAACCTAGAAGCTGATTGGTTACTATGCACAGCGGCACCAGATTCTGTGTGCACTGGTTTTAGTAAATCCCCCAATTAGTGTTCCACTACTGTCTTACCATATTCCAGATCTCGCAGCCTCATGGACAGTGTAAACTCCTCCCCTAAAATGAATAATAGAGACTGTGATGCCATCTGAAGATTTATTAAATGAACAAAAGGCGTTGTAAAACTACAAACAATAAGACATATACTGAATAAAATAAAGTGTATGATGGCACAAACATAGAAAATAAACAGTATCATAAGGCTAGATTGAGCTAGACAGGATATATCTTACTACAGCTGGCTAGCATAACAGAAACTCCACAGGAGAGTCAATGATAATCCCTAAATGCCCTAGCAGTAAAAAAGGTAGAAATAAAGTTGAGTTTCTACCTGCAAGTTTTTTTCAAGGAAGAGGGTTGCAGGCACTTGTTTCTGTCTTTGTAGTCTGAACAGAAAACTAAGATGGTAGATGACCTTTCCCAGAAATATTTTTTCCTTTGATCCTCCCAGAATGACTAAACAAAAGGCATGAAGGACACTGTTCCACTGGGTCACAAGATGGTGTTGGCCCATTCATAACAGAAACTATGGAAGAATTTGAATTCACACACTTGAACAAACATTGACATTTATTAAGCTGCATGATGTCAGGGGCAGAACACTACTGAACGGCTGGTCTGAGGTCTTAGGAACTATTAGTCTGAGATCTATAAAACTCCTGCTCTGAGAACATGGAACTGATGGTCTGAGGTCTATGCAACTGCTCTGAGGACCATAAAAGTTTTGGTCTGCGTTCTATGGAACTGCTGCTCTGATGACTATGGAATTTATGGTCTGAGTTGTGTGTATATTAGTTGTTGAACGTATCAGCCAATTTTAAACAGTAATAGTGAAGTCCAAGAGCAGGTGATTACCTTTTTTGGCTACATCCCCACATTTTTGGGGTTACAAAATCCCCTTCTTTGGGGCCTGCATGTGCAAAAGGAGATAGAAAAAAAATATACATATATATATATACACAGTAAAATAATATGTACGTAAAAGTGTTATCAAAAAGTTTTGCTTTCAGTCACTGGTTAAACCATTTCCAAACATTGACTGAAATATGAATATGTTAATCATAACAATAATTACCTTACCTTTTTACCTACCCTGTTTCCCCGAAAATAAGACCTAGCGTGATTGTCGGTGATGGCTGCAATATAAGCCCTACCCCCCAAATAAGCCCTACCCTGTTTCCCTGAAAATAAGCCCTACCCTGAAAATAAGACCTACAAGGACTTTAACTAGGGCTTATTTGAGGGGTAGGGCCTTTTTATGCATGGGGCTTATATTGCAGCCATCACCGACAATCACGCTAGGTCTTATTTTCGGGGAAACAGGGTAGTTAAAATTCTCTTTTAAAGCATTGCACGCTGATGCCCCCACAGAAAAGACCCTGGACACAGAAAAGACGCTAGTCTATATTTAATTAATAACATAGCCTCGAAAAAACACTCAGTCTTAACACTTGTTATTGAATATCTCTCTTAATAAAATACATATCTCAGAATTGTGTTTTTTTTTAAGTACATCTTTGCAATACATGTACATTACCCACTTTTGTACCCCTTTTAAAATGTTGCACATGCATAAAAAATCCTGTTGACCTTCCAAAAATACAGTGAGCTAATGTTTCTAAAAGGTCTGTCTTCTTTGCTCTAAAAATTCTAAACAGTGTTATCAGCCATGCTCATTACTCTGTGGACTACAGAGTACTTCCCTTTATACTTTTAAGGAACTAGGCTTTCAACAATGGTTGTAATGTTAGAAGTGAACTTGAATTTTTGACAAATCAACAGCTACTGTATTTTTCTATTTCTCTTGCAGTCTGAAGGCCCTACAGTGCCTTGAAAAAGTATTCATACCCCTTGAAATTTTCAACAATTTGTCATGTTGCAGCCAAAAACATTAATGTATTGGGATTTTATGTGATAGACCAACACAAATTGGCACATAATTGTGGAGTGGAAGGAAATTGATAAATGGTTTTCAATTTTTTTTTACAAATAAATATGTGAAAAGCATGAAATGCATTTGTTTTCAGCCCCCCTGAGTCAGTACTTTGTAGAACCACCTTTACAGCTGCAAGTCTTTCTGGATATGTCTCTACCAGCTTTGCACATCTAGAGAGTGAATTTTTTACCCATTCTTCTTTGTAAAATAGCTCAAGCTCTGTCAGATTGGATGAGAACGTCAGTGAACAGCAACTTTCAAGTCTTGACACAGATTCTCAATTATATTTAGGTCTGGACTTTGACTAGGCCATTCTAACTCATGAATATGCTTTGATCTAAACCATTCCATTGTAGCTCTGGCTGTATGTTTAGGGTCATTTTCCTGCTGGAAGGTGAACATCAATCTCAGTCTCTTGTCTTTTGGAGACTCTAATGCCCTGTACACACGGTCAGATTTTCCAACGGAAAATGTGTGATAGGACCTTGTTGTCGGAAATTCCGACCGTGTGTAGGCTCCATCACACATTTTCCATCGGATTTTCCGACACACAAAGTTTGAGAGCTTGCTATAAAATTTTCCAACAACAAAATCCATTGTCGGAAATTCCGATCGTGTGTACACAAATCCGACGCACAAAGTGCCGCGCATGCTCAGAATAAATAAAGAGACGAAAGCTATTGGCTACTGCCCTGTTTATAGTCCCAACGTACGTGTGACAACTTTGTGTGACCGTGTGTATGCAAGACAAGTTTGAGCCAACATCCGTCGGAAAAAATCCTAGGATTTTGTCGTCGGAATGTCCGATCAATGTCCGACCGTGTGTACAGGGCATAACAGGTTTTCTTCTCTGTATTTGGCTCCATCCATCTTCCTATCAACTCTGACCAGCTTCCCTGTCCCTGCTGAAGAAAAGCTTCCAACATGATGCTGCCACCACCATGTTGGGATGTGTGTTCTGGGTGATGTGCAGTGTTGGTTTTCTGCCACACATAGCATTTTGCTTTTAGGCCAAAAAGTTAAACTTTGGTCTCATCTGACCAGAGCACCTTCTTCTACATGTTTGCTCTGTCCCCCACATGGCTTCTTGCAAACTGCAAACGGGACTTCATATGGCTTTCTTTCAACAATGGCTTTCTTCTTGCCACTCTTAAAGGCCATATTTGTGGAGTGCATGACTTATAGTTGTCCAGTAGACAGATTCTCCCACCTGAGCTGTGACTTCTGAATGCACGCTACACTTTTCAGATATTTATTTGTAAAATAATTTGAAAACCATTTATCATTTTCCCTCCACTTTACAATTATGTGCCACTATGTGTTGGTCTATCACATAAAATCCTAATAGAATACATTAACGTTTTTGGTTGTAACATGACAAAATTTTGAAAATTTCAAGGGGTGTGAATACTTTTTCAAGGCACTGCATGTGTCCCTCAATTTTGTAGTGGTTAGAGGAATTAGGATGATTTTACCTTTTCTCGGCCATATTATGTCAGATGGTATGGGTAGTAATGTTGGCATAGATTGCACGTCACCCTGCCAATCTAAAGTTTGAGTATATAATTTGTATCTGCAGTGCTTTCATAAAGTTTTATGGGCTGATGCTTATTGGTAAGAAGGTTGGTTTTCAATTACCACCAATACTTCTAATTGCCCTAAATTGGTTGGTGACCGCAGAAGTCAATATCTTTTTTCAGCCAAGAATAGCTAATATGGTGTCCCAACACTGCGGGTCAAGGAGATACACTATATTGCCAAAAGTATTGGGACACCTGCCTTTATACGCACATGAACTTTAATGGCATTGTAGTCTTAGTCCGTAGGGTTCAATATTAAACTTCAACTCTTCTGGGAAGGCTGTTCACAATGTTTAGGAGTGTGTCTATGGGAATGTTTGACCATTCTTCCAGAAGCGCATTTTTGAGGTAAGGCACTGATCTGGATGAGAAGGCCTGGCTCGCATTCTCCACTCTAATTCACCCCAAAGGTGTTCTATTGGGTTGAGGTCAGGACTCTGTGCAGGCCAGTCAAGTTCTTCTACCTCAAACTTGCTCATCAATGTCTTTATGGATCTTCCTTAGTGCACTGGTGCGCAGTCATGTTGGAACAGGAAGGGGCCACCCCCAAACCGTTCCCACAAAGTTGGGAGCATGAAATTGTCCAAGAGGTCCCTTCACTGAAAAAACAACCCCATACCATAACCCCCCCTTCACCAAACTTTACACTTGGCACAATGCAGTCAGGCAAGTACCGTTCTCCTAGCAACCGCCAAACCCAGACATGTTCATAGAATTGCCAGACAGAGAAGCGTGATTGGTCACTCCAGAGAATGCGTCTCTACTGCTCTAGAGTACAGTGGTGGCATAGTTTACACCACTGCATCCGACGCTTTGCATTGCACTTGGTTATTTAAGACTTGGATGCAGCTGCTCAACTATGAAAACCCATTCCATGAAGCTCTCTACACACTGTTGTTGTAGTAATCTGAAGGCCACGCGAAGTTTGGAGGTCTGTAGCTATTGACTCTGCAGACAGTTAGCAACTGCGCACTGTAAGCTTCAGCATGCGATGACCCCGCTCTGTCATTTTACATTTTACGCACGAGTTGCTGTTGTTCCCAATTGCTTCCACTTTGTTATAATATCACTAGCAGTTGACCATGGAATATTTAGAAGCAAGGAAAGACTTATTGCACAGATGGCAATCTATCACTGTACACTTTCACAAATGTTTGTAGAAGCAGTCTGCATGCTTGATTTTATACATCTGTGTTTGAATATTCATTTGAGTTGAACCACTATTTACAGAGGAGAGATATTTTTCCCAACTTGGTGGAAAGATCAGTGGGTTTCTCTTGTCTCCTCCTTATGAGAGTATATAACACATAGAACATCCTATCAGTTATGTAATGTCCTAATAAATACTAGGCTGTTTTGCTCTTGGCCTTTGGTGCGTGGAAATGCACATCCCTGTTCATATTAAAGTTCATGTTTTTTCTACTAAACAAAGGTTTTAACCATGTTTGCCACAAATGACACAACTATATAGTGAGAGAAGCTGCAGCTTTTTATTGTAATTCAATATATGCTTTTGTAATTAATTAATGGACATAGTTCTTCAACAAATTACCTATAAAATATACAAAGCCTGCAAAGTTTCCAAAGAATGTAACTGATCAGCATAGGTAACTCCTGGTTCACCTTAAATTAATGTAAAGTTTTTAATTTTTTTGTAAAGATATACATATAAATATGAAAAGAGATACAACAGATGCAAATAATTGTGATCAATATGTGTGTGTGTTTTTTTAACTCTTTGTTTCATTATATAGTTTTGTAATACTGCAACCGTAATGTATTTAGCCATTGCTATATACTCAAGCTCTGCTTTTAGCTATGCAGTACTACATAATAGTTCTGCTTTACAGCTCCTTAGCACAATGCAAGTCTTTAAAATTAAAAAAGGAAACTATGCCCTTACCTACAGATAAAACCAGGTGAAACACAAGCTTCTATCCCTATGACAAATGGGCAGTGGGCATGCATCTATTTGCCATATTGATACCAGCCATTATGCATGTCAGCATTGTGAGAAGTACTTTGAGAGGGGTTTGAGGTACCTCTCCGAAAGCACTGCTGCCTGATGCTGAGAAACCATGAACAAGTAACATATTTGTATATATATGTTTGAAAAAAGTGTCACAGTAGAGGTAAATATTACATTTTGGTACCGTCATCCCAACAATATGAGAAGAAAGTATAGAGGAAGGAGGCTAGAGTAGACTTTAATGGTACTGTATGAGAACTGAAGATAACAGTCTTGAATATACATTTTTATACATTTTATTACAAAAATATAAATACAATATATGATAAAAACCAACAGCGATAATAAAAAAACATTGGCTCTATAGTCACACAATTGTGACATTTAAAGGCTAAGTTCACCTTTTTTGTTTTTTTAAATTCCAGCTCCCCTAAGTACCAATATAGCATTTATGTACTTCTTTTGCAAAAATATTAAAACTTTCCATAAAATCTACAGACACATACCTTACTGTCCTCCATCCATGATTCCAAACGTATCTATTGCTTCTGTCTTACGTCCTTACAGACTGTAGGTCATGACACAGGAAGGAGTTGACCAGCTGACAAAATTAGCACACACCCTGCATCATCCACCCTCCCATTCCCAGGTGCACGTTTTTTAAATGAAATGCAATCAATCAGTGATTACCCTTCTCACTAAAATACACAATCAGATTGCATAGTGTATGGCCATCTTGATACAAGTAAATAAAAGGGAGTGGACAGAAACACTCAGCTGCCAACCCTCACATCTCTGTATAGCGGGAACTCACATTCCCACATGCGTTTTTTTTTTTTTTTAGCGAAGTGGGGAGGTTATTTGGAGCATTTTCACTCATCACACATAGGGCAGCCCATCCACCTGAATAGGCTGCCCTACACACAGCAATAGTCCCAAAGAAGCTTTTTTGGAGCTTGGTGCGTTTTTAACTGCGATTTTTGATGCAGTGCATTTCTGAAATGCAAGGAAACACTCAGATGTGAATGGAGCCTCATTGTTCTTGTGTTATCGCACCAATTTCACTTTCAGGACCCATTCCCATCCTCATAGTGCAATTTTTTACTGGACGTTTTACAGCATTTGCCTCTCATTTCTTTCACATGGCAAAATGTGTGTTTGCTTCTGTGTTTGGTGTGTTGTTAACAATTAATGGCACTGAAAGCGCAACTAGTAGTTTTAGGTGTATAAACATGGCCATACACTATACAATCTGATTGTACAATCTCCTGTAGATTTACCAAATATATATAATAGGAGGAAACACCTATCTAGCCAATCACTCTATATCCAATCAGGCAAGGCCTTGCACTACATAATTGATGGCAGATCTAAAGGAGATTGTACAATCAGATTGTATAGTCTATGGCCTCCTTTATACACCTAAAATTACTAGTTGCACTTTCAGTGCCATTAATTATTAACAAGACACCAAACACAGAACAAACACACATTTTATGTGAAAAAACGAATGGCAAATGCTACAAAACGCACAGTAAAAAACATGCAACCCACAAAACACCAACATGTCCTATAAGCCACATATAGCACAGCCCATTTAAATCAGCAGACTGCCCTATGCGTGTCACAGGAAAAACGAGACACGCATAGGTGGATGGGCTGCCCTATGTGTGATGAGTGAGAAGGGTGATCACTGATTGATTGCATTTCATTTAAAAAACATGCAGCTGGGAATGGGAGTGTGTTAATGAGGTCAGCAGGTCAACTCCTTCCTGTGACATGAGCTATATTCTGTAAGGACATAAGACAGAAGCAAAAAATATGTTTGGAATCATGGATTAAGGACAGTAAGGTACGTGTCTGTAGATTTTATGGAAAGCTTTGATATTTTTGCAAAAAAAGTACATGAATGCTATATTGGTACATAGGGGAGCTGGAATTTAGAAAAAAAAAGGTGAACTTGTGAACTTAGCCTTTAAGACAATACTACCATCTGTATATTGATTGCTCTACATGTTTCGCAGATGAAGTTTACCACTTTTTAAGGAGCTTTATTGTACTTATACACAAGGGTTTATAGAGCAATTATCATATAACTATGAATAAAGAAAAACATACATTAATGAAATGATACACATAAGATTACACATGAAATATAAGATAAAGTTATATAATATATCTGCTGTGGGAATCCCTTAGGTGGATCATTTTACCAAGGATGCAATCATGCATGCAGCCCAAAAAGGGAGGATGGCCCATCCTGGAGAGCATGGGAGCCCCTCAAACAGATCAGGACACTGTTTGAAAGTCTAATAAAAAAATTATGGATTTTATTTAGAGAAGTTTATTTGACCACAGTGATTAATAACATAGATGGTAGATAACGGTAGTTAACCATACCAAAATACTGGCTACGTCCAAAGGACTCAAAGATCCAGTTCAATGGGTCCCTATGAGGATTTATAGGATCTAAAAGGTAAAAGCATACATAAATAAGTTCTGACACTCCATACTCAACACTCAACTCATCCGCGAAACATGTAGAGCAATCAATACATAGATGGTAGTATTGTCTTAAATGTCACAATTGTGTGACTATAGAGCCAGTGATTCTTGACTATCACTAGGGATGAGCCAACACCCCCCAGTTCGGTTCGCACCAGAACCTGCGAACGGACCGAAAGTTTGCGCAAACTTTAGAACCCTATTAAAGTCTATGGGACTCGAACGTTCAAAATCAAAAGTGCTAATTTTAAAGGCTAATATGCAAGTTATTGTCCTAAAAAGGCTTTGTAGACCTGGGTCCTGCCCCAGGGGACATGTATCTATGCAAAAAAAAGTTTTAAAAACAGCCGTTTTTTTCGGGAGCAGTGATTTTAATGATGCTTAAAGTGAAAAAAAAAACTGAAAAATTCCTTTAAATATCATACCTGGGGGTGTCTATAATATGCCTGTAAAGTGGCACGTGTTTCCTGTGCTTAGAACAGTCCCTGCACAAAATGACATTTTTAAAGGAATAAAAGTCATTTAAAACTACTTGCAGCTTTAATGTAATGAATGTAATGTCGGGTCCTGGCAATATGGATGAAAATCAGTGAGACAAAGGGCAATTGTACCCCCCAGTCCATTACCAGGCCCTTTGGGTCTTGTATGGATATTAAGGGGAACCCCGCACCCATATTAAAAAAAGGAAAGGAGTGTGGTACATTTTTAAAGTGTAGCTCCAGCATAGGGAAAACATAGGGAAGGTTTATCACCCCTGTAACATTTGTTTTGCTGTTTGTGCACCTCTTCAGAAGATTTCACCTCACTTCCTGTCCCAATGACAAATGTTTTTTGAAAATTTGGGGTTTTTAGTGAAACAAGGTTTGGTGATAAACATCAGTGAAGAGGAGACACATTTTTCCCATATTAACTCTTACATGAGAGAATTTCCCTTCCTAGGGGTAGATTTCATCTCACTTTCTGTTGTCTCCTTCCGTTTGCAAGTAGGAGTCGTTTGTAAGTTGGACGTTTGAAAGTAGGGGCCTGCCCTATATACTCTGCAGAAATTTGGGTCTTAGGTGTTGGTGTTGCCACAACACTGTAGGCCCTCACAGTTACTCTTGGTGGGCGCAGGAACGGGCCCTGTTGTGAAATATTAGTTTAAGAATTATAATTACATGCCATTGTTGAACAGTGGTAGAAAAATTGGGCCTTTGGTGGTGGTGGTGGTGGTGGTGGTGATGGTAGTGCTGGTGCCACAACACTGTAAGTCCTCACAGTTACTCTTGGTGGGCGCTGAAATGGGCCCTGCTGTGAAATATTATATCAGGAATTGTAGTTACATGCACCTGTTGAACAGGGGCAGAAAAAATGGGCCTTTGATGGTGGTGGTGGTGGTGTTGCCACAACACTGTAAGCCCTCACAGTTACTCTTGGTGGGCGCAGGAATGGGCCCTGCTGTGAAATATTATATCAAGAATTGTAATTACATGTCCCTGTTGAACAGGGGCAGAAAAATTGGGCCTTAGGCACTGGTGCCACAACACTGCAACCCCTCACAGATACTCTAGTTGGAGCGCAGGAATGATCCCTGCTGCAAAGTATTGCATCAAAAACTGTAATTACACGCCCCTGTTAAACAGGGGCTGAAAAATTGGGCCTTGGGCACTGGTGCTGGTGCCACAACATTGCAACCCCTCACAGATACTCTAGTTGGAGCGCAGGAATGAGCCCTGCTGCAAAGTATTGCATCAAAAATTGTAATTACACGCACCTGTTAAACAGGGGCAGAAAAATTGGGCTTTGGCCACTGGTGGCGGTGCCCAGAACCAAAAATGTTCTTACAAGCTATCAGCATGAAAATTGAGGAGGAAGAGGATTGTGACTCAGCATAACAGGATAGTCACTCAGCATCAGCATAGGCAGCCTTGAAGGGATCTCACATTAAAAAAAATCAATCGGTTACATCAGCATCAGGTGCTTTGTAGCTGGTGATCCAAGACTGATTGATTTTTATAAAGGTCAGGTGATCGACCGATTCGGTGGACAGGCGCACCCTGTGATCGGTTACAAAGCCTCCAGCAGCACTGAATGTGCGTTCCGAAAGAACGCTGGATGCAGAACAGGCCAGTAGCTCAATTGCATACTGTGCAAGCTCTGGCCAGTGATCCATCCTCAAGACCCAGTAACTCAGAGGATTTTCGGTGGGAAAGGTGTCCAAGTCTGATCTTGCCCCTAGGTAATCCTGCACGATGTGAATCAGACGCTGGCGATGGTTGCTGGAATTGATCAGACCTTGGGGCTGCGGACTAAAAAATTGTCTGAATGCATCGGTCAGACGGCCACCTTCTTCATCGCTCCTTCTGTGACTGACCGAAGCCTAAGCAACACATTGTCAAGGAGGACAAGGAGATTGAAACCTCCCAGGCTCTGGAAACACATTGCACAAATCTTTCTGCAAGGCATCCCGAAGATGTTTCATCCTCTGCTCCCTCTGCGATGGCAAGCAAGATAAGGTCCGCAACCTTACCCTTGTAACGTGGATCAAGGAGGGTTGCCAGCCAGTAATCATCCCTCCCCTTGAAAACACGAATACGAGGATCCTTCCGCAGGCTTTTCAGGATCAGGGAGGCCATGCAGTGTAGGTTTGCTGAGGCATTCGGTCCAGAGTCCTCTGGGTCACTAAGGACGACATGATCCGCAGCCACCTCCTCCCAGCCACGTACAAGTCCATGGGTTTCTTCGGACTGTAAATGATCCCTTGAAGACTGCTGCTGATGCTGAGTGCCAGGCTCCACCTCCGTGCTGACACAATCCTCCTCCTCTTCCTGTGTGATCGGTGGGCACACAGGAACACTGTCTGGATAAGGGGGGCCTTGAGAGGTAAGGAAGTCCTCCTCTTCCTCCCTCTGTTCTTCCTCAAGTGCCCTGTCCATTATTCCACGCAGCGTGTGCTCCAACAGGTGGACAAGAGGGACAGTGTCAGTGATGCATGCACTGTCACTGCTCACCATCCTCGTGGCCTCCTCAAATGGTGACAGGACAGTGCATGCATCCCTGATCATAGCCCACTGGCGTGAGGAAAAAAAAACAAGGTCCCCTGACCCTGTCCTGGTGCCCTAGTCGCATAGTTACTCATTGATAGCTCTCTGCTGCGTGTGCAGCCACTGAGTTTCACCTGATGGGCATGTCACAGATTAGGCGGCTCTTGGGCAGGTTAAATTCCTTTTGGAGGTCAGCCAGCCAAGCACTGGCATTACATGACCTGCGGAAATGCACACAGACTTTCCTGGCCTGCCTCAGGACATCCTGTAAGCCCGGGTACCTGCCCAAGGACCGCTGCACCACCAAGTTAAGGATGTGAGCCAAACAGGGCACATGGGTCAGTTGTCCCTTTCGGAGGGCGGAGAGGAGGTTGGTGCCATTGTCCCAAACCACTATACCTGCCTTAAGCTGGCGTGGCATCGACCACCTCTGAACCTGCCCCTGCAGAGCTGATAGAATATTTGCCCCAGTGTGGCTCCTGTCCCCCAAGCACACAAGCTCAAGCACCACATGGCATCTTTTTGCCTGCGTGCTTGCGTAGCCCCTTGAACGCCTACGGAACACCGCTGGTTCCGAGGACAAATCAGCACAGGAAGAGGACATGGAGGAAGAAGAAGAGGAGGGGTGGAGGAGAGAGGTGTGGCAGAATTACCACTAAAAGAATTTTGGAGGCGTGGTGGCGGAACAACCTCCAACAATACTGCACCCTGTCCTGCATCCTTCCCAGCTGCCAGAAGGGTCACCCAGTGCGCGGTGAAAGATGGGTAATGTCCCTGTCCATGCCTGCTGGACCAAGACATTGCTTTCCAAATGCCTGTAGAGAGCCGGAATCGCCTTCCGTTAGAAAAAGTGGCGTTTGGGAACCTGCCACTGAGGAACCGCACATTCCACAAACTCACGGAAGTGGGCAGAGTCTACCAACTGAAAAGGCAGCAGTTGAAGTGATAGCAATTTAGCCAAGCTAGCATTCAACTGCTGGGCATGTGGATGGCTGGGAGCGAACTTTTTTCGGCGGTGCAGCAGCTGTGGCAGGGAAATTTGCCTGGTACAATCTGACGTTGGTGTACCGATAGCAGATTGCCCGCAAGTACTTGGCTGTGACACACCTAATTCTACACCTTCATTCCTCTCAGTGCAGGTTTCAGAGAGGACTGAAGGTATAGTGGGGTTGGAGATCCCAGCTGAGGAGGAGCAAGGAGAGGTCCGCTTTGTTCTTTGGTGTGGGTCTTTTAGGTACGCTTCCCAATGAACTGCATGGCAGGTCGACATATGTCTGGTCAAGCATGTGGTGCCCAAGCGGGTGATGTTTTGGCCACGCGAGATACGCTTGAGACATATGTTGCAAATAGCAGCGGTAGGATCTGGTGCACTCGTCTCAAAAAAGGCCCACACCAAAGAACTTTTGGAATAACGTGCAGAGACAGCAGCGCCCTGCACATGCGGAGCTCTGCGGTGTGATGCAGTCGGTGTGCTGCCCTTAAGCTGGCCCCTGGAGGGCACCCTGCCTCGTTGGAGATGTGCCGCCGTCTCCTCCTCCTCTTTCTCTCTCCTGTCAGGCACCCACGTGGAGTCAGTGACCTCATCATCCCCTCCCTCCTCATCACTGGAGCAAAGCTGGCAGTATGCTGCAGTTGGGGGAACATGACTGCCAGATTGCTGTCCTCCTTGGGCACCCCCTCTCTCTGGGCTCATGTTACTGCCTTCCTCTAGCTGGGTACCATCATCGGAGCCTTCAAAACGCTGGGCATCCTCCTGGAGCATGTACCCAACACTGTGGTCAAACAGTTCAGGGGACTCCTCAGGAGGACATGGTGGGGCTAGGGAAGCAGTGACTGATGCCATTGAGCCGAGGGAAGAGGCCGCGTTGGCAGCTGCTTTGCCAGACAAAGTACCCTGAGCCTGGGTGAGAGAGGATGAGGAGGATGAGGACGGCTTGGTCGTCCACTCTACCAAGTCTTCTGCATGTTGCGGCTCAACGCGGCCAGCTGCCGAAAAAAAGGGCAAGTGTGTCCCACGGCTGATGAGGATGCACCGTCTCCATGACCAGCACTGTTGCCTCTAGACACAGAGCCTGCTTGCCCTCTTTTATTGGCTTGTGACTGTCTGCCTTTCCTTGTTGGCCTTCCAGACATACTAATGGCATGCAGTGAGATGTAGCTGCACAAAGCTGGGATGTATATATATACTGATACTGCAGCTAGCAGAATCAACTGCCTGCCTATGGTACTAATAGGATCTGAAGAACACCATCCAATTTTCTTCAGGTAGCTTTAGGTGCACACTGTGCAGAGGACGCACTACACTATCTGTAAAAACTGTAGCTGCCTGCCTGTGAGTTTTAATAGAATCAGAACAACAGCAATTGTCTTCAGGTAGCTTTAGGTGCACACTATGCAGAGGACACAGTACACTAACTGTAAATACTGCAGCTGCCTGCGGTACTAATAGGATCAGAAAAACACCACCAATTTTCTTCAGGTAGCTTTAGGTGGACACTGTGCAGAGGATGCACTACACCAACTTGTAAATACTACAGCTGCCTGCGGTACAAATAGGATCAGAAGAACACCACCAATTTTCTTTAGGTAGCTTTAGGTGCACACTGTGCAGAGGACAAAGCACACTAACTGTAAATACTGTAGCTGCCTGTCTGTGGTATTAATAGGGTCAGAACAACAGCAATTGTCTTCAGGTAGCTTTAGGTGCACACTGTGCAGAGGATGCACTACACTAACTTGTAAATACTACAGCTGCCTGCGGTACTAATAGGATCAAAAGAACATTGCCAATTTTCTTCAGGTAGCTTTAGGTGCACACTGTGCAGAGGACACAGCACACTAACTGTAAATACTGTAGCTGCCTGTCTGTGGTATTAATAGGAGCAGAACAACAGCAATTGTCTTCAGGTAGCTTTAAGTGCACACTGTGCAGATGACGCAGTACACTAACTGTAAATACTGTAGCTGCCTGCCTGTGGTATTAATAGGATCAGAACAACAGCAATTGTCTTCAGGTAGCTTTAAGTGCACACTGTGCAGATGACGCAGTACACTAACTGTAAATACTGTAGCTGCCTGCCTGTGGTACTAATAGGATCAGAAGAACACCACCAATTTTCTTCAGGTAGCTTTAGGTGCACACTGTGCAGAGGACACAGTACACTAACTGTAAATACTGTAGCTGCCTGCCTGTGGTATTAATAGGATCAGAACAACAGCAATTGTCTTCAGGTAGCTTTAGGTGCACACTGTGCAGAGGACACAGTACACTAATGCCCCGTACACACGATCGGACATTGATCAGACATTCCGACAACAAAATCCATGGATTTTTTTGGACGGATGTTTGCTCAAACTTGTTTTGCGTACACACGGTCGCACAAAGTTGTCGGAATTTCCAATCGCCAAGAACGCGGTGACGTACACCACGTATGACGAGACTAGAAAAGGCCAGTTCAGAACCAAGCGCGGCACCCTTTGGGCTCCTTTTGCTAATCTCGTGTTAGTAAAAGTTTGGTAAGAGACGATTTGCGCTTTTTCAGACCCGTGGTTTTCTTTTGTTCAGTTTGTGCTTGTGGGTTTGTATCTGCTCTTCAGTGCATGCAACAAGTGACGCGTGACTCTTGTCATTCTTTTCTTGTTCATTGGTTACTGTTTTTTAGGTCGCTCTTCACAGGCCTTGCTGTTCTTCAGTGCGTTCTGTTACTTCGTTCAGAGCAGCCGACCGTTTTCTAGCCATGTTGCGTATACGTACTCCTCGTAGAGTTCGTGCTGTGCGGGGGCTTGGTGTTGGGGTCCTGACCTTGACACAAGTCCAGTCCATGAACAGGGTGGGGAGGAGTTCATGGACCAAGAACTGGTTGCTTCAGCGTGACCAGTTCTGTCATATGCCTTTGCTCCGTGAGATCCATGAGAATAATCCTGATGATTTCAGGAACTTTCTCTGGATGACGGACCCCGTATTTCACCATTTGTTGGCTTTGCTGACCCCTTTTATTAGCAGGCAGGATACCTGCATGAGGCAAGCCATCACTCCGGAGCAGAGGTTAGTCGCCACCCTGCGCTACTTGGCGACGGGGAGAAGCCTGCAGGACCTCAAGTTCTCGACAGGCATCTCCCCCCAGGCTCTGGGTATCATTAACCCAGAGACCTGTTCTGCCATCATACAGGTCCTGCAGAAGGAGTATATGAAGGTAAGATTTTTATCCTTTAATATCACATTTTATTGTATATAATGTTTGCTAATATATTGTATTTCTTTCCTCATTCCCTAATTATCATGATTGTAATATGCTGTGAATGTCCCCTTTGTCCTCATGCATGCTTGATATTTTTGTAATTATTTTTTTGCTCCTTCATACATATTTGCCTTCACTTACCTCCCCAGCATGCTCTCCTGGCCCTATATTCACCTCATGTAGTCACTTAACAATGTATTTTATCAGCTCCATAGTAGTGCTTTACCCCAAACACCCCTAAAATGTGTTGAAATGTGATTTGTGCTTTAAATTCAGGAAGAGTGCCAGAGGCTTGTTTTAGGGGTCCCCAAATCATTTGGAACCCTCCCTCCCCCAACTGCTAAGTCAGCTGATACCAATTCTCTATCTATCCTCAATCATCTATCTACTGACTTTGCCAAACCCATACACACTATACCTACCTCTTTTGTGGTCAGATGTATGGATGAATTCCCCAAAGCATGTAGTGCAAGGGCCTGCCTGTATACTTTCAAATGGTACTGTTTAAAGTTTGGGTATCCTATTATTATCATGATAGGTAATAGCAGAATGTCCAAATGTGCTAAAATGTGTACAATGTGTATTTATATCTTTGTATTATGACACTTCTTACCTGTCCAGTGGGCTGTCAATAGTGTAACTAAAATTTTATTTTAAAATGATGCAATGCCAAATATAAGGTATATAGGTAAGTTAATACCTCCTTCACCACATCCCGATAATCTATTTGAAAAGATAAACAAGAGAGACCCTGGGATTGTACGGGTGAGGGGGGAAGTGAGAGTAAATAACCAAAAAAGGGGGGGTAATGGATAGTATGATTGGTATAACAAGTGCCCAAGAGTAATAAAAAATATATGCTTTATTTGAAATATACACAAGAAATATTTAAAACAATGAACAGTTCATACAAAATACCTAGACCATATACATGAGCGTTCTGGTTTAGGGAAACATACATATACATGGTACATGGGAACCCAACATGTTTCGGATTAAAAATGCAATTCCTTCTTCAGGGGTTTCCTGTAAGGATTATTGTATGATCTGAGGGGGTACATAGGTAAAATATACCAATCTTTAGTACATATATGCAATGGATATGTGGCATAAATATAAATGGTAGATAATAGGAGCTTGTAAAGGCAAAAAATAAGAACTTGGGAAAGCAAAGAATATATATATGTATATACCATAAGGGAGAAAGAGGACTTACTCGTTCACAAAACTTATGTGCATATCCCGGCTGGACTATAACTTGATAGCTTAACAGATGATGTTCCAAATCTCAGTCACTACAGCATCAGTTACACACCATGTTTAAATATATACAGCCATATATGGGCTTATATAGTGAAAGCCAAGAATCGAGGATTAGGTAGAATCTCTGTAGTATATATAACTGGGGGATCTTAAAGCCCCGCGGATGCGTCAAACACGACAAGTCACCAGCGTCCACAAGGAACAGCAAGAAAAGGAAGAGGGGAATGTACAACCCTAAATGTAAATAATAGTATGGTGTGAGTATCAAAAAGTAAATTGATGAACAGAGTACATGAAAACATAAAATAGCCCATGTGCAGTGAGTATAAATGCGTCCACCTAAACCCTCCTATCATGCTGGAATTTAATCGTGGAGGTGTAATATAGTCATACAGATAGAGAGTGGTATAGCAAAGGGGGTAAGGGAAGATAACATATGGACCAGCCTAGAGAAAATCGGCTAACCCATATGGGGTTTGCTCTGTGATATGCTCAATCCAATTAAACGATTGTGTTTGCGGAGTGGATCAGTGATTTTTACCCCAATATATATATATATATCTCTGTTGGCATGACATATAGTGCGAATGTGAAACTGCATGGAAAAATTTGCCATATTGATGTAGTAAAATCTAGTACTTACTTTGAATTGTCAGATTGTCAGAAAATACATAAACCTGCTCCTAGATGTGCAGTCTAGGTGTGCAGCACAGCAGTGTGTCTGCACCTGGAGGTTTAAAAAATCAGCTGAGTGAGGATAACCCCGCCTATACTGGGCGGGGAATGTGTACTGCTGGTCATGTTGTATAATACACTAGGGGGCGGACGAAGTTCGGCGTCACTAGCTTCTCAGCTGATCAGTGTCAGCAGAGGAGATGATAGTACAATAGGGGGCGGACTAAGTTCGGCGTCACTAACCTCTCAGCTGATCAGTGTCAGCAGAGGAGGTGATGTGCGCCGAAGGCTGTTCCCTCGGCACGGCGGCGTCCAGCGCCATCGCGTCGTGAGACGCAATGACGTCAGACGTCGCGGTGCCGCCGACACGAAAAGGAGGGCTCAGAAGAGGCCGGTCCAGAGAGCAGCCGTATCGCGCATGTGCTAACAGCGGATCTAATGGACCGCCAAGAGCCCTGAAGTAAGGCCCCACTATCAGAAGATGTGGGGCCTACCTGTGCCGGGGGACATAGTGCCGGTGATAAACGTGAATAGACTCACCCTGGGGCGATCAAACCTAAGTGGGACAAAATATCACAGTGGAGAGATTGATCATATATCTGGGCAAACTGATGCTGCAGGCTAGAGAGAGGGGTAACAACATATTAAGCAAAGTCCGACCATGGATATGCCATCATGAATACATGAGACATACATAATTAAAGTGCATAACAATACATGCAAATAATACATATAACATACTATGATATAATATGACATATTTATAAAGGTAAAAATAGTAACATTAACACCTTTATGCAGTATATATCACATGTGGTACTCATAATAGTACTTAAGTATAATGATGTCAGTTTATACAACATAACTTTTTAAAAGAAGATCAGATTACAACATCATGCATTATGAATTTCATGTGAAAAAGTATGCCTGTGATTGTATCTATAAGGCAATTTATTACTATGCAGTATACCGATGGAAACTATCTAGGTGGTTATAGGTCCCTTACGTAACCCCCTGACGTAAAGCCTTGTAGAAACAGTTTGAAGCTTAATATCTCATTTAGGCCTGGAGGTGAGGTGGCATTCAAGTTTGAAATCCACCTCATTTCTCGTTGAAGGAGCAGTTTATTTACATCTCCACCTCTAGGAGTTTGGTGGAGACGGTCCAATACCAGGACTGTGATCTTTGGAAAGCGTTCATTATGAACTAACGCTATATGGCGACCCCATGGAAAATCTGGATCTTTTGTTTTCATGGCCGCTAAGTGTCGATAGAGACGCTTACAAAGTTTCTGGATGGTTTTACCAACATAAAAACAGCCACACTCACACTGTATTAAATACACCACGAGTGTGGTCTGACAGTTGGCGTAATGTTTCGGGGAAAAAATCCACCCATCGGGAAGGCGTGGATTTTTATTTGTGTTGATATACCTACAGTAGCCACATGAGCCGCATGGAAAGGTGCCAAGGGTGTTACAGGGGTTCACCACGGGTCAGTCCTTTGAATTCGCTCTTGACTAAATGATCTCCAACAGAAGTATTGCGTCTAAAGGTGACTAAGGGGTTGGGGGAAACAAAGGGGCCCACTAGTGGGTCATTAGTCAAGACATGCCAATATTTAGAGAGAATATGCCTTATCTCTGTATGTTCGTTTGAAAACGTGGTAATTATCCTGGTATAAGGATTAGTATTGCGAGTGGGTCTATGCTGTGATTGTAGCAGGTTCTGTTCCTTAGTGTAACTAAGGAGGGGCTTTTCCAAGTAATACACATTATTTAGGAATTTATCTCTCAATGAAGTGGAGAGGGTTACCTGTCTAAGAGCTCCCCCCTATAATGTTAGAAATGGCCCATGAGGGTGGGGGGGGAATATGATAGGTGTACCTTATACTTTGATCTTTAAAAATTCCCATAAATAAATGTTATCTTGATGTTGGCCAAGAATGTTTGTGTCTAATCTGCTTTCCATGTTTATGTGCAAAAAGACTAATTTTTTTTGTTTTCCTCCACAGTTTCCTTCCACGCCACAGGAATGGCAGACTGTGGCCTCCCACTTTGCCCAGCGGTGGGACTTTCCTAACTGCGGAGGGGCAATTAATGGGAAACACGTCCACATCATCCCACCACCCAACTTGGGGTCGTACTATTATAATTATAAGAGGTTCAATAGTATTGTGATGTTGGCGGTGGTGTCGGCTACTTATGAATTTCTGTATGTGGACGTGGGGAAGAATGGCCGGATATCCGATGGTGGAGTCATTGCCCAGACGAAGTTCTACAGGCGTCTCCAGAATGGCAGCTTGGACTTGCCACCTCCAGAAGACAATGTGGAAGGACTCCCATTCGTCTTTGTTGCGGATGAAGCTTTTGCGCTGGGGGGCCATCTTATGTGGCCATTCCCGATGAGGACCCTCACCCCGGACCAGAGGGTTTTTAATTACTGGCTGGCCAGAGCCAGAAGAGTGGTGGAGAACACGTTTGGAATCATGGCCAGCCGGTTCCGCCTATTTCTTACACCCATACATATGGTGGAGTACAAACTGAATCACATTATCCTGGCGTGCTGTGTTCTACACAACTTTTTATGGCAACATTCTGCCAACTATGCTGGCTCAGTTGGGCCTGAGGCCGGAATTCAAAATGAACCAACCCTGACGGCGCTTGAAAGTGGCCGTCCTAGCTTGCCACCCCGAGTGCCCGTGATGTCCGGCTAAGATACCTTTAATTCTTTGCAGGTAGGGGGGCTATCAATATGCCAGACAATGTGTAAAACTTTTTCAAATAAAAAAAATAAAATAAGCAAATCTTTGGTGACATTTACTGTTTGTGTTTGTTTTAGCTGACAGAAATGTGGTGAGTCCTGAAAATGGCGTGATTGTGTAACCTTACAAAGCACTGTTGGGTGTTATTTACTAAAGGCAAAGACACTTTGCACTACTTGAAACTGCACTTGTAGTGCAAAGTGGATTTGCCCTTAGGAAATAACACCCATTGTCACAGAAAGCAGCAATTAGAGCACCCCAAAAAGTGTTGTAGCGTTGAGACAATAATCCACACATTCTTGATTAACAATCTTTTTAATACCTGCACAATCATATGTGCATTTGGAAAAGGTTTTTAAAACAAACCAACATGTTTGTTGTATAACAATTTTTGGGGTCACATTAGAAAAAGTAGAAATGTCCATCTAAGATAAAGCAGGCATGTTTAAAACCAACAAGAAAGACACAAATCTTGAACTTACAAAGTTCATATTTGGTAAAACTTGAAGGCAATATCAGACATGAGTATTTACAAACTGTGTTTGATATTGCATTCAGATGGGGTGAAGTCACCCCTGGAAAAGCCAAATTTTGAAGATGCACACAAATAGACGAATGTCAACATGTGCTAGCTGCCATCATGGGGGATCAAGGGACGTGTTTTGGGGGAGCAACCCCTTCCTCTCAGCTACTTTATTATTGAGGAAGGGGTTGAACCCCCAAAACGCGTCCATTGATCTCCCGTGATGGCAGATAGCACATGTTGACACACTGTGTCCCTATTCAAAATTTGGATTTTCTCCAATTTGACAAAAAATTTAAAAAAATTGTAGCACACCATAAAACAAAGGGATTTGGAGGGGTTTTAAACTCTCCCCAAAACATCAATGATGTTCTTATTTTTTTGAAGAACATCATTGATGTTTTTCTGGATGTTTTCCAAGTCCCTATTACACCCCATGATCTCCCCAATCAGGATCTGTGCACTTTCCAAGGTGAAAGGATCTGGATCCTCAACATCACGATCACCAAAAAAGATAGAAACCAAAAAAAAACATGTATTATGAATATGCCAGCATTCATCTCTTACCTGAGCCTGTGGTCGCAGACACTCACCTGTTGTGGTGACAATTTCCACCACGTCTTCCTCCTCCTGCTCTGTTTGTCTTGGGTGCATTTCCCCTTCTTCCAGAGGTGGGGGGTCTCTGGTCCCCTCGGATGAGGGGTGTCCTCCGAGTCTTTTCTCCCCTATGTAAAAAAAAATGGTATACTTAGCACACAGATATTTGATGGCAGAACTATAAATTTGAAACATTGCTTGGAAGTGGGGTACAATTGTCTGTTTTGGCAGAGTTCCAAGATGTACAATTTTTAGTGTCCTTTGTCAAGCTTCAATACTTTACCTGTTTTGTACAAGCTTCACAGATGGAGGCATCCCTATAGTATCCACTGGAGCACCTGTGTGGGACCCCTAATAAAAAGGGTGTTCTTGTGTCCCACACTAGTGCTCCAGCGTCCAGATGTGTAACCAACTGCTGAGTGTCCTCTCCTTACACAGAATCTAGTTTGCATTTCAGTCTAGTAACAAACACATCTACACAACCAAATTAGTTTCGGACAAGTAGGCCCTAAAAAATGTGGGCAAATGCATATGGCCAAAACAATGGTGTTTTCTAGGCCGAAAGAAAAATGTTTGATACGAACGAATAATGTGCCCATGATCTTGAAAGGTCACATTTAGAAATGGATAACAGTTAAGAAAAGCACATGGAGCAGCACAAACGTAATAAACATAAAAAGAATCGGAACACAGCACAACTACTTACTTTTTTGAAGCACTCTCCGGATCTTTCTGTACTGCTCATGCTCTCTTAATTTGAGGTCCGACCACAGTTTCCTGAGCTGATCTTTCGATCGTCGTACCCCGAAATTCCGGTGCAGACTTTTGACCACTTTCGCCATGATCTTGGCCTTTCGGACATTGCAGTTGGGGTAAGGTCCATACTTCCCATCATAGTCGGCCTTCTTCAGGATATGGACCATCTCCAACATCTCCCCAAAGGATATATTTGATGCCTTTAATCGTCTCCTTCTGGATCGGGACGTTTCTGGCTCCGGGCTTTCCGCCTCCTCCTTATTGGTGTAAATATCAGACACCTGCTCTGACTCCACCATGTGCTCTTCCCCACTGCGCCGAACGAGAAGGGGCGGGGAGTAGACTAGAAAAAATGTCAGGGGCAGGCGGAGTTTCACGCATGCGCAGTGTCTGAAAAAGCGTAACACGTGTGCGTAGTACGTACGATCTGTGAGCGGAGGAAAGAGTAACGGAGGCGCCAATCGTGATAACGAAGGTAAGATTTAACATTGGGCCTATACTGCTTCTAGATTGAGGCCTGTATTTGCACAAGTTTAGAAGACTTTAAGCTGACATTAGGGTTTGTCTTTTGTTGTGTCTTGCAGTGAAAATGGATATCTTGAAAGATAAGGACTTTATGGCAATCTTCATTGATATGTTCAGGGAGCTGCCCTGTCTGTGGCAGATAAACCACCCTGATTATAAGAACCAAACAAACAAAGAGGAAGGCAGCGCTGGATCAATTGCTGGAATTTGTAAAGACGGTGATCCCCACGGCAGACATCACCTATTTGAAGATCCTAATTGGTGGCCTGAGGAGCATTTATCTAAGGGAGCACAAGAAGGTCCAGGATTCCCAGATATCCGGAGCTACATTTATGTCCCCAGGCTGTGGTACTATGACAGACTGCATTTTATGGCAAGTCAGACTGAACCCAAGCCAGCACTCTCCAGTCTTCCTTCCATGCTTCCTTCCCCCCCAGCTGAGGCTTCTGACGCCCAACTTTGGCCTTCCAGGCCACAACATGTGGAGAAGCCCAGCTTGAGCCAGGTATAGCATTCTTCTAAATATTTCTGGTTGTCCAATCAATGATTTTAAATAAATGTTAGTTTGGAGTACTAATTTATGATTTTGATTGATGGTGCAAAAACTACAACCACAACCACTACAACAATGACCCTTTTTCATACACAGGGAAGTCTCAGCCAGGAGGTGGCCGGGCCAAGCAGGCTGCCTGATACCCAGGTCCCTCCCCTACACCTTCAAAGACAAAATGGCAGGAAGAGGAGTAACCTGGAGGAGGCTGCCATAGGCCTCATTTGGAAGGCTACAAAGGCCCTGAGAAGCCCCCACAGTGTGGAGGAGGACTTTGCTGGCATAACTGCCTGCAAAATGCTGCAGATGGAGGAGGGCCAACGACTCCTGTGTGAGTCCTTAATTTTGGAAGCTCTCAATAAGGGGTTGAGGGGCCACATAACATGTGCTACCCACATTTGTAATCTCACACATAGTCCTCCTCCTCCTCCAGGTCCTACTACTCCTCCTCCTCCTCCAGGTCCTACTACTCCTCCTCCTCCTCCAGGTCCTACTCCCCCTGCTCCTCCAGGTCCTACTCTTCCTCCTGCCACATCTCCAACACCAGAGCCACAGACTGGAAGGAAGCATGGAAAGAAGACCAGAGAGTGATGACCCTGGGTCCAGTCTGGTCTGGCAAAAGATGCAGCCTCTTGTAGTACCATAGCTTAGGGACACAGATGTCATCTGCTGCTTTCATGATCTCTGGGACTTCTGGACCAGACTGAACTGCCTTAGATATGGACTCCTCAGGCCACCAATTTTGCATGAAAAGATTTGATGTCTGCCCTGAGGGTCCAAGGCTTCACCAATTTCTGATGTTTCTCCAGCGTTGCCTCCCTCTTTGTTTGGTTCTGAGCCCTTAATAAAGGACTTTTTGTTTCAATTATACTCACCTATGTGTGTTTTCCTTAAAAAAGGACAGTTTGTTTGTGAGGATTCAGGTACATTTCAAAAATACAATGTGAAATTAACAAAGGACACCAACACCAAGCAACCTTCTTGAGATTAAATAATACAAGATATCAATGGTGTTGTGGTAACTTGACACACAAAACACACACAAAAATATTCTGCAGTAAAACTAAAAATAAAATAAAACAAAGATCAGCCTTGAAAAAAATACAAACCCCCCCCCCAAAAAAAAACAGCCTTTAAAAATAAATAAATAAATAAAACAAACAACAAAAAAGAAATTTTGTCAGATGTGACAAATCAAAATATATTGAGGGAATCACGATAAATAATAAAGAAGTTTATGAGAAGTCTGTGTGAATATGAGCAGCAAAACTACTTCATTCTTCTCACATTAAAAAAAAGAAGAGAGTGCGCTGCATTAAACCATTTTTTACATTGCAGCGTGACGAAAGTGCTGTATCCATTGCGAACGCTAATTTTACCAGACCGAGCTGTTCCATCTCGGAATTTCTTCTGAGCATGCATGGCACTTTGTGCGTCGGAACTGGCCACACACGGTTGGAGTTGGCGTGATCGGATTTTGTTGTCGGAAAATTTTATATCCTGCTCTCAAACTTTGTGTGTCGGAAAATCCGATGGAAAATGTCCGATGGAGCCCACACACGGTCGGAATGTCCGACAACACGCTCCGATGGCACATTTTCCGTCGGAATATCCGACCGTGTGTACGGGGCATTACTGTAAATACTGCAGCTGCCTGCCTGTGGTATTAATAGGATCAGAACAGCAGAAATTGTCTTCAGGTAGCTTTAGGTGCACACTGTGCAGAGGACGCACTACACTAACTTGTAAATACTACAGCTGCCTGCGGTACTAATATGATCAAAAGAACACCACCAATTTTCTTCAGGTAGCTTTAGGTGCACACTGTGCACAGGACGCAGTACACTAACTATAAATACTGTAGCTGCCTGCCTGTGGTATTAATAGGATCAGAACAACAGCAATTGTCTTCAGGTAGCTTTAGGTGCACACTGTGCAGAGGACACAGTACACTAACTGTAAATACTGCAGCTGCCTGCCTGTGGTATTAATAGGATCAGAACAACATCAATTGTCTTCAGGTAGCTTTAGGTGCACACTGTGCAGAGGACTCACTACACTAACTTGTAAATACTACAGCTGCCTTCGGTACTAATAGGATCAAAAGAACACCACCAATTTTCTTCAGGTAGCTTTAGGTGCACACTGTGCAGAGGACACAGCACACTAACTGTGTCCTCTGCACAGTAAATACTGTAGCTGCCTGTCTGTGGTATTAATAGGAGCAGAACAACAGCAACTGTCTTCAGGTAGCTTTAGGTGCACACTGTGCACACTAACTGAAAATACTGTAGCTGCCTGCCTGTGGTATTAATAGGATCAGAACAACAGCAATTGTCTTCAGGTAGCTTTAGGTGCACACTGTGCACAGGACGCAGTACATTAACTGTAAATACTGCAGCTTCCTGCCTGTGGTACTAATAGGATCAGAAGAACACCACCAATTTTCTTCAGGTAGCTTTAGGTGCACACTGTGCAGAGGACACAGTACACTAACTGTAAATACTGTAGCTGTCTGCCTGTGGTATTAATAGGATCAGAACAACAGCAATTGTCTTCAGGTAGCTTTAGGTGCACTCTGTGCAGAGGACACAGTACACTAACTGTAAATACTGCAGCTGCCTGCCTGTGGTATTAATAGGATCAGAACAACAGCAATTGTCTTCAGGTAGCTTTAGATGCACACTGTGCAGAGGGCGCACTACACTAACTTGTAAATACTACAGCTGCCTGCGGTACTAATAGGATCAAAAGAACACCACCAATTTTCTTCAGGTAGCTTTAGGTGCACACTGTGCAAAGGACGCACTTCACTAACTTGTAAATACTACAGCTGCCTGCAGTACTAATAGGATCAGAAGAACACCACCAATTTTCTTCAGGTAGCTTTAGGTGCACACTGTGCAGAGGACGCACTACACTAACTTGTAAATACTACAGCTGCCTGCGGTACTAATAGGATCAGAAGAACACCACCAATTTTCTTCAGGTAGCTTTAGGTGCACACTGTGCAGAGGACGCACTACACTAACTGTAAATACTGTAACTAATAGGACTAATAGGATCAGAAGAACACCAGCGATTTTCTTCAGGTAGCTGTAAATACTGTAAAAACACCTGCCTGCCAGTAGGAAGAGAAAACAGGGACGGATCTAGCTAAACTGAATACAGTGTTTATATATATATATATATATACACAACACCTAGGATGCATATATATATATATATATATATATATATATATATATATATATATATATATATATATATGTGTATATATATATATATATATATATATATATATATATACACACAATACACTGTAAGTGCAGCTAACTGACTCGCCTGCCTACTCTATCTAACCTAAATCAAATGACACTCTCTCTCTCTCTATCTCTCTCTCAACGCTGGAACACACTACACGGGGCCGACGTGCAGGCGGCCATAATTCGCCAAAGCCACCCTGGCTTTGGCCAATCACGGCTCTCTGTACAAACGGCGCTGTGATTGGCCAAGCATGCGGGTCATAGTGCATGCTTGGCCAATCATCAGACAGTAATGTACTGCGATCCCGCAGTGAATTATGGGCCATGATGCGCCACTCAAATTTGGCGCGAACAGCCCATAACGTTCGCAATTCGACTAACGGTTGAACATGCAATGTTCGAGTCGAATATGGGTTCGACTCGAACTCGAAGCTCATCCCTAATTATCACTGTTGGTTCTAATCATATATTGTATTTATATTTTTGTAATAAAATTTATAAAAATTTATATTTGAGACTGTTATCTTCAGTTCTCATACGGTATCAATAAAGTCTACTCTAGCCTCCTTCCTCTATACTTTCTTCTTGTATATATATATGTGTTGTTAAAGCATACTAACTTAAACATAAGTTTATCACACATGTACTATATGTTGGAGTAGAACATTGAAAAGCAAACGTTAATATTGCTCTCTGTGTCTCTGCTGGAAAGAGTTAATCTAACCTGGGGAAGTGAGAGGAAATCACTCTAAGGAAGACACACATTTTGCAAAATTTAAAGAACAAGATTCCTCAGGGAGTGGGACTTTAAATGGACGCAAGGCAGTAGTAGTAAAAAATATACAAAATTTATTAACAATCAATCAATAATAAACATGAAATACATATGGCTCATGATAAAAACATGTATAGGGGGAAAACCAGCTGAAGAAGGGGAGGGAGCTTGCAAATGTCCACATTCATTTGCGACCTCCCTCCCCTTCTTCAGCTGATTTTCCCCCTATGCATGTTTTTATCATCAGCCATATGTATTTCATGTTTATTATTGATTGATTGTTAATAAATTTTGTATATTTTTTACTACTACTGCCTTGCGTCCATTTAAAGTCCCACTCCTTGAGGAATCTTGTTCTTTAAATATATGCCGGGATGGGATGCATAGGCAGTTCAGTCAGCTACATGGGGCAAAGCCTTATTATTACTTCACATTTAGCAAAAAAAATGTATGGAAACTCCAACAATCATTTTCTCCCTTTTAGCTTGATAAATATAGCATTTAAAGTTTTTGTTATATCTTTTTGATAAGTGTAAAACAATACCTGTTGACCCTTCCAAAAATCCAATGAGGTCATAATTTAGCTCCAATCTGCCCTAGGGCCCCACAGCCACGCTCCAATACTGGGCTTCCACTTTGCCTTCCACAGTCCACACCCCTCTGTTCTCATTGCCTGAGGAGAAGCTGTGAGCTTTTTCCTGAATGGAGAGGAGCATGGGGTGAGAACAGCCCAGGATGGGGAAGTGTCTGTGCTGTGTGCTGGCAACATGGACTGATAACCGAGCTCACCGAGTTAAGAGGAGAAGAGTGCCGTCCTGCAGCCACGGTGGGATGGATGTTACTGGTGAGGTAATACCCAGCTCAGTGTCTTCTAGTCACCAGCTGGGATTCTTTGTACCCCCCACCCGGAGATGTCTGCTTACCCTACTTCCCTGACAACTGGGAAAAAGACACACACCTCCGGGAGGTGACCTTCCCCCAACACCTGCCAACACTGACAAAGAAACCTTCAGAAATTGCTGAGGGGCTGTAGGCTCCAGATTTTGTGTCAGATGGCTTTGCCTCCCCCAGATCTAAGTTGCGCCCCCCCCAAAGCCCCCTGACCACCCCCTCCACCCTGGATGCTGAGCTCCTTTCCCATTATGGCACTCTATACTGCTCCTCCTCCGCAGGGCTGAAATCACATTCCTTTACAACACAGCCAGTCAGCCACGATCTTCACAGGGTGTATCTGCCTACTGCAACTACAATGCCGTTTCGACCAGAGAATTTCACAGGTCAGAATGACAACATAAAAGCCAGATACACCCTGTGCAGGCTGACAGACTGTGTGTAAAGGAATGTGATTCCAGCCCTGTGTAGTGGGGGGGGCTGTATACAGTGCTGGGATGGGAAAGGAGCTCTGCCAAGTGACTTGCTAGGGGTCCCTGTCCTCTGATTCTCCAGGGGTGATTCCCCTCCTCTGATTCTCCAGCAGGAATCCCTGTCCTCTGATTCTCCCGCGGTAATCCCTGTCCTCTGATTCTTCAGCGGTGATTCCTGTCCTCTGATGTAAGGAGGAACTCTGGGAACTCAAAACTCTTAAGCCACATTGAGCATGCGGTGGGTGTATCTGCAAGCACAGTGAAAGTGGTGGGTGGTAGTGGGGGGGGGCCATGTCAACTTTTGCATCGGGGCCCGCAAGCTTCAAGTTACGCCTCTGGGAAGCACATTTTCTTATGTGCTAGCTGAGGAGGGGACATCTGCTTGGTCAAGATTGCAGCTGGAGACAAACAGGTGGAGTTTTCCAGCGAGGTTGAAGCCTATGTTTGGCCCTTCTCTACATGGCCTAATGCCGACCCATTTTCCTGCTTGATTTGATGTAAGGTCAGCTTCTCATGCTCCTCATAAGACTTCCATCCTTTTCACTTGAGGCTGCAGATATTGCAGAAATAGCAGACAGAGATTTTTGTGTAGTGGATGAAGAGGCGGAAAAGGGAAGTTTGAGAAATAGGAGGAGTGTGGGCATTTTGCTGCTGACTACTATCATCCATTTGCTGCTCCCACCAAGCTTTGTGGTGAACAGCCACATGTCTTCTCATGAATGTGGTACTAAAGTGACTGGTAGATTTACTACTAGGGGTGAGCCGAACTCAAACCTCATTGAAATCCATGGGAACCAAATCTGTCAAATATGAAAGATGCCCATTTTATGGGCTAATAGGCAGAGGAGAGGAGGTAAAAAATAGCATGGACGGTAGGAAATGCCCTGGAGAACTTGTAACAATGCAAAAAAAAAACATTTAAAATTGTAGTTGGCCAGAAGGAGTGATTTTTCAAATATTTTTTAAAATGCGTAATGTGAATCTTTAAAAATTCCCAATTCCTTTAAATAATGTGCCTGGGGGTGTCCTAATCCTGCCTGTGAAAGGGTGCATCTCTGTGATGTGATCTCTGTGATGTAATGTCCAAGCATATTCCACTGCTGAAACCATTTAAATCAGACCTTCGATGAAAATAGGGACCCTCCACTCGAATCAAATCACCTGCAAAGTTGATTTAAAAATAAAAATTTTGCTAAAAAAAAATTACTTTAGCCCTGGATTCCAAATCTTTAATTGAGGTAGGCACAGTGCCAGAAAATATTTCTTATCTTCTGCAGCTTTGTACAATATAGTATACAAGGCTTGGCCAAACTAAAACTTTTGTTGCAAGGCACTTACTCAAAATCTTATCTTGGACACACCTAACCAGGCTTTCAATGAGATTGCCTTTTATGCTGAGTTTGATAAAGCTTTTCTTTTGGCTGCAGTCTCAGTGAATTCCGCATAATCATTACAAATGCAGTCAATTACTCTACTGAGGGCAGCCAGTAACGACCAAATTTGTTAAAATGGAGTTTGTTTTGTGCTTGTGTTTCTTATGGCACCATCCAAATTCTGAGAAATCTAACAGCTGCAGTAAATGTGATATTTGATCCAAATAACACAGTAGCTGCTTTCCTTGCTTTCTCATAACAAACTGATGCCCAAAATTAAAAGCTTTATTTCATTCAGTATTTAGGTCAGAACAAGAAATGGATATTGAAGTTGTACAAAATGCCAACTGTCTGAAAATGTTTTTATAGTCGAAAATCTAGGTTTAATCCGTTGGTCATGAATGATTCAATTCTGGAATCCCAGGCTAAAGCAAAGAGAACATTGAGAGTGTTTCATATGGAGTCAGAGGAGGCTAGCAATATAAGTGTAACTGCTTCAAAAAAGTATCACCATGTCACATGTCATCCACTATCCAGCTACAGGTCTTGTCTCTGACACGTGGCTGCTGTCGCTTCTGGGGTCCACCCAACTTGCTGGCACCACAGCCAATCAGCTATTAGATCCAAATAACACAGTAGCTGCTAGGTAAAACATTGTTTGGCATTCAGTCCATTATTGCACCTAAGGCAAACCTCCTGTTGCCCCTAGTGTCCAATCTTGTGTTGCTCAAGCTTCCAGTGACTATGACCCCTGTCCAATGACCCCTGCACTCCTGTGCTTCTAGTGACCCCTGCACTCCTGTGTCTCCAGTGACTCCTGCACTACTGCACCTTAAGTGTCTCCTGAGCACTCCTGTAAACCTCATGTCTCCGGGGACCCTAGCGCTCCTGTGCCTTCAGTGACCCCTGTGCACAAATATAACCATTGTGACTTCTATTACTCCTTAACTCACATGCCTTTAGTAAATCTGTGACCCTTGTGACCTCACTGACTGACCCCTTTGCAGTCCTGTGTCTCCATTGACACCTGTGTCTCAAGTGATTTCTGTGTCTGTGGAGTCCCCTGTGACTTCTGTGCATCGTGTGTCACACAGCGACCCCAGATCATTCTGTGTCATGCAGTGAACCTGGAACATCCTGTAGAATCCTATTACTCCAGTGTGCACTGAGCATCCAATGCAATCTCAGGTACGCTCCTGCATGTCATAGACTGTCTCTTTCCCTGTGGATTCAGGCCTTTGCCCATGCATTTTGCTTGAACAATGAACTTTTATGAAGGTGAACCTTAGTCGCTTACTGATCCTAACAATCATATCTCTCAAAAACTCAATTCCCAGGAAGTCCCAGAGTATTTCAGCTGGTTCCTGCTGAACTGGCTGAATTTCGATCCATGTATGGCTGGCTTTAGTGTCCATTGTGACTACAGTGACCTCTGTGACTCCTGTGTGCTCTTGTGCCTCCAAGCACTCCTCTGTCTCCAAGGACTCCTATGTCTCGAGTCTCCCCTGTAATACCTGTCATCCTATGTCACCCAGTAACCCCAAAGCATCCTGCGTGACACAGTAATGCCAAAGCATCCTGTTTCATGTGATTTCAATGCAAACTCTGTGACTCCTGCATCTCTATATAACCCCAGGTATACTCTGGTATTTCCTGGATTGTCTCTCTCCCTGTGGCTATGGACGAATGCCCATGACACACCATTCATTGTCACCAAGATAGAACATAAGAGGAAACCAAAGGATTTTGAGTTGTGCCCAGGACAAGAGGTGAGGAAAAATCAAAGTATGGGGACACTTAGTCCTATGACAATTCTCTAATTTACTTTGAAAAAATTTCTTCTCATTTTCTGTTCATTCTCCAGAACAGGAGGGGAGGGGAACAAAAAAACAAACTGAAAGGTTTTTAATCCTTCCCTACTCTGCCTAAAACTAAAGTTTACATATTTTCTATATTCTTTTAGGAAATAGAATTACTAATAATATTCTGTTTCGATCTTACCTTTCATGTTGTATTCACTGAAAAAATATTTTCCATGTGCCATATCTAAACCTTCATCCATGTGATCTGCTACTGAAAGTGTTACTACTTTTCTTGATTATTTAAATTTTACTGAAAAAAAAAATCTTTTCTTTTTCTCACATAACTTCTGTGATTCTTCCTCTTGCCTGTCTGTCTGCAGTAAAAACAATACACCAAATAGTGGAATTACAAAAATGTTCTTATTGCCTTTCTAGGAGAAAATCTTTGTGTATAAAGAAAGTGGGACCTTTTACTGAATTTGATGTACTTTGTGTTCTGGGGTTTTAAAGCAGACTGCAGGCATCAGGTTCATATTCCAGGCTTACTAGTGCTGCCTCTGTACCATGGTTAGGTGACCCAATGAGAGTCTACTGTTGCCTCTGTACCATGGTTAGGTGACCCAATGAGAGATTTGAACACTGTATCAGTATTCCCTGGAAAAATATCTCTCTTTGTTCTGGGGATCATTATCCCGGAGACCTGTTCTGCCATCATCCAGGTCCTGCAGAAGGACTATATTAAAAGGTAAAATTTTTATCCTTTAACATCACATTTTATTGTATTTAATGTTTGATAATATATTGTATTTCTTTCCTCATTCCCTAATTACCATGATTGTAATATGCTGTGAATGTCCCCTTTGTCCTCATGCATGCTGGATTTTTATGTTTTTTTTGTCCTTCATACATATTTGCCTTCACTTACCTCCCCAGCATGCTCTCCAGGGTCTATATTTACCTCGTGTAGTCACTTAACAATGTATTTTGTCAGCTCCATAGTAGTGCTTTACCCTAAATAGCCCCTAAAATGTTTAAAATTGTGATGTGTGCTTTAAATTCAGGCAGAGTGCCAGACGCTTTTTTTTTTGGGTCCCAAAATCATTTGGAACCCTCCCTCCCCCCAACTGCTAACTCTGCTGATACCAATCCTCTATCTGATGACTTTGCTAAACCCATACACACTATACCCACCTCTTTTGTGGTCAGATTTATGGATGAATTCCCCAAAGCATGTAGTGCAAGGGCCTGCCTGAATACTTTCAAATGGTACTGTTTAAAGTTTTTGTATCCTATTATTATCTTGATAGGTAATAACAGAATGTAAAAATGTGCTAAAATGTGTACAGTGTGTATTTATCTCTTTGTATTATGACACTTCTTACCTGTCCAGTGGGCTGCCAATAGTGTAAAGTAAGGAGGGGCTGGCCAAAGTAATACACATTATTTAGGCATTCATCTCTCAATGAAGTGGAGAGGGTTACCTGTCCAAACACCCCCCCCATACATTTTTTTAAATGGCCCTTAAGAGGGGGGGGGGACCTGATAGGTGGACCTTATACCTTGGTCTTTAAATACTCCCTAAAATAAATATTATACTGATGTTGGCCAAGAATGTTTGTGTCTAATCTGCTTTCCATGTTTATGTGCAAAATGATAAATTTTTTTTCTTGTTTGACTCCACAATTTCCTTCCAACCCACAGGAATGGTAGACTGTAGCCTCCCACTTTGCCCAACGGTGGGACTTTCCTAACTGTGGAGGGGCAATTGATGGAAAACACGTCCTCATCATCCCACCACCCAACTCGGGGTCATACTATTACAACTACAAGGGGTTCAATAGTATTGTGATGTTGGCGGTGGTGTCGGCTACTTACGAGTTCCTGTATGTGGACATGGGGAAGAATGGCCGGATGTCAGATGGTGGAGTCATCGCCCACACGGATTTCTACAGGCGTCTCCAGAATGGCAGCTTGGACTTGCCACCTCCAGAAGACAATGTGGAAGGACTCCCATTCGTCTTAGTTGCGGATGAAGCGTTTGCACTGGGGGACCATCTTATGCGGCCATTCCCTATAAGGACCCTCACCCCAGACCAGAGGGTTTTTAATTACCAGCTGGCCAGAGCCAGAAGAGTGGTGGAGAACACGTTTGGAATAATGGCCAGCCGGTTCCACCTATTTCTTACACCGATACACATGACGGAGTATAAACTCAATCACATCATCCTGGCTTGCTGTGTTCTCCACAACTTTTTAAGGAGAAATTCGGTGAACTATGCTGGCTCAGTTGGGCCTGAAGCCGGAATGAATCTCAATGAACCAACCCTGACGGCGCTTAAAGATGGCCGTCCTGGCTTGCCCCCCCTGAGTTCCGTATAAGATACATGGAATACTTTGCAGGTAGGGGGGCCATCGATATGCCAGACAATGTCTGAGACATTTAAAAAAATTTTTTTTTTTAAACTGAACAAATATTTGCTTACATTTACTGCTTGTCTTTCTTTTAGCTGACCCTGACTGAAATTTGGGGAGTCGTGAAAATGGCGTGATTCTGTAAAATTATAAAGCACTGTTGGGTGTTATTTACTAAAGGCAAAGACACTTTGCACTACAAGTGCACTTGAGACTGCACTGAAACTGCACTTGTAGTGCAAAGTGGATTTACCCTTAGGAAATAACCCCCATTGTCACTGAAAACACCAATTTTACCACAAAAAATGTTTATGAGCATTGAAAGAAGAAGCCACACATTGTTGATTATCAATCTTTTTAATCCAAGCACAATCACATGTGCATTTATAAAAAGTTTTTAAAACAAACCAACATGTTTGTTGTATAACAAATTTTTAGGTCACATTAATAAAAGTAGAAATTGCCTTTTAAGGTAAAACAGGCATGTTTCAAACCAACAATAAATACACAACTCTGAAACTTACAAAAAGTTCAACTTTTATAGAAATTGAAGGCAATATCAGACATGAGTATTTATAAACTGTGTTTGATATTGCGTTCAGCAGATGGGGTGAAGTCACCCCTGGAAAAGCCAAATTTTGAAGATGCACACAAATTGCTGAATGTCAACATGTGCTAGCTGCCATCATGGGGGATCAAGGGACGTGTTTTGTGAGTGCAACCCCTTCCTCTCAGCTACTTTATTATTGAGGAAGGGGTTGCACCCCCAAAACGCATACATTGATCTCCCGTGATGGCAGGTAACACATGTTGACACACTGTGTGCATCTTCAAAATTTGGCTTTTCGAGAATATGTCAAAAAATGTTCAAACCATTTTCCGGACAAAAAAAACTGAAATAATATGGGATTTTGAGGGCTTTTAAATTCTCCCTAAAACATCAATGATGTACTTCATTTTGTTTTGAACATCATTAATGCTTTGCTTGATGTTTTCCAAGTCCCTATTACACCCCATGATCTCCCCGATCAGGAGCTGTGCACTTTCACTGGTGAAATGACCTTCAGCCACAACATCAGGATCACCTAAAAATATATTAAAAAAAAAAAACACCATGTATTATAAATATGCTGGCATCCATCTCTTACCTGAGCCTGTAGTATCAGACACTCACCTGCTGTGGTGACAATTTCCACCATGTCCCCCTTTTCCTCCTCCTCTGGTTGTGTTTGTGGGATTTCCACTTCTTCATGAGGTGGGGGGTCTGTTGTCTCCTCTGATGAGTGGTGTCCTCTGAGTCTTTTCTCCCCTATGTAAAAAAAAAAATAGGTATACTTAGCACACAGATATTTTATGACAGAAATAGGAATATGAAACATTGCTTGGAAGTGGGGTACAATTGTCTGTTTTGGCAGAGTTCCAAGATGAAGAAATATTTTTGTCCTTTTGTCAAGCTTGAGTACTTACCTGTTTTGTACAAGCTTCACAGATGGAGACAACCCTATAGTATACACTGGAGCACCTGTGTGGGGCCCCCTAATAAAAAGGGTGTTCTGGTGTCCCACACTAGTGCTCCAGCGTCCAGATGTTGAGTGTCCTCTCCTTACACAGAATCTAGTTTGCAGTTCATTCTAGTTACAAACCCATCTAGACACCAAAATTATTTTAAGAGAAGTAGGCCAGAAAAAAATGTATTGAACTGCATCTGGACAAAACATGGTGTTTTATTGGCCGAATGAACAATGTTTCCTACGAACGAATAATGTGTCCATGGACATGAAAGTTGCCATTTTAAACTGTACAACAGTAAAGAAAAGCACTTGGAGCAGCACGAACGTAAGAAAAATAAAGAAAAAGGAACACAGGACAACTACTTACTTTTTTGCAGCACTCTTCTGATCCTTCTATACTGATCGTGCTCCCTTAATTTGAGGTCCGACCACCGCTTCCTGAGTTGATCCTTGGATCGTCGTACCCCCAAATTTCTGTGCAGACTCTTCACAACTTTCGCCATGATCTTGGCCTTTCTGACATTTGGATTGGGGTAAGATCCATACTTCCTGTCATAGTCAGACCTTTTCAAGATGTCCACCATCTGTACAAAGGACATATTCAATGCCTTAAATCGTCTCCTCTGGGATCGTGACGTTTCTGGCTCTGGGCTTTCCTCCCCCTCCTCGTTGCTGTAATTAGCATGCACCTGCTCTGTCTCTGCCATGTGCTCTCCTCCAACGAAAAGGGGTGGGGAATAGACTAGAAATAACATCAGGGGCGGGCAGAGTTTCACGCATGCGCAGTGTATATAAAGCATTACACGCGTGTGTCGTACGTACGATCTGTGAGCAGAGGAAGGAGTATAGGAAGCGCCAATCGTGATAATGAAGGTAACATTTAAACTTGGGCCTATACTGCTTAGAGATTGAGGCCTATATTGGGACAAGATTAGGAAACTTTAGCCTGACATTAGGGTTTGTCTTGTGTATTGCAGATAAAATGGATGGCTTCAATGACCACAACTTCCTCCCCCTGTTCATAGACAAATACAGGGAGCTGCCCTGTCTGTGGCAGGTGAAACACCCGCAGTATAATCATAAACAAAAGAGGCAGGCAGCGTTGGAGAAACTGCTGGAGTTGGTGAAGCCGGTGGTCCCCACAGCAACCATCCCATATTTAAAAACCAAAATTGGTGACCTGAGGAGCACTTATCTTAGGGAGCGCAAGAAGGTCCAGGATTCCCAGAGATCCGAAGCTGCAGCAGATGACGTTTATGTCCCCAGGCTGTGGTACTATGACAGACTGCGATTTCTGTCAGACCAGACTGAAGTCAGGGAATCCCTCTCAACCCTTCTTTCCACTCTTCCTTCCACCCTATCTTCCACCCCAGCTGAGGCTTCCGATGTCCAACCTGGGACTTCCAGCCAGGAAGAAGTGGAGGAGCCCAGCTTGAGCCAGGTATAGCATTGTTCTACAGATTTCTGGTCAATAAATAAATGATGTTTACTGTCAGGCTCCTACTGGGCCCGGCCTTCTCCTGGCTGATATTATTGATCACTAATTGCTGATTTAATAAAGTGTTTTACATATCAATAGACAGTAGTGGGCAAAAATAATTGGGACAAGAATAAAAAATGCTGGGCTCAGAATGATAGTCTGTTATATTTGTTAACATTCAATTTGCAACAGTCATGAGATGAAAATTGTGTGTGATTGATGAAGAAAAAACTAAAAACTATGTCCCTTTTTCATACACAGGAAGACCTCAGCCAGGAGGAGGCTGTGGAATGTGGCACACAGAAGGAGGCTGTGGAATTTGGCACACAGGAGGAGGCAGGGGTTAGTGGCAGCCAGGAGGAGGCGGGGCTAAGTGGCATCCAGGAGAAGGCCGGGCCCAGTAGGAGCCTGACAGAATCGCAGGTCCCTCCCCTCCGCCTTCCAAACAAAAGACCCAGGAAGAGGAGTAACGTGCAGGATTCAGGAGGCTTCTGTGTCCCTCAGAGCCACCCCCACTCGTGAAGAGGCCTTTGCCTCCATGGCTGCCAGCAAACTGCAGGACATGCAGGAGGGCCAACGCCTCATGTGTGAGGAAATCATTTATCAAACATTAAATAAGGGGTTGAGGGGCGAAATCACACCCAATACCCACCTGAGTGAGTTGCATCATCATCCTCCTGCCACAACTCCACCACCACAGACACAGCCTGGAAGGAAGCGTGGAAGACCAGAGAGTGATGGCTTGGGTTCAGTCTGGTCTGACAAAAGATGCAGGCTCTTGTATGACCACAGCCTGGGGACATACATGTCATCTGCTGCTGTTCATGATCTTTTGGACTTCTGGACCAGATTGTACTCCCTTATATATGGACTCCTCAGGCCACCAATTTTGCCTGGAAATAATTGATGTGTGCCCTGGGGGCCAAAGGCTTCGCCAATATCTGCTGTTTCTCCAGCGTTGCCTCCCTCTTTGTTTGGTTATGAGCCCTTAATAAATTTTTGGTTTGTTTTATTATACTCGCCTATGTGTGTTTTCCTTCAGAAAGGACAGTTTGTTTGTGAGGAGGCAGGTACATTTCAAAAATACAATGTCAAATTAACAAGAGACACCAAACAACCTCCTTGAGATTCAATAATACAAGATAATAACGGTGTTGTGGTAACTTGACACACAAAACTATTCTGGAGTAAAAAAAAAAAAAAAAAAAAAAAACACAAGATCAGGCTTAAAAAAAAAAAAAAAAAACATATTTAAATATAAAAACATCCAAAAAATAATATTTTTTCGGTAGATGAGACAAATAAAAATATTATATTGATGAAATCACAAGAAATAATAAAGAAAGAAGTTTCTGAGAAGCCTGTGTGAATATTGAGCAGCAAAACAACTTCATTCTTCTAGCATTATAAAGAAGAAAAGAGTGTGCTGCATTAAACATTTCAAAACATTGCAGCATGACGAAAGTGCTATATCCATTCCGAATGCTGATTTTACCAGACCGAGCAGTTCCGTCTCGGAATTTATTCTGAGCATGCGTGGCACTTTGTGCGTCAGAATTGTCCACACATGGTCGGAATTGACGCAATCGGATTTTGTTGTCGGAAAATTTTATAGCCTGCTCTCAAACTTTGTGTGTCAGAAAATCAGATGGAGCCCACACACGGTCGGAATTTCCGACAACAAGCTCCGATCGCACATTTTCCATCGGACAATCCGACCGTGTGTACAGGGCATAAATGTATAGTCCTTCAATTGTGTTTTCCTTTAGATCATAACCTCTCCTTTGGGTGTACTGTCATGTAGTGTAAGTAAACTTCTTTTAAACCATTAGGCCAATACCTGTTCCCTTTGTTAACAAAGAACTGGATCTGTGTGAGGCTGGAGCTCTAAATGAATGCTCAGGCTGAGGCTGACACCAGGACAGATATAAATATTTGGAAAAGTAGGTGTGTGTTCAGGGGCGTATCTACCACGTGGCAAACAAGGTGTTTGTCTTGGTTGGCATTTTTTAGGGGGGCGGTGCTGCCCCCAGGCAGAAGGGACACTATGACTGAGTGCACAGCTGCGGAGGGGGTTTCCCGGTCCTCTTCTCAGCACACTCACATGCCCCAGCAGCCACTGGCATAGCATGTGGGGCAGCCAGGGGTGTCGCCCCTGGCGCAACATTAGGAAGGGCGCAGATATTAGTCTTGCACTGTGCCAAGTATGCTGGGTCCAATGCCCCAGCTGGACTGCTGTGTGTTGGGTGTTGGCACCCTTTTGGGAAAAAATGGCTCCCTCAGCCAGTCTATAAGCACAGCTCCAGGGGGACTATGTGAGTGATGTGACAGGATGGCGGACACAGGGCATGGAAGAACATGCCTGACTGCTGCCAGCACCAATCCGGGGAAAAGTTTTCCAACTCCATCAGAGCCACTCCAGGGCGCTGAGAGAAGAGTACGGGTGACCTCCCTCCACTCTCCTCGGAGGCTGTGCCCGGACACCTGTTTCTGCTGTCACCCATCGGGATTGCATCTCGTTCAGTGGACTACCATGTCCTAGGACAAGGGTATGCAACCTCGGCCCTCCAGTGAAACTAAATGTCCCATGAGACATTGCAAGACCCTGATGATGGGATTGGTAGTTTCACCACAGCTGGAGGACCGAGGTTGCCTATCCCTGTCCTAGGAGAAGAGGTGAGTGAGCTATGGACACAGAGCCAAGTCCACACTGTGTGTGCGTACACCAGACTTCATCGTCACCCTCATACTGGTCTCTCCTCTACACCGCCCCGCAAAAGTTAACTGCCATCTTTACCTTCCCCATGCAGAGTGTGTCACCTACTTGTGTGTGTGGGGTGCGCCCAGCCACCCCCCCTCCCTACACTCTCCTATGTGTTTACTTCTCCAACCCAGACACAAACTCTGTCTCCTCTATAGGCTGCACTGCATCTCATACAACACCACACTCACACATTTTTTAATTTTTTTTTTATTATTATTTCTGCCAGACTTCATCAGCATTCCTCACCGAGTTGAGACCTGATCATGTGACTGAAGTGGCTTCAGAATACGTAAGTATCTTTTCTTTCACAGGGTAGATAGAATAATCTTAGAATGGGGTCGGAGTAGGTTTAGTCTTAGTTAGATTTTGACTGAACTTCCACTTTAATGTCCATAACCTGGCCACATGTTCACTTCCTGATTTATCACTATTTTTCCTCAAGAAAGGATGACAATAAGACCTTGTACACACGATATGGAAATCAGAAGGGAAAATTCGTAAGACGAGCTGTCTGTGGAATTTCGGATCGTTATTACGGTGCTTTCAACAGCCGATTTGACTTTTTCATCAGACAAAAGTTGGATGCGCAGGCAATAAAATTTTTGTTGGATGTGAACTCAACGTCTGATTTTCGGATGGTCAGTACAGAAATTGTCACACAAAAGTCAAAAGTACAAACACGCATGCTTGGAATCAAGGAACGACTGGGAACAGTTTGGTCTTGTAAACTACTGTTCGCAATCTAGAATTAACATTTGTGACGTGGCAGCTGATGAAATGTCAAAATGCAGCACACATTTTGATCTTCTTTAATGGGATAATAATGAAGCTGCTTTGCTGGTGATACTGATGTAGTTATGCCAAACATCTTTTAAAAGGCATTTGTTTTGTATGATCTGAAAATCGCGAATCAACGCTTACCAAAATTCTACTAGTACAAAATTAACCGGAAGGGGCCCAAAGGGTGGCGCTTGAGAAATGAACTTCCTCTTTATACTCTCATAGTACGTCACTATGTTTGTGTTTGTCAAACGAAAATTTGCAGATAGTTAGTATGCTAGACAAAATCCTTCACACGTGCTTTTGACAAAAATCAGACGCGCAGTCATACAACAATCAAACCGTGTGTGAGGCCTAAGACTTCATTGCTTTGCTCTTGTCTTTTATCACGGCTGTGTTTGATCACAGCTAAGCCCTATTTCCACATATTGTACCAGATAAAGGAAAGTAAAATCTCTCTGCTTCTTTAAACAGTATATAATTGGAATGTTTGCTTTGGATGTCTAAAACCTTTGATAGCTTTTAAGTTGTTGTAATATCTACCTTGAAGCTTTAGTTTGTTTAAATATTAAATCTGCTTGCCTAGCAGTATACAGTGAAGCTGTGCTTTTCTTTTTTTTGTATAAGAACCTTATACATTGATGACAAGTTTCATAGCAATTAATAGACCTGCAGAATTATCTGGATCCCCAAGATCTTCTATTTCTTTTTTTTTACTTAGCAATAAAATAAACTCAATTCCACTTCCATTTTTCATTTATTTTATGTTCAATCACCCACAGTTTTAGCTGCAAAAACAAATCAATTTATCAAATAAAAGTATATGTAAATCCAATCCCTAAAACCTTATGTAAGATTAGGCATGTTAAGGTAATTTCAAAAGTTGTTTTCGATCATTTTAAATTTGCAGCTTTAAAAATACATGATGATCCTGTCATAAGGATTGTTCAGGTACTTCCTGTTATAGTCAATTTTGACTTTGCAGCTGATTGACTACACACCTCTGCTCCATCCACCAAGGTGGCGACAATTGCCGTTTTTCAAGCAATTGGCCATAAGGATGAAGACTTTAGGGTTTTATCGCATATAACTGCAGGTTGGACACAGCTCCATCGCACAATATGAGAACCCTGCTCGAGTTGGATATACCCTCCATGAGAGATATATATACACATTGGGCTTCCACAAATAAGTTGGACACTAGCTTGGCAGTTACAAATCCCCTCCTAAATGACTACGAGCAACTTTGGGGAGTACTGGTGGATCTAGGGTGGTCTCTGGGTAATGTTTCCCGGTCTGACCCTGACGGATGCCTCATTCCCAGTACTTGAGTGTTTTCCTTCAGCTGCTGGTGAAATAATTTTATGTTTGGGAACTACGGCATTTGGAGTGGTGCAAATCGCAAGGTCCCTGAAGAAGATCTGCACTTTGCGGTGCAATTGAAACGCGTTGGACATTCATTTGCGAGCTCCCTCCCTTTTTTCAGCTGTTTTTTCCCTTTATATATGTTTTTTATCATCAGCGATATGCATTTCATGTTTCTAATTGATTGACTGTTAATAAATTTTGTATTATTTTACTGAGGCTGAGGACACTTCTTTTTGAAGCAGCAGTACAGTCATTATTCTCACAGCTGAAGTCTATGAGCTAGGGGTTTTTGGCACAGGTAGAACAGAGCAATCTAAATCCCCTGCAGCTGGGAACCATGGATAAGTTCAGGGCTAAATGGACCAGTCACTCTCTACAGCTGGGAACCACGGGGACTGCAGCTCAGGAATCAAGCTCTACTCACAGACCTGAAAAGGAGACATAGAATTTAAGAGATATGTCCATAGCGCTGAGTAGTCCAGCAGCCAGTCTTGGATGGTTCCAAGAGCAAGTAACCCCCTGAAGCATCAGTAGTCCATCCTCAGATAGGTCAGAACAGGCACACACTGTCTTAGGCTATTGCACAGGCTTCAACCTATTTACCTCCCTTTCTGACCACCAACTGAGTACACCTCCCCAGGGATTGGTCACAGGGTAGTAAATATTCAAGCTGAAGAGTTCTATCGTCCCACCCCCAACTTATGGAAGTTTCTCAACAGAACTAGGGGGAAGCAGTCAATCCCACAGATTGTTGAGCCACAGCAGAACAAAACAGATATTCTAACTTCTCTGACTACAGAGTGAGCCAAAAACAAAATTTACCAAGCAACCTAACTAGGAGGGTACTAAACATCTGCAGTCTCTTAATTTTTGTGGTAAAACACCCACCTGTGCTCTTTGTCTTCAGTACATTTTGGACTTTGTCCCTGATTAAAACAGCTTTGCTACTGGCCAATTTTACACTGCTGCATCATTTGGGATTTTCACATTCCTGTAGTTAAATACCTGTCTTTCTCTAGTACATTTTGGCTAATTTTTGATCAACAAAAACTGCTGTTCCATCTGCAGTCTTTTAATTCTTCATGAGAGCTTGACATAAATCTGCTACAGTAATTCTATTAATGATTGCTAAAAGCATGTGCAGGCAGGGCATAACCAGTGTATCTGATAACTATGTAAAGATGTGGATACTTAAAGTGGTTGTAAACCTAGTTACACCACTTGTACCTACAGGTAAGCCTATAATAAGCAAATGCTTTGACTGACGGCTCCAACACGCATGCATGGGAGTGACGTTACGCGACTCCGGACAGTCACAGAGCCGGAGTCCGCGACCCTGGAAGGAAGAGGGGCAAAGATGGATGTGGCCACCAGCGGGGACAACGTGTGCTTCGATTGCAGGTAAGTGCCCCATAATGGGCTAGTATACATCACAGGGGAAAGCAGGAGAAAAAAGAGGAAGTAAAACCCATCAGGGTTTACTTGCTTTTTAAACTCTGTTTTTATTGTAGAAATTGAATGACCACAGAAATAAAAGCAGATTAAAGCAATAGCATTACATATGTTGCAGGTCATACACTTCTTCAGGAAAAAGAGAGCATTGTTTATCCAAAAGGCACTTTCCAATAGTAATATATCAGGCTCCTTAACAGGTACCTCTTCCTAATGACACTTCTACTTTCTCGCTCACCGGTAGGGGCTCTGACCCTAACTTAATTCCAGACTGTGGGCACACCGAATAACACAGAATCTCCTATTTATGGAGATGGGTGCCTGAATCTCACAGAACTTTTGTATCCAATAGGATTGCCCTCCCTTGCAAGATGGCTGCATAGAGCCCCTAGCAGAGGACATTTGGTTCTCAATGGTTTCTTGCCAGGCTGAAAAAACGTCACAGATTGGGGTGATTCTGCTGTATATAAGCCAAGATAGTTATAAAAGAAAAAATCTATTTCACAGTCAAATATGTGTTGCCACTGTACGCTGTCATTGAGACTATTTTTGAAAATCATACAATCTAACACCACGTACATCATAAAGAGTAAGTTCACCTTTTTACCCAAAAAATTTAAAAGCGATCTAAAGTCAAACATCCTGGCCAACCCTCTGGACCCCACTGCACATAGAGGCCATGATGCCCCTTGCAGTCAGCACACCACTTACTACAGTACACAGTTCCAGAGTGAGTATCCATCATAATGCTTGCAATAGCAAATGCTAACCATTTGAAGTCCAGTCGCTTTCACCCCCTTTCAGTCCAGGACAATTTTCAGTTTTCAGCACTGTCATATTTAATGATAATCAGTCCTGCAACATTGTATCCAAATGATTTTTTTTTGTGACAGATAGAGGTCATATTTAATCACCACTGGGTTGTTTTTTTTTTTGCTATATAATTGGAAAAATACAAACATTTAAAAAAAAAAACGTTTTTCTTTTAAATTTGCAAATAAATTATATTTTTTCATAAATTTAGGCCAAAATGTATTCAGATACATTTCTTTGGTGAAAAATACTCAAATCAGCATATGAAAGTTATAGCATGGTCAAACTATGGTATATATACATATATTTGAAAATTGATCAGTCCTGATGTACTGGCTGCCTAGCTCATTTCTTAAGGCCCTAAAATGCCAGGAAAGTACAAATACACCCCAAATGACCCTTTTTGTTAAGTAAACAGTCCAGGGTATTTAATATTAGGCAGGGTAAGTGGATGCACAGAGGGACCCAAAATCCAAGGAGCATCTTTAGGCATTCTACGGGGTATAAATTACATACACATAAATTACACATTTCCTAAATACCTGTCACATTTTTTGGAGGCTCTGGAACACCAGGACAATGGAAAGATCCTCAAAATGACCACATTTTGGAAAGAAAACACTGCATGGTATTTTCTAAGAGGTGTGGTGAGTTTTTTGAAAGCTTTAGTTTTTGAAAATGCGGATTGAAAATTAAAATATATTTTTTTACACAAACTTGTCAGCTAATAGGATATTTCTAAAACACATTATAAGTAGGAATGAGCTTTGAGTTCGAGTCGAACTCATGTTCGACTCGAACATTGGCTGTTCGCCCGTTCGCCGAACAGCAAACAATTTGGGGTGTTCATGGCAAATTCGAAAGCCGTGGAACACCCTTTAAAAGTCTATGGGAGAAATCAAAAGTGCTAATTTTAAAGGCTTATATGCAAGTTATTGTCATAAAAAGTGTTTGGGGACCTGGGTCCTGCCCCAGGGGACAAGGATCAATGCAAAAAAACATTTTAAAAACGGACGTTTTTTCGGGAGCAGTGATTTTAAAATGTAATATTCCTTTAAATTTCGTACCTGGGGGATGTCTATAGTATGCCTGTAAAGGGGCGCATGTTTCCCCTGTTTAGAACAGTCTGACAGCAAAATGACATTTCAAAGGAAAAAAAGTCATTTAAAACTGCTCGCGGCTATTAATGAATTGCCGGTTCGACAATACACATAAAAGTTCATTGATAAAAACGGCATGGGAATTCCCCATAGGGGAACCCCGAACCAAAATTAAAAAAAAAAAAAAATATGACGTGGGGGGTTCCCCTAAATTCCATACCAGGCCCTTCAGGTCTGGTATGAATATTAAGGGGAACCCCGGCCAAAATAAAAAAAAATGGCATGGGGTCCTCCTCAAAATCTATACCAGACCCTTCAGGTCTGGTATGGATTTTAAGGGGAACCCCGCGCCAAAATTTTAAAAAAAAACTGGCGTGGGGTCCACACAAAAATCCATACCAGACCCTTATCCGAGCAGGCCGCAGGAAAAGAGGGGGGACAAGAGAGCGCCCCCCTCCTGAACCGTACCAGGCCACATGCCCTCAACATTGGGAAGGTGCTTTGGGGTAGCCCCCCAAAACACCTTGTCTCCATGTTGATGGGGACAAGGGCCTCATTCCCACAACCCTTGCCCGGTGGTTGTGGGGGTCTGCGGGGGGGGCTTATCAGAATCTGGAAGCCCCCTTTAACAAGGGGACCCTCAGATACCGGCCCCCCCCTGTGTGAAATGGTAAAGGGGTACAAAAGTACCCCTACCATTTCACAAAAAACTGTCAAAAATGCTAAAAATGACAATGACAGTTTTTGACAATTCCTTTATTTAAATGCTTCTTCTTTCTTCTGTCTTCTATCTTTTATCTTCCTTCGGTTTCTTCCTCCATCTTCTTCTTCTTCTGGTTCTTCTGGTTTTGGTTCCACCCGTTGACCCCCGTCCCCCTCTGATGCACGGGGACTTGACAGGACTTCCCTGTGGCATTCCCCGTGATGTCAGAAGGGGGCGGGGTTACTGAAAGGGGGGACCTGCTCCCCTCTGACATCATGGGGAATGCCACAGGGAAGTCCCATCAAGTCACCGTGCGTCAAAGGGGGCGGGGTCACCGGGTGGCTCCGCTCCCCGTTATTTAAGAACCGTCAAAAGAGGAGAATCGTCACACATCGGGAGCCTCCTTCCATGCCATCATGGATGCGGAGCAGCCAGGAGGAGAAGAAGTGAAGAAGCCGCCACGGATGACGATGCAGGATGAGAATACCAGAGAAAGAACCAGAAGAACCAGAAGAAGAAGGAGGAAGAAACCGAAGGAAGATAGAAGATAGAAGAAATAAGAAGCATTTAAATAAAGGAATTGTCAAAAACTGTCTCTTGTCATTTTTAACATTTTTGACACTTTTTTTGTGAAATAGTAGGGGTACTTTTGTACCCCCTTACCATTTCACACAGGGGGGAGGGCCGGGATCTGGGGGTCCCCTTGTTAAACCCAGGTACGAAATTTAAAGGAATATTACACTTTTATTGTTTCACTTTAAGCATTATTAAAATCACTGCTCCCGAAAAAACGGCCGTTTTTAAAACTTTTTTTTTGCATTGATTCTTGTCCTCTGAGGCAGGACCCAGGTCCCCTAACACTTTTTATGACAATAACTTGCATATAAGCCTTTAAAATTAGCACTTTTGATTATTCATGTTTGTGTCCCATAGACTTTAACGGTGATTGCGTGTTCGAACAAATTTTTTGCCTGTTCGCAAGTTCTGGTGTGAACCGAAGCTCATCCCTAATTATAAGTATACTTAGAAATACTCCCCAAAACAAATCCTGCCACTCCTCCTGAGTGTGACGATACCACATGTTGGAGACTTTTTCATAGTCTAGCCACACAGTGGGGCCCAAAATCCAAGGAGCAACTTCCGGCTTTCTAGGGCATAAATTACACACCTAATTTCCTTACTGCCTATCACATTTTTAGTGGACCTGGAGCACCAGGACAGTGAAATCACCCACAAAATGACCACATTTTGGTAAACACCCCAGGGTAATTTTTTAAAAGACATGGTGAGTCTTTTGAAGGCTTATTTTTTTTGCCACAAGTTTCTGGAAAATTTGGAAAGAAAAGAAAAATAATTTTTTTAACACAAAGTTGTCAATTTAATACAATATTTCTCACACACAACATGGGCATACTTAGAATTATACCTCAAAACACATTCTGCTACTCCTCCAGAGTATAGCAATAGCACATGTGTGAGACTTTTTCAGTGTCTGGACTGATTGTGTACCAGAAATTGTATCTTGTGTATCTGTCACGTACCTGATGGCGGAGCCCAGAGTGCAGGGAGTGGCCTCTCATGTGCCTCTGGCTCAAGAACCCCTGATAGAGGAAACAGGGACTCGAGAGCACAGGGGGCCACAAGTGCCTGGCAGGTGGCAGGTGTCTCTGTAGTTCAACTGGAGCACTGGAACAGCGGACTGTAAGAAGATGCACCGGATCACTGGCAGGAACACTGGAACCACTGGCTGTGAGGAGAAGCACTGTAGCAGGCAGGAACCCAGGAACAGCAGGCAGCAGGGAGGTGTTCTGTAGTTCAGCTGGAGCACTGGAATGGCAGGCTGTAATAAGATGCACTGGAGCTCTGGCAGGAGCACAAGCAGAATCAGACAGGCCGGGTCAACACTGGTGGGCAAGCAGGTACCAAACGAAGGCAGAAGAGTAGTCAGGATACAGTCCGGGTTGGCAGCAGGCAGGTAGCGGATAACCGTAGGAAGAGGCAGGAGAATAGTCAAACAAGCCGGGGTCAGGGACTGGCAGCAAACAGGAGTAGTCAGGAGCAGGCCAGGTAAACAGGAAGCAGGTAGGCAGGTATTCAGGTAGCTTAGGGTCACAGGAAACGCTGTAGACCGGACAGCAAGGAAGCATGCTGACAGGCTCCTTTAAATAGGCCTAATGGCGCCAAACGCTGTCACACTGCACGTCTGCGCGCACCCACGTGCACGCCCGTGTACCGATCGTACGTGCCCGTTCGTACCATCGTGCACCCGCGTACACCCATTCGTACTAGCGCGCACCTGCATGCGTCCGTTCACACCAACACGCCTCCGCACGCGTCCTCTGGCTCTATCAACAGTGGTTCTGTTAACCGATCTTCCCCCGACGGCTGTGCTAACAGGACGCCTTTCATGACATTGCCCCCCCCAAGGGGCAGCCTCCGGATGCCCAACCCTGCCATCTTACTTGGATGAGACCTTTTAAAAGGCAAGAATCAACCTCCTTGCATGGATGTTGGACTCCGGCTCCCAGGAGTTCTCCTCAGGCCCGTACCCCTTCCACTTTACCAAAAACTGGACTTGGTTACGTCTCTTCCTGCAATCCAGAATGGACTCAACCTCATATTCGGTTTCACCGTCAATGATCACAGGTTCAGGGGGATCGACCCTCCGGTTGACAAAAGGATCAGGAACCGTGGGTTTGAGTAGGGCCACGTGAAAGACCGAGTGGATCCGGAATGACTCCGGTAACTTTAGTTCATAGGCCACATTATTAATCTTCCTTAGAACTGGGAAGGGACCCACAAATTTAGGGCCCAATTTCTTGGAAGGACATGCCAATCTTAAATTCAATGTAGACAGCCAGACCTGATCCCTGGGCTTGAGGTCAAGCTCCCCCTTCTCTTCTTGTCAAACACCTCTTTATTGTAGTTCTGAGTCCTTGCCATAGTCTCCTGCAGAAGTTTATTATTTGATTCAAAGAAGTTTAGGTTCTCCTGGACAGCTGGTACTGGGCACTCCGGGATGTTACTGGACAGGAACAGAGGATGGAAACCATATTTTGCAAAAAACGGTGATTGCTTTGTGGCAGAATGGACAGAATTGTTATAAGCAAATTCGCCAAGAGGTAGAAGCGGAGCCCAATCGTCCTGGGAGAAAGAAGAAAAGCAGCGCAGATACTGCTCCAGCATCTGATTTGTTCTTTCCGTCTGGCCATTTGTTTGGGGGTGATAGGCAGAGGAGAAAGAAAGGTCAATTTTCAGAGATCCACAAAGCGCCCTCCAAAACTTGGAAGTTAATTGCACCCCCCGATCTGAAGTAATATTTGCAGGAATGCCATGAAGCCTCACCACTTCCCTGATAAATGTCCTTGCAGTCTCAGCAGCAGTAGGTGTGCCTTTCATTGGTAAGAAATGAGCCATTTTTGATAATCTGTCCACCACTACAAAGATTGTAGAGTAGCCTTCAGAAGGTGGCAGCTCGACAATAAAATCCATGGAGATCATCCTCCATGGCTTCTCCGGGACGGGTAGTGGCTTCAACAGACCCCAAGCCTTACATTTGCTGCCCTTGTTTTGTATGCAAGTGGCACATGCTTCCACATAGTCCCTGCAATCTTTCCTTAACTGCAGCCACCAGAACGTGCGTTGAAGAAGTTCAGATGTCTTGTGCACGCCAAAATGGCCGGCCAACATGTGGTCATGGCAGGAACTAAAAATGATCTGTGAGAGTAGATCCTCTTGGAGCAACAGAAAGTTTCCCGAGGACAAGATGGTGTCTGGAGATGGTGATGCTTCAGGTCCGTTGTACATTTGCGACAGTGCGTCAGGCTTGGTGTTCTTTGATCCGGGGCGATAGGTTATGTGGAATGAAAATCTGGTAAAGAAAAGTGCTCACCTGGCCTGTCGTGGTCTTAATATCTTGGCAGTCTTTAAATATTCCAGATTCTTGTGATCTGTATAGACAAGAATTGGATGAGCTGCTCCCTCCAGGAGATATCGCCACTCCTCAAGTGCGGCTTTAATCGCCAACAATTCTCGATCGCCCACATCATAATTTCTCTCTGCTTTAGATCATTTGCGAGAAAAGAAAGCGACTGGGTGCAAAAGAGCCCTAGGCCCCTGTCTCTGGGAAAGCACTGCACCAACCGCTATTTCCGAGGCGTCCACCTCCAGAATGTATGGTAAATGTGGAATCAGGGTGCTTTAAGACTGAGGCTGAAACAAACAGATCCTTTAGCGTTGTGAAGGCCGCCTGAGCTTCAGTAGACCAATGGAACTTAAGGCCCTGCTTGGTTAACTTTGTAATGGGAGAAATGATGGTTGAGAATCCTTTGATGAATTTCCTGTAGAAATTCGAAAATCCTACAAAACGTTGGATTCCCTTCTTGTCGGTGGGAGCGGGCCAGTCCAGAATAGCAGAGACCTTCTGAGGGTCCATCTTAATACCCTCTACAGAGATAATTAGACCAAGGAACTGGATACTCTCTTGTTCAAAGACACATTTCTCAGGTTTGGCATAGAGGCCATGTAGCCGAAGTCGGGTCAAGACATTTCTGACATGTTCACGATGCTCAGCTAAAGATGAAGAAAAAAATCAGGATATCATCTAAGTAGATAATAATAAACAGGTCAAGATAGTCTCTGAAGATGTTATTCACAAAGTGTTGAAATGTAGCAGGAGCATTGCAAAGTCCAAAGGACATGACTAAATATTCAAAGTGCCCAAACTGCGTACGTAAAGCCGTCTTCCATTCGTCTCCTCTACGAATGCAGACAAGATTGTAGGCACCATGAAGATCCAGCTTGGAGAACACTACTGCAGACCCTAGTCTTTGAAAAAGTTCTGGCACCAAGGGCAAAGGGTATCGGTTCTTAATTGTGATTTTATTAAGTGCCCGATAATCCACAAAAGGGCGTAGAGAACGGTCCTTCTTCTCCACAAAGAAGATTCCTGCTCCTGCTGGGGACGTGGAGGGTCGGATGAACCCTTTCTCCAGATTGTCATCAATATAAGTCTTTAATGCCCCTAGCTCTAGTTCTGACAAAGGGAAAATCCTCCCAAAAAGAATCTCTGCCCCTGGAAGAAGTTCAATTGGGCAATCGTATGGCCGGTGGGGAGAAAGGATCTCAGCCCCCTTTTGACTGAAAACATCCAGGAAGCTGTGGTAGGCTTCAGGTACAATTCGACAGGTTTCGGTGTCAGTTTCCATGCATAGTAGGGAAGAAGGGGCATCGGTGACTTCTGGTAGACAGTGTTGCTGGCAGTAAGAGGATACAAACTCAATCTTCCCCAAGGTCCAATCAATTTGCGGATCATGGGCCTTTAGCCACGGCATGCCTAGTATGATGGGAAATAGAGGAGACTCAATGACATCTAGACAAAGTAGTTCTTGATGAGTGCCAGCAATGGTGGTATGCAGGGGTACAGTCTCCTGAGTTACTGGCCCTGATCTGAGGGTAGAGCCATCGACCAGATACACTGAAAGTCCTTTCACTCTGGGCCGAAGGGGAATGTGATGTCAGGAAGCGAAGGACAAGTCTATGAAACCGCTGCAGGCCCCAGAATCAATGATAGCGCTGGTTGGTATATTCCCTCCTGGGAGCTGTAAGAGAATCGGAACAGCCAGATGAGAAACATCATTCAGTACAGCAGGGGTAAGAGCAGGGGAAATAGAAAAGCACTTACGAAGCTTTGCCGGGCATGTCCGTACAAAATGTGCAGATTCCCCGCAGTACAGGCACAGGTTATCAGCCCGATGGCGTTGACGCTCTTCAGGAGTAAGTGAAGGTTGGAGGCCCAACTGCATCGGTTCTGGAGTATCTGAAGCAACAGTGGTTGAAGCTGGAGAAGCAGAGTGGGAAGAACTAGGCACATGGGGCAACATCCAGACAGGACGAGAAGGACCAGAGGATTGCTCCGTACGCCGTTCCCTCAGGCGTCTGTCTATCTGGATAGAGAGGTCTATGAGACCCTCTAGAGTCTCTGGAATACCAAACAAAGGCAGAAGAGTAGTCAGGATACAGTCCGGGTTGGCAGCAGGCAGGTAGCGGATAACCGTAGGTAGAGGCAGGAGAATAGTCAAACAAGCCGGGGTCAGGGACTGGCAGCAAACAGGAGTAGTCAGGAGCAGGCCGGGTAAACAGGAAGCAGGTAGGCAGGTATTCAGGTAGCTTAGGGTCACAGTAAATGCTGTAGACCGGATTGCAAGGAAGCATGCTGACAGGCTCCTTTAAATAGGCCTAATGGCGCCAAACGCTGTCACACTGCACGTCTGCGCGCATCCGCGCGCACTCATGCACGCCCGTGTACCGATCATACGTGCCCGTTCGTACCATCATGCACCCGCGTACACCCGTTCGTACTAGCGCGCACCTGCATGCGCCCGTTCACGCCAACGCCCCTCCGCACGTGTCCTCTGGCTCTATCAACAGTGGTTCTGTTAACTGATCTTCCGCCGACGGCTGTGCTAACAGGACACCTTTCATGACAGTATCACACTAATCAACCAATTGTGTTAAAACCAATATACTGTTAAGGTCGCCTCTGGATGAGGGTTCAGGGAATATAGCTTAGTGTAGCATCACCTATAGCAATTCCTCTTCCTAGAAGTCAAGTAAGCATAGCCTACTGATACATAGCTGCCTAAAGAATGCCATGTTCACTGATCAGGGACACTATCACTGGTGTGGCGGTGAGGAGAGGTATTATGACTGGTGTGGTGGTGATCACGGACACTGTAACTAGTGTGGCGGTGTTCAGGAACACTGTAACTGGTGTGGTAGTGATCAGGGTCAAAATGACTGGTGTGGTGGGGATCAGGGACACTGTAACTGGTGTGGTGGGGATTACGGACAATATGATTTGTGTGGCCCTGATCAGGGACACTGTAACTGGTATGGTGGTGATCAGGGATGCTGGGACTGGTGTGTGTCATGCTTAGCCCTAACGCAGGTGGTCAGAGACTATAGATGACTTCTATGTTCTTCACCTATAGCAGCCCCCTTTCCCATAAGGCAATCGGGCCTACCGGTACTTGCTTTCCCCCAGATCTTATACAAAATGCTATAGTGCCTGTCCACCACGCTGGAACAGGTATGAATTAAGCAAAGCAAACAGGTAACTTCTACATAGTGAACTCTAATGGCACATTATCGAAGTGGTCAAGGGGTGACCATTTATTTTCAATGTGACCCTCTTAGTTGCATTGTTACCTGTCCTCTAAGGCAGGGGTCTTCAGACTATGACCCTCCAGTTGTTCAGGAACTACAATTCCCATCATGCCTAGTCATGTCTGTGATTGTCAGAGTTTTACAATGCCTCATGGGATTTGTAGTTCTGCAACAGCTGGAGAGCCGTAGTTTGAGGATCCCTGCTCTAAGGCAATGCCCAGTTTTCTATGACATGTTTGACTGTAGTCTGCCAATTAGCCCTAAAAATGTACAGAATTTACCAAGATTCAACCCGCATAGACTTCAGTGTATGACATGTTGGGGATTTGTAGCTTAGCGGTAGTGCAAAAACAGTGAGTTTACTCTATCCCAGAAATCATTTTTCAGGGCTTTTCTGCCCAATTTTATTTACAAGAACATCAAAAGTTCATACAGGTATGTCTTCCCACCCAGGGGGTTCTCACCATCAATATGAACCAAAAGATAACATTCAGCCTCCTTGCTTTCTTGGCAGCTTTAGTGCTCCGGTTAGTACCTCTTGATCCTCCTGACCATCAAACACGTCCCAGTGTTTGTGCCTAGCTCTGGATCTTTCCTTGCAGGTCCCCAGCTGCTCTGTCCCTCATGGACTCTCCCTCAGGCTTGGGCCTTGGTCTGTTCTGACTAGGGATGAGCTTCGAGTTCGAGTCGAACTCGCATTGGACTCGAACATCGGCTGTTCGCCAGTTCGCCGAACAGCGAACAATTTGGGGTGTTCGCGGCAAATTCGAAAGCCGCGGAACACCCTTTAAAAGTCTATGGGAGAAATCAAAAGTGCTAATTTTAAAGGCTTATATGCATGGTATTGTCATAAAAAATGTTTGGGGACCTGGGTCAATGCAAAAAGAAGTTTTAAAAACGGATGTTTTTACGGAAGCAGTGATTTTAATAATGCTTAAAGTGAAACAATAAAAGTATAATATTCCTTTAAATTTCGTACCTGGGGGTGTCTATAGTATGCCTGTAAAGGAGCGCATGTTTGCAGCAAAATGACATTTCAAAGGAAAAAAGTCATTTAAAACTACTCGCGGCTATTAATGAATTGTCGGTCCGACAATACACATAAAAGTTCATTGATAAAAACGGCATGGGATTTCCCCACAGGGGAACCCCGAACCAAAATTTAAAAAAAAATGGCGTGGGGGTCCCCCTAAATTCCTTACCAGGCACTTCAGATCTGGTATGATAATAAGGGGAACCCCGCACCAAAAAAAAAAAAAAAAAAATGGCATGGGGGTCCCCCTCAAAATCCATACCAGACCCATCAGGTCTGGTATGGATTTTAAGGGGAACCCCGGGCCAAAATAAAAAAAAGGCGTGGGGTCCCCCCAAAAATCCAGACCCTTATCCGAGCATGCAACCTGGCAGATGATAAATACATTGTCACTGGATCAGGGGACAAGAAGGCTACAGTGTATAATGTTACACTGCCCCGCCCCCTCTGACATCACAGGGAAAGCCATAGGAAAGTTTCGTCAAGTCCCCGTGCGTTAGAGGGGGGAGGGGTCACCGGGTGGCCCCGCCCTCCTTTATATAAGAAGTGTCAGAAGAAGAGAAGTGTCACACAGCGGGAGCCTCCCATGGATCCGGGTAGCCCAAGAACGAGGCGGGGAAGAAGACACCATGGAGGAAGATGCAGAGGGTTGGAAGAAGAACCAGAGGAAGAAGAAGATGGAGGAAGAAACCGAAGAAAGAAGGAAGGAAGAAGGAAGAAGACCCGAAGAAGATGGAAAGAAGAAGACTTTAAATAAAGGAATTGTCAAAAACTGTCTCTTGTCATTTTTAACATTTTGGACCCTTTTTTTGTGAAATGGTTGGGGTACTTTTGTACCCCATTACCATTTCACACAAGGGGGGCAGGATCTGGGGGTCCCCTGGTTAAATGGGGCTTCCAGATTCCGATAAGCCCCCCCGCCTGCAGACCCCCACAACCACCGGCCAAGGGTTGTGGGGATGAGGCCCTTGTCCTCATCAACATGGGGACAAGGTGCTTTGGGGGCTACCTCAAAGCACCCTCCCAATGTTGAGGGCATGTGGCTTGGTATGGTTCAGGAGGGGGGCCGCTCTCTCACCCCCCCTCTTTTCCTGCGGCCTGCCAGGTTGTGTGCTCAGATAGGGTCTGCTATGGATTTTTGGGGGACCCCCACGTCATTTTTTTTTAAATTTAGGTGCGGGGTTCCCTTTAATATTCATACCAGACCTGAAGGGCCTGGTATGGAATTTAGGGGGACCCCCACGCCATTTTTTAAAAAATTTTGGTTCGAGGTTCCCCTGTGGGGAAATCCCATGCTGTTTTTATCAATGAACTTTTATGTGTTTTGTCGGACCGACAATTTGTTAATAGCCGCGAGTAGTTTGACATTTCAAAGGAAAAAAAGTAATTTAATTTTGCTGTCAGACTGTTCTAAACACGGGAAACATGCGCCCCTTGACAGGCATACTATAGACACCCCCCCAAATTTAAAGGAATATTACACTTTTATTGTTTCACTTTAAGCATTATTAAAATCACTGCTTCCGAAAAAAAAACGGCTGTTCTTAAAACTTTTTTTTGCATTGATACATGTCCCCTGGGGAAGGACCCAGGTCCCCAAACACTTTTTATGACAATAACTTGCATATAAGCCTTTAAAATTAGCACTTTTGATTAGTCATGTTCGAGTCCCATAGACTTTAACGGTGTTCGCGTGTTTGAACACATTTTTTGCCTGTTTGCATGTTCTGGTGCGAACCGAACAGGGGGGTGTTCGGCTCATCCCTAGTCCTGACTTGACCAGTGCGGTGCACACCAGTACCTCTCCGTGCTCTCTTCACACACTGACCCCTTCAGGAGGATGGGGCTCTGGACTATAACTCTGGCTCTCATATGAAGCCAGCAGCACACCTGTGCCATTAGTGTGCCTTCTTCTTACAAAATCTTGTGTAAATTACCACATTAGATAGTGACACAGGCTCGGATGAAGCTGGACTCTGGGATTTTGAGGCATTAGGTATGCTAATATGTCAGGGAGGCTGCACGGGCCCCTGGAATTGACCCCTGATGCTACTCCCATGGCCATACACCGCGCACACAAACCGCCCATGCTAGTGTGCCCCCGCCAGAGAAGTCACTGTAACCAAGTGACCGAACTTGTTACAGCCCTGGGCTCCACTCCGGGACACCGGGACTGTTTGGGAGGTATGTAAATAGCATGTTACATGATTTATTGTAACATGTTTTAAAAACACAGATTTTAACATGCAGTATCGCAACACATGAATGTGAATCTGGCCTTATTTATTTTTGTATGAATATACATAACTACTTTAAAGCCTAACTCCAGGTTTGCTTTGACTTGGCTGGCACAAACAAACCATTTCCCTTACTAATAGATGCGCTCACTGTCAGCACTGTATAAACTGTAGTTGGTGCAATATCTTCTGGCAGTGGGACAGGTACTTCCCACTGCACTCTCAGAACAAAATTGAGTCAGGATGATCACTACTCAGCCATTCATAGGAAACTTTGGATTTTATGAATGAATACAAGGCTTCCTCTGATTGGCTGAGGTGAAAAGGTGGGCAGATGACATCACTCAGAAGAATCCTTGTAATCTTAATATAAATGCAAGGTTTCCTGTGAATGGTTGAGCAGCGCTCAGCCCGAGTCAGTTTTGTTCTGGGGACACAGCTCTGTATACGGTATGTATGATGCTACATTTTTTACAGAGATCCAAGGTGCATCTCTTAGTAAAGGAGATAGTTCATGATTAAAAAAGGAACTATATAAAGACATAGTAAACCTGGAGTGAAGGCCAGTTCACACAACAGTTTCTACATTCTGGATGAGTTTCTGCATGCGTGTTATTGATGCGTTACAATGCGTTTTTTCCCCTCTTTTTTTCTTAATCTCAGTTGAGGACATGTGTGTTCCAGTGCGGTTTTTATGTGTTTTTCTGCATTCCAGATGCTTTCCATACAGATAACATGCAACATGTTCTACTTTTAATGACTGCACTGGTGTGAATGAGGGCCATTGGATCCATGCATTTATGTGGGAGAATGCACTGGACTGCGTTTGGTGTAAACCAGCCCTTAGGCTTTATTGTTGTTGTTTTTTATTTGACTAAATGAAAGCTTTTCACTGTAAATGTAGCTTAACCCCTTCCCGCCGACCGTACGCACATCTGGGTACTCGGATTTTCAGCTGCAGGCATCATCCTGGTACCGTTGTTTCGAGCGGGCGATTGGCTATCCCTATATAACAACCAATGTGGCTAAAAGCCGCTCGGCTGTTATACTGGAGGAGCGGGAGGGGACACCCCCCCGCTGCCTCCTGCCGCTCTTACCGGGCCTCTCGTGCGATCGGGAGGCCCGGTGTCCAATCGGCTGCCTCAGGCGGCTGTGGGCGGGCTGGAACGAAGCTGTGAGTGGCTTCGTTCCAGCCTTCTCAATGTAAACGCGGAAGCGACGTCATGACGTCACTTCCCGTTTATTCGGCTGCCAATGGCGCCAAATTTTTAGAAATACACAGTATTCAGATTTGCCGTTTTCGGCGATCTGAATACTTTGAAGTGCAGAGCAGGCATTTGGGGTCTTTTAGACCCCCGATCCCTCCATAAAGAGTACCTGTCACCACCTATTACTGTCACAAGGGATGTTTACATTCCTTGTGACAGCAATAAAAGTAAAAAAAAAAATTTTTTTTTTTAAACACAATTTTTAAGTATAAAAATAAATAAAATAAATATATATATAAAAAAATTTTTAAAGCGCCCCCGTCCCCGCGAGCTCGCGCAGCGAAGAAAAGGAATACGGAAGTCGCGCACGCATATGTAAACGGTGTTCAAATCACACATGTGAGGTATCGCCGCGATCGTCAGAGTGAGAGCAATAATTCTAGCCCTAGACCTCCTCTGTAACTCTAACCTGGTAACCGTAAAAAAAAAAATATAAAGCATTGCCTATGGAAATTCATAGCTACCATAGTTTGTCGCCATTCCACGAGTGCGTGCAATTATAAAGCATGACATGTTTGGTATCTATTTACTCGGCGTAACATCATCTTTCACATTATACAAAAAAATTGGGGTAACTTTACTGTTTGGATTTTTTAAAATTAGTGGAAGTGTCCCTTTTCCAAAAATTTGCGTTTAAAACACCGCTGCACAAATACCGTGTGATATAAAATATTGCAACAATCTCCATTTTATTCTCCAGATTCTCTGCTAAAAAAATATACATAATGTTTGGGGGTTCCAAGTAATTTTCTAGCAAAAAATTTCAAAAATAGGCTTAGTCATGAAAGGGTTAAAGTTCAACTCTAAATGTTCAGAGCAAGTGCAATCTCAGATTTACCAGCAGGTGTTGCTGGAAGTAATGCTTCCTTTATGCAAGTTGGGTTTCCCAAAAACAGCAATCTGGAAGCTTTAGGGAGCTGTTAAATAATGGAATGTCTCCTTATCTGACAAGATCAATACATTTCCTCATTTTTACACTGCAGGCTGTAATCTTCCATAAATCCAATGCAGTTTAAGAGACTGTTTTTACTTGTTGCAGCAAGAGATTGCTGCTTTGATAAGGCTTCTCCAGAGGCAGAGTGTCCCCTAGTGTCATAATGTCAAACTGTACAATGTATATGTTATGGTTGGACTGGGAACAGGAGCAGTACAATGAACCGTACAATGCAGTACATGACATACTGTTTCTTTTGCATGGTGTGATATTGTCATGGCAATTTGAAACTGAGAAAATAGAATAAATTGATGCAGTTAATGTAATTGTTATTTGCTATATATTTCCCTGGTGACTGTGTTCTTTCCTTTTTTGTCAATACCTCTCTTGTATATGTATGCGTGTTTACATATTCCCATTACGTGTACTTTTATCTGTTTTCTGATGCAGTCATATTAACTGTAAAAGGAATTACTGCACACTACATTCTCATATATTGACAGTTCAGTATTTTATGACATGTAGATCTTTTTCACTATACCTCTGCAGATGGAATATTTTTGGGGTTAAATAACACTTTTATTTTAGAGATTAGACAGAAACATTTCATTAAAGCCAGCCATCCATGGATTGAAATTCGGCCAGTTCTGCAGGGATGGGCCAAATTACGATCCAAGTATGGGCAGTAGGGTTGTCACCTTTTCTTCAAGCTAAGCCCGAACACTTTAGCGGTGCACGGCATGGCACCCCAACCACGGTGCGATTTTGCCGCAATTGTCACCCGACAAATCGCGACAAAAATCACATAAACAGAGTTGTGGGATGCCTGTCACCCAAAGGAAGTTTTGTTTTGCGGTGCCATTATCCCCATTCCCTCCTATTACAAATCTTCTTCCCTTACCAGAACAAATCCTCCTCCCTCCAATACCCCCATGACAGGGGGTATCATGGGGCCCCAGCACACAGGGGGGCCCGGACAGCAGGGGGTTTGGAGCAGCGGGTGTGGGGGGCAATTACAGAGGAGGGGGGACAATTACAGAAATTGGGGGCAATTAGAGGATGGGGCAATTACAGAGGAGAGGGGTGCAAATACAGAGGAGGGGGGCAATTAGAGGAGGGGGTGCAAATGCAGAGGAGGGGGTGATTAGAGGAGGGGAGGCAAATACAGAGGAGGGGGGTGCAAATACAGAGGAGGGGGGTGCAAATACAGAGGAGGGGGGCAATTAGAGGAGGGAGGTGCAAATACAGAGGAGGGAGGTGCAAATACAGAGGAGGGGGCAATTAGAGGAGGGAGGTGCAAATACAGAGGAGGGAGGTGCAAATACAGAGGAGGGAGGTGCAAATACAGAGGAAGGAGGTGCAAATACAGAGGAAGGAGGTGCAAATACAGAGGAGGGTGGTGCAAATACAGAGGAGGGGGGGACAATTACAGAGGAGGGGGGGACAATTTCAGAGGAGGGGGTGCAAATACAGAGGAGGAGAGACAATTACAGAGGAGGGGGTGCAATTACAGAGGAGGGGGGTGCAAATACAGAGGAGGGGGGTGCAATTACAGAGGAGGGGGGTGCAATTACAGAGGAGGGGGGGACAATTACAGAGCAAGGGGGGATAATTACAGAGGAGGGGGTGCAATTACAGAATAAATGCTTAAAAACAATCCACTCACTCTCCATGTCAGAGCTGTATATGTCAGTCTGTGAAGTCGACTGTCCCATTCTCCCCTCCGATCCATGCTGCTGTTATCACTGAATCACTGGAGGAAACAGAGAGCCACAGGAAACTCATGTAAACTGTCAGCCTCTGATGATGGAGGCATGATTAAGCCTCCGGAACACTCTGATTGGTCACAGCATCCCAGGCTGACAGTCCACTGCAGTTTCCCCATAGCTCTGTATCCTTGGCTTCCTCCAGCGATTCAGTGATAACAGCAGCGTGGATCGGAGGGGAGAATGGGACAGCCGACTCCACAGACTGATATATACAGCTCTGACATACAGAGTGAGTGGATTGTTTTTAAGCATCTATTTTATTAAAATCTTCCGCACCAGCAGCTGCCCGTTTCCTCTCCCTTATGTTTTGATTGCTCTGTAATTGCTCCCCCCGCCCGCCGCTCAGATCCCCCTGCTGTTTGGGTCCCCCTGTGTGCTGGGGCTCGTAAAAGGAGGCCCCATGGTACCCCCTGTCAGCTGGAAATGGTGTCCAGGTGTGAGGCAGAGGGAAACCCAGGCGCAGCCTCCTAAACATGTACTGTCCGGGTCAAAATGGGACAGGTGGCAACCCTAATGGGCAGGCTGATTGTACCCATTTGAGCCGTCGATCGACTTGGGTACAGCCAGCATGTCGGATTTTTCTACATACAGTTACAGCCTGTGGCTATAGCTGCTAGCAGTAACCTTTGTATTCTGCCAGCTGGCTTCCCGCGCCCCCCACTGGCAGAATATAATAGTGCAGTGGGTGGGATTCCCCCATCAACATGGTCAAATCAAGCAATTTTTCTTCCTTCCACCCCTGGTGGAAGGCAAGAGAATAATATCATCTATGGTCAGCTTAAATCGGAGCTGCAGTCGTTTTTGTGTTTATTAAAAGTCTACAAAAAGTGTAGCTGCTGATTTTTAATAAACACACACTCACCTATCCCAGGATCCGCAATGTGCCCGCCCGAACCCTCGATTTTCTCCCTCTCCTCTCGCCAGCATTACAACTGTGGGCACCCGGCTGTGACAGTTTGCGCCATCACAGCAGGTTGCGCACTGCGCATGCGCCAGTCGTGCTGCGCCCCCCCCCCCCGAATGGTTGGGCAATTTTCTGGGACCTGTGACGTGTCCCAGAAGATTGCAGGGAGGGAGGGGGGGAGAAAAACTTTAGCTCAGATCGTCTTGGCCAGTGATGGCGAACCTTGGCACCCCAGATGTTTTGGAACTACATTTCCCATGATGCTCATGTACTCTGCAGTGTAGTAGAGCATCATGGGAAATGTAGTTCCAAGACATCTGGGGTGCCAAGGTTCACCATCACTGGTCTAGGCAGTCCAAGCGGAAGTGGGTACCTGTCAAAAAAAAATGGCATGCCAGGAAGGGGGAGGAAGAGTGCTGAAAGCGTAACTTCCCCTTTTGGGTGGAGTTCCGCTTTAAGTAAACAGTGTTTGCACATGTAGCAGTACACTAATTAGATGAAGATGCATATCTCTGCTGTCTGTCAGTGCACATAATATAATGCTACATTCCCTTTTAGGGACCATTTTGAAATTTTATAAACAGTCCTGGAACAGCAGCTATGTCAACTTGCCCTTAAATCTAGGGAGTCACCCTGATTTTTACTACTCACAACCTGCATGATGTACAAACCCCGTACATTACTCTTCACTAGAGACCAGACAGTCAGGTGCCAGGTCACCCTATGTTTTCCAAGGCAGCCCTTATATGTTCCTATGTATAAAATGCAGTAAATGTACTTTGCTGGTTCGGTTACTGTTTATGAATGTTAAACAATATTTACATATGCATATGGACATTTAATAATACTACTTCTTGTACTTTACAATCCGGATATATTTCTGTTTTTGTTCTTTGTGCATTAACCTGACACAGTACCAGTTCACATCTTCTGAAAACTATGTATATTTCTCAGTATCTTGTCCTCTGTGTAAGGGCACTGCACATGTGCTGTCTTCAGCAGTTAAATGAGCAATGCACTTGCTTTTATGTATATAGCCTATGTTGCTTTTATAGTTGTTTGTTTTTTGTTATACTGCCACCTTGTGGTCGTTGTTTTGGTTACATGTAAGTTCTGTAATTCCTTCCCTTTTTGTGTAATGTAATTTCCTAGCTTCATTGTGAGTTCCTGTATTGTTCCTACAAGCACACATTGAGGCTAGGAAGAGCAAACATTTATTTTTAATGCCTTGAACACTTCAATTTCCTGGTGCCTTCATGGCAGCATACATATAGCATACATATGGTTGGTTATTCCACCCCCAACCAACTCACATGACCAATTTTAACTCTATAAAAGACAGAGTCGTTCCCCCCATACACCATTCTTTTTTCTTTTTCAGTTTCAAAGTTTTTATTGGTTTTCAGATAGAAAAATACAGTATGACAGTAATATCAAGTAATGCATCACTATGCCTGATATACACGAACAATACATTTAACTTAGACAGTATCTGGCCTTGTGCAATGTATAAGGGGCGCTGAAAGAACCCTCATCTCCCAACACCCTCATTGGGTCCTTACTGTGTCGAGAGAGAAGAGGGTACCCCACCCCCCCTTGTGGTAGCTTGTGAACTGGAGGCTTCCATCTAACAAATAATGAAACTGTAGATCTGTCCTGAGTGATTTGTTTAACAGAACTGCCAGCCCCTCGACGGGGGTCTGAGTCGAACCTGGATGACAATTAGTACTAGCCTAATTAGATAGTACAGGGGGAGAGAGAGGAGAAGGGGAAGTGATGCCAACCATAGAGAAGGCAACGTTACTTTAAAGGCGATTGTCAATGCCGGGTATTAAGGAAATTCCCACATATTGAGCCCATGGTTCCCAGATTGCCTCAAACTGATTAGACTTGTCCAAAAGCACACTGATTAGCCTTTCTTGGGCCATTATCCAAGAAATTTTCTTTTTCGTAGCATTAATAGATACTTTTGGTTGTTTCCACGCTTTGGCAATTGAGATTTTCGCCCCTGTCAGGATAAAGCGAATCAAAGTGCGTGACAGCTTGGGGACGTTTGGAACGTAGCCGTTCAGAAGGGCTATGAAAGGATTTTGGGTCACCGAACATTTTGTGACTTTACGTATGATGTGGAAGATATTATTCCAATATCCTCTGATTTTTGGACATTCCCACCATGTATGAAGCATCGTCCCCAAGCTGTGACATCCCCTGAAGCATAGCGGTGAAGTGTTTGGAAATATGGACGCTAGTCTGGAGGGCACTAGGTACCATCTTGTGAAAAGTTTTATATTGGCTTCTAAGAGTGAGGTGTTGTAGATTCCTTTAAGAGATCTAGAAAACGAATCATGCCAGTCTTCTAGGTCTCGAACCTCCTGGAGGTCCCTGTCCCAGGCTGTCATGTACGGTAACTTGTCTGCGTTTTTGGCTAGGGACGTGTAGATTATCGATATCCCTCCCCTCTGCTACATGGCCTCTCCGCACCATCTTTCGTACTCTGTAAAATTTGGGGGATTTGGCTTGTTTTTCCAAATAGCTTTGAGGAAGTGGAAGATTTGAAAAAACCTGAACCTCTCCGAAGTAGGGAGATCCAGTTTATCCTCAAAGTGCTTCAGGGGTAGGGGTCCAGTTGCAGAGAAAAAATGCCCTATGCGGTACACTCCCTTATCCAGCCACCATTTAAATGCAGAGATATTCATCCCAGGTTGGAACTGCGAGTTATGGAAGACATGGGCCACACTATTCTTTTTTCTGTCCTCAAACCTGCATGATCATGGATCACCTGGATACAGCCCTTACTATTATTATTATTATACAGGATTTATATAGTGCCAACAGTTTACGCAGTGCTTTACAATATAAAAGGGAGACAATACAGTTATAATACAATAAAATACAAGAGGATTAAGAGGGTCCTGCTCAGAAGAGCTTACAATCTAATAGGGTGGTACAAAAGGTTGTAACTGTGGGGAATGAGCTGATGGAAGTGGTAAAAGATTAGTTAGAGACGTGATAGGCTTTCCTGAAGGGATGAGTTGTCAGGGATCGCCTGAAGGTAGCAAGAGTAGGGGATAGCCGGGCAGGTGGAGGTAGCGAGTTCCAGAGGATGGGAGAGGCTCTGGAGAAATCCTGGATACGAGCATGGGAGGAGGAGACGAGAGAGCTTGAGAGTAGGAGGTCTTGCGAAGAGTGGAGAGGACGATTTGGGTGATATTTGGAGACAAGATTGGTGATGTAGCTCAGGGCAGAGTTGTGAATGGCTTTGTATGTTGTGGTTAGTATTTTGAATTTAATTCGCTGGGTGATTGGGAGCCAGTGTAGGGATTGGAGGAGAGGGCTGGCAGACACTGAGTGGTTGGTAAGGTGGATATGTCTGGCAGCAGCATTCATGATAGACTAAAGTGGGGATAGCCTATGGAGAGGCAGGCCAATGAGAAGGGAGTTGCAATAGTCAAGGCGAGAGATAACAAGGGAGTGAATGAGGAGCTTGGTGGTTTCATTTGTTAAAAAAGGGTGAATTTTAGAGATGTTACGGAGGTGAATTCTACAAACTTTTGACAACGATTGGATTTGAGGCTGAAGTGACAAGTCAGAGTCTAGGATTACACCTTGTACCCTGGCGTGAGGGCGTGAGGGGAATGACTGATGGTTGCATTGTTGATTTTGATGGAAAAGTCATGGAGGGGGGCACGGGCGGGGGGGGGGGGATATTAATAGCTCAGTTTTAGAGAGATTTTGTTTAAGGAAGTGGTGCGACATCCATTCTGATATGTTAGTTATGCAGCGTACACACATTCGGACTTTTCAACCGGACTGGTCCGACAGACCGAGTCCGGCGGACAATCCGATCATATGTGGGCTTCATCTGACCTTCAGCTGACTTTTCCAGTCGAAAATCTGATGGACTTTAGATTTGGAACATGCTTCAAATCTTTACGTCGTAACTCCGCCGGTCCCAGAAATCCGCTTATCTGTATGCTAGTCCGACGGACAAAAACCGACGCTAGGGCAGCTATTGGCTACTGGCTATCAACTTCCTTATTTTAGTCTGGTGTACGTCATCACGTACGACTATACCACTATGTTAAAAGGTGCCCTTGTTGTTCTTTATTCTTGACACTGTGCCGAAAATCAGATCTACTAGAGGCCAATCTGCTGAAAGGCTAAAAATTTACTGCTGCTCAGGGCCTCTGGGCTTCAGCAAAATGGAAGCCCCCCGCAAAAAGGAACAGGAGCAATACTGGAGACAATTTACAGCAAACACTAATGTTGGTAGCATATTTATTAATGTGTCATATATGCTCCATTGTTTTTCATCAAATTTACTTTCAGATGAAGATTATCTGTAGTGATTTTCTCTGCTATTTTCAGGCCAAGTACAGTGGAACCTTAGATTATGAGCATAATCCGTTCCAGGAGAATGCTTGTAATCCAAGGCACTCGCATATCAAAGTGAGTTTCCCCATAGAAGTCAATGGAAACAAAGATCATTTGTTCCGCATTAACTTCTATTGCATGCAATACCGCATGTGGCCAGAGGTGGGGGGTGTCCGGAGAGCCTCAGAAATACTCGGGGACAGCTCAGCTGAACTCAGAAACCCTCGTAAAGGCTCGGAAACATTCGGGAACAAAGTATTTCCGAGTGTTTCTGAGTATTTCCGAGTGGTTCCGAGTATTTCCGAGTGGTTCAGAGTATTTCCGAATGGCTCCAAACCATTCCGAGTGTCACCCCGGCGCCCTCACACCTCTGGCCAAATGCGGTACTGCACAATACATTAGCTTGACTTCTGCTCGTTTTGTGAGACAACACTCGCAAACCGAGTCAGGATTTTTTTGCTCGTCTTTCAAAATGCTCATTAACCGCGTTACTCGTTAACCAAGGTTCCACTGTATATTGGGTTCAGAAAGGGATAATCACTATTACAACATTTGGAGTCAGAACAGCAATGTAGCACCTCTGTGTTCTGTGTTATCGCCCGCATGAACACTGTATAGCACCCCTCCCAACTTTTTTAAATGGGAACGAGGGACACCTATTAGCAAACGTATGTAGGTATAGGACACACCCTCTGCCACGCCCCCTTAAAGGAGAATTATACAAAAAATGATTAGTTAACCACTTACGGACTGCCCACCATATATATACTGGGCGGTCCTATTGCATGAAACGACAGTACGTCGTTTCGTGCACGAGACACTGCGGGTGCGTGCCCGCTGCAAGAGGTGTGCACGCCCACTGCGGGGAGCGATGTCTGCCGGCCACCTGCGATCGCTCTTCAGAGAGTCAGAACGGGGATCTGCCTATGTAAACAAAGCAATCCCTGTTCTGACAAGAGAGTACAGTGAGATCGTCTTTTCCTAGCAATCAGGAACAGTGATCTCTCTGTACTCCCAGTCAGTCCACACCCTCCACAGTTAGAAAGCACCTCCCTAGGACACACTTAACTCCTTGATCGGATCGCCCCCTAGTGTTAACTCCTTCCCTGACAGTGACATTTATACAGTGATCAGTGCATATTTTTAGCTCTGATCACTGTAATAATGTCACTGGTCTCAAAAAAGTGTCAAAAGTGTCTGATTTGTCCGCCCCAATGTCTCAGTCCCACTAAAAATCACTGATCACCGCCATTACTGGTAAAAAATAATAATAATAATAAAAATACTATAAATCTATCCCCTATTTTGTAGTCGCTATAACTTTTGTGCAGATCGATCAATATACGGTTATTGCAATTTTTTTTACCAAAAATATATAGAAGAATACATATTGTCCTAAACAGATAAATAAATGTGTTTTTTTAAAAAAAATTTTATTGGATATGTGTAATAGCAAAAAGTAAAAAATATTGATTTTTTTTTCAAACTTGTTTTTTTGTTTATAGCGCAAAAAATAAAAACCGCAGAGGTGATCAAAGCTAATAATGGACTCTTACCAGATAAAATGAATCCCTATGACAGAGATTAAGCAAGGATGTTGGTAACAAGACTCCAGATATTTGACAATGATCACAGCAAACCACCAACTTTAAACCCATAGCATGTCAGGCCACACAGCATCCACATTAATAGAAAGCAACAGAGGCCACACATAATGAAAAAACGCTATGTTAAGTTTTATTAGTTCAAAAAGCAGCATGAAAAAGCATGTAACAATGTCTCACCAGTATCACTTGGTGGGTGTAATGACATCACCGCCGGTATTGTTTTTATTGGTTGTGACATCTAGTATTTGGATATTTGCTCGGTGCAGCTCTGAACACACTTTTTCACACTAAGCGCAAAATATTTTTTTTATTTAATCTCACTACTGAAATCACTGAATTGTCAGTTTTGGACAGTCTAAAATGATTTTGGATTTGCTGCAGCATTTTTTTGACCTGGGGATGGCTAGTTGGGTCATCTATAGAGACAGGGAATATCACCAGCATCAAAAAATGGACTTCCATTGGCTGGCAGCTGAAGTGACATCAGTCATTCAGAAACAGTGGGGACTGAGGAGGATAGATAGCTCACTGCCAGAGGACAAATCTGAAGTATAATAGATCCAGATTTCTTCATAAAGAGGACCTGTCACAGCCCATGCTATTACAAGGGATGTTGTTCGTTCTTTGTTGGAGCAATAATGTTGATAAAAAATAAATAAATAAAGTTACAGTGTAAAAATATAAATTTAGATAAAATAAATAACAAAATATAATAATGTATAAAGTGCACCTGTACCCCTGTGCTGACGCACAAATGCAAGCACACATGTAAGTCCCGCACGCATATGTCAATGGTGATAGCACCACACATGTGAGGTATCACCATGAATGTCAGAGCGAGAGCAATACTTATAGTGCCTGACTTCCTGTGTAAGACCTCTTTCACACCGAAGGCGTTTTGCAGACGCTAGAGCGTTAAAAATAGCACCTGCAATCCACCCTCAAACAGCTGCAGCATTGTCTCCAGTGTGAAAGCCCGAGGGCTTTCACACCGGAGCACTGTGCTGGCAGGACGGGAAAAAAAGTCCTGCCAGCAGCTTCTTTGGAGCGGTGAAGGAGCGGTGGGTTTACCGAAATCAATGGGGCAGTGCTGGGATACCGCCGGCAAAACTCCGCTATTGCGGCACATTGTGGGCGGTTTTAACCCTTTCTCAGCCACTAGCGGGGTAAAAGCGCCCCGCTAGCAGCCAAAATGCGCCGATAATCCGACGGTAAAACGCCGCTAAAAATAGTGGCGTTTTACCACCGACGCTATGGGTGGCCCGGTGTAAAAGGGCTCTAACTCTAAACTGATAACCTGTAAAGGCTTTTAAAATGTTGGAAAATTTAATGTACTATAGTTTGTCGCCATTCTAAGGGTGTGCACAATTTTAAAGCGTGACATGTTTGGTATGTATTTACTCAGTATTATATTGTGTTTGTGCGCACTAAAGTTCACCAAAGTGTATTTTTTCCAAAAGATTTGTGTTTGGAAAACCCGCTGTGCAAATATTGTGCAACATAAAAAATTGCAACTCCCATTATTTTATTCTCAAAGGCTTCTGCTCAAAAAAATATATAACGTTTAGGGGGTTCTAAGAAATTTTCTGTCCAAAAATTGCCGATTTTTACATGCATGAGACAAATGTCAGAATTGGCCCGGTAGGTAAGTGGTTAAAAAAGAATATTGTACACTGAATCAATAGAAATCCAAATGTGGATGATTTAAAGTGGATGTAAACCCTCATATATACCCAGTGAAGTAAAAAGCGTCAGATGATACACAGAGATGAAACAAATCTCCCTACATAAGTTTTACATGTATATCTGCTGTCTTCAGCTTTATATATTGTTTAGAATGTTCAGATCGTGTTAGGAGATTTTCTCTTCCAGTTCACTGCAATGAAGCCTGGACATAAAGCCAAGACAGCTGATTGGAGGAGAGGCACACACCCCCTCTCCCCATAGGTAGAGACTTTCAGCTCTGTTTGTTGAATCGTTCAGGGTTCTGCTAATCTTTTTATAGCATCCTATGCCGATAGAGCCCACACACGATCGTAATTTCCGACAACAAGCTCTGATCGCACATTTTCCGTCGGAAAATCCGACCGTGTGTACTGGGCATTAGACAAGATAGAAAGGCCTGAAACCTGAAAGCCGAATTCTAGTCCAGAACCCTGACCTTTTCCCACCCTACCAGCCTTACCCCACACACCTGAAAATCGCTTGGAGCTACTCTTCCTGTTACACACACTACTCCTCATGTCTGTATCTATAACAATGAGTCTGAGTTACATACTCTCAGGTAGGACATCAAACGTGCCAGTAAACATCTGGGTGAATTTAAAAAACATTTCAAAATATTTGCACAACTCTCTGTACATGCTGGCAAAATATTACTTGACAAATGCTGAGACACCAAAGGATGTTTCCAAAAGCAATGACTAGATCTCTTCTCTAACTGTCTCAACCTTCTCCTCCTCCTCAACACAGCAGAGTAGCCTTGTTGATCAAATTTGCAATAGGATCTATGGTAGATAAAAAAGCAAGCCAAGAAAGTTACCGTATCTAGCACATCATTCAAGGGGCAGTTAGCACCAAAATTGTGCTAAATTACATTTACATATTTTTGTAAGAAATTTTGTATTATGTTCATCTGGGAGTGAAAAATGAGCAAGGGGAGTATGTGAAAAATGATGTTCTTCTAATCACAGCATGCGTGGTAATGTGCATAAATGCACACACAATTTGCATGGTTTTATTCTGGATAAAAACCAGATCTGGTGTATTTAGGAATTTTTTTTTAAAATGCCCATGTGCATGATGCCTAAGTAAAATGCTTGCAAGTGATCATATCTCCTGAATTAAAGCTGCGACAGCCTTTTTACGTGGCCACAGATGTGTAATGCGATGGATTGATCTTGCTATTTCTCTGCATCTGCATCAGTAACAAAGATATTCCACTCAAACCTAAATGGAACACTGATCTATGTGGATACCAAAGCACAAGGTCCTCTATTCAGCTTATTTTGCTGCGGTGATTGCATGGAGACCAAACAGATCAAAGCTCATGAATATTTTCTGATTGCTAAAGCAATCTCCATTGCACCCTTGCCCAAAATGAAGAGTTTGCTGTGAATGCACCAGCTGACTTTGCATAGTTGCCAACATTGCAAAAAAAATATGTGGGTCACTTTTTTGGCTGTAGGCGGAGCTGTACAATAATTAGGGGGTGGGGCATTCACTTGTAGGCGTGGCTTAGTAATTAAAAATAAAACTGTGGCGCGCGAAGCCGCGGCGAAAAATGGCCGTGGTTTACGTGAAATAGTGGGAGTGGCTTAAATGGGCGTGGCTCAAAGGGGGTGTGGTTAGAGTCTGAGATGAATGAGGGATGGAGAGGGAAAGGGGGAGCGAGGAATGACGGGACAGCAGCCCCAGATCCTACACAACAATAGAAATATGTGTATTCTAGAAAGTTTAACAGTCAGCAGATAAAGATACTCCAAACACCTGGTGTTAATGCTTCAATTATCCCGGCACCATGATTGTTATGGTGTCAGGATGATTGAAGCGCATTATTTCTATTATTACATTGTAATATAAAATGAAATCATTCAACTCACCATAATGCTGAATCAGTGGGATCCCTGAGCGTGTCACCTGCCACATCGTCTGCCACAAGCAGAGTCCATCCTTGCATCAGGTGCCACCAGCAGAGTCCATCCTTGCATCAAGTGCCCCTAGCAGAGTCCGTCCTTGCATCAGCTGTCCCCAGCAGAGTCCGTCCTTGCATCAGGTGTCCCCAGCAGAGTCAGTATAGACCCCCTCATTGCAGACCCCCTCAGTGCAGACCCCCTCAGTGCAGACCCCCTCCATCAGTGCAGACCCCCTCAGTGCAGACCCCCCTCCATCAGTGCAGACCCCCTCAGTGTAGACCCCCTCCATCAGTGCAGACCCCTCCATCAGTGCAGACCCCCCTCCATCAGTGCAGACCCCCTCAGTGCAGACCCCCCTATATCAATGCAGACCCCCTCAGTGCAGACCTCCCTCCATCAATGCAGACCCCCTCAGTGCAGACCTCCCTCCATCAACGCAGACCCCCTCAGTGCAGACCCCCATCAGTGCAGACCCCCCTCCATCAATGCAGACCCCCTCAGTGCAGACCCCCCATCAGTGCAGACCACCTCAGTGCAGACCCCCCTCCATCAATGCAGACCCCCTCAGTGCAGACCCCCCTCCATCAATGCAGACCCCCTCAGTGAAGACCCCCCATCAGTGCAGACCCCCCTCCATCAATGCAGACACCCTCAGTGCAGACCCTCCATCAGTGCAGACCACCTCAGTGCAGACCCCCCTCCATCAATGCAGATCCCCCTCCATCAGTGCAGAAGCCCTCAGCAAACCCCCCTCAGCAGACCCCCCTCAGTGCAGACCCCCCTCCCATAATGCCCCCCAGGCCCCAGCACATGTCCATTACAGTGGCAGCCGGCGCCGTGTGATCAATGGAGAGGGGAGGGGGCGATCCGTGCGAGAGGAGAAGCCGATTCATTGGCTGCACGGATCGAGCCCCATCCCTCTCTCTACTGAATACAAGGGGAAGCGTTCTAGCGGCGGCGGCAGGAACGGCCACCATTTTACTGAAGCCTGTTGCCAAAAAATAAAAAATAAGTAAAATGCAAACATTCCCGAATTGCCCTGGGCAAATCCCGATTCGGGACAGCCTCCGATCAGGACGAGGGTCCCAAAATCGGGATTGTCCCGGGAAAATCGGGACTGTTGGCAACCATGACTTTGCCTAAACAATCTGTTTGTTGTAGAATCACCTTTTTTTGTTGCGGAAACGGGAAAAAAAATATTTTATCTGTTTATGCAGCTCATTGTGTAAGACCTGAGTGTGTTTAGGCAGCTACTGAATCACTGTTTAGTGAATGCTTTATAAATAATTATATATTTGTACATCTTATTTTGTTAAGTCTTAAGGCTCATACACACTATAAGAAAATTAGGCAAACATTTTCATCCGATGAACTTTTGTACGATTTTCATAAAGTGTGTACACAACTTTCTACAGCCGATTCAGACCTTCTAAATGAAAATTTCAGAAGGGACAAGCTCCAAAATGTTTCTCGTACGGGAACAGAATGAACGATTTTCATTTAATGTGTACTGTTTTTGTATGATTTTCGTACAAGAAAAATTAAAAACGAAAGACTGCGCATGATCAGGAAACAATAAGCAACAAAAAAAAGCCTTTGTCATATGATAATTTTTCTTTCATCGGTTCCGATTTGCTGTGCAACAACGAGGAAAACGGACAATCGTTCACCCGATTTTCTTATAGTGTATACCCTACTTTACTGACTATATTCTTTTACCCATTAGTAAGTCTAAAGGGTTTCTAAATAAAAAACAAAACAAAATAAAAAAACAAAAACAAAACAAAGACACTGTAGTGGATTTAACAGTATAAAATTGGCTAGCCCCCTTTCACATGGGCGGATAGAATTCAGCATTTAGCTGCAGATAGATGAAGTTATCTACCGCAGCTAAACTCAGACAATTCTTTCCTATGGCCCCATTCACACACTGCATTTAGCGATGGTTTCGTTACATGGGGTTTTGTGCTGTTAGAAAAAATGTATTTGATTGCGTCCAGGACTGATTTATTACAGCTATCTGTACAGAACCACAGGTAATCACATTGTACTATTTCACCTGCGGATAGCAGCAGCAACAAGGAATAAAAAACAACAGGAAGCACATCAGAAATGGCAAGATTGTTCCACCGCAGTTAAACGCAGCCGCATGTAAACGCAAGTATTCGCTGCTAATCGCAATGTACAACTGCAAGTGATAGCTGTGCCTCGAGTCTTGGAATTCCAAAACAACAAAACATGCTTTTAACAGCGGCAGGATAGCCGCCCATGTGAAAGAGGCCCTAATCAGGGATAGTAGGCCCAATTGGTGTATGCCTAATGTTTTATTCAGAATAATAACATTAACGCTGTCACCACAGGGTGGCACTGTGGACAGCAAAAAAAAATACACTATGCCACGTCCTATTAGATAGTTAAAACTACTGGAGAATTGAGAAGAATGGACTTTATAGGCATACTTAAAAAAATTTACAATTTTTTTTAATGAAAAATATTAAAGACATGGACACATAAAACACATATAAATTTGTGGAAGTGATTAAAACATGTCTCAATAACAAAGCAAGGGTCCAGCATCCAACTGGACCCGAAACACTGTGCTGGTAGACCAAAAGAAGTCCTAAACATGACAATTGCCCCAGTAAGAAAAACATATACAATAACCTTGAAGGGTACAACCCTATAATATTAAGTGTATAATTCGGTTTTGCTGTCCGCAGCGGAGAAGAGGAGATATTTTCAGCAACAGAGCTATTTTGAGGAGGGGGAAAACACTGGCCGTCTTCTTGCTCTCATAGCTAGAGAGCAGAGGGAATCCACTAGTATCTCAGCTGTGAGGGCAGAATCTGGGGAGAAGCAGACCCTTAGTTCGGATATTTTAAATAACTTTCAGCGGTTCTATAAAGATTTATGCACACAATAAAAAGCAAAATAGCGCAGGTTTCTCGGTTTGCAGTATATAAATGTTGCTGAAAAAATGTCCTTTAGAGCAATGTGCTCTCCGTGAGAAGTAAACAGTCTGTGAACAGGGCAGCCTTTTGATGGGAGGTGAAGCCGCTCCAAATATGCAAAGAGAAAACAACAAAAAAGGCGCCTCTTAATAAACTGTACATTTAATAGCATATAGGTATTAAAAACACTCACATATAAAACTTAGATAGTCCGGTATAGGGAATCCAGTAAAGGCATACGAGATGGCGTTCTCCTCTGTCCCACAGTCTAATTTCCTCTCTTTCTGACGGCTGATTGTTGTGACGAGAGCTTCCGGAAACAGCAACTGTCCAGAACGAGGCTTGGCTCCCGCCGAGTAGCCGATTGGGAGGCAGGGACAATGGAACGCACATCCGAGGTATGTGCTGTACTGCCTCCCAATCGGCTACTCGGCGGGAGCCAAGCCTCGTTCTGGACAGTTGCTGTTTCCGGAAGCTCTCGTCACAACAATCAGCCGTCAGAAAGAGAGGAAATTAGACTGTGGGACAGAGGAGAACGCCATCTCGTATGCCTTTACTGGATTCCCTATACCGGACTATCTAAGTTTTATATGTGAGTGTTTTTAATACCTATATGCTATTAAATGTACAGTTTATTAAGAGGCGCCTTTTTTGTTGTTTTCTCTATAAAGATTTATACTCCTCTAAAACTAGCTATACTCTATCTGATTTGGCGCGGTTTTTACAAGCCTACCCGTTTCCACGGTTATCTGAGGTGGACAGGGAAATGTTGAATTGCCCAATTACATTGGCAGAACTGACAAAGGCATTAGAGGGGGCACCACACCATAAATCTCCAGGCCCAGATGGGATACCGGTGGAGGTATATTCCCACTGTAGAGAGGACCATTTATCTCCACTGTTGCAGGCTATAACGGAGGCAGAGGAAGTGGGCAGCTTACAAGATAGCATGCAAGAGGCAATAATAACAGTACTCCCAAAATAAGGAAAAGATAAGCTTCTATTGGACTTCTATCACCCAATATCTTTACTAAACGCGGACGTCAAGCTTTTTGCTAGAGTCCTGGCTAAAAGGCTATCCCAAGTAATCGCTAAACTGGTTCATTGTGATCAGTCTGGCTTTATACCCACCCGTTCCATGGCCGATAACATAAGGAGATTATATATGAATCTACAGGTGTCGGTGGATAATCCGGGGGGTAGGACCATTCTGTCACTGGACGCTGCAAAGGCATTTGACAGTGTGGAGTGGCCCTACCTCTTGGAAATACTGGAGAGATTTGGAGTGGGGAATAGATTTATAGCGTGGGTAAAGGTACTTTATTCTAAGCCTAGAGCTAGACTGCGTATTAACAATAACCTCTCCTCTCCATTTGAGTTACATAGAGGCACCCGACAGGGATGCCCATTGTCACCATTACTGTTCACCCTGGCGGTAGAGCCTCTGGCCATATTGATCTGCAATTCACCAGAGGTGGTAGGGTTCTGCAGGGGCCAGAGGGAAGAAAAGATATCTTTATATGCAGATGATGCGCTTATATATTTAGGCAATACAGCTGCCTCATTGCGAACAGTGATGGAGCTAATAGGGGATTTTGGAAGCTTTTCAGGCTTTACCATCAACTGGTCAAAATCAACTTTAATGCCCATAGATCAGCTGAAGGAACAGCTACCAGAGGGGGTGGAACAAATAGTTATAGTCAACAGCTTTAAATATTTGGGAGTGATGGTATCCCCAGATCAGGCTGAGTATCTTCAGCTAAATCTGGGTTCACTGTTGGTTAGACAGAAAGTGAAATGTAACAGCTGGTGTAAGCTTCCACTATCAGTAATAGGATGGGCAAATTTAATAAAAATGGTATGGGCTCCGCAGCAACTCTGTATCTTCCATAACTCACCAATGTGGATTTCAAACAAATGGTTCAAGCAAATCGACACATTGATGAGGGAACTAATATGGAAAAAAATGGTAGCTAGGATCAGTTTAGCCACATTGCAATATGGAAAGGATAGAGGAAGACTGGCAGTACCCCATTCCAAAATGTATTTTTTGGCCTCACAGCTACAGCAGATGGCAGGGTGGGGGCGGGAAGGAAATGAGGACCCTATATGTAAATTGGTGACCATATCAGACCCCGCATTAAAGGCGGCCTCCCATATGGAGATGGATTTGCCAAGCATGAATGGTTCAGAACCTACGAGCACCCTTCTCAAAAGGGTATTGGGGGAGATCCGGAAAGCACTGAAAATAACGGGTGTACTCCCATTTACTCCGATATGGCACAACAAAAGATACCCAGAGGTACAAGAATTGCAAGGTTTTACCCCCTGGAAAGAAAGGGGGATCTGGTTCTTTGCACAACTTTATGAGGGGGAGGTGCTAAAGACATATGAACAACTATGTAGGGAATTTCAGTTAAACCCCAGGATCTTCTATCAATATCTCCAACTCCGTCATGCGTTGCAGGCACAACAAACAACGCACCCTCTGACAGTATCAACATCATCTTTGTTGAGAGAAGTTCTTGTAGCAGACACCAGGAGAGGATTAACATCAAAAATTTATAGGGAATTGCTGTCCTCAGTTCAGAACTATGGCTCAAAGTGTCGAAACAATTGGGTGGAAGATATAGGGGAAATAGATGAAAACCAGTGGGAAATAGCACTTGAATCTATTCCAGCGGTATCGGTATCCGCATCCCGTAGATTGTCACAATTATTTATTTTGCATAGGGCTTATAGAACACCAGAGCAGCTATATAAATGGGGAGGAAGAGACTCCCCTCTGTGCTCTAAATGTAGAATATATAAGGGGGACTTTATACACCTAATTTGGAGGTGTCCTAAACTACATTGGTACTGGGAAGAAGTCTCCCAGTGTATTACTAGACTAGCACAAGTTCCTATCCCCCTAAACCCGGTAGTGTACCTGCTTGGAGCCATAAATGCAGAAATGTTCCCAAGAGGAATGTACTACATGTTAACTAGATTGATGTACCTAGCCAGAAAACTTATTGCAAAATACTGGATGGCACCAGCGGTACCCACGGGGAAGCAGTGGATCTCTTATGTAAATTCTCTGCTTCCTAGAGAGCGATTGACATATAGTCATAGGAGAGAAAAGGGTAAATTTGACTCTATATGGCAATTATGGTTGGGGGATGCGGATTTAGCACCACATCAACTGATAGTGGAAAGACTTCAGATGTAGAGCCATGGGGGAGGTATAGGAGAGGGAAGGGCAGAGAGGAGAGGAAAAGAAAGGCCTGAAGGAGTAAAGGTTGAATATTTAGATAGGAAAAAGCATTGGTGGGGGAAAAAAGGGAAAAAAGAATGCAGTGAATAAATATTAGGAGACACAGGTGATGGATGTAGCCATGAGATTAGAGGGAGGGGGAAAGGGAGGGAAAAGGGAAAAGAAGATAGAGTGATATGATATAGAAGTAAATACACAAGAATAACATAGAATAGTGCATGAGTGCAGGAATAGGCATGTATATTCTATGTGTAATGTTTTATTGAACAAAATGCACGAATGATATGTATAATTTTCTAAAAAAAAAAAAAAAAATTACCTACCTCGCATTTATATGCACATTTGGTCTCAATATCCTTGCCTCCTCTAGATAAACTCTGGACTCGCTGGCAACGTGATATACCCACCCTGGATAACGATGATTGGGATGATGTGTGGGATTTCCCTTTTTGCTCTCTAGTCTCCATACGAGATAGATTAGTACAATTTAAAATAGTACACAGAGCTTATTATACTCCACATAGGCTTCACACTATGAACCCTGCCTGCTCCGCTGAATGTTGGAGGTGTGGAATCTCACCAGGTGACTTCACGCATATTTTCTGGCATTGCCCTAGAATTCAGAACTATTGGAGGGAGGTACTTGACATGATAAACAGAGTCGCATTAATTACATTGCCACCAGTAATGGAGGTTTGTCTTTTAGGACTGATTGAAACGCTGATACAGACTATAGCAAAACGCACACTGGTGGCGTTGCTTCTTTTTTACGCCCGAAAGCAAATAGCCATGCAATGGAAGAAACCCAATCCTCCCTCCTTGACACAATGGAAACGTTTGGTTAATGGTAATCTTCCCCTTTATAAGGATACATACATGAATAGGGGGTGTCCAATGAAATATGAAAAGGTCTGGCAAAAGTGGTTAGCTGAACCAGAAACGGCTTAGATGGGGCAGAGATGTATTGTGATGATGTGATTTGAGTATGTAATTTGAACAGGAGAGGGTATCCAATCCTACGAGACTGTGAGTTGGGAACGGGGTGCTCGCACCACTTTGATGACTAATGATGTAATACCCACCGAATGCCCATGGAAATGTACTACTACAGTATGTTTGAAATGCAATACGATTGTATCATAGCACTTGTGTTGTATGTATTTGTTTGTATTGAAACGCAATAAACATAAATTAAAATAAATAAATAAATTAAAAAAAAAAAAATTTTGATCAAAAAAAAAAAAAAATAAGTCAGGGGTTGGCAATTTCATTTCAGGAAGTGTTGATTCTGTTTTTCAAGGGTTCAAAAGGCTTGCTCGACTAGTTTTGTGCTAAAATAGTGCTTCTTCTGGAGATAGATAGGTCTGGTAAGGATGCAGAAAAAAACAGAATGACTAAATTGTATATTAGTACAGACTGCTTGGTTATTGAGACATGTTTTAATCACTTTAACAAATTTATATGGGTTTTATGTGTCCATGTCTTTAATATTTTTCATAAATAAAAAACCCTTTTAACCACTAAGTCACCGCCCACCCTTCTGTTGTTCTGGGCGGACGTCACATGATGTCCTCGCCCTCCCGAGCCACTAGGGGGCGCGCGCGTCGCTCAGGACCCGGTGTGTGTGCCCGGCGGCCGCGATGTCTGCCGGGCACCCGCGATTGCCGGGTAACAGAGCAGGACCGTGGATCTGTGCATGTAAACACAGATCCACGTCCTGTCAGAGAGGAGAGGAGACCAATGGCGTGTCCCTTGTACATAGGGACACTGATTGGTCACCTCCCCCAGTCAGTCCCCTCCCCCCACAGTTTGAATCACCTCCTTAGGTCATACATTAACCCCTCGATCGCCCCCTAGTGTTAACCCCTTCCCTGCCAGTCACATTTACTCAGTAATCAATGCAATTTTATAGCATTGATCGCTGTATAAATGTGAATGGTCCCAAAAATGTGTCAAAAGTGTCCGATGTGTCCGCCGCAATATCGCAGTCACAATAAAAATCGCAGATCGCCGCCATTACTAGTAAAAAATAAATAAATATTAAAAATGCTATAAATCTATCCCCTATTTTGTAGACGCTATAACTTTTGCGCAAACCAATCAATATACGCTTATCGCAATTTTTTTTTTACCAAAAATATGTAGAAGAATACATAATGGCCTAAACTGAGGAAAAAATTTGTTAAAAAAAAAAAAATTGGATATTTATTATAGCAAAAAGTAACAAATATTGTGTTTTTTCAAAATTGTCCCTATTCTTTTGTTTATAGCGCAAAAAGTAAAAACCGCAGAGGTGATCAAATACCACCAAAAGAAAGCTCTATTTGTGAGGAAAAAATGATAAAAATTTCATTAGGGTGCAGTGTAACATGACCGCGCAATTGTCATTCAAAGTGCGACAGTGCTGAAAACTGAAAAATGGCTTGGGCAGGAAGGGGGTGAAAGTGCCCTGTATTGAGGTGGTTAAATAGGCCTATAAAGTCATTTCTTCTCAATTCTCCTGTGGTTTCAACTAATGTTTTATTCTATTTAAGGGGGTGGTGGAATGCAGTGAATGTGAATGATCTCATGTGATGTGGTTTGGATGCATACTGTTCTTGCATTTAATTTTTTGGAGGGTTTGTCAGCAAAAACTGCCTATTGCTTGCCCCAACCTTAAAGTTATAATCTAAAAAAAATATAAAGTGAAATGACTCCTTTTAATGAAAAAGTAGCTTAGGTGTTGATTTTTAAACTATCAATCAGTTGTTTTGAACAGATAAATGTTGTGGTCCTTAAAAGAATATTTGTTAAACAGATCTGTGTACATAGACAAGGTTCATAAGAAAATGTACCCCAGCACTGCAATTCAAAGAACTCAAGCATAGTTTTTTAAAGTAAATATAAACCTATCCACTAAAATGTCATATACTGTAAGCTTTAACAGTTGGTGATACTGATACAAAGGTCTTGTTTGGGCACTTTGTGTCATAGGGTAACAATCTGCCCCTGTCCCCCACAATATCCTACCTGTAAATCATTCTTGATCATTTGTTTAAATAGGAGATATAGAAACAATAGGATTATGAACCAGGAGTATATGGTACAACAATGCATCAGACAGTATAAAACACAGAGGGAAATCCATTGTTCAGTAAAAAACAGCCAGTAATCAAGAAATACAAATATTGACGTAAATTAAAGAAAATTCCAGCCAACCTGGTATCAATTGGACAGTGACCTGTAGACATCAGTGCATATGATAGCTCAGCATGACAGTCTCTTTCCATTCCAGTACCTACACAGGGGTGAGAAGAAAGCCAAACAAGGTAACACAGGGAAATGTAGGAAGAAAACTTCCAATTGGATATGGTAAGATCTCAAAGGAAGAGAGATAGCGTGCAATTATCAGGGCCAGTGAGAGAAGAAGAGAAAGAAAACAAGAACATATTTGGAAAGATAGAAAAAAATTGTGGGGAGGGCAGTGGAATCAGGAAAGAGAGGGGCACAAGCAACGGCAAGCTAGAAACCTCACAATGTATAGAAAGTCATACCAGGGTAACCATTAGAGTGTACTTTTTGGCCAGTATAATCTGTTTCATGTTTTATTCTGTGCTTAAGATTCACAGATATTTTTATGTCCATTTGTCACCCCCTATTTTTCCTTTATACATATTCATGTATTCATTTATGTATAAAACAGAGGGAATCCCTGTAGCCGCATGACCATGTAGTCCCTAGAATCGGTGTAAGAGTGGCAACCTCAGCCAGCCAGGCCAACGCCCCCAACTGAACCAAACTTTGCCTTGTTTGCTCATCTCTACTCCCCAGTATTCCTATAGTCTTCTAACAATATTGCTACCAGAACTGTATTTCATCTTCCAAATTTTTATGTAGAGAAAAAGTTGTATTAGTGTTGTGTGTTTTATACAGCTCAAGATTTTATTCGCTTTTGAGGCGGTTGTTTTCTATTGGATGCTTTTGCTGTTAATCAGTATTTCCTTAATCTTGTCCAGTTTTGTTTTTACCCAACTGCATTCTATTCAACATGTAGGGGAGGAAGCTATTACCATGGCTTAGATTCATACCCCTACTATATTTCAAATTAACTTAAATGTAACTGTTCATGTTGCCATTATATTAAGACCTTTCTGTAATATACCACTGTCCTTTTGAGTTGTAATTGCAAACTTTTGTGTAAAAAAAGAGCACAGGTGACTGAGCACTGCCACGGAGGACATGTACTATTGTAAAAAAATTGTGATTTAAAGGCCAACATTGAAAATATACAACTGCTTTAAATAGCATGCTTGGGGGATGCCTTAAAATTGCACATAAAGTTACAGGACAGTTGGAGTAATGAAACAAGGTAACCCTTTAAAAGTGATATCAAAAAGTACTTTGGCCAAAAAATTTCAGATCATTGGCAGGTTAGTGTTTGCAAGCAAACTGGCCAGGGGTCTTGGGTGAAGTAATTGACCAATCATTTTGCTCCAGTAGCACATTTTTCTCAATATAGCTTTTAAAGAAGAGTTACAGCCAAAGCTCATTTGACTGTACTTCTCCTGTGAATCACAGGAGTGCAGTTTGGTCTTCACACCTGTGACCCATTTCAGCAGACAGCGGGCTGAAGCGAACAAATTGGCCTTTGGGTGTTGGCGGTGCCTTCACCCCTTAACCTTCTCGAGGTACTCTTGATGAAAGCAATAATTGGCCTTGCTATAAAAACCGAAATTTGATGCACCCGTCAAACAGGTGTGGAAAAATTGGTCCTTGGGTTTTAAATGTGCCCATGAAACCTATACCAAGAAAATACGTCAAGATAAAATCAACACTCACAAAGCTAGGCAGTATAGACAGTCATGCAGAGATTTGAGATCCCAAAAACACTTAATCAGCAACATCGGCATCAAGGGGCTGAATAGCTGCTCCTAATCCAGGACTGAATCATTTTGACAAATGTCAGCCGGGCAACAGTCTGTGGACAGTCCCACTCTTTTATCTGTCACAAAACCTCCAGAAGCACTGAATGACCCTTTGGAAAAAAAGCAGGACAGGGCAACCCGGCAGCTCAGTTGCATACAGGGCAAGTTCTGGCCAGTGGTCTATTCTCATGACCCAGAAACCCAGTGGATCGTCTACTGGAAAGTTCTCCATGTCTGTTTTGCCCTTAGATAATCTTTACCATATGATGCAGACACTGCCGATAGGATCTTGAAACTGACAGCCCTGGGCGCTGAGAACTGAAAATTTTTTGAAATGCATCACTGAGGCGGCCCCTTTTCCACCGCTCCTCCTTTGACCAACAGAAGCCTCAAAACTAGCTTTACCGGGAGATTGTAATCCACCAGAGCCTGGAAAGGCATTACACAAAATCCTCTTTAAGGTATCCTCAAGATATTCCATCCTGTGCACCCTCTGTGAGGGTAAGATGAGTTCTGAGACTTTCTCCTTGTAACGGTGATCAAGGAGGGTTGCCAGCCAACAATGCACCTTTTCCTTGATGCCATTCTCAGGTACTTTTGCAGGCTTTGAAGAAAAAGGGAGCCCATGCACCGCAAGTTTGTGGAGGCATGAGAAGCCTTCAGGGTCACTAAGGATTACAATATCTGGAACTTCCTCCTCCCAGCCATGTAACACTCCCAAGGTTTCTGGGGACTGAACATTATCCCTTTTGGTTTGATGTATGTCTTCTATGACTCCAAAACTGCCAGAGTCCTTTTCCTCCTCCTGTGGTGTCACAAGAATGATGTCTGCATAAAGCAGGCCTTGAGAGGAAAGGAAGTCCTCCTCTTCCCGCTGCTCTGCCTCGAGTGCCCTGTCCATAATGCCACGCAGAGTATGCTCCAGCAGGAACACAAGTGGGATTGTGTCACTGATGCATGCATTGTCATGGCTCACCATCCTTGTCGCCTCCTCAGATGGTGACAGTACAGTGCATGCATTCTTTATCAGCAACCATTGGCGTGGGAAAAGGGCAGGTGGAATTTTCGCTGAATTTCAGCTAAAAGAAACACTGGCTGTGTATGACCACCTGAAATGGCTGCAGACTTTTCTGGCCTGCTTTAGAATATCTTGCAAACCTGGGCACCTAATTAGGAAACACTGAACCACCAAATTGAGTACATGTGCCAGGCATGGCACATTTGTCAACTTTTCCTGTCAAAGGGGGACAGAAGATTAGTTCTATTATCGCACATCACAATTCCTGGCTCAAGCTTCTGTGGCATGAAACACCTCTGAGCCTACCCCAGCAGAGCTGAAAGAATCTCTACTGCAGTGTGGCTCCTGTCCCCTAGACAGACCAGCTGAAGCACTGCATGGCATCTTTTAGCCTGACTCATTGAATGGCCCCTTGAACACTTAGGGCGTACTGGTGGTTCATAGGACAATCTAGCAGAGGAGGGCATGGATAAGGAGAAGGGGTTGAGCTGACAGATCTTGCATCATCACAACCAGCTGTATGGAGACGTGGTGGCAAAACAAGCTCCAGCACTGAGCCCTGTCCTGCATCTTTCATAATTGCAAGCAGAGTTAATCAGTGTGCTGTGAACAAAATATATTGTCCCTGACCATTCTTGCTGGACTACATGTCAGCAGTAATGTGGACCTTGCGGCTGACTGTCTTGCCCAACAATGCCAAAACATTGGCTTCCACGTTATGGTACAGAGCTGAAATGGCCTTACGTGCAAAGAAATAGCGACTGGGAACCTGCCAATGTGGTACAGCACATTCTTCATGGAAGGGGATAGAATCCACCAGATGGAAAGGCAGGAGTTGTAAAGCCAGCTATTTGGACAAGCTGTAATTTAGACGCTAGGGAATGTGGGTGGCAGAGAGTTATGGGGCAAAGAAATTTGCCTCTACAGTTGGTGGTGTGCTGCTGGCGGATGTGTTGCAAGGACCTGTGACACCCTTTCCTATACCATCATCCTTGTCAGGGAAGGCTGCTGAGAGGTCATGAGATATAGCGGGGGTAGACATGAAAGGTAAGGAGTGAAGAGGAGAAGAATTGTGTCCCTTGTGTGTGTCTTTCAGGTGCTCTTGCCAATGGGCTGAATGGCAGGAGGTTAAATGCCTTGTCAAACATGTGGTACCCAAATGGCTGGTGTTTTTGTCACGCTTGATCGGCTTACGGCAGAGATTGCAAATTGCAACAGTGCGATCGGCTGCACATGTGCTAAAAAATGCCCACACAGCTGTGGGAAGTAGGAGATAACAGCTCCACAATCTGATGGAATAGGGTAGCTGCTCTCTATTCTTCCATGATGACTGCCTCTGGAGGACATCCTGCCTCATTGGGGATGTTACTCCCCCTTACTTTCCTCCTCTGCTCTATCCAGGACCCAAGTTGCATCAGCGACCTCATCATCATCATCCCCTCAATTTTCATCATCACTGGAGCCAAATTGGCAATACGTTGCAGCTGGGGAACATGACTGCCAATTTGTTGTTTATCAGTGTTCTCTCCTCTCTATTAGTTCATGTTACTTTTTTCCTCTACCTCAGAACCAATATCAGAATCAAGTAATTTCTGTGCATCCTCAAATCAAGTGGCTGACGCTGTGTTCAAATAATTCAGCTGACTCCTCTGTGCATGATGCTGGGGCTATGGCAGGAGCAGCTGTAGACAAGGAGGCAGAATAAGCGGCTCTGGCAACTGTGGTGGACTGCGCACTAGTGTCAGCTTGGATCACAGAGGATGATGAGGATGATTTAGTAAGCCAGTCCACCACCTCCTCTGAATGCAGTGGCTGGATAGCACAGATGACATCACTAAACAGAGACAAATGTGCCCTGCCTGAGGACAGACCACGTCCACCTTTGCCTGTGGACACATACACTGCTGGCCCCCTCATATTGACATGGGAACGCCTTCCTCTACTTGTTAGCCTCCCAGACATGATGGGTGGAGGGCGCTTATTACCCAAATGTAAAAGAAATGGGAAAATGTGTGATTGGATTTATGTTTTTGAATGAAAAGGGGTGTTTGGTGCGCTTTAAATTGAGTACTGACACTGACAAAAATGTAGAAACTATAAAAAAACAAAAAAATAAAAAAGGGGAATATCACGTCGCAGTCAGAAAAACTGCAGCTGACAATTTACCCGATTTACCCCCTTCCTGACCGTGCCATTTTTTGTAAAATGGCACTGCCTCGCTTTAACTGGCAATTGCGAAGTTGTGCTACTATGTACCCAAACACAATTGATGTTCTTTTTTTCCCACAAATAGAGCTTTCTTTTGGTGGTATTTGATCACCTCTGCGGTTTTTATTTTTTGCGCTATAAACAAAAAGAGAGCAACAATTTTGAAAAAAATATATATATATTTTACTTTTTGCTATAATAAATATCCCAATTTAAAACAAAATTACAAATTTTTCCCTCAGTCTAGGCCGATATGTATTCTTCTACATATTTTTGGTAAAAAAAAAATCGCAATAAGCATATATTAATTGGTTTGCGCAAAAGTTATAGCACCTACAAAATAGGTTATTGATTTATGGCCTTTTTATTATTATTTTTTTTTACTAGTAATGGCGGTGATCTGCGATTTTTATTGTGACTGCGACATTGCGGCAAACAGATCGGACACTTTTGACTATTTTTCGAAACCATTGACATTTATACAGCAATCAGTGCTATAAATAGCCACTGATTACTGTATAAATGTCACTGGCAGGGAAGGGGTTAACACTAGGGGGCGATCAAGGGGTTAAATGTGTTCCCTCACTGTGTGTTCTAACTGTGGGGGGATGGGACTGATGGGGGGAGGAGACCGATCGGTGTTCCTATATACTAGGAACACACAATCTGTCTCCTCTCCCCTGGCAGGACGTGGATTTGTGTGTTTACACACACAGATCCCTGTTCCTGCTTGGTCACGAGCGTACACGGGTGCCAAGCAAACATTGCTGCCGCCGAGCATGCACATCGGCTCCTTTGTGACGCAGCGCGTGCTCGCCCCTTATACCCCTTAAAGCAGCCGCCGTACAGCTACGGCGATTTGCGCAGGGTAGCCATTCTACTGTTTGTCGGCTAGTGGTTAAAAAAGGGGGTAGACAGGAGACAAAAAAAAAAAACAGGGTATACAGCACTAAATGGTATGTAATGCTGTGCTAAACACTGCACTAACACACTATACTGACACTACACTATACTCTCACACTGTACAGCCGTGGCCAGAAGTTTTGAGAATAAAACAAATATTCATTTTCACAAAGTCTGCTGCTTCCGTTTTTATGATGGCAATTTGCATCTACTCCAGAATGAAATGAAGAGTGACTAGATGAATTGCAATGAATTGCACAGTTCCTCTTTACCATAAAAATGAACTTAATCCCATAAAAAACATTTCGACTGCATTTGTGAAGAAGGCTTCAGGGAGCCCAAAAAAGTCCAGCAAGTGACAGGACTGTCTCCTACAGTCAGGGCCGCCATCAGGGGGTACACCTGTCACAACTGCAAGGGGCCACGGCCTGCCTGGGTCAGAAGAAGGCAGGACGAGTGAAGGGGAGCCGTGATGTGCATTACAGAAACAATTTCACAGCTTCTGCTGTTCTCGTGTCATTGAGCTCAGACATCAAGCTCTTTACTGCCACCTCTGGTTACTCTGTGTATGTGCACCCCTCGTGTGATTTGTACTGTGCTGCTCAGCAACATGTCAGCTTTGTGAAAATGGGCTGGGACTAGGTAGGAAGACCTTTTTTACAAGTAGGTGCTGTGAGGGAAAGGAATGAGGCTGTTTGTGTATAGGGAGGGGCCAGAGCCTTGTGTGTTTATAGGTTTGTGTATGTGAGGGGCTGCCATATATACAGGTTTGTGTATGTGAGGGGCTGGCTGACATATATACAGGTGTGTGGGTGGCAGGGGCGTCGCTAGAGGGTGGCTTTTGGGCCTAAACCTCGAATCTGGGGCCAATAGCTCCGAGTCTCTGCAGGGGTCCCCAAGGGGAGGGGAGACTCTTTGGGGACCCTAATGTAAGTGGGGGGCTCTCTGGGGACCCTGATGCAAGGGAGAGGCTCTCTGGGGACCCTGATTTTAAGGCAGAGGCTCTCTAGGGACCCAGATTTAAGGGGAAGGCTCTCTGGGGACCCTAATTAAAGGGGGGGCTCTCTGGGAACCCTGATGTAAGTGGAGGGGCCCTCTGGGTACCCTGATGAAAAGGGGAGGCTCTCTGAGGACTTTGATGTAAGGAGGAGGCTCTCTGGGGACCCTGATGTAAGAGGGGGCTCTCTGGGGACCCTGATGTAAGTGGGGGGCTCTCTGGGGACCCTGATGTAAGGGGACTCTCTGGGGACCCTGATGTAAGTGGGGGGCTCTTTGGGGATATATATACACACACATGTATATTACTGTATATACATGTGTATGCCCGCCCAAGCGTATGACTTTCTTTACTACACTTCTATGGGCTCTAGCCCCAGATCTTTTGTAGACCTAGCAACGCCCTTAGTGGGTGGGCTGGCATATATACAGGTGTGTGGGGGGGCTGACATGTATACAACTGTGTGTGAGGTGACTGACATATTTACAGGTGTGTGTGTGTGGGGGGGGGGGGGGGGGGCGCTGACATATACAGTGAGAACGGAAAGTATTCAGACCACCTTACATTTTTCACTCTTTGTTATATTGCAGCCATTTGCTAAAATCATTTAAGTTCATTTTTTTCCTCATTAATGTACACACAGCACCCCATATTGACAGAAAAACACAGAATTGTTGAAATTTTTGCAGATTTATTTAAAAAGAAACACTGAAATATCACATGGTCCTAAGTATTCAGACCCTTTGCTGTGACACTCATATATTTAACTCAGGTGCTGTCCATTTTTTCTGATCATCCTTGAGATGGTTCTACACCTTCATTTGAGTCCAGCTGTGTTTGATTATACTGACTGGACTTGATTAGGAAAGCCACACACCTGTCTATATAAGACCTTACAGCTCACAGTGCATGTCAGAGCAAATGAGAATCATGAGGTCAAAGGAACTGCCTGAAGAGCTCAGAGACTGAATTGTGGCAATGCACAGATCTGGCCAAGGTTACAAAAAAATTTCTGCTGCACTTAAGGTTCCTAAGGTAGCCTCCATAATCCTTAAATGGAAGATGTTTGGGACGACCAGAACCCTTCCTAGAGCTGGCTGTCTGTCAGCCAATGACAGCTGATGATGTGAGGTAAACAGAGGATCAGTAATCGCTTTTTTTACAAGCTTCCTTACAAGCGTCTGTGTAAGGAACATTGGTCCCGAAGAGGAAGAGGCATAGCCGCCTCATCTGTGCCCACCAGTGCTGCCTGCCAGTGCCACCTGCCAGTGCCCACACAGTGCATATCAGTGCCACCAGTGTATATCAGTACCACCAATCAGTGCCAACTATCAATGCCCACGAGTGCCACCTATCAATGCCCACCAGTGGTGCCAATCAATGCCTCATCAGTGCCACCTAGCAGTGCTGCCTATCAGTGTCACCTACCAGTGCCCATCACTGTACATCAGTGCCACCTATTAGTGCCCTTCAGTGCCACCTATCAATGCCCTTCAGTGCTGCCCATCAGTGCCACCCATCAGTGCCGCCTCTCAGTGCCCACCAGTGCTACCTCATCAGTGCCCACCAGCGGCACCTCATCAGTGCCCACCAGTGCCGCCTATCAGTGCCCACCAGTGCCACCTTATCAGTGCCCATCAATGCAGCCTATCAGTGCCCATCAGTGCAACCTCATCAGCGTACATCGATGAAGGAGAAAAATTACCTGTTTGAAAAATTTTATACCAAAATATAAAACTGTTTTGTATTTTTTTTCAAAAGCTTTTGTTTTTTTTCACATAAAATAAAAAACCCAGAGGTGATCAAATACCACCAAAAGAAAGCTCTATTTGTGGAAAAAAAAAGGTTAAAACTTTCATTTGGGTACAGTGCTGCATGACTGCGAAATTGTTTAAGTTTAAGTTTAAGTGGTTTTAAGGGGTTTAAGGGGTTTAAGTGCCCAGTTAGCAAGTGGTTAAACACTGCACTACACTAATGCACTACATTGACACTACACCGACACACTATACTAACACTACACTAACACTCTACACTCAGAGTCACAATAAGTGAACACACTAACTCGCTAGTAGCAAACTGAGCCCAACACAATGCAAAAGCTTCTTATGGGAAGTTACCTATTATAGTGTGGGGTGGGATTATGAGCACTGAGCCATCATTGGAGAAAAGTCATCATCACTGTGTGCAGTTAGGACTCTGCTCTGGTGTACTAATTGGCGAAGCCTTGTACCTGACCAGGCTTATCTGAATGATCAGACTGTAACATGTTGCAAGGTTTACAATCAACATTGTGTTACAAGACTCCAAGAAAAAAAGTTTCAACCTATTCAAGAAATATTTTACATAGCCGCATATAAATTTTACGGGTGTCTTAAGTCTTATGTGAGATCTGACACCAATAGTTCTCCCTATAATTCTATGTAAACTCAGTGTACTTGAAACTCACATATTAAAATAAGTGTTTAATCTTGGATTTCACCACAATTACAAAGCTCAGACCTTAAAAACCCAAATTTAAACCACAATTCAAAGTACCGTATTTATCGGCGTATAATACACACAGGCCTATAACACGCACATTCATTTTAAGAAGGAAGTTTCAGGAAAAAACTTTAATTTTAAATAAGGAACTTAGGGTCAGTGCCCATGTGCAGCCTCACCATTGCCATCAATGCAGCCTGATCAATGCCCATCTGCAGCCTCACAAGTACCATCAATGCAGCCTCATCAGTCCACATCAATGCAGCCTCACCATTGCCATCAATGCAGCAGCGTCACCATTGCCATCAATGCAGCAACCTCACCATTGCCATCAATGCAGCAGCCTCACCATTGCCATCAATGCAGCAGCCTCACCATTGCCTTCAATGCAGCAGCATCACCATTGCCATCACTGCAGCTTGATCAATGCCCATCTGCAGCCTAGAGGGGACAGGGAGGGGGGCCAAACGAGCGCCGACAGATTACATACAGTGAGAATCTCCTATGATAGACAGAACAGTGGTCCAATGGTGGCCCAGGAGACGGGACTTCCTATTACAGAGGCTGCCAAGTAAACAGGAGACTCTCACTGTATGTAATCTGAGGGCGCTTGTCCCGCCCCCCCTCCCTGTCCCCTCCGAGGCAGCTAAAATTGAAGTATTGGCGTATAACATGCACACGCTATTTGCAACTGATTTTCATGGTGAAAAAGTGAGTATTATACGCCAATAAATACAGTCATTTATAGGAACTATTCCGAATTTCTCTCTTTTCTCATTTCTGGCTAATCGCAAGCTAGATCTGGGCGAACTCTTCCACAATTATGATAACACCGCAGCACTTAATTTGGAGCAAAGTTTTAAACACTTAAAGAATGCCATGGACAAGCAAATTAGAATATGGTGGGACATCCACACATTAGATCAATATAGAGAGGCCAAAATCACCCCAAGAAGGCTCAGATGGGACCTAGGTCCCAATGATGGAATAATAGATGAAAATCTATCCAGAACCTGGTTTGATTTTCTTAATAGTTGTGAAAATAAATTGTTGGATATCATAATTGAAAGAAGGAGAACCAAATTAAAAAAGATAGAATCCACCATTGGCACCATTAGGGATAATATGAGAAACATGCGGAAACAAATGAGTATAAAACCAGAGTGGCGAAACTACAGGAGTTTTTGACCAAATTGGATAATGAAGTAAAGAACAAAAAGGTTAAGAAATACCAAAGGGACAAAAAAGATTACTTAGAAGGGAAAGTGTATAGGTGGCAAGAGGAGGGAACACCCACCAACTCTGCAAACACATCCCTGAATGAGGAGGTGGACACCAGAGATGTGGGTGCAGACAAAAGGACCAATGGCACACCAGGCACCCCAATCGCCAACTTAACAAGAAGAGAAACTAGGACGCCAGCACACACCCCAATTACTAATCAGAGAAAGATAAACAAAAAACCTGAACAAGAGAATCGAACTATGAATGGACCCACCTACCCACCCCCTTTGGGTCAATATTCTAGACCTTGGAGAGGAGGATATAGGGGCAGAGGGAGAGGATATTATAATTACAATTCAAACTACAATCCCAACTATGGTCCACCTATGTGGCAGGGGGAATGGCGGGACTGGAGGGAACCGTACAAACCACCCATGCCGGTATTCCAAACCAGCAGGGGGAGTTGGAACAGGAACCCCCAGGAACCTGGAGAAAACACAAACCAAAGAGAAAAAGAGGCTGTAGAGGGGGAGGCAAAAAGGAAAAGAGAAAATTAGGTGAGGGCATTTTTAACCTAACAGATGTAACTTTCACTCAGGAAGAATTATTAGTATTAGATAGTGGAATCAAATATGCACCTAAGGCAACTTTTAATCAGTTTGAAGCTTTTATTGATTTGCAAAAGTTTATTAGGAAATTAAATTTAAAGAAACATTTTTTGGAAAAAGGAGAACTCCAACACCAACAAATCGACACGGTATATAAGCATAGCAAGTTGAGGAACAGATCCACGTTCAACCCCAGGTTCACTACTAACCAACATATAGAGGTGTTCAAAAGGTTAGTGGAAAAGGAGATTAAAAATATTAAACCAACAAAATGCAACAGGGACAGAATATGGCAGGGATTAAGGAAACTAGAAACTAGGAAAAACATAGTGATACGCCCAGCCGATAAGGGGGGAGGAGTAGTGATCCTAACAAAAGAGGACTACTATAAGGAGTTGGAAAGATTAGTCAAGGACCTAAGCACATATCAACCCCTCAAAAAGAATCCAAACAGAGAGTTAAAAAAGAAATTAAAAGAATACCTGGACAAGGGCATAGCAGATAAAATCCTGAGCAAGAAGGAAGGAAGATACCTACTGACAGAGGCCCCAAGAATACCAGTGATATACCAAGTCCCTAAGATTCATAAAAGTAAAACCAAGCCACCAGGAAGGCCTATAATCAGTGGCATTGAGTCGGTACACTCTAGGTTGGGAGAGTACTTAGATGTATTCCTCCAACCTATAGCAGGAGAGGGAAAGTCATTTCTCAAAGACAGCAAAGATGTTATCAACAATCTAAAAAATTTAAAGGTAGACAACTCCACACTACTGGTAACACTAGATGTGGAGTCGTTGTACACCAACATTAAACAAACCGATGCCCTGGCAGCAGTAGCATGGGGAATGAAAAACTTATCGGATCTAAAACTAAAACAAAGGAGGTTTATTTTGGAGGGACTAAGAATGGCCATGGGGAATAATTTTTTCTGGTACAATCATAAATACTACAGACAAATCAAAGGGGTAGGTATGGGAAACAAGTATGCACCGAGTGTGGCCAACATCTTCCTGAGCAAATGGGAGGAGGAAGAAATTTATGGAAGATGCTGGCCACATTTGCTGCTATACAAACGTTATATCGATGATATCCTGATAATATGGAAGGGAAGCCAAGAACAGTTGGAACAGTTTATTCAACATATTGGCGGCAACCAGTATGATATAAAATTTACTGCCACAGTACACCAACAAACAATCAACTTCTTGGACTTAGAAATATACAAAAATAAAAATAGGCTCGGGACTAGAACACACTTCAAAGAAACAGATCAGAATGGATATATACCAATGGGGAGCTGTCATCACCCCCAGTGGAAAATATCCATTCCAAAGAGCCAGTTTATCAGGATCAGACGGAATTGTGACCAAATGGAGGACTATTTCCGACAGACGGACATCCTGATAGATAGGTTTATAGAAAAGGGCTATAAAAGAAATATACTGGAGGACACACGCAAAAAAGTGGCCAATATGGACAGAGAAGTAATTCTCAGTAATAAAACAAGGAAGAACAACCAGGATAACAACATACCATTTATCACGGGTTTTAATACACAATACAAAGAATTAGAAAACATTATAAGGAATAACTGGTCCATCATCAGTAGTGACCCACAACTAAGCAAGGTACTACCCCGAAAACCAACATTTGTATATAGAAAAGCAAGAAGGATTAGGGATAAAATAGTAAAAAATGTGCCAGATCCCCCCAAAAGTTTGTCAACTTTTTTCAACCAGAAGGGATTCTTCAGGTGTGGAAAATGTAAAGCCTGTAGGTCCACTAATAAGAAAGACAGGAAAGTAACAAGCTTCATGTCAAACACCAACAAGCAGACATATAAAATAGACAAGTTGATAACATGTAGCAGTACACATGTCACCTACGTACTGGAGTGCAATTGTGGACTACAGTACGTGGGCAGAACAACCAGAGCCTTGTCAGTAAGAATAGGCGAACATGTCAGAAATATCAAAAAAGGATTTAAACACCACAGTGTATCAAAACATTTTAGGGACATACATGGTAGAAATCCCCAACATTTAAAGTTTTATGGAATAGATAGAATAGAACGCAACTGGAGGAATACCAACATGAGAAGGGAGGTTTCAAAGAACGAAACCCACTGAATATTTAAAATGGACACAATGAGGCCACAGGGGTTGAACGTGGAACTCGACATCAACTGCTTTCTGGAAGACTATTAAAATTAATTTTTCATTCCCCATAATTTCATTTTTATTTTTATTTTTATTTTTATTTTCATTTTATTATATTTTTTCATTTTATTTTTATTTTTATTTTTACTTTTGTTTTAATTTTATTTTTATTTTTCAATTTTCATTTTTTATTTATTTTTTATATAATTTTCATATATTTTTTATTTTTATTTTTTTTTATTTTTTATTTATTTTTCATTTCATTTTATTTTTATTTTTATTTTATTTTATTTTATTTTTATTTTATTCTATTTTTCTATTTTTTATTTTTTATTTCAATTTCCTAGTTCAGTTTATTCTAATCTATATTGTTTATTTCCATATTTAGTATTTTTATACAATTTTTTTGGAAGTAGCAAGGATTTGCTGTTCCATATTACACATTGTGCGGCAATTAGCTACGGAATAAAAATGTGCATAAGATGTTCATAATGCCAAAGGATCTAAGGGCCAATAAGGGCCATTAACTTACTAATATGTGAAAGCCTCTCCAGCAGATACAGATGGGTTAGTTTAAAATCATTTACATAATTTTAGCACATTAATGGGCAAATTGGAACAAGAACGAATAATGGTAGAGTGGGGGAAACGGCGTGTGCACTGGACAACTACGAAATGGGCTAATTGCCCATAGTTAAAATGGCGCCAAGAGGGAGGAAGTCCCAATAGAATAGACACTAAGGGAATACCCACACCCAAGATGGCGGCAGAGTCATTTCCGCCCGTGCTCAATATAAATAGAACGAGAACCAATCAAACGGCAGCTTCCTGATGACGCACATTGGAATGCGAAACGCGTAGAGGCTGCTGGGAGTTTTTTGCACCCACGTGACCGGGAACGAGCGTGGTTGGTGAGGACGCGAACGGACACAAGGGGGGAACACAAGCGGCACACGGAGGCAGCACAGCACACACTAGGCGAACCGGGCTGCAGCGCCCACCCGTCCCTAACTGCTGGAAAAGCTCTGTGCCGGCTCAATGGCACTTGGAAATGTGAGTGCATAGTTTTTCTGTGTTTTATAAAATAAAGGTTTTAAACGTTATTGTGCGATGATCGTTTTCATCCATTTTTATGAGGAACACTAAGGTCCTAGTATAGCTATTGGAGAAGTTCCCTTTGAGTGGAGTGGTTATCCCTATGAATGAACCAAAGGTGCAGTTTTAAAGAAAAATCTGGTGAGTGGCCAATCTCACAGGTGGTGGTGGAGCACTAAGTCACTTTAAATTGATCAAACACAAGAGCACGCCGATCACGGCAATCTAACGGAAGATTTGCAAGCATATATGAAGGGACTTTATTATCATGTGATACATGTCACCGGACTTTTATATGATTTATATAATTTGCATATGGTTGTTGCTTAATGTGATGAATTTTTATAGGTGGATGGTGAATAAGATTATGTTTAACAGATAGGATACACATAGATAGGAAAGAGAGTACAAATGAGAGCAGCGCATCCACACACATAGCACTTTTAATTTTTTTCTCTCGAGAATTTTTTGGATGCAGCAGCTACAGATGTCACTTTTATATTGATTGATAGGACAGGTTTTGCGCCAGTGACACACACATTCCACTATTCCGAATGACTCATTTAGGGAAAGGCACATATGCATATCCTCTACGTCAGGGATATGCAATTAGCGGACCTCAAGCTGTTGCAAAACTACCCATCATGCCTCTGCCTCTGGGTGTCATGCTTGTGGCTGTCAGAGCCTTGCTATGCCTCATGGGACTTGTAGTTCTGCAACAGCTGGAGGTCCGCTAATTGCATATCCCTGCTCTAGATCAATGTTTCTCAAACTTTTTTCAATCAAGGTACCCTTTAAAATTAGAGACAATCTCAAAGTTCTCAAATTCTCAATCTCAAATTATGTACAGTCTCAAGGCACCCCATTCTAAATTGTAAAAAACTATTCTAATCATTTTACATAATGCAGCACCATCCACACATGTAGGACATCCAACATTAGTGGTGATTTTTTCTTCCAAAGCAAATACACTTTTGCACACTGGTACTACTGACTAGTATTCCAATGTTTCTCTTCTCCCTCAGTTTCTCTCCATCAGTCTGCTAATGTGACCCCAGTGCTGAGGGAGAGAGACGGAGGAGGGTCAAACAAGGATGCTGTGGAGGCAACAGACATCTTCCTTATCAACTGATGACATCATTGGTTGTTAGGATGCCAGTGTCTAGAAAACAGACATATATTCTAACACAACCATTAAATGTAATGACATCACTATATTTCAGCCAGCAAGGACAACACAATAGCCAGCAATGACATGATATCCCCTATAACATTATACTATTGCCTAAAAAGCAGAAGTATTTTTAACATAAAAAGATTTTTTTTGTACTCATACTGCTCTGCGGAATGAATAGTACTACAATCATAACACATTTTTTGTAGATATTGTAGTACAATTTTTGACATTGCTATCTGTGGGTTTTCTTTAGGATGGTTAGTTTAACTTTTTCTTGTTTCAGGAAGTCAAGTATACAATATATCACCCAACCAAACATAATTAGGCAAAGGGATGCTTGAATTAATAAGTGTAAATCTTAAACCAAGCAAGAAACCTCTAATGGCTTGGAATGCTTGTGTTAATTGCTTTTCTGGCCTCCATACTGTGCAGAGACAATTTGAAATTTAAAACAATTGAAAGGTGTTTTGCATCTGTACAATGCTCCTACAGGGTCTGGAGGATCTTAGTTATGAGGAAAGGTTGCGAGCGCTGAACTTATTCTCTCTGGAGAAGAGATGTTTGAGAGGGGATATGATTTCAATTTACAAATACTGTACTGGTGACCCCACAATAGGGATAAAACTTTTTCGCAGAAGAGAGTTTAATAAGACTCGTGGCCACTAATTACAATTAGAAGAAAAGAGGTTTAACCTTAAACTATGTAGAGGGTTCTTTACTGTAAGAGTGGCAAGGATGTGGAATTCCCTTCCACAGGTGGTGGTCTCAGCGGGGAGCATTGATAGCTTCAAGAAACTATTAGATAATCACCCGAATGACCACAACATACAGGGATATGTAATGTAATACTGACACATAATCACACACATAGGTTGGACTTGATGGACGTGTGTCTTTTTTCAACCTCACCTACTATGTAACTATGTAACTATGTAATGCTGTACATAATACCTGTGTACAGCCACCATAAATTAGACTGGTTGCAGCACTAAATGTTAGTAATTCTCATAAAACGACAAAAAAAAAAAACAACTGATAACAGGCAGCACAGAAAATAACATTGTGTAAAAAAATATGTAAATCAAATAAAATAAAGCATGAAAATACAGTACATGCAATCTTAAATAATCAACAAATCATCTGATGTTTATCATTCAATACTCCAGATGCATGACCATCACCTAATGGACTGGAGCTCACCACATCAAAAGGACCAATTGTTTAAAGGTAAGTCAAAAAGCACTTCATAATTTCTTCTCCAGAGAATCAAATTTGACTCGCTCTATAGTCTTGAATTCCATGTAGATGGATATTCTACTAACAAATCAACATGTTCTTGTACTCAGGACATTTTTTTATGCCAGAACATGCTGGTACATCGTACGGGCTCCTCCCAGCACAGCCCTGTAAGTGGCCCTATGGATTGGGCTGTCAAACGTCACATGTAGCGCTGCTTCTCTTCTGCTGATGATGCAGGAAAGTAGTGGAGTATATTAAATACTACACTATGAACTACTTTTCTTTAACATTTTATACCACCTTATGAGTTTAAAGATGTCTTAAGGACCTCTAAGATCAGGGGAAAGCCTTTGTTTGAATGCCACCAGACAAATGAAAGTGATTTTCTCTCTATCGCCAGGGTGCATTGAGATCTGATGTTACCCACTTCTCAGGTCCAGCACTCTGAACCACTTAGCCCCGGATATACATTGTAAAGCATCTTCGAAGCGAGGGTGGTGTATTGATCTGGAATCGTTTTTTTGTGGAGAGTATGATTGTCAATATGCATTCTTAAAGACCCATTCTTGTTCCTCACCACCATGATGGGAGAGGCATAGGGACTTCTTGATTTTCGTATTATTGTCGTCCTTTTCAGCTATGCAATGTTTTTTGAGATCGTCTGAGTCTGCCAATGGGATATATCTTGACCTTTCTTGAAAAGGCTTGTCCTTGTTAGGTACCTGGTAGTTGAGCCTGACTGGTAGAAGGAGACCTCTCTTAAAAGCTGGTTCAGGATCCGCTGGAAGTGGGAACAGTGGTCTCCTGAGCGCAGTGGGTAGGAGGGCCTGATGCAGGGTCCAGCAGAAGCAGATACTGGAACTGGAAGGATGTCCCTCAGGGATGGCTGAGCTGCGGATGCAGGTAAGCTGGTGCAGGCCGGGAGGCAGGCAGACAGATGCGAAGACAGCAGCTGGATGCAAAACAAGCAGGCTGGGAACAGCGTCACAGGACACAGGCAAACAAGGTCAGACAGTCCGTTTTGGCAGGGGATCAGGCAGGTATAAACAGGAGGGATGATCCAAGGATAGTCAGGCAGGCAGGAGTTCGGCAACAGGTAACAGAATAAGCAAGGTCAGGCAAGCCGAGGTCGGATAGGAGACTGGAGCATGGTCAGACGTAGCCGGGTCACTAGCAAACTAACAGATAGGCAGATACAGGAACTTCAGGTGCAGAGCTGCAGACGAACAGCACCTGACATGAGCACCTGTCACTCTTTTAAAGGGACCTTGGTGCCAAAACAGCGCTAGCGCGCACGGGCGCGCGCGCGTACCCGCGAACACGCGTACGGGCACACGCGGGAGCGCTCCAGCGCCCCCTGATGGGGAATTGAGCTGAAATGTCCTAGAAAGACCCCTCGTGCACCTGCGTGCACGCAGATTCGCCCGACGGCTACTAACATGCCCCTGACATTGCCCCCTCCCAACAGGCAGCCTCCGGATGCCCAGATAACTCTTCTTTTCAGGATGGGCAGAGAAATAGGCATGAATCAAACGTTTGGCATGAATATTACAGTCAGGTTCCCATGAGTTATTTTCCGGACCATACCCCTTCCACTTAATTAAAAACTGTACTTGCCCAGACCTCTTTCTGCAGTCAAGGATGGCTTCCACTTCATACTCCTCATTGCCGTCCACCAGAACTGGTTCAGGGACTCTGGTGCCCCTATCAGGAAAAGGATCATCTACAGCAGGCTTCAAGAGTGACACGTGAAACACAGGGTGTATCTTAAGTGAGTCAGGTAAGCATAATTCATAAGACACCTCGTTAATCTTTTCACAGGGAAAGGCCCAATAAATTTAGGGGCAAGCTTCTTGGAAGGACATGTCAATCTAATATTATTGGTAGACAACCATACCTTGTCGCCAAGCTGAAGGTTTAGATCTCCTCTTCTTTTCTGATCAAAGAACCTCTTATTGTCTGCTTGGGCCTTGGATACCGCTTCCTGCAAGATCCGGTTATTACGACTGAGGAACTGCACTGTGTCCTGGACCGCTGGAACTGATGATTCTGAAAGAAAATCTGGTAAAAAAGATGCATGAAACCCATAATTGGCAAAGAAAGGAGATTGACCGGTGGCAGAGTGGCTGGCATTATTGTAAGCGAATTCCGCTAGGGGCAGCAAGGACACCCAATCATCTTGCACAAAAGATGTAAAACACCTAATGCATTGCTCCAGAGTCTGATTTGTCCTTTCAGTTTGCCCATTTGTTTGGGGATGGTATGCTGAGGACAGGGCTAGTTCAATTTTCAGATTTTCACAAAGGGCTCTCCAAAAGCGTGAAGTAAACTGTACCCCCCTATCGGACACTATATTTGCGGGGATTCCGTGTAACCTGACAATTTCCCTGATGAACACACGGGCCGTCTCCACAGCAGAAGGTGTTCCTTTTAGGGGCACAAAGTGGGCCATTTTGGATAGCCGGTCAACGACCACAAGGATCGCCGAACATCCCTCAGAACATGGCAATTCAACTATAAAGTCCATTGCTATCATCCTCCAGGGCCTATCTGGTATAGGCAATGCTCTTAGCAGTCCCCAAGCTCTGTTCCTGGGAGTTTTATTCTGGATGCAGACAGAACAGGAGTTGACGTATTTTCTGCAAAATTCCTTCAAGTTAGGCCACCAAAAGGTGCGCTGCACCAGCTCAAGGGTCTTACGGACCCCGAAATGTCCTGCAAGTGGATGGTCATGCAAAAGTGTCAGCACCTTGACTCGGACGCTCTCTGGTACAAAAATTTGACTTCCCCTCCATAATAGTCCATCTCGAGATGTTAAAGAGGACCCCTGGAGACTTGAAGGTTCTGGGGATGCTTCTCTGATCATGGACAAAAGATCTGTTTGAAGGAGAAGAAAACTATTTGCCGGCAGAATAGTGTCAGGCACAGAAAAGTCTTTAGGATTATCAAACAAGCGCGACAGCGCGTCTGGCTTTACATTTTTGGATCCCGGCCGGTATATATATGGAAACAAAACCGTGTAAAGAATAGAGCCCAACGGGCCTGTCTGGGTTTTAGTCTCTTAGCAGATCTTAAATATTCAAGATTTTTGTGATCCGTATAAATCAGTACTGGGTGGACTGCGCCTTCAAGCAAATACCTCCATTCCTCCAAAGCTGTCTTGATAGCAAGTAGCTCCCGGTCCCCCACATCATAGTTCCGCTCAGCCGGTGAAAGTTTCCTAGAAAAGAACCCTACGGGATGCACCAGGTCCTTGTTGCCTTGCCGTTGGGAAATAATAGCACCCACGGCTACTTCGGAAGCATCAACCTCCAGGATAAAGGGCAAGGATGGGTCAGGATGGCTAAGAATCGGAGCTGACGTGAAACGTCTCTTTAACTCTTCAAAGGCCCCCTGAGCCTCCGGGTTCCAGTGGAAACGAAGATTCTGCTTAGTTAGCTGCGTGATGGGGGAGATGATGGCAGAGAACCCCCTGATAAACTTCCTATAAAAGTTTGCAAACCCCACGAAGCGTTGTACGCCCTTCTTGTCCATGGGTGCTGGCCATTCTAACACAGCAGACACCTTCTGAGGATCCATTTTGATGCCGGTTGGGGAGATCACTAACCCCAGGAACTGAATCTCCTTTTGTTCAAATTCGCACTTCTCCGCCTTAGCATACAATCTGTGCAGGCGGAGTCAGGCCAGGACTTTACGAACATGTTCCCTATGTTACTCGAGTGAACTGGAGAAGATTAGAATATCGTCCAAGTAGACGATTAGAAAGATGTCCAGGAAATCTTTAAACACATCATTGACCAGATGCTGAAACGTGGCAGGAGCATTGCAAAGGCCGAAAGGCATGACTAGGTATTCATAGTGTCCGAAACGGGTCCGGAAAGCCGTCTTCCATTCATTCCTGGCCCGAATGCGGACCAGATTGTAGGCCTCTCTCAGATCTAATTTGGTAAAGATGATGGCAGACCTTAATTTTTGGAACAGTTCCGGTATTAGAGGCAACGGATAACGGTTTTTGACCGTAACCTTGTTTAGCTCCCGATAATCCACACGAAGCGTTTGATCTTTTTTGGGGACAAAAAATATTCCCGCACCAGCTGGTGAAGTGGACTGTCGGATGAAGCCTTTTTCAAGATTTTCGTTTATGTAAACTTTAAGTGCTTCTTGTTCTTTTTCAGAAAGCGGAAAGATGCGCCCAAAAGGAATCTCAGCTCCAGGGAGCAACTCAATTGGTCAATCATAGGGATGATGGGGTGGCAGAGAGTCTGCTCCCTTCTTGCTGAACACATCTGCAAATTCCTGATAGACCTCTGGTACGTCTTGAGGCAGATCTGGGTCAATGTCCATACAAAGTAAGGTAGCCGCAGAATTAACGGGTTCAGGTAGACAATGTCTTTGGCAATAGGGTGACTGAAACTTGATCTCGCCCGTGGCCCAGTTAACAAGAGGATTGTGGGCCTGAAGCCAGGGCATACCCAAAATGATTGGGAAAAGAGGGGATGAAATAACGTCCAGGACTAGGATTTCTCATGGCTGAGATGAGCAGGTAGCAGACAGAGGAAGGGTTTCTTGAGAGACCTGTCCAGATCTTATATGGGACCCATCGGCCAGAAAAATTGAAAGTCTGTGTGTTTTATTCTTTAAAGGAAGATCTTGTTGGGTAGCAAAAACAGAGTCAACAAAGCAGCTACATGCCCCGGAATCAACAATGGCGTTGACTTGAATTGTTCTTCCCTGGAGCTGTAATGAGAGAGGGAGAACAAGTTTAGTGGCATTGGCTGTTAAAGCGGATAAACTGGTTGGAGTCGAAGAAAAACACTTACGGATCTTTACTGGGCAGTTGTTCACATAGTGGCCCGTTCCGCCACAATAGAGACAAAGATTCAGTTGATGCCTGCGGGCCCGTTCTTCAGGGGTCAGAGTAGTACGCATAAGTCCCAGTTGCATAGGTTCAGGAGCATCAGTTGTTTGGTTGACTGGACTTGGACCGGCAGAAGGTAGATACCGGGAGGCAGGCAGCGGGGCTCTTGCGGTCATCCACATAGGCCGCGTTTGTTGAGAAGATCGTTCAGACCGGCGCTCACGAAGGCGTCGATCAATTTGGATGGTAATAGCAATGAGATCCTCCAAGGTGTCAGGCATTCCTACCCGGGCAAGTTCATCCTTAAGACCCTCAGATAGCCCCATGCGGAACTGGTGGCGCAGGGCTGCGTTGTTCCATTGAGTGTCCGCGCTCCAGCGTCGAAAGTCCATAACATAGTCCTCGGCCGGCCTACGGCCTTGCTGGAGTGCGAACAAAGCTGCCTCAGCGGTGGCAGCTCGCTGAGGGTCCTCATATAGCTGGGCCATGGCTTCAAAAAAGGCGGGTAAAGACTGAATCTGTATAGCGTTGGTTTCAAGCAGGCGGTGGGCCCAGGTCTGGGGTTCCCCCTGGAGGAGGGATATGACAAATCCCACTTTGGTAGCTTCCAAGGAGAAAGTCCGTGGCTGTAAGCCGAAGTAAAGTTGACAAGCGCTGCGGAAAGCCAAAAACTTGGTACGGTCACCAGAGAACTTTTCAGGAACAGGGACTCCTGGCTCCGGTGGAAGCATGACCACAGAGGGTGGTGCAGCAGCCTGTACTGGAGCGGCTGCGGTAGCAGGAGCCACACCACTGGGACCACTGAGGTTTAACACTTGACCCTCCAGTCTGTTGTAACTGTCCTGTAAGGTCTTTACTGCTTGGGTGAGGGCTGCTAAGTGCGTGCAGATCTCCTTGATGGGAGAGGTCTCTCCTGCAGGCTCAGTCATGGCTGTTCGTACTGTTAGGTACCTGGTAGTTGAGCCTGACTGGTAGAAGGAGACCTCTCTTAAACGCTGGTTCAGGAGCCGCTGGAAGTGGGAACAGTGGTCTCCTGAGCGCAGTGGGTAGGAGGGCCTGATGCAGGGTCCAGCAGAAGCAGATACCGGAACTGGAAGGATGTCCCTCAGGGATGGCTGAGCTGCGGATGCAGGTAAGCTGGTGCAGGCCGGGAGGCAGGCAGACAGATGTGAAGACAGCAACTGGATGCAAAACAAGCAGGCTGGGAACAGCTTCACATAACACAGGCAAACAAGGTCAGACAGTCCGTTTTGGCAGGAGATCAGGCAGGTATAAACAGGAGGGATGATCCAAGGATAGTCAGGCAGGCAGGAGTTCGGCAACAGGTAACAGAATAAGCAAGGTCAGGCAAGCCGAGGTCGGATAGGAGACTGGAGAATGGTCAGACGTAGCCGGGTCACTAGCAAACAAACAGATAGGCAGATACAGGAACTTCAGGTGCAGAGCTGCAGACGAACAGCACCTGACATGAGCACCTGTCACTCTTTTAAAGGGACCTTGGCGCCAAAACAGCGCTAACGCGAACGGGCGCGCGCACGGGCACGCGCGCGTACCCGCGAACGCGCGTACGGGCACACGCGGGAGCGCTCCGGCGCCCCCTGATTGGGAATTGAACTGAAATGTCCTAGAAAGACCCCTCGTGCACCTGCGTGCACGCAGATTCGCCCGACGGCTACTAACATGCCCCTGACAGTCCTCTTGTAGACAAATGGGATGTTGAGCACTCTTTGCATACCTCACGTCAAACTTGTTTCTAGAAAATACTTTCTGCTAGTTTAAAACCTGTGCTTTGGCCGTTCTCTCCATTCTGGTGGCAGAGTGGTATTCTTTGGACAGAACCGATCTTTGGATAACTCTTTAATGGTCCTGCCCACCAAATCATGTGGTGAAAGGGGTGTGGTCAAATTTATCTGCGCTATCATCATCCAAGTCTGAAGTTTTTATTGGGGCACCAGTGGTATTTTGCACACTGACTTTCCCATGGTCTTCTATACAGCCTTCAGTAAAGCTATCTCTGGCATTTACTCAAACCCTGAATATTTTTCCTGTTAAACATTCTCAAGAATGATGTAGTAGCCGGGCTGATTTCAACTCAACTTGACTGAGGCCTGTAAGCACTCACCGGGCTGTAAGATCCTGTTCATCCCATCAAGCTTACATTCCTTTCCCACCCCTTCAGCCGGGGCTTTCTGATCTTGAACCATACACTAGTACACTGCTCACAAAATGGGATGTACCCATTGGTGTCTTCACTCTCTGAAATATGAGGGGCAAGGAGCCATCCAAGTAAGCTTGTGCTCATCTCCACTATCATGGAAATCCAATTAGCCCTTCAAGGTCAGAAACACACAATAGCCAATGTTTAATTTTGAGGCTGTCTTACCACTGATGGGCAAAACTCAAGCTTGACTGAGAGGTATCCATCATAGAGGAATTCCTCAGTACCCAGATCTCTAAGCCTTGCAGCCACTGCAAAACTAAGTGTTTTAGGTAATTGTCATAAAAGTCATGACAGATTAAAGTCACCTGAGCCCCAGAGTATACAAGAGCTTTGTGTATAAATCTTCCACCTGAACAGGGGCTATCGGAGAAGGGACTACAAGCTTGGCAGAAAACTTGCTTGGAGGAGCAGGGGAAGCTTGTCTAGTTGTTTGGACTCGAACCCCTCTTTTGGTTAAATGTTGATTCTGTTGTTGTCTGGATTGATAGTTTGTATTATGGTGTGCATTAATCCCCCCTGAGCTGGGGCCTGGGCCTAATGGTAATTTGGGCATAAAGCTCTGAGCCTCATCTGCCCTCTATTTTGATTCTGGGAACTGGAGCAAACTGATTTAGCTGGGCACCCGGTTGGCTCTTTCACCAGGGTGCAATGAAGGTTCCTGCTGGCCTCTGGCATTGGCTTTCATGCTTTGGCAGACTTTGGCAGTTGCATTGGTCGTGTCATACTGCTCCTCAGTTAAAGCAGATCACTTGATCCATGGTTTCTCTGCAGAAATGATCTTAGGGTTCAAAGTCTGCTTGGGCTCTGGGACGTTCTTGCCAGGCAAAGTGGTGATTTTGGCTTCCATCAGCGTTATCATCTTCATCATTTTGATATCTGTGACTTCACGGTGGCTATCTTCAAACTAACCTCTATCTTACTCACCGAACCAACTTCAGCCAGTGATGCTGATGCCAGCCTGACTGCTGCTTTCTTGGCTTTAAACATGGCTTCCTCCTCTCTCACTGCTCTGATGAGCTTAGGATATTTTAGTGACATGCTATTTTCTGAAGTCTTTAACTGGATCCACACTGGATTGTTGTGTAAAGTACCACCAGAATCATCTTCATTTTGGCTTAATATATGGCTGTGGGCGCCATCTCTTTTTTCATACTTTTTGGTACAACATTTTGTTTAGCTATCTGATGTATTTAGACAGACATTTACCCTGGTGTTGGAAGGCGTGCTTGAAATGATAGATCAAATCTGAAACATTCTCTGTTCGCCCAAATTCCTTTTGTAGCATGGCGTGGTAATCATAGGTTGTACAAGTCTTTTAAATTAACTTAAGATTTCTGCTAGTCTCAGCCAGACATGGGCCAGTTCGGGAGTTCTGTTGTGAACTGAAAAGATGGGGGGGGGGGTGAAATGTTCTAACCCTAACGCAAACCCTATTGAAGTCTATGGGAGCTGAACAGGAAAAATCAAAAGTGCCCATTTTGAAGGCTTATATGCAAGCAATGCCCAAAAAAGGGGTATGTGGGTCTGTGTACTGCCCCAAGGGACATGTATCAATACAATTAAAAAAATAGTTTTTCAGGAGCAGTGATTTTAATTATGCTTAAAGTGCAACAATAAAAATGAAAAATTCCTTTCAATATAATGCCTGGGGGGATCCCCTTAATGGCTGTAGAGTGGCCCATCTGTAGTATGCATAAAACATGCTGCAGCAAAAATGACATTTCTAAAGAAAAAAAAACAAGTAAAATCACATTTTAAATGACTCGCGGTTGCAATTGGCAGCACCCGGCTATTGAAAAAATAAAGAAAAAAACCGCGTTCGGTCCCCCTCCCAGTCCATTCCAGACCCTTCGGTACTGGTATGGATTTTCAGGGGAACCCCACGCCAAAATTAAAAAAGAAAACACATAGGGTCCCCCCCAAAATTCATACCAGACCCTTATCCAGCCATGCAGCCTGGTAGGTCAGGAAAGGGGGGGAAGAGCGAGCGCCCCCCCTCCTGAACCATACCAGGCCACATGCCCTCAACATGGGGGGGTGGGTGCTTTGTTGATGGAGACAAGGGTATCTTCCCGACAACCCTGGGCTGTGGTTGTCGGGGTCCTAGATCCCGGCCGTGAATAAGTATTGGGTACATAGTACTCCTACCCATTTACCAAAAAAGTTTCAAAAAATAATAAATACAAGAGACAAGTTTTTGACAATTCCTTTATTAAAAAATAAAAAAATAGTGTTCCTCAATGTAAATCTATTAACAATCACGCCGCCCGCCGAACCATAAAAAAAATGCTGCTGCCTCCTGGGAGGCCTCATGTCGAATGCCTCCTCTGCGCTTTTATATTTCTTATATCGGTAAGGGGTGGGGCCACCTGACCCAATCAGGGCGCAGAATGCACCGTGCTGCAGGGTGTTCGTCGGGGCGAACACCCTGCAAATTCAGGTGTTCAGGGGAATGGCCAAAACAGACAAATGTTTGGCGGAACTCATGCTCAGGCCAAACTGTTCGCTCAACCGTAGTCTCAGCAGCTGGTCCTCTCAAGCTCTTGGTGATTCACTGTTTCTTTTGTGTTTCTGGAAAATCCCATTCTTCCAGGGTCTGCATGGCCTGCTTCGTCCAGGATTCATGCTCTTTTCCAGCAGGCTCCGGTTGTGTCTAAAATTTCTTTAGCCGTCCCCGGAATGGATAACACTTGTCTTGTTGCACTTGGTCACAAAGTTGCCCAGAGTGGTAAAGAAGTATGCTCCTGTGGTAACTGTGGTCACTGGCATAGAAGCTCCTTCAGTGGGTGTGGCATGACTTGAGCTCCTTGGACTTGTATCTGGCACTCTTACCTGAAGCAGGCAGGCTTTAATGTAGTTAGTCAGCTGCAGACTAGCCCCCAGGAAGCAGGCAGGGATTGCCCTTCTCCACTCTAATAGCACAAGGGTGTGAGAGGCTTGATCCATTTTCAGGTCCAGTGCGAACACTCTGTGATCAGGAAGTTTTGACCAGGTATTTCAGGGGTCTTTGACCACCACACTTGAGTCCCAGTGGCTATTTTGCTCCTTACACCACTGGATAGCAGCAGCGAGGTCCATTTTGGCTGTTTCTGGCTTGTTGTCTTGGTAACCTACAGAGACATCCCAGACGAATCCCCGCTCATAGCACTTACCCCCACAGGAACCTCTGGATATGATGGGTTCTCTTTTTTGCCACTTTTACCTTCTCGGACCCCACTGACACAACAGTGTAACTTAAAAGTTAGTATGCTACCACTCTATAATACTGCACAGAAAATAGACCACCATCAACTAGATAATAGACTGAAAGGTTGAATAATGGCAATGCAGATAAACAATGCATGAATCAACAAACAGGTATAGGTTTAAAGATGCTGTACTAGAGAATTTAAATAGGATGGCAATCGACAGAACTGTAGTGAAGCTAAACCAATTTTAACTGATGCAAACAGGGGGGTTTAAGAGAGAGCTGCACACAGCCAACAGCACCCGGCTACATATGCTCACAAAATGTAATAACATTGACAATTAAAGAATGCACTGGCTACCTACAGGTTCACTTTAAATTGTCTCTAATCTACTGTAAAGGAAGGAAGGACAATGACTGGTTCATGGGAAAAAAATGCAACTGGAATGACTAAGTAAACAGTTATTAAATTGCTGGCATGGCTGACTGCCTGGCCGACCCATGTTATTAACTGTTATAGGGCACACAAAAACATTTTTAGCGATGCTGTATAAGCATCTCCCAAATGTCTTTGCTGCTGACTCCCCCTCCCTCTTTCCCCAAGAAAGCATTTAGAAACAGTGCTCTGCCTCTACACAACTGCCAACCTGCCTTATCACTGACATTATTTAATGATGTTATAAAAAAGAGCCATCTTCTACTAACATCAGCTTCCAGAGTGGCAAGTACTGTAGTTCTCTCCTAGTGTTCTATCCCAAATTTCTGGAGTTTAGTGCATACATTCATACATACTCTCCAGGGCAAATACTATATATGTAGCTTTTTATTGGTGTTAGAACTGACTAATCAGAAACCAACAATAGGCAGTCACATTCCTTAAAACAGTGGTTCTCAACCTTTCTAGTGCCCTGACCCCAAGTTGTGGGGACCCCTAACAGTAAAATTATTTTCGTTGCGTGGGTTGTCAGCACCCAAGGCAAGACAAGTAATTTGCACCCCTAAACTACGGACATTTAGCGCTCCCCGAGTCCCTTCCACCTGTACAGTATTAAAACCCCTTATGGTACATTTTAGGATGTATCACTCTTTCTCTTTGTTCTCCTTTCTTTCCCTTATCTCTCTCTCTCTCTATTTTAATTTCTTGTTTTTTTCCCCAACCCTCTCTCTAGCCGTCTTTTGTTTTTTTTATTATTGTTTCTCTCCATTTTATCTTTGTTCCTATTTTCCTCTCGCTTCCATGTATTCTATATTTTTATTCCTTCTCTTACTCCTTATTGGGGGGGTGGGGGGTGGGATCAGTTGCAATGCTGGGGGGGAGTTCTGATCAGCCAACTTGGGTGCTCTTGATCAAGGTAATCTGCTGATCTGAGAACTGTAGTGGGGACTTTTAACTATAATCACAGGTAGTGTTACTCACTGTGTCTCCGACTTTGTGGTATCTCGTAACAGTGACACCTATGCCGAAATCAGGAGATAGGGTCTCCTCCAGCCACTTCACATTCCTCACCAGTCAGCTGATCTCTAGTCTCTGCCCACCAGCCATGCCTTGAACTGAATGGGCGGCTGTGAAGAGGCTGAATGGGCGGCCCTGGGCTCCAGGAACAGCCTTGCTGGGCAGACGCGAAAAGGCTGGGAGAGCAGCTGACGTTAGGAACAGCCCAGGATATGTGACCCCTGGCAAATCATAATTTGACCCCCAAGTTGAGAACCACTGCCTTATGCCCCATACACACGGTCGGATGGAAAATGTGCGATCAGAGCGTGTTGTCGTAAATTCCGACCGTGTGTGGGCTCCATCAGACATTTTCCATCGGATTTTCCGACACACAAAGTTGGAGAGCAGGAGATAAAATTTTCCGACAACAAAATCCGATCACGTCAATTCCAACCGCGTGTGGCCTGTTCCGACGCACAAAGTGCCACGCATGCTCAGAAGAAATTCCAAGACGGAACAGCTCGTTCTGGTAAACTTAGCGTTCGCAATGGATACAGCACTTTCGTCACGCTGCAATGTTAAAAATGGTTTAATACAGCGCACTCTCTTCTTCTTTATAATGTGACAAGAATTAAGTAGTTTTGCTGCTCATATTCACACACACACTTCTCACAAAGTTTTATTTTGTTTTTTTTATTGGGATTCCCTGAATATATTGTTATTAGTTGTCACATCTGACAGAATTTTTTTTTTATTTAATTTTTTGGGGGATTTTAAGCCTTTTTTTTTTTTTATGTTTGAATTTTTTCAAAGGCTGATCTTTGTTCAATGTTATTTTTATTTTTACTCCAGAATATTTTTGTGTGTGTTTTGTGTGTGAAGTTACCCCAACACCATTGATATGTTTTATTATTTAATCTTCAGGAGATTGTTTGGTGTTGGTGTCCCTTGTTCATTTCACATTGTATATTTGAAATGTACCTGAATCCTCACAAACCAACTGTCCTTTTTGAAGTAAAACACATAGGAGAGTATAATTCAAAACAAAAATCCTTTATTAAGGGCTCAGAACCAAACAAAGAGGAAGGCAACACTGGATCAACAGGAGAAAGTAGCGAAGCCTGGGACCCCCACGGCAGACATCAATTCTTGAACATCAAAATTGGTGGCCTGAGGAGTCCATATGTAAGGGAGGGCAGTCTGGTCCAGAATTCGCAGAGATCCAGATAGCAGCAGATGACATCTGTGTCCCCAGGCTGTGGTACCACAAGAGGCTGCATTTTTTGGCCAACCAGACTGGATCCACGGTCCTCACTTTCTGGTCTTCCTTTCACGCTTCCTTCCGGGCTGTGGCTGTGCAGTTGGAGATGTGGCAGGAGGAGGAGTAGGACCTGGAGGAGGACTGGGAGGACCTGGAGGAGAGGGAGGACGAGGAGGAGGACCTGCAGGAGGAGGAGGAGGACCATCACAAAGGTGTGTTTGAGCTGTCATTTGGCCCCTCATACCTTTGTTAAGAGCCTCCAATATGAGCGCCTCACACAAGACTTGTTGGCCCTCCTCCATCCTCTGCATTTTATATGCAATGACGGCAGCAATGTCCTCCTCCAAGGTCTGTCGTGCTCCCAGGACCTCTGTAGCCCTCCAAAAGAGTCCTCCGGTAGCCTCCTCTAGGGCACTCCTCCTACTGCCACTTTCTCTTTTCAGGGGGGGTGGAGGGACCTGCAGATCAGCCAGCCGGCTCGGCCCAGCCACCTCCTGGCTGAGACTTCCCTGTGTATGAAAAAGGGACATGGTTGTAATGTTTTGCTTCATCAATCACAATCCAAAATTAGTACTCCAAACTAACATCTAGTTAACATCATTGATTGGACAAGCAGAAATATTTAGAGGAATGCTATACCTGGCTCAATCTGGGCTCCTCCTTGTGTTGTTGCCTGGAAGGCCCAGGTTGGGCGTCAGAAGCCTCAGCCGGGGGGAAGGAAGCGTGGAAGGAAGACTGGAGAGGGATGGCCTGGGTTCAGTCTGGCCTGTCAGAAAATGCAGCCTGTCGTAGTACAACATCCTGGGGACATAGATGTCATCTGCTGCTCTGGATCTCTGTGAATCCAGGACTTTCTTGCGCTCCCTTAGATATGTGCTCCTCAGGCCACCAATGAAGATCTTTAAATAGGTGATGTCTGCCGTGGGGATCACCTGCTTCACAATTTCACACAATTGCACCAGTGCTGCCTTCCTCTTTGCTTGGTTCTTGAAATGGGGGTGTTTAATCTCCCACAGACAGGGCAGCTCCCTTAATATATCTATGAATACTGACATGAAGTCATTGTCTTTCACTAAGATATCCATGTTCAATACAAGACACAACACAAGACAAAGCCTAATGTCAGACAAAACTCTCCTAATCTTGTTACAATATAGGCTTCAATGTAGAAGCAGTATAGGCACAAGTTTGTCTCTTACCTTCGTTCTTACGATCGGCGCGTCCAATGCTCCTTCCTCCGCTCACAGATCGTACGTAATACGCACGCGTGTTACGCTTTATACACACTGCGCATGCGTGTAACTCCGCCCGCCCCTGACGTTCTTTCTAGTCTATTCCCCGCCCCTTTTCGTTGGGCGCAGTGGGGGAAGAGCACATGGCGGAGTCACAGCAGGTGCGTGCTAATTGCATGAACGAGGAGGAGGAGGAGGAAAGCCCGGATCCGGACACGTCCCGATCCAGAAGGAGACATTTTAAGGCCACAAATATGTCCTTTGGGGAGATGTTGGAGATGGTCGACATCATGAAGAAGTCCGACTATGACGGAAAGTATGGGCCTTACCCCAACCCCAATATCAGAAAGGCCACGATCATGGCGAAAATGATCAAAAGTCTGCAGAAGAATTTCGGGGTACGACGATCGAAAGATCAGCTCAGGAAGCGGTGGTCGGACCTGAAATTGAGAGAGCCAGAGCAGTACCGAAAGATCCAGAGAATGCTGCAAAAAAGTAAGTAGTTGTGCTGTGTTCCTATTCTTTCTGTCTTTATTGCGTTCGTGCTGCTCCATATGCTTTTCTTAATTGTACAGTTTAAAAGGGCAACTTTAATGTTTATGGGCCCATTATTCGTTCGTATCAAATATTTTTCTTTCGGCCTCTAAAACACCATTGTTTAGGCCATATGCATTTGCCCACATTTTTTTTGGGCCTACTTGGATACCAAATAGTTGTTTGTGTAGATGGGTTTGTTACTAGAATGAAATGCCAACTAGATTGTGTGTAAGGAGAGGACACTGAGCAGCTGTTTTCACATCTAGACACTGGAGCACTAGTGTGGGACACAAGAACACCATTTTTATTAGGAGGCCACGCAGGTGCTCCAGTGTATACTATAGGGGGGTCTCCATCTGTGAAGCTTGTACTAAACAGGTAAAGTATTGCAGCTTGACAAAGGCCAATAAAAAAAATACATCGTGGAACTCGGCTAAAATAGACAATTGTACCCCACTTCCAAGCAATGTTTCCTATTTCTAGTTCTGCCATCAAATATCTGTGTGCTAATTATACCATTTTTGTTTTACATAGGGGAGAAAAGACTCGGAGGACACCCCTCATCCGAGGAGATCACAGACCCTCTACCTCTGGAAGAAGGGGAACTAACACCAACCCAAGAAGAGCAGGAGGAAGAAGAAGATGTGGTGGAGATTGGCACCACAACAGGTGAGTGTCTGCGACCACAGGCTCAGGTAAAAGAGATGGATGGTGGCAGATTTTTGAGACCTGTTTTTGTTTTCTTTCTCTCTTTTTAGGTGATCGTGAGGGATCCAGAACGTTTCACATCAGAAAGTGCCCAGATCCTGATCGGGGAGATCATGGGGTGTAATGTCCAACTGCAAAACATACAGCAAAAAATCAATGATGTTATTAAAAAAAATAATAACATCATTGATGTTTTGGGGCGAATTTAAAACCCCACAAAATCACTTTTTGGATTGTGGTCCAATCTTTTAAATATTCTGCAATGTTTTGAAAAGCCAAATTTGGAGGATTCACACAGTGTGCCAACATGTGCTATCTGCCATCACGGGAGATCAATGGACGCGTTTTGGGGGTGCAACCCCTTCCTCAATTATAAAGTAGCGTTGAGGAAGGGCTTGCTCCCCCAAAACACGTCCCTTGATCCCCCTGATGGCAGATAGCACATGTTGACATTCGTAAATTGGTGTGCATCTTCCAAATTTGGCTTTTCCAGGGGTGATTTCCCCCCATCTGAACGCTATATCAAACCCAGTTCCTAAATACTGATGTCTGATATAGCCTTCAGGTTTTACCTAATGTGAACTTTGTAAGTTCAAATTTTTTGGCTTTCTTGTTGGTTTTATACAGGCCTGTTTTATCTGAAATGGACATTTCGATTTTTGATAATGCTACTGCAAAAATTGTTATACAACAAACATGTTGGTTTGTTTTAAAAACCTTTGGTAAATGCACATGTGATTGTGCAGGTATAAAAAAGTTGCTTACTCAACACTACAATACAACACTTTTGGGGTGATGTAATTGCTGTTTTCTGCAAAAATGGGGGTTATTTCCTATGGGCAAATCCTCTTTGCACTACAAGTGCAGTTTCAGTGCAGTTGCAAGTGCACTTGTAGTGAAATGCGTTTTTGCATTTAGGAAATAACAGCCAACAGTGCTTTGTATAAGGTTACACAATCACGAGATTTTCTGGACTCAACACATTTCTGTCAGGGTCAGCTAAAACAAACACAAGCAGTAAATGTCCACCAAGAATTTTTTTTTTTTATTATAAAAAGGCTTCACAGATTGTCTGGCATATTGATAGCCCCCCTACCCGCAAAGAACTCCAGGTAGCGTAACCGGACATCACGGGCACTCAGGGAGGGCAAGCCAGGACGGCCACTTTCAAGCGCCGTCAGTGTGGTTTGATGTAGGATTCCGGCCTCAGGCCCAACTGAGCCAGCATAGTTGGCCGAATATTTCCTTAAAAAGTTATGGAGAACACAGCACGCCAGTATAATATGGTTCAGTTTATACTCCGCCATATGGATGGGTGTCAGAAATAGTCGGAACCGGCTGGCCAGGATTCCAAATGTGTTCTCCACCACTCTTCGGGCTCTGGCCAGCCGGTAATTAAAAACCCTCTGTTCCGGGGTGAGGGTCCTCATTGGGAATGGCCGTATCAGGTGGTCCCCCAGCGCAAACGCTTCATCAGCAACAAACACAAATGGGAGTCCTTCCACATTGTCCTCTGGAGCTGGCAAGTCCAAGCTGCCATTCTGGAGACGACTGTAGAACTCCGTCTGGGCGATGACTCCACCATCGGACATCCGGCCATTCTTCCCCACGTCCACATACAAGAAGTCGTAATTAGCCGACACCACCGCCAACATCACTATACTATTAAACCCCTTGTAATTATAATAGTACGACCCCAAGTTGGGTGGTGGGACGATGTGGACGTGTTTCCCATCAATTGCCCCTCCGCATTTAGGAAAGTCCCACCGCTCGGCAAAGTGGGAGGCCACAGTCTGCCATTCCTGTGGCGTGGAAGGAAACTGTTGAGGAAAAAACAATAAACATTACTATTTTTACTCTGAAACATGGCAAGCACATTATACACAAACATTATGGGGCAACCTCCAGATAGCATTTACTAAGGGGAATTTAACAAGGCCAAAGTATAAGGTACACCTATCATATTCCCCCTCCCCCCCTCTCATGGGCCATTTCTAACATTATAGGGCGTGTGTGGAAATCTTGGACAGGTAACCCTCTTCACTTCATTGAGAGATGAATGCCTAAATAATGGGTATTACTTTGAACAGACCCTCCTTAGTTACACTATTGGCAGACCACTGGACAGGTAAGAAGTGTCATAATACAAAGATATAAATACACATTGTACACATTTGAGGACATTTGGACATTCTGCTATTACCTATCAAGATAATAATAGGATACAAAAACTTTAAACAGTACCATTGGAAAGTATACAGGCAGGCCCTTGCACTACATGCTTTGGGGAATTCATCCATAAATCTGAGCACTAAAGAGATGGGTATAGTGTGTATGGGTTTGGCAAAGTCAGCAGATAGATGATTGAGGATAGATAGAGAATTGATATCAGCTGACTTAGCAGTTGGGGGAGGGTTACTAAAAATTATTTGGGGACACCACAAAAAAAAACCTCTGGCACTTTGCCTGAATTTAAATCAAAAATAACATTTCAAAACATTTTAGGGGGTGTTTGGGGTAAAGCACTACTATGGAGCTGATAAAATACATTGTTAAGTGACTACATGAGGTAAATATAGGCCAGGAGACACCATGCTGGGGAGGTTAGTGAAGGGCAAATATGTATGAAGGACATAAAATAATAATTACATAAAAATCCAGCACGCATGAGGACAAAGGGGACATTCACAGCATATTCCAATCATGGTAATTAGGGAATGAGGAAAAAAATACAAGATATTATCAAACATTCAATACAATAAAATGTGACATTAAAGGATAAAAATCTTACCTTCATATACTCATTCTGCAGGACCTGGATGATGGCAGAACAGGTCTCCGGGATAATGATCCCCAGAGCCTGGGGGGAGATGCCTGTCGAGAACTTCAAGTCCTGCAGACTTCTCCCTGTGGCCAAATACCGCAGGGTAGCGACCAGCCTCTGCTCCGGAGTGATGGCTTGCCTCATGCAGGTATCCTGCCTGCTGATATAGGGGGTCAGCGAAGCCAACAAACGGTGAAACACGGGGTCCGTCATCTGGAGAAAGTTCCTGAAATCATCAGGATTATTCTCACGGATCTCACGGTGCAAAGGCATATGAGAGAACTGGTCACGCTGAAGCAACCAATTCTTGGTCCATGAACTCCTCCCCACCCTGTTCATGGACTGGACTTGTGTCAAGGTCAGGACCCCAACACCAAGCCCCCGCACAGCACGAACTCTATGAGGAGTACGCATAGGAAACATGGCTAGAAAACAGTCGGCTGCTCAGAACGAAGTAACAGAACGCACTGAAGAACAGCAAGGCCTGTGAAGAGCGACCTGAAAAACAGTAACGAACGAACAAGAATACAATGACTAAGTCACACGGAACTTGCTTGCACTTACTGAAGAGCAGATACAAACCCACAAGCACAAACTGAACGGCAGAAAACGATCTGAAAGCCACAAGTCTGAAAAAGCGCGAATCGTCTCTCACCAAACTTTTACTAACACGAGATTAGCAAAAGGAGCCCAAAGGGTACCGCGCTTGGTTCTGAACTGGCCTTTTCTAGTCTCGTCGTACGTGGTGTACGTGACTGCGTGGTTGGCGATCGGAAATTCCGACAACTTTGTGCGACCGCGTGTAGACAAAATAAGTTTGAGCCAACATCCGTCGGAAAAAATCCTAGGATTTTGTTGTCGGAATGTCCGAACAAAGTCCGACCGTGTGTACGCCCTATTAGAATGAAATCTACACGCTAAAATCCAAACTTGTAGAAATGACACATTAAGGCTTCAGTGAATTATGACAACAACTGTTATGCAATGCAGCTCAAGGTCCCTTTGAAAACAACAGGTTTCTTTACTGGCACTGTATCACATCAAACAAGGTCAAGAGTCTCCAAGTGCTCAAACTGCCCCTAAGCTACCTTTTTAAATTCTGAAGTCAGATGATTTCCTGAAAGTATAAGGAAGGATATTCCTACATGCTCACACTGATAGAAACTCCGAATATCTGCAAACCAGCCACGTGTTCACTGTGGATGGTCTAGTCTCTGAACTGACCCTTTTAAGGACCAGTGCATGCTGGATCAGTGATGTCACAGGGGGGTGGGACCGCCAGATGACGCAGTCAGATAGCCCCGCCCCTTGCCTATATAACAAATGTCAAACGGCGGAGCCTGCAGTAGGCGGCCAGCCTTCATGGACAGTGGGAGCATTTTTCTTTAATTTTTTGAGTCGGCGGTGTGGCAAGCAGTGTGATTGATGCTTGATTTACATCAGGGGACATTTTTTTGTTTTAATAAAGGCATTGTCAAAAATTATCTCTGTGTTTTTATTACTTTTTGACACTTTTTTGGTGAATGAGTAGGGGTACTATGTACCCCTACTCATTTACATGGGGGGGTGGGATCTGAGGGCCCCCTTGTTAAAGTCCCCTGCCCACAGACCTCCACAACCACCAGCCATGGTTGTGGGAAAGAGGCCCTTGTCCCCATGTTGAGGGCATGTGGCCTGTTATGGTTCAGGAGGGGGGCCGCTCACTCCTCCCCCCTTTCCTGACCTGCCGGGCTGCATGCTCAGATAAGGGTCTGGTATGGATTATGGGGGGACCCCACGCCGTTAATTAAAAAAAAATTGCAGTTTGCTTAAGCAGTTCAGCCCCAGACCATTTGGCTGGCAAAAGACCAGAGCACTTTTTGCGATTCAGCACTGCGTCGCATTAACTGACAATTGCATGCTCGTGCAATGTGGCTCCCAAACAAAATTGACGTAATTTTTTCCCCACAAATAGAGCTTTCTTTTGGTGGTATTTGATCACCTCTGTGGTTTTTATTTTTTGCGCTATAAACAAAAAAAGAGAGACAATTTTGAAAAAAAAAACACATTATTTTTTACTTTTTGCTATAATAAATATCCCCCCCCCCCCAAAAAAAAAAAAAAAAAAATATATATATATATATAAACATTTTTTTCCTCAGTTTAGGCCAATACGTATTCTTATTTTATTCATATTTTTGGTAAAAAAAAACGCAATAAGCGTTTATTGATTGGTTTGCGCAAAAGTTATAGCGTCTACAAAATAGGGGAAAGTTTTATGGCATTTTCATTAATATTTTTTTTTTTTACTAGTAATGGCGGCGATCAGAAATTTTTATTGTGACTGCGACATTATGGCAGACAGATCAGACACTTTTGGTGCTATTTTGGGACCATTCACATTTATACAGAGATCAGTGCAATTAAAAATGCATTGATTACTGTGTAAATGTGACTGGTAGTGAAGGGGTTAACCAGGAGGGGGTGCTGTAGGGGTTAAGTGTGTCCTAGGGATGTGTTCTAACTGTGGGGGGATGGGCTATGTGTGACACAACACTAATCACCGCTCCCAATTACAGGGAGCTGTGATCAGTGTCCTTGTCACTAGGCAGAACGGGGAAATGCTTATTTACATCAGTATTTCCCCGTACTTCCTCTCTGTGAGACGATCGCGGGCATCACTCCGTGAGACGACCCGGCGCACCCAAAAGCCGTGTCTTAAAGGCCAACGTACAGGTACGTTAATATGCCTGTACGTGCCCTTCTGCCAACGTATATCGGCGTGAGCCAGTCGGCAAGTGGTTAAAATCCATACCAGACCCGAAGGTAAAATAAGTCATCAGTTGTTAAGGACGCGGCGGTCGGCTTCCCAGCCCACTCCTTGGCAGCCAGCTAAATGTGGTAAATTACAGCTAAATCTAACAAATACCACATTGCACAATTATTACCGCATGCAGTATTTTACCACATGTTGTTCGCCGTTATTTAACTCTTAGGGAATTGACCCCTTAGTGTTCATGTTAGGAAGAATTTTTCCAAGTGATAAGGGGTCATGAAGGAAGGAAAATCCTCTCCAACAGAGACACAATGAGCAACGTTTAGTAAAAAGGAGAGAAAATGGGTCTTACTGCTGTTTGTGTATCAGATTTCTGCTCAGCCTACTGTCTGCTGAAAACTGGTCACAGGAGTGCAGAACGAACTGCACTCCTGTGATCCACAGGAGAAGTACAGCCAAACAAGCTTTGGCTGTACTTCTCCTTTAAGTCCATCTCTGGCCATAAGAATACATCCGTACATCTCGCCCTTCTGTGCCACAAATCACCCATCTAGTTTTTTTGTTTTTTTTAAGTTAATGCCGTTAGATGTTCTAGGTTTGCAGTGCATGTTCTCAAACAGCTCTTCTTCTGGGAACCTTGGCAAGTCAATCGAGGGCTGCAGTAAACTTCTCACTGTCATAAGCAGTCTTTAGTAATCTAAGGACCCTACCACTGGACAGCCAATAGGATGTGTCCACATCACCCAGGCAACAATGTGGATACCTGAAGAAGGACTCTCTATTTCCGCAATGGAGAAGATACAGTAGAAGATTCTGGGCCTAATGTATCACATGATCTCAGATTTAGGTGAGTTTTTCCAGGGTTTATTTTTTTAAACTGACCTAGCGATTAATTTGAAGGACAGGAGTGGGGAGGGAAATCTTTGCCTTACGTTCAGATTTAAAGCCGAATTAAAGACACGAATACTCACCTATATTCCAATGGTACAATGCCCATGAGGTCCCTTGGCAGTGCCAGCATCTTCTCTCTGGCTTCCCCCTGGGCTTCAGTCTTCAACCACCTTGATTGCCCGATGCGGGATGACATCACACACGGGAGCCTTTTTTATCACACTGGCACTGCTGTGTACACTCAGCAGAGGATTGCCAACAGGCAGGTATGTTTAATGTTTTGCAGAAGAGACATGACTCTTCTGCAATAAAGAGCCTGTCGGTTCACATCTTTTTATTTTTTGTGTTCCATTCCTCTGTAAAAGAAAAAGTTTTGACTGGAGTTGGGCATTAGCAGAACAAAAATTAATTACAAATTGTTTCTCTGGTTGCTTTATTCAGGGTAGAATATAATTGGGTTAGAACCCCTGTATTTTTTTCTTAGCTATGTCTAATTGGGGAGATTTCTCTTCTCTTTCTGTGCTAGAGAAACAACATGAAGTGAGAGGAAATTTAATGAGGTTAGACAGCTGTCCAGTTGTCTCCAGTGGAAGTTTTCTCTTTTATTACTGTTCTGGTAATAACAGTAATATTTCCATTTTCCCATCACTTTCTGTCCTAAATTCAATGTTCCTAAGGACAAATAGAGAGGGTGAATCTACCCAGTGGGGAAACAGCAATCAAAAGCCTTACAGAGTTTCCAACCCTTCCCAACTCCATCCAAAAGTAGAAATAAAAATACTTAATTTTGTAGTAATATGACCATCTGAGAAAACCCTCTCATGTTGAGCAAACAGCTTGTGGATTAATATATTCAGAGCCCCAATTTTCAGAATGTTTCTTCTTGAGTGCATTCAATTATTCTTTTTTCGGAAAGACATTGTGCCCCTTGTCAAGTGCTGTTTTGTACTCATTATATTTTCCCTTTCTTAAAAAATAAGCTTTGATCTGGCTTTTCTTATATCACTAGGTGAAACCATTTAACTCTTTAACTGTCTGACAATATATGAATCTTTTCTTCCTCCTACATACATCTGCACACTAAACCTATGCCAGAACAGACACATTCTTTTCATTATTAAAACAGGACCTGTTGGTGCCCATAAAATATCTTTGGTTTAGACATGCAACCTAATCTCTATTGAAAAGGGCTAATATTGATGGTAATATGCCAAGTGTATTAACTGATAGCAACCAATGAGTTTCTACTAAGCACTAATGGCAGGTCAGTGACAGAAAACTAATCAGATTGCTGGGGGTTACAGAAATTTGAGCTGAATATCTTGATGGGATGATAAAAACACGCCAAAATGTTCTAGCATGCAGCACCATAGACTGCTGATTGTTGGTTTAATGGGATGTAGGCTTTGAGGTTTTTGGTGTGTCATTTCATGAAATGATTAGGATGAACAGACTGGAAAAATGTATATTACAGTAGTTTACCACTAAATTTCAACCTTTACTTAGGCATAGCTCCCAACTGTCCCTCATTTCAAGGCACTGTCCCTCTTTTCAAGCAAAATTCCTTTCTCCCTTTTTCCTCCTCATGTGTCCCTCTTTTTGGTCTAAAGGTAAATATCTTGTTAAACAACATATTATTTAACTACAAAAAATGTTGCATTATGGTAAACATTTCATCCATCCCCTTATTTTCCTAAAATTATTGTTTTGACAAGCCACTATGAAAAACAAAGTAGCGGTAAAATGGACTTGTGGATTTGCCCAATTATTTTCTGTGTATGCCTTTTTTATGATCTGTATAACTGGAGGTATGTCAGGTGTGTGTCCTTTGCCTACATGTCATTTGCTGGGAGCGCCCTTACAACCAGCGGAGGGAGTGGGCAGCGAAGGCAAATATGCTACACCGTGTAATGGGACAGGCACTCTGCCTGTCTCTGTACACCAACTTAGAGTAGGTCTTATTTACTTGCAGTTTCATTATTTTTTTTGAGTTTGTGCGTTAGCCACTTGACTACTGGGCACTTAAACCCACTTTCTGCCCAGACCAATTTTCAGCTTTCAGCGCTGTCACACTTTGAATGACAATTGCGCGGTCATGCCACAATGTACCCAAAGTACATTTTTATCATTCCTTTCATACAAATAGAGCTTTATTTTGGTGGTTATTAATCACTGCTGTGTTTTTTACTCTTTGCTAAAAAAAAAAAAAAAAGACAGAAAATTTTGAAAAAAATATTGTTTTATAGTTTGTTATAAAATTTTTAAAACAGGCAATTTATCTACTTCATTGATATGCGCTGATGAGGCTGCACTGATAGGCTGCACTGATGGGCACTGATAAGACAGAACTAATGGGCACTGATAGGTGGCACTGATAAGCCCTGATGAAGCGGCACTGATAGGTGGCACTGAGAGGTCGCACTGATGGGTGGCACTGATGGTTGCCACTGATAAGCACTGATGGGCAGCACTGAAGGGGCAGCACTGAAGGGCACTGAAGGGCGCTGATAGATGGCACTGAAATGTGACAATGATAAGCAGCACTGATAGGTGGCACTGATGGGTGGCACTGATGGGCACTGGCAGGCACTGGTAGGTGACACTGATAGGCAGCACTGATCGGTGGCACTGATGAGGCACTGATAGGCATTGATTGACAGCACTGGTGGGCATTGATGGGTGGCACTGGTGGGCAAAGTTAGGTGGCACTGTGGGCACTGGTAGGTGGCACTGGTGGCTACTGATAGGTGGCACTGGCAGGTGGGCACTGATGAGGCAGCCACAGCTCTCTATGTAAGGGACTAATGTCCCTCTGATAGAAGCCGGTGATGCCCTCCCGGCAATTAAGGCCCGCTCTGTAGCCATCTTTCAGCTATAGCAAGGGCGGCATGTAGTTAATAGTGCCACTTTGTAAATATTTTACTATTAGGAACTACCTAAATCTGCTGCACGTGTTGGTAAAATTACCAAAAGGGGCAGTAGGACAAAGGCCATTTTAAAGGGCCATAGCGTCATAAAACTGTTGGTAGAGCTTTACTGAATTCCCCCAACTGTGTTCTCAGGTCAGACGGTTAGGTGGGAGCACACTATGGGCTCAATTTAAAAAAAAAAAAACCTTTGTTAGATAAATGTCACAGGCATTTATCCAGGCTGCAAACATGTTCCCTGTAATTTCTCAAATTCAATTATTTCATATGATCATCAGCTCTTTCTAGTGGCCAAAATGCAGTATTATTTTTTTTAACTACCTCATTCCGAAAATGTACCGCATTATGGCCACTAGATGGAGATGACAGTCATATGAAATAAATGCATTAGAAAAAATACAGGGGACATTCTTGCAGCCTGTGTGAATGCTTGTGACATTCATCCAACAAATGTTTTATAAATAGACCCATAAATTGTTGTTAATTTTCTTTTGCAGCTTTTCAAAGGGTTTTTATGTGTCCTGTTTACACTTAAATTCGTTCACCTGCGTTGTGCTTAAATGTGTGTTTAAATGTATTTATGTCGCATTTTAACGCAACGCAACACAGGTCAACGTAGCGTTGTAGTGTGAACAGGACACATGAAAACTGTTATTTTTTATGTGTCTATTCATTGACCTGTATTTTCAAAGTGTGCCTAAACACAGATCAAGTCAACAAGCATTAAAATGCACATAAAATGGATGTAATTGTACATCTATTTCTCTGCACTTTACTGCAAGTCAGTGCGAATTCAGCCTAAATCAGGAGTAGGGATGAGCTTTATGTCCGGGTCGAACATAAGTTCGACTCGAACATCGCGTGTTCGCCCGTTCTCTGAAGAACAAACATTATGGGGCGTTTGCGGGAAACACCCCATAATGCACTGCGAGACTGCAGTACATTGCTTTATGATGATTGGCCAAAAGCATGCACCTGACCTGCATGCTTTGGCCAAGCCCTCTGCTAAGAGAGCCATAATTGGCCAAAGGCAGGGTGCCTTTGGCCAATCGTGGCTCAGGGGGGTACTATTGTACTATTTCTAATCTACTTCAGGTGGTGAATTTGATATGTGTAAAGGCTAGCCGGAGGCTAGCTGTATTTGTGGGAGGAGTCTGAGAGGGCATTTTAAGCCTCCTCCTCCTCAGGCCAGGGCTCGTCGGCGTTTCTGGGTGGACGTACGTCACTTCCGGCCTCCTTACAGAGCGGCAGTTGGCTGCAGCTATGATGTCACTTCCTCTCTTAAAACACCACCAGGGGAGCGCCCGTCCATCCCCCCTGTCATCCCCTGGTTCCACCAGCATCATGGAGGCCACCCCGCCCATCCTCCCCTTCAGCTCATGTTCCATCCAGCATTGTGGGGGGGGCGCCCGCCCGCTTCTCTCGGCGCTCATGTTGGGGGGGAGCGGGGGGCCGTACGACCGTCCGTCCATCCATCCTTCCTTCCTCCACCCACTTTCTCCATGGCTCCATCTGGCCAGGAAACCGCCCGCACGCTTCTCCCAGCGCTCATGTGGGGGGGCGTCCATCCATCCATCCCTTCAGCTGAGCTCAATCCCGCTGCCTGCTTCTCTCCTTTATCCCTGTGTTCCTGCCAGCGCCATGGAAGCCGCCCGCCCGCTTCTCCCGGCGCTCATGCCGGGGGTTGGGGAGCAGGGGGCATTCATCCATCCATCCTCCAACCATCCACAGCTCCATCTGGCCAGGGTGCCGCCCGCCCGCTTCTCCCAGCATTCATGCGGGGGGCTGTCCACCCTTCCATCACCTCAGCCTGGCTCAATCCCGCATGGTGGGGGTAGGGCCGCCCGCTCTTCCTTTCATCCCTGTTTCCTGCCAGCATCGTGGGAGCCAACTGCCTGTTTCTCCCGGAGCTCATGGGGGGGGATGGCGTCCATCCATCCATCACCCACCCACTTGCCACTCACCCGCCAGTTCACCTCCCTGGAACTATGCCAAGCATGGAGGGGATGCCCGCACACCTCACAGTTCTCATGTGGGGGGCGCTCACCCACCTGCTCATCTCCTCATCTACTCGAGTGGGGCATCATGGGGGGGATCCCCGCACGCCTCCCGGGCATCCACCACTTCAGTCAGTGTTCATATCGTGGCGTTTCTGCCCCAGGAGTTCTGTCACAGCGTTTTTCTGCCCCAGCGTTTCTGCCATAGCGTTCTGCCCCGGCATTTCTGTCATAGCATCTTCTGCCCCAGGATTTCTGTCATAGCGTTTTCTGCCCCAGCATTTCTGTCATAGCGGTTCTGCCCCAGGATTTCTGTCATAGCGTTTCTGCCCCAGTTCTGTCATAGCATTTCTGCCCCAAGGTTTTCTGTCATAGCGTTTTTTTTCTGCCCCAGAGTTTCTGTTATAGCATTTTCTGCCCCAGTATTTTTGTCATAGCATTTCTGCCCCAGCATTTCTTTCTCAGCATTTATGTCCACTGCGTTTCTGCCCCAGGATTTCTGTCATAGCGTTCTGCCCCAGCATTTCTGTCTTGGCGTTCAGTCTCAGCATTTATGTTCACTGCGGTTCTGCCCCAGCTTTTTTGTCATAGCGTTCAGCCCTAGCATTTCTGTCAGAGCATTTTCTGCCCCAGGATTTCTGTCATAGTGGTTCTGCCCAGCATTTCTGTTATAGTGGTTCTGTCCTAGGGTTTCTGTCATAGCGTTTCTGCCCCAGTTCTGTCATAGCATTTCTGCCCCAGGGTTTCTGTCATAGCGTTTTTCTGCTCCAGGGTTTCTGTCGTAGCGTTCAGCCCCTGCATTTCCATCGTAGCGTTCGGCCCCAGCTTTCCATCATAGCGTTCGACCTCAGCATTTCTGTCACAGTGTTCTGCCCCAGCATTTCTGTCACAGCGTTCTGCCCCAGCATTTCTGTCACAGCGTTCTGCCCCAGCATTTCTGTCCCAGCATTTCTGTCCCAGCATTTCTGCCCCAGCATTTCCGTCACAGCGTTCTGCCCCAGCATTTCTATCTCGGCGTTCAGTCTCAGCATTTCTGTCATAGAAGGGTTTGAAACAGGAAAATCTGGATGCTGCACACCAGATAAAGTTGAAAACATCTTCTTTATTGTAAAACTTGGATCATAAAAAACAGGACAATCAGGCGGGTAGTACAGACACAGCTGACACATTTCGCGCTCTAGTTCGAGCGCTTACTCATGAGCTATGAGTAAGCGCTCGAACTAGAGTGCGAAACGCGTCAGCTGTGTCTGTACCACCCGCCTGATTGTCCTGTTTTTTATGATCCAAGTTTTACAATAAAGAAGATGTTTTCAACTTTATCCGGTGTGCGGCATCCAGATTTTCCTGTTTCAAACCCTGCTTCAATTTGCATTTAGCCAGCACCTGGGACTCCTCTCCTCTGAAGGATTCACTAATACACACCTGAAAGCAAGTTCTCCTGAGCGGTGATTTATTTTCTCTGTCATTTCTGTCATAGCGCTTCTGCCCCAGGGTTTTTCCACAGCATTTCTGCACCAGGATTTCTGTCATAGCGTTTCTGCCCCAGGAATTCTGTTATGGCGTTTTTCTGTCATCTCGTTTTTCTGTCATGGTGTTCTGCCCCAGCATTTCTGTCTCGGCGTTCAGTCTCAGCATTTCTTTCATAGAGCTTCTGCCCCAGTATTTCTGTCATTGCATTTCTGCCTCAGCATTCTGTCGTTGCGTTTCTGCCCCAGGATCTCTGTTATGGCTTTCTGCCTCAGTGTTTAAGTCTCAGCGTTCAGTTTCAGCATTTCTGTCTTAGCGTTGCTGTCCTTGCGTTTCTGCACCAGGATTTCTGTCATGGCATTTTGGCTTCAGCATTGCTGTCCTTGCGTTTCTGCACCAGGATTTCTGTCATAGCATTTTGTCTTCAGCGTTTAAGTCTCAGCGTTTCTGTTATAGCGTTTCTGCCCCAGGATTTTTGTCATTTTGTTTCTGCCTCAGCGTTCAGTTTCAGCGTTTCTGTCATAGCGTTGCTGTCCATGCGTTTTCTGCCCCAGGTTTTCTGTCATAGAGTTTCTGCTTCAGCATTTAGTCTCAGCATTTCTGTCATAAGCGTTTTCTGTCATAGCGTCACTGTCCTTGCGTTTCTGCCCCAGGATTTCTGTCATAGCTTTTCTGCCTCAGCGTTCAGTCTCAGCATTTTTTTCATAGCGTTTCAGGCTTGGTGTTTCAGCCTGCACCGTTTCTCAGAGGGGCGTTGTTGTTCAGTCACGGCATACTCCAGTAGCTGTTTTTATCTTCTTTATTTGTCATGTCTCATCGTATCTTTGTTCATGTTTGTACCTGGGTCAGTTAGCTAGGGCTCACATGTCAGGATCTGTCATGTCTACAGATCCATACGGGCTAAGGTTTCTTTTGTTAATGATTGTTGTCCACAATCTTGTCGCCCATATACCATACGTCATACGATGCACGTTCATTCACCACACCACGGTCTGTGGGTACACCAGCCCTGAGTTTTCAGTTTAATTACCTGTCTCTGCACTGCAGGTTACTCGCGCTCACTCACCATTTACATGAGGGGGGGATCCGTCATCAGGTTCATTCATGCGCAGTGGTCTTGACATTTCTGCTCATGTTCTCATACTTAGGTAGGCACAGAGGGGTGTTGTTGTTCTCATGTCTTGTTGTCTGTCATTTCTCTTGTATGTGTTCTCAGGTTGGGCTGTATTGCCATCCATCATCCCCTTGTTGGTCCTTAAGTGGTAGGTTTGGGCAAACGTCATCATGATTCTGGATTCCACTCTCGACTCTGATCTCTTGGCTAGGATGTGGCCTGGAAGACTGCTCAGGGACGTCAGTCCAGTCATCTTTTCCGTTCCCCAGCCGGTTCCAGGTAGGGGGGTTTCAGTCACTTTGGGTATTATTGTTTCATACCATGGGACTTATTTCCCCGGGGTGGAGTCTGGCCCTCCTTCCTCATTTTCAGGATTCAGACTCGGTTGCCAGGTCACAGGCTGAAGCATGACCTGATCGAATCAGGTGGGACCAGTATTCTGTGTCTGGCATGGTTTCTCCAGGTTGACAATGTTTATTGCCATAGTGCATGGGCCTCATCCACCTACTCCATCACATCATTCAGGTATTCAGCATTTTGAACTCCTGCCAGTTGTCCTTTGGCACTCACCCTTGCACTTCCTCATAGCAATATGGGTAGGCCAAAGGGTTGGGGGGGGGTTTCACTGAGCACTTCACTGGTGTCCAGTTGAAGTTTTGATCTTCTCGGCTATCGTTTTGCAGTGGCTCCTCGGGACAGCCATTGCTCCCCTTCCCCCACACATCCTCTCATTCACAAGCAGTTCATTCTCATGTCTGGGTCGTCTCGGGCTTTAGGCTCTATCCAATCGTTCACGGGATGTTTAGTTGGGTTCTGGGTAGCTTTGCAGGTTCTATAGGGGGTTCTGTCTCATCACCAAGTCAGGAGTCGGGGGGGGGGGTTCTCCTGTCATAGTGGACATTTATCGGATATATACTGTTGCCATCCGGGCGCGTGCTACTCCACTTGATGGATTGTTACCTTCCCTTCTTCACCTAAATTTGTGTCTTTTTGCCCTCTTTTCAGGCATACTGACCAGCCAGGCCAAGGCACACCTCAGGCCTTGGCGCTTAGGAGTATCACTTTCTCACTCGAAGACTCTGACTACAAGTGTAAAGGCTAGCCGGAGGCTAGCCGTATTTGTGGGAGGAGTCTGAGAGGGCTATTTAAGCCTCCTCCTCTGTCAGGCCAGGGCTCGTTGGCGATTCTGGGTTTCCACCCACCCGTTTCCCCCAGTCTTCATACATACTCATAATACTTTTTCTTATTCTTACATTCAGGGTATGCCCTCTTTTCAGGCATACTGACCAGCCAGATCAAGGCACAAATCAGGCCTTGGTGCTTAGGAGTATCACTTTCTCACTCGAAGACTCTGACTACAAATATCTACAGTGCATTCCGTGGTGTACTGTTTCACACAATACAGTGCAGCCATGGTGCAGTTACTACTACTTTTCTGGTGGTGTACACATTACACAATACAGTGCAGCCATAGTGCAGTTGCTACTACTTTTCTGGTGGTGTACACAGTACACAATACAGTGCAACGGTAGTGCAGTTGCTACTACTTTCTGGTGGTGTACACAGTACACAATACAGTGCAACCGTAGTGCAGTTGCTACTACTTTTCAGATGGTGTACACAGTACACACAACAGTGCAACTGTAGTGCAGTTGCTACTACTTTTCTGGTGGTGTACAAGGTACACAATACAGTGCAGCCATAGTGCAGTTGCTACTACACTTCTGGTGGTGTACACAGTACACAATACAGTGCAGCCGTAGTGCAGTTGCTACTACTTTTCTTGTGGTGTACACAGTACACAATACAGTGCAACCGTAGTGCAGTTGCTGCTACTTTTCTGGTGGTGAACACAGTACAAAATACAGTGCAACCGTAGTGCAGTTGCTACTACTTTTCTGGTGGTGTACAAATTACACAATACAGTGCAGCCATAGTGCAGTTGCTTCTACTTTTCTGGTGGTGTACACACTACACAATACTGTGCAGCTGTAGTGCAGTTGCTACTACACTTCTGGTGGTGTACACATTACACAATACAGTGCAGCCGTAGTGCAGTTGCTACTACACTTCTGGTGGTGTACACATTACACAATACAGTGCAGCCATAGTGCAGTTGCTACTACTTTTCTGGTGGTGTACACATTACAAAATACAGTGCAGCCATAGTGCAGTTGCTACTACACTTCTGGTGGTGTACACAGTACACAATACAGTGCAGCCGTAGCGCAGTGTCTACTACTTTTCTGGTGGTGTACACAGTACACAATACAGTGCAGTGTAGTGTTGCAAAACAAAATATACATCATGTCCGGAAGGCCACCAAGGAGAGGCAGACGCTCATAGGCCACTAAAAGAGGGCAAGCAGGCTCTGTGTCTACAGTCAACAGTGCTGGTCATGGACATGGTGCATCCTCTGCAGGTGGCTGTGGGGCACGCTTGTCCTTTTTTTCTGCTGCTGGCCGTGTTATTGAGCCAGAACATGCAGAAGAGTTGGTGGAGTGGATAACAAAGCCGCCCTCATCCTCCTCATCCTCTGTCACCCAGGCTTAGAGTAGCTTGCATTCCAGTGCAGCTGCCAAAGTGGCCTATTCCACCGGCTCCTTGTCCACAGTCACTCCTTTCGTAGCCCCACCATCGTGCATGGAGGAGTCCTCAAATCTATTCGACCACAGTGTCGGGTACATGCTTCTGGAGGATGAGCAGCGATTAGAAGACTCCGATGTTGGTTCCCAGGTTGAGGAAGGGAGTAACGTGAGCCTAGAGAGAGGGGGTGCCCAAGAAGGACAAGAAACTGGCAGTCATGTTCTCCCAGCTGCAGCATACTGCCAAGTTTGCTCCAGTGACGAGGAGGGAGGGGATGATGAAGTCACTGACTCTACTTGGGTGCCTGATAGAAAAGAGGAGGAGGAGGAGGCACAACTCTAATGAGGCAGGGTGTCCTTTAGGGGGCAGCTTAAGGGCAGCCACACTACTGCATCACACCGCAGAGCTCCGCAGGTGCAGGGCGCTGCTGACTCCCCACTGATTTTAAAAAGTTCCTTGGTGTGGGCCTTTTTTGACACGTGTGCAGCACGTGTGTTTGTAACCTTGTGGAAGGTGCTGTACCTCAGTGGCATTTTCCAAAACGTCATTTCTTTTCACGGAAGGCCATTCCAGCTCTCTACCGGCATGTGGAAGGCAATGTTTTGGCCTTGTTGGACAAGGCGGTCAGCAGTAAGGTGCATATTACAGCTGAATCAACAAAGGCCCAATTTTTCTGCCTCTGTTTAACGGGGGCATGTAATTACAATTTTTGATCTAATATTTCACAGCAGGGCCCATTCCTGCGCACACCAAGAGTAACTGTGAGGGCTTACCAATGGTCCAATTTTTCTGCCCCTGTTTAACAGGGGCATGTAATTACAATTTTTGATCTAATATTTCACAGCAGGGCCCATTCCTGTACCCACCAAGAGTAACTGTGAGTAGGGATGAGCTTCGCGTTTCTAGTCAAACCCATGTTCGACTCGAACATTGCCTGTTCGGTCGTTCGCCGAATTGCGAACTATATGGGCCGTTCGCGCCAAATTCGTGTGGCGCGTCACGGCCCATAATTCACTGCGGCATCGCAGTGCATTGCTGGCTGATTGGCCAAGCATGCACTATGACCCGCATGCTTGGCCAATCGCAGCGCCGTCGGTAGAGAGAGCTGTAATTGGCCAAAGCCAGGGTGGCTTTGGCCAATTATGGCTCAGGGGGTTTAGAACATGCCCCACACTATTTAAGGCCACCTGCACGGCGGCCCTGTGTAGTGTGTTCCGGCGTGCTTAGATAGAGAGAAAGAGAGACAGTGTCATTTCATTTGAGTTAGCTAGATTAGGCAGGACAGTCAGTGAGTTAGCTGCACTTATAGTGTATTGTGTATATATATGCATCCCAGGTGTTGCATATATATATATATACACTGTATTCAGTTTAGCTAGATCCTAGACATGTGCAGGATGAAAAAATTAGTTTAGTTTAGTTATTTAACTAAATTCGTTTAGTTAAATTAGTTGCATTCATTACATTCGTTTTCGTGATTCGTTTAGTTTCGTATTCATATTCGAAAAAAATTCGACCGCATTCGAAAAAACTATCAAATTCGAAAAAAATTCTACCGAATTCGAAAAAAACTATCAAATTCGAAAAAATTCGACCGCATTCGAAAAAAACTATCAAATTCAAAAGAATTCTATCGCATTCGAAAAAAAACTATCAAATTCGAAAAAATTCTACTGCATTCGAAAAAAAACTATCAAATTCGAAAAAATTCTACCGCATTCGAAAAAAAACTATCAAATTCGAAAAAATTCTACCGCATTCAAAAAAAAAACTATCAAATTCGAAAAAATTCTACCGCATTCGAAAAAAATTTGACCAAATTTGAAAAAGTAAACTATATATAACCATTTTGCGAAATTCGAATTTCATATAGAATGAAATCAAATTCCAATAGAAAAGATTCAAATAGAATAGAAAATAAGAATAGCATGCAAAAAAAATAGAACAGAATAGAAAAAAAATATAATATATTCTATTCTAATCTTTTCTATTCAAATTCGAATTCATTCTGTACCAAATTCCAATTCCGAAAGATGTTTTATATATATTTTTCTATTGTTTTTTCTATTCTAGTCTTTTCTATTAGAATTCTATTTCATTCTATTTCTATATAACCATTTTCTGAAATTCAAATTTCGTATAGAATGAATTTGCATTCAAATAGAAAAGATTAGGAAAAAATTGACAATAATAGAAAAGAATAGCATAGAAAAACCATAGACCAGCATAGAAAAAAATAATATATATATATATATATATAAAACCATCTTCCGAAATTCGAATTTCGTATAAAATGAATTCAAATTCGAATAGAAAAGATTAGAATAGAGTAGAAAAGAATAGACTAGAAAAAAAATAGAACTGAATAGAATAAAACATAATATATATATTATATTTTATTCTATTCTGTTCTATTGTTTTTTTAGTCTATTTTCTATTATTTTCTATTCTAATCTTTTCTATTCAAATTCAAATTCATTCTCGAATTACATTTAGAATGAATTCAAATTCGAATAGAAAAGTTTAGAATTGAAAAGAATAGCATAGAAAAACAATGGAACAGAATAGAAAAAAAATATTATATATATCTATATATATATATATATATATATATATATATATATATATATAGATAGATAGATAGATAGATAGATAGATAGATAGATTTCTATATATATCTATATATATAGAAATCTATCTATCTATCTATATATATATATATATATATATATATATATATATATATATATATATATATATATATATATATATATATATATATATATATATATATATCAATCATCTACCGAAATTCGAATTTCATATAGACTGAAATCAAGTTTGAATAGAAAAGATTAGAATAGAATAGAAAGTAATTGAAACGAATAGCATAGAAAACAATAGAACAGAATAGAAAAAATATAATATATATATATATATATATATATATATATATATATATATATATATACAGTGCCTTGCAAAAGTATTCGGCCCCCTTGAACTTTTCAACCTTTTACCACATTTCAGGCTTCAAACATAAAGATATAAAATTTTTATTTTTTGTGAAGAATCACCAACAAGTGGGACACAATTGTGAAGTGGAACAAAATCTATTGGATTGTTGAAACTTTTTTAACTAATAAAAAAATGAAAAGTGGGGCGTGCAAAATTATTCGGCCCCCTTGCGTTAATACTTTGTAGAGCCACCTTTTTCTGCCGATACAGCTGCAAGTCGCTTGGGGTATGTCTCTATCAGTTATGCACATCGAGAGACTGAAATTCTTGCCCATTCTTCCTTGCAAAACAGCTCGAGCTCAGTGAGGTTGGATGGAGAGCGTTTGTGGACAGCAGTTTTCAGCTCTTTCCACAGATTCTCGATTGGATTCAGGTCTGGACTTTGACTTGGCCATTCTAACACCTGGATACGTTTATTTGTGAACCATTCCTTTGTAGATTTTGCTGTATGTTTGGGATCATTGTCTTGTTGGAAGATAAATCTCCCTCCCAGTTTCAGGTCTTTTGCAAACTCCAACAGGTTTTCATCCAGAATGGTCCTGTATTTGGCTGCATCCATCTTCCCCTCAATTTTAACCATCTTCCCTGTCCCTGCTGAAAAAAAGCAGGCCCAAACCATGATGCTGCCACCATCATGTTTGACAGTGGAGATGGTGTGTTGAGGGTGATGAGCTGTGTTGCTTTTACGCCAAACATATCGTTTTGCATTGTGGCCAAAAAGTTCGATTTTGGTTTCATCGGACCAGAGCACCTTCTTCCACATGTTTGGTGTGTCTCCCAGGTGGCTTGTGGCAAATTTTAGACGAGACTTTTTATGGATATCTTTGAGAAATGGCTTTCTTCTTGCCACTCTTCCATAAAGACCAGATTTGTGCAGTGTACGACTGATTGTAGTCCTATGGACAGACTCTCCCACCTCAGCTGTAGTTCTCTGCAGTTCATCCAGAGTGATCATGGGCCTCTTGGCTGCATCTCTGATCAGTCTTCTCCTTGTCTGAGCTGAAAGTTTAGAGGGACAGCCAGGTCTTGGTAGATTTGCAGTGGTCTGATACTCCTTCCATTTCAAAATGATCGCTTGCACAGTGCTCCTTGGGATGTTTAAAGCTTGGGAAATCTTTTTGTATCCAAATCCGGCTTTAAACTTCTCCACAACAGTATTATGGACCTGCCTGGTGTGTTCCTTGGTCTTCATTAAGCTCTCTGCGCTTTCAACAGAACCCTGAGACTATCACAGAGCAGGTGCATTTATACAGAGACTAGATTACACACAGGTGGATTCTATTTATCACCATCAGTCATTTAGGACAACATTGGATCATTCAGAGATCCTCGCTGAACTTCTGGAGTGAGTTTGCTGCACTGAAAGTAAAGGGGCCGAATAATTTTGCACGCACCACTTTTCAGTTTTTTTATTTGCTAAAAAAGTTTAAAATATCCAATAGATTTCGTTCCACTTCACAATTGTGTCCCACTTGTTGGTGATTCTTCACAAAAAATTAAAGTTTTATATCTTTATGTTTGAAGCCTGAAATGTGGCAAAAGGTTGAAAAGTTCAAGGGGGCCGAATACTTTTGCAAGGCACTGTATATATAGATTGAAGTGTAGAGGAGAACCACACACAGCTTTCAATCTAGTGTCAGCAAACAGGTCCTCCCACCGACCTTGTATATATAAAAATAAAGTTCAGATGTGTTCTGACTGATCTAAGGAAGGGTGCGAACAAATCAGCCTGAAACTTAATCTTTGTCTGAACAAATGATTGTAATGATTGTAATGATTCTGTTTGGAATGTATATATATATATATATATATATATATTATTCTATTGTTTTTCTAGTCTATTCTTTTCTATTCCTTACTTCTATTCTAATTCGATTTTCGAAATTAGAATTTCTGAAAACGGATATATATATATATATATATATATATATATATATATATATAAAACCATTTTCTGAAATTCAAATTTCGTATAGAATGATTTTGAATTTGAATAGAAAAGATTAGAATAGAATAGAAAATAATAAAAAAGAATAGAATAGAAAAACAATAGAACAGAAAAGAATAAAATACAATATATGTTTTTCTAGTTTATTCTTTTCTATTATTTTCTTTTCTATTCTAATCTTTTCTATTCAAATTCATTCTATACGAAATTCGATTTTCAGAAGCCATGTTCCGAAATTCGAATTTCGTATAGAATTAATTCGAATTTGAATAGAAAAGACTATTAAAGAATAGAAAATAATAGAAAAGAAAAGAAAAGCATAGAAAAACAATAAAACAGAATAAAAAAAATATTATATATATGTATTCTATTGCTTTATGATTTTATATTCTATTTTATTGTATTTTTTAGAAAATCGATTTCTATTGTCTTCAAATTCGATTCAAATTTGTTTTTGAATTCAATTATGTTTTCGAATTAGATTCGAATATGTTTTCGAATTCGATTCAAATTTGTTCGCTTTTTTTCGGATTCGTTTAAGTTCATCACTTTTGTAATTCGGAAATTCGAATGCATCCGAATTTCCGAATAATGAAAAATTTGTCCAAATTTCGATTCGGTACGAAACGAAATGCACATGTCTACTAGATCCGTTCCTGTTATCTTCCTACTGTCAGGCAGGCTTGTCTTATTACAGTATTTACAGCTACCTGAAGCAAATTTCTGGTGTTCTTTTGATCCTATTAGTACCACAGTCAGGCAGCTAGACTATTTACAGTTAGTGTAGTGCGTCCTCTTCACAGTGTTCAGTTAAAGCTACAAGTTAGTTTAGTGGGACCTCTGCACAGTGTTCAGCTAAAACTACAAGTTAGTGTAGTGAGACCTCTGCACAGTGTTCAGCTAAAGCTACAAGTTATTGTAGTGCGTCCTGCTCACAGTGTTCAGCTAAAACTACAAGTTAGTGTAGTGCGACCTCTGCACAGTGTTCAGCTAAAGCTACAAGTTAGTGTAGTGCGTCCTGCTCACAGTGTTCAGCTAAAACTACAAGTTAGTGTAGTGAGACCTCTGCACAGTGTTCAGATAAAACTACAAGTTAGTGTAGTGAGACCTCTGCACAGTGTTCAGCTAAAGCTACAGGTTAGTGTAATGAGACCTCTGCACAGTGTTCAGCTAAAGCTACAAGTTAGTGTAGTGCATCCTTCTCACAGTGTTCAGCTAAAACTACAAGTTAGTGTAGTGAGACCTCTGCACAGTGTTCAGCTAAAGCTACAAGTTAGTGTAGTGCGACCTCTGCACAGTGTTCAGCTAAAGCAACAAGTTAGTGTAGTGCGTCCTGCTCACAGTGTTTAGCTAAAACTACAAGTTAGTGTAGTGAGACCTCTGCACAGTGTTTAGCTAAAGCTACAAGTTAGGGTAGTGGGACCTCAACACAGTGTTCAGCTAAAACTACAAGTTAGTGTAGTGAGACCTCTGCACAGTGTTCAGCTAAAGCTACATGTTAGTGTAGTGCGTCCTGCTCATGGTGTTCAGCTAAAACTACAAGTTAGTGTAGTGAGACCTCTGCACAGTTTTCAGCTAAAGCTACAAGTTAGTGTAGTGCGTCCTGCTCACAGTGTTCAGCTAAAACTACAAGTTAGTTTAGTGAGACCTCTGCACAGTGTTCAGCTAAAGCTACAAGTTAGTGTAGTGTATCCTGCTCACAGTGTTCAGTTAAAACTACAAGTTAGTGTAGTGCGACCTCTGCAAAGTGTTCAGCTAAAACTACAAGTTAGTGTAGTGAGACCTCTGCACAGTGTTCAGCTAAAGCTACAAGTTATTGAGGTGCGTCCTGCTCACAGTGTTCAGCTAAAACTACAAGTTAATGTAGTGAGACCTCTGCACAGTGTTCAGCTAAAGCTACAAGTTAGTGTAGTGAGTCCTGCTCACAGTGGTCAGCTAAAACTACAAGTTAGTGTAGTGATACCTCTGCACAGTGTTCAGCTAAAACTACAAGTTAGTGTAGTGAGACCTCTGCACAGTGTTCAGATAAAACTACAAGTTAGTGTAGTGAGACCTCTGCACAGTGTTCAGCTAAAGCTACAGGTTAGTGTAATGAGACCTCTGCACAGTGTTCAGCTAAAGCTACAAGTTAGTGTAGTGCATCCTTCTCACAGTGTTCAGCTAAAACTACAAGTTAGTGTAGTGAGACCTCTGCACAGTGTTCAGCTAAAGCTACAAGTTAGTGTAGTGCGACCTCTGCACAGTGTTCAGCTAAAGCAACAAGTTAGTGTAGTGCGTCCTGCTCACAGTGTTTAGCTAAAACTACAAGTTAGTGTAGTGAGACCTCTGCACAGTGTTTAGCTAAAGCTACAAGTTAGGGTAGTGGGACCTCAACACAGTGTTCAGCTAAAACTACAAGTTAGTGTAGTGAGACCTCTGCACAGTGTTCAGCTAAAGCTACATGTTAGTGTAGTGCGTCCTGCTCATGGTGTTCAGCTAAAACTACAAGTTAGTGTAGTGAGACCTCTGCACAGTTTTCAGCTAAAGCTACAAGTTAGTGTAGTGCGTCCTGCTCACAATGTTCAGCTAAAACTACAAGTTAGTTTAGTGAGACCTCTGCACAGTGTTCAGCTAAAGCTACAAGTTAGTGTAGTGTATCCTGCTCACAGTGTTCAGTTAAAACTACAAGTTAGTGTAGTGCGACCTCTGCAAAGTGTTCAGCTAAAACTACAAGTTAGTGTAGTGAGACCTCTGCACAGTGTTCAGCTAAAGCTACAAGTTATTGAGGTGCGTCCTGCTCACAGTGTTCAGCTAAAACTACAAGTTAATGTAGTGAGACCTCTGCACAGTGTTCAGCTAAAGCTACAAGTTAGTGTAGTGAGTCCTGCTCACAGTGGTCAGCTAAAACTACAAGTTAGTGTAGTGATACCTCTGCACAGTGTTCAGATAAAACTACAAGTTAGTGTAGTGAGACCTCTGCACAGTGTTCAGCTAAAGCTACAGGTTAGTGTAATGAGACCTCTGCACAGTGTTCAGCTAAAGCTACAAGTTAGTGTAGTGCGTCCTTCTCACAGTGTTCAGCTAAAACTACAAGTTAGTGTAGTGAGACCTCTGCACAGTGTTCAGCTAAAGCTACAAGTTAGTGTAGTGCGACCTCTGCACAGTGTTCAGCTAAAACTACAAGTTAGTGTAGTGAGACCTCTGCACAGTGTTCAGCTAAAGCTACAAGTTAGTGTAGTGCGTCCTGCTCACAGTGTTCAGCTAAAACTACAAGTTAGTGTATTGAGACCTCTGCACAGTGTTTAGCTAAAGCTACAATTTAGTGTAGTGCCTCCTCCTCACAGTGTTCAGCTAAAACTACAAGTTAGTGTAGTGAGACCTCTGCACAGTGTTCAGCTAAAGCTACAAGTTAGTGTAGAGCGTCCTGCTCACAGTGTTCAGCTAAAACTACAAGTTAGTGTAGTGTGACCTCTGCACAGTGTTCAGCTAAAACTACAAGTTAGTGTAGTGAGACCTCTGCACAGTGTTCAGCTAAAGCTACAAGTTAGTGTAGTGCATCCTGCTCACAGTTTTCAGCTAAAACTACAAGTTAATGTAGTGAGACCTCTGCACAGTGTTCAGCAAAAACTACAAGTTAGTGTAGTGAGACCTCTGCACAGTGTTCAGCTAAAGCTACAAGTTAGTGTAGTGCGTCCTGCTCACGGTGTTCAGCTAAAACTACAAGTTAGTGTAGTGCGACCTCTGCACAGTGTTCAGCTAAAGCTACAAGTTAGTGTAGTGCGTCCTGCTCACAGTGTTCAGCTAAAACTACAAGTTAGTGTAGTGCGACCTCTGCACAGTGTTTAGCTAAAGCTACAAGTTATTGTAGTGCATCCTGCTCTCAGTGTTCAGCTAAAACTACAAGTTAGTGTAGTGAGACCTCTGCACAGTGTTCAGCTAAAGCTACAAGTTAGTGTAGTGTGTCCTGCTCACAGTGTTCAGCTAAAACTACAAGTTAGTGTAATGAGACCTCTGCACAGTGTTCAGCTAAAGCTACAAGTTAGTGTAGTGCGTCCTGCTCACAGTGGTCAGCTAAAACTACAAGTTAGTGTAGTGATACCTCTGCACAGTGTTCAGCTAAAACTACAAGTTAGTGTAGTGAGACCTCTGCACAGTGTTCAGATAAAACTACAAGTTAGTGTAGTGAGACCTCTGCACAGTGTTCAGCTAAAGCTACAGGTTAGTGTAATGAGACCTCTGCACAGTGTTCAGCTAAAGCTACAAGTTAGTGTAGTGCATCCTTCTCACAGTGTTCAGCTAAAACTACAAGTTAGTGTAGTGAGACCTCTGCACAGTGTTCAGCTAAAGCTACAAGTTAGTGTAGTGCGACCTCTGCACAGTGTTCAGCTAAAGCAACAAGTTAGTGTAGTGCGTCCTGCTCACAGTGTTTAGCTAAAACTACAAGTTAGTGTAGTGAGACCTCTGCACAGTGTTTAGCTAAAGCTACAAGTTAGGGTAGTGGGACCTCAACACAGTGTTCAGCTAAAACTACAAGTTAGTGTAGTGAGACCTCTGCACAGTGTTCAGCTAAAGCTACATGTTAGTGTAGTGCGTCCTGCTCATGGTGTTCAGCTAAAACTACAAGTTAGTGTAGTGAGACCTCTGCACAGTTTTCAGCTAAAGCTACAAGTTAGTGTAGTGCGTCCTGCTCACAATGTTCAGCTAAAACTACAAGTTAGTTTAGTGAGACCTCTGCACAGTGTTCAGCTAAAGCTACAAGTTAGTGTAGTGTATCCTGCTCACAGTGTTCAGTTAAAACTACAAGTTAGTGTAGTGCGACCTCTGCAAAGTGTTCAGCTAAAACTACAAGTTAGTGTAGTGAGACCTCTGCACAGTGTTCAGCTAAAGCTACAAGTTATTGAGGTGCGTCCTGCTCACAGTGTTCAGCTAAAACTACAAGTTAATGTAGTGAGACCTCTGCACAGTGTTCAGCTAAAGCTACAAGTTAGTGTAGTGAGTCCTGCTCACAGTGGTCAGCTAAAACTACAAGTTAGTGTAGTGATACCTCTGCACAGTGTTCAGATAAAACTACAAGTTAGTGTAGTGAGACCTCTGCACAGTGTTCAGCTAAAGCTACAGGTTAGTGTAATGAGACCTCTGCACAGTGTTCAGCTAAAGCTACAAGTTAGTGTAGTGCGTCCTTCTCACAGTGTTCAGCTAAAACTACAAGTTAGTGTAGTGAGACCTCTGCACAGTGTTCAGCTAAAGCTACAAGTTAGTGTAGTGCGACCTCTGCACAGTGTTCAGCTAAAACTACAAGTTAGTGTAGTGAGACCTCTGCACAGTGTTCAGCTAAAGCTACAAGTTAGTGTAGTGCGTCCTGCTCACAGTGTTCAGCTAAAACTACAAGTTAGTGTATTGAGACCTCTGCACAGTGTTTAGCTAAAGCTACAATTTAGTGTAGTGCCTCCTCCTCACAGTGTTCAGCTAAAACTACAAGTTAGTGTAGTGAGACCTCTGCACAGTGTTCAGCTAAAGCTACAAGTTAGTGTAGAGCGTCCTGCTCACAGTGTTCAGCTAAAACTACAAGTTAGTGTAGTGTGACCTCTGCACAGTGTTCAGCTAAAACTACAAGTTAGTGTAGTGAGACCTCTGCACAGTGTTCAGCTAAAGCTACAAGTTAGTGTAGTGCATCCTGCTCACAGTTTTCAGCTAAAACTACAAGTTAATGTAGTGAGACCTCTGCACAGTGTTCAGCAAAAACTACAAGTTAGTGTAGTGAGACCTCTGCACAGTGTTCAGCTAAAGCTACAAGTTAGTGTAGTGCGTCCTGCTCACGGTGTTCAGCTAAAACTACAAGTTAGTGTAGTGCGACCTCTGCACAGTGTTCAGCTAAAGCTACAAGTTAGTGTAGTGCGTCCTGCTCACAGTGTTCAGCTAAAACTACAAGTTAGTGTAGTGCGACCTCTGCACAGTGTTTAGCTAAAGCTACAAGTTATTGTAGTGCATCCTGCTCTCAGTGTTCAGCTAAAACTACAAGTTAGTGTAGTGAGACCTCTGCACAGTGTTCAGCTAAAGCTACAAGTTAGTGTAGTGTGTCCTGCTCACAGTGTTCAGCTAAAACTACAAGTTAGTGTAATGAGACCTCTGCACAGTGTTCAGCTAAAGCTACAAGTTAGTGTAGTGCGTCCTGCTCACAGTGTTCAGCTAAAACTACAAGTTAGTGTAGTGCGACCTCTGCACAGTGTTCAGCTAAAGCTACAAGTTAGTGTAGTGCGTCCTGTTCACAGTGTTCAGCTAAAACTACAAGTTAGTGTAGTGAGACCTCTGCACAGTGTTCAGCTAAAGCTACAAGTTAGTGTAGTGCGTCCTGCTCACAGTGTTCAGCTAAAACTACAAGTTAGTGTAGTGAGACCTCTGCACAGTGTTCAGCTAAAGCTACAAGTTAGTGTAGTGCATCCTGCTCACAGTGTTCAGCTAAAACTACAAGTTAGTGTAGTGCGACCTCTGCACAGTGTTCAGCTAAAGCTACAAGTTAGTGTAGTGTGTCCTGCTCACAGTGTTCAGCTAAAACTACAAGTTAGTGTAGTGCGACCTCTGCACAGTGTTCAGCTAAAACTACAAGTTAGTGTAGTGAGACCTCTGCACAGTGTTCAGATAAAGCTACAAGTTAGTATAGTGAGACCTCTGCACAGTGTTCAGCTAAAGCTACAAAGTAGTGTAGTGTGTCCTCCTCACAGTGTTCAGCTAAACCTACAAGTTATTTTTTTGCGAGCTCTGCACAGTGTTCAGCTAAAGCTACCTGTAGAAGGTTGGTGGTGTTTTCCTTATTCTATCACTACCATAGGCAGCTAAATAAGCTACAAGTTAGTGTAGTGCGAGCTCTGCACAGTGTTCACCTAAATCTACCTGTAGAAGGTTGGTGGTGTTTTCCTGATCCTATCACTACTGCAGGCAGCTAAATAAGCTACAAGTTATTTTTTGGCAAGCTCTGCACAGTGTTCACCTAAAGCTACCTGTAGAAGGTTGGTGGTGTTTTTCTGATCCTATCACTACCACAGGCAGCTAAATAAGCTACAAATTAGTTTTTTGTGAGCTCTGCACAGTGTTCAGCTAAAGCTACCTGTACAAGGTTGGTGTCACGTACCTGGTAGGTTTTGAGCCTGAAGTGCAGAGAGAGACTTCCCTTACAGCTCCCACTCCCGTTCCTCTGGAATGGAGACAGAGGGCCCAGGAGTGAGGAGTGGTATGGGTGCCTGGCAGGATCAACAGTCACCAGAAGTTCAGGAGTGGTGGCACCCTCTGGAACCAGAAGCTGAAGAGGAGACTGGAGACTGGAAAGCAGATGGACCAGGAACCACAGCAGATAAGTAGGCAGGAACTGAAGTGCTGGACAGGAATCGGGAACAAACAGTAGATAACAGACTGGAACACTGGACTGGAATCAGGAACAAGCAGTAGGTAGCAGACTGGAACGCTGGACTGGAACCAGGAACAAGCAGCAGGTAACAGACTGGAATGCTGGACTGGAACCAGGAACAAGCAGTAGGTAGCAGACTGGAAGGCTGGACTGGGGCCAGGAACAAGCAGTAGGTAGCAGACTGGAACGCTGGACTGGAACCAGGAACAAGCAGCAGGTAACAGACTGGATACTGGAGCGCTGGGCTGGAACCAGGAACAAGCAGCAGGTAACAGACTGGATACTGGAGCGCTGGGCTGGATCCAGGAACAAGCAGCAGGTAACAGACTGGATACTGGTATCAGGAAGAGGGATGGTCAAACAAGCCGGTGGTCGGTACTGGGCGGTCAGCAGAGGTACCAGGGATAACACAGAAGAATGGTCAGGCAAGCCAAGGGGGTCCGGTGCAGGCGGATAGCAGGATGGTCTAACAGGAAGCCGGGTCAGATAACAGAGTATACAGATCAGATCAGGTTTAGGCACACAGAACGCTGTAGAGCAGACAGCGGGGATTGAGTGTGACAAGCCGGTTTAAATAGCCCGCCTGACACCAGCGGGAGTGCGCGCGCGCATGCCCGTGCGTGACAGCCCCCGTGAACGTGCGCGCATGCGCGGTAGAAACCGTGGCTGTGTTCCCGTGCATCTGGATCGCCGATTACTGGCAGGATCTTCATGACAGTTGGTGGTGTTCTCATACTACAGGCAGGTAGTTGATTTTGCTAGCTGCAGTATCAGTATATATATATATATATATATATATATATATATATATATATATCCCAGCTTAGTGCAGCTACAGGCCATTAGTATGTCTGGAAGGCCAACAAGGAGAGGCAGACAGTCACAAGCCAATAAAAGAGGGCAAGCAGGCTCTGTTTCTAGAGGCAACAGTGCTGGTCGTGGAGACGGTGCATCCTCATCAGCACGTGGCCGTGGGACACGCTTGGCCTTTTTTTCGACAGCTGGCCGTGTTGAGCCGCAACATGCGGAAGACTTGGTCGAGTGGATGACCAAGCCGTCCTCATCCTCCTCATCCTCTCTCACCCATGCTCAGGGTATTTTGTCTGGCAAAGCAGCGGCCTCTTCCCTTGGCTCAATGTCATCAGTGACTCCTTTCCTAGCCCCACCATGTCCCTCGAACTGTTTGACCACAGTGTTGGGTACATGCTCCAGGAGGATGCCTAGCGTTTGGAAGGCTCTGATTATGATACTGAGCTAGATGAAGGCAGTAACGTTAGCATGGACAGTGGGGGTGCCCAAGAAGGACAGCAATCTGGCAGTCATGCTCTCCCTGCTGCATCATACTGCCAGGTTTGCTTCAGTGATGAGGAGGGAGGGGATGATGAGGTCAGTGACTCAACGTGGGTGCCTGATAGGAGAGAGGAGGAGGAGGCAGCACATCACCAACGAGGCAGGATGCCCTCCAGGGGCCAGCCTAAGGGCAGCACACTGACTGCATCACACCCCAAAGCTCCGCATGTGCAGGGCGCTGCAGTCTATGCACGTTATTCAAAAAGTTCTTTGGTGTGGGCCTTTTTTGAGACGAGTGCATCAGATCGCACCGCTGCTATTTGCAACATATGTCTTAAGCGTATCTCGCGTGGCCAAAACATCTCCCGCTTGGGCACCACATGCCTGACCAGACATATGTTGACCTGCCATGCAGTTCGTTGGCAAACGTATTTAAAAGACCCACACCAAAGAACAAAGAGGACCTCTCCTTGCTCCTCATCAGCTGAGATCTCCAACCCCACTATACCTTCAGTCCTCTCTGAGACCTGCACTGAGAGGAATGAAGGTGTAGAATTAGGTGTGTCACAGCCAAGTACTTGTGGCCAATCTGCTTTCGGTACACCGACGTCAGATTGTACCAGGCAAATTTCCCTGCCCCAGCTGCTGCACCGCCGAAAGAAGTTCGCTCCCAGCCATCCACATGCCCAGCAGTTGAATGCTAGCTTGGCAAAATTGCTAGCACTTCAACTGCTGCCTTTTCAGTTGGTAGACTCTGTCCCCTTCCGTGAGTTTGTGGAATGTGCGGTTCCTCAGTGGCAGGTACCCAAACACCATTTTTTCTCACGGAAGGCGATTCCGGCTCTCTACCGGCATGTGGAAGGCAATGTCTTGGCCTCGCTGGACAGGGCGGTCAGCGGTAAGGTGCATATTACCGCTGACTCATGGTCCAGCAGGCATGGACAGGGACATTACTTAAGTTTCACGGCGCATTGGGTGACTCTGCTGGCAGCTGGGAAGGATGCAGGACAAGGTGCAGTAGTGTTGGAGGTTGTTCCACCACCACGCCTCCAAAATGCCACTACTAATGATTGTGACACACCTCTCTCCTCCACCCCCTCCTCTTCTTCTTCCTCCATGGCCTCTTCCTGTGCTTTGTCCTCGGAACCAGCGGTGCTCCGTAGCCGTTCAAGGGGCTACGCAAGTATGCAGGCCAAAAGATGCCATGCGGTGCTTGAGCTGGTGTGCTTGGGAGACAGGAGCCACACTGCTGCAGAGGTTCTGTCAGCTCTGTAGGGGCAGGTTCAAAGGTGGTTGACGCCACGCCAACTTAAGGCAGGAATGGTGGTTTGCGACAATGGCACCAACCTCCTCTCTGTCCTCTGACAGGGACAAATGACCCATGTGCCCTGTTTGGCTCACGTCCTTAACTTGGTGTTGCAGTGGGTCTTGGGCAGGTACCCGGGCTTACAGGGTGTCCTGAGGCAGGCCAGGAAAGTCTGTGTGCATTTCTGCCGGTCATATAATGCCAGTGCTCGGCTGGCAGACCTCCAAAAGGAGTTTAACCTGCCCAAGAACCGCCTAATCTGTGACATGCCCACCAGGTGGAACTCAACGTTGGCCATGCTGCAGCGGCTGCACACGCAGAAGAGGGCCATCAATGAGTACCTGTGCGACTTTGGCACCAGGACAGGGTCAGGGGAGCTTGTTTTTTTCCCCACGCCAGTGGGCCATGATCAGGGATGCATGCACTGTCCTGTCACCATTTGAGGAGGCCACAAGGATGGTGAGCAGTGACAGTGCATGCATCAGTGACACTGTCCCCCTTGTCCACCTGTTTGAGCACACGCTGCATGGAATAATGGACAGGGCACTTGAGGCAGAACAGAGGCAGGAAGAGGAGGACTTCCTTAGCTCTCAAGGCCCCCTTTATCCAGACAGTGTTCCTGCGTGCCCACCGATCACGCAGGAAGAGGACGAAGACGAGGAGGAGGAGGATTGTGTCAGTATGGAGGTGGAGCCTGGCACTCAGCATCAGCAGCAGTCTTTAAGGGATCAGTCCCAAAAAACACATGGACTTGTACGTGGCTGGGAGGAGGTGGCTGCGGACCATGTCATCCTTAGTGACCCAGAGGACTCCGGACCGAATGCCTCAGCAAACCTACGCTGCATGGCCTCCCTGATCCTGCAAAGCCTGCGTAAGGATCCTCGTATTCGTGATATCAAGGGGAAGGACCAATACTGGCTGGCAACCCTCCTTGATCCACGTTACAAGGGTAAGGTTGCGGACCTTATCTTGCCATCGCAGAGGGAGCAGAGGATGAAACATCTTCGGGAGGCCTTGCAGAAAGGTCTGTGCAACGCGTTCCCAGAGACTGGGAGGTTACAAACTCCTGTTTCTGGACAACGTGTTGTTGAGGCTTCGGTCAGTCAAAGAAGGAGCAGTGGAGAAGGTGGCCGTCTGACCGATGCGTTCAGACAATTTTTTGGTCCGCAGCCCCAAGGTATGATCGGTTCCAGCAACCATCGCCAGCATCTGTTTTACATGGTGCAGGAATACCTAGGGGAAAGATCTGACTTGGACACCTTTCCCATCGAAAATCCTCTGGGATACTGGGTCTTGAGGATGGATCACTGGCCAGAGCTTGCACAGTATGCAATTAAGCTACTGGTAATTACAATTCTATATCTAATATTTCACAGCAGGGCCCTGTGAGGGCTTACAGTGTTGTGGCCACAACAACACCTAAGGCCCAAACTTCTGCTGAGTATATAGGGCAGGCCCCTACTTTTAAACATCCAACTTACAAACGACTCCTACTTGCAAACGGAAGGAGACAACAGGAAGTGAGATGAAATCTACCCCTAGGAAGTGAAATTCTCTCCTGTAAGAGTTTATATGGGAAAAATGTTTCTCCTTTCCACTGATGCTTTATCACCAATCCTTGTTTCACAAAAAAACCCCAAATTTTCAAAAAACATTTGTCATTGGGACAAACAATGAAGTGAAATCTTCTGAAGAGGAGCACAGACAGCAAAACAAATGTCACAGGGGTGATAACTCTTCCCTATGTTTTTCAAAAAGCTTAAAATAGATTTTTTGGCTGGAGCTAAACACGTTAAAAATGTACCAGTTCAAAATTACAAACAGATTCTACTTAACAACAAACCTACAGTCCCTGTCTTGTTTGCACCGCCTGTATACTGCTGTTCAGAGTATATAGGGCCTGGTGGCCCCACGCCTTTCCTTTTTTTAATTTAGGTGCAGGGTTCCCCTTAATAACCATACAAGACCCAAAGGGCCTGGTAATGGACTGGGGTGTACCCATGCTGTTTGTCTCACTGATTTTCATCCATATTGCCAGGACCTGACATTACATTAAAGCCGCAAGCAGTTTTAAATGACTTTTTTTCCTTTAAAAATTACATTTTGTGCAGGGACTGTTCTAAGCATGGGAAACACGCACCACTTTACAGGCATACTATAGACATCCCCCAGGTACGATATTTAAAGGAATATTTCGCCTTTTTTTTTTTAACTTTAAGCATCATTAAAATCACTGCTCCCGAAAAAACGGCCGCTTTTAAACGTTTTTTTTGCATTGATACAAGTCCCCTGGGGTAGAACCCGGGTCCCCAAACCCTTTTTAGGACAATACCCTGCACATTAGCCTTTAAAATGAGCACTTTTGATTTCGAACGTTCAAGTCCCATAGACGTCAATGGGGTTCTAACGTTTGTGCGAATTTTCGGTCCGTTCGCAGGTTCTGGTGTGAACCGAACCAGGGGGTGTTCGGCTCATCCCTAACTGTGAGGGCTTACAGTGTTGTGGCACCACCACCACCACCAAGGCCCAGTTTTTCTGACTCTTTTTAACAGGGGCATGTAATTACAATTCTTGATCTAATATTTCACAGCAGGGCCCGTTCCTGCGCCCACCAAGAGTAACTGTGAGGGCTTAGTGTTGTGGCACCACCACTACCACCACCACCAAAGACCCAATTTTTCTGCTTCTGTTTAAAGGGGTCTGTAATTACAAATCTTGATTTAATATTTCACAGCAGGGCCCGTTCCTGCGTTCACCAAGAGTAATTGTGAGGGCATACACTGTTCTGGTACCATCAACACCTAAGGCCCAACTTCTGTTCAGAGTATATAGTGCCTGGGGGCCCTCCATGCCATTTTGTTTATTTGGGTGCGGGGTTCCCCTTAATATCCATAACAGACCCAAAGGGCCTGGTAATGGGCGGGGGGGGGCCATGCCATTTTTCTCAATGATTTTTATCTATATTGCCGGGACCCAACAATACATTACAGCCGCAAGCAGTTCTAAATGACTTTTTTTTCTTTAGAAATGTAATTTTGCTGTGGCATTGTTCTAAACATAGGAAAACTGTGCCACTTTACAGGCATACTATAGACACCCCCCAGGCACGATATTTAAAGGAATATTTCATTTTTATTGTTTCACTTTAAGCATTATTAACCAGTTGCCAACAGGCCCATAGCCAAATAACGGCTGCAGGGCAGTTGGATAACTCTGGGATCACGTCATATGACGTGATTCCAGAAAACAGCTCCCGCGCGCCCCCTGGGGCGTGCACAAAGGAACATCCGTGACCTTACGGATCACGGTAAACGGCCGCTGATCGCGGCCATTTACCATGTGATCACTCCGTCAAATGACAGAGCGATCACATGTAAACAAATCGGCGTCATGTCATGACACTGGTTCCTCTCTCCCCTCTCTGTATCGATCGGTACAGAGGGGGAGGGATCAGATGGGAGCAGCGCTGTGGGCTGAATGTGTAGTGCCCACAACGCTGCTCAGTGACATGTGCAGTCACATCCATGGATCCATCCATCCATGCTCAGCCATCCCCCCCATGCTCAGTAATACCCAGCACTCCTCTGCAATACTCTGCAATGCCCCGCAATACTTTGCAATACTCTGCAATGCCCCACAATACTCTACAATGCCCTGCAATACTCTGCAATGCCCCGCAATAATCTACAATGCCCTGCAATACTCTGCAATGCCCCGCAATACTCTGCAATACCCCGCAATACTCTGCAATACCCTGCAATACTCTACAATACTCTGCAATACCCTGCAATACCCCACAATACTCTGCAATACCCCACAATACTCTGCAATACCCCGCAATACTCTGCAATACCCTGCAATACTCTGCAATACTCTGCAATGCCCCGCAATACTCTCCAATGCCCCGCAATAATCTGCAATGCCCTGCAATGCCCTGCAATACTCTGTAATGCCCCGCAATACTCTGCAATGCCCCGCAATACTCCGCAATACTCTGCAATGCCCTGCAATACTCTGCAATACCCTGCAATACCCCGCAATACTCTGCAATGCCCCGCAATACTCTGCAATGCCCCGCAATACTCTGCAATGCCCTGCAATACACTGCAATACCCCGCCATACCCAGCCATACTCAGCCATACTCTGCCATACTCTGCCATACCCAGCTATACCCAGCCATACTCTGCCATACCCAGCCATACTCTGCAATACCCAGCCATACTCTGCAATATTCGGTGATACCCAGCCATACTTTGCAATGCTCTGCTATACTCGGCCTCTGTATGTGGCCAGGCTGCGGAAGTCTCACACATGTGGCATCGCCGTACTCAGGAGGAGTAGGAGAATCTATTTTGGGGTGTCATTTTTGGTATGTACATGCTATGTGTTAGAAATATTGTATAAATGGACAACTTTGTGTTAAAAAAAAATGTGTTTTAACCACTTCCCGCCCACCGGCCGTCATACAACGTCCTTGACTTTGTGCGGGGATATCTGAATGATGCCTGCAGCTACAGGCATCATTCAGATATCAGCTTTTTCAGCCGGCGATTCCCTACACCATGAGAACAATCATAACGGCTGTTCCGCTGCTTGATCGTTCTTACGGGAGGCGAGAGGGGATGTCCCCCCCTCCCGCCGCCCTCAGGTGCCTCTACCGACTCACCGCTACAATCGAAGCCAGGATCTTTTTTTTTTTTATTTCAGGCTTCCCAGCCTAGAGGTGAGATGTGGGATCTTATTGACCCCATATCTCACTGTAAAGAGGACCTGTCATGCTATATGCCTATTACAAGGGAGGTTTACATTCCTTGTAATAGGAATAGAAGTGATCAAAAAATTTATTTTTTGAAAAAAGCGTCAAACTAAAATAAATAAAGTAAAATTAACAATTAAAAAAAAAATGTTTTTTTCCCTGTGTCCTCGTGTGCTCGCATGCAGAAGCGAACGCATACGTAAGTCCCGCCCACATATGAAATGGTGTTCAAACCACACATGTGAGGTATCGCTGCGATCGGTAGAGCAAGAGCAATAATTTTGGCCCTAGACCTCCTCTGTAACTCACAACATGTAACCAGTAAAAAATTTTAAAACGTCTCCTATGGGGATTTTTAAGTAGCGAAGTTTGGCGCCATTCCACGAGGGTGTGCAATTTTGAAGGGTGACATGTTAGGTATCTATTTACTCGGCATAACTTCATCTTTCACATTATGCAAAAATATTGGGCTAACTTTACTGTTTTGTTTTATTTTAAAGCACAAAACTTGTTTTTTTTTTTTAAAAACTCATTCGAAAAATTGCTGCACAAATGCCGTGCGAGATAAAAAGTTGCAATGACCGCCATTGTATTCTCTAGGGTCTTTGCTAAAAAAACATAGATAATGTTTTGGGGTTCTATGTAATTTTCTAGCAAATAAATTATGATTTTTACATGTAAGAGAGAAATGTCAGAATTGCCCTTGTGCTCCAGAACGCCTGAAGGTGCTCCGTGCATGTTGGGCCTCTGTATGTGGTCACGCTGTGTAAAAGTCTCACACATGTGGTATCACCGTACTCGAGAGTAATAGCAGAATGTGTTTTGGGGTGTAATTTGTGGTATGCATATGCTGTGTGTGAGAAATAACCTGCTAATATGACAATTTTGTGAAGAAAAAAAAAAGAAAATCTTGATTTTGCAAAGAATTGTGGGAAAAAATGACAACTTCAAAAAACTCATCATGCATCTTTCTAAATACCTTGGAATGTCTTCTTTTCAAAAAGGGGTCATTTTGGAGGTATTTGTACTTTTCTGGCATGTTAGGGTCTCAAGAAATTAGATAGGCCGTCAGTACTTCAGGTGTGATCAATTTTCAGAGATTGGCACCATAGCTTGTGGACTCTATAACTTTCACAAAGACCAGATAATATACACCAATTTGGGTTATTTTTACCAAAGATATGTAGCAGTATAAATTTGGGCCAAAATATATGAAGAAAAAATTACTAATTTGCAAAATTTTATAACAGAAACAAAGAAAAATGCATTTTTTTAAAGAATTTTCGATCTTTTTTCTTTTATAGCGCAAAAAATAAAGAACCCAGTGGTGATTAAATACCACCAAAAGAAAGCTCTATTTGTGTGAAAAAAAGGACAAAAATTTCATTTGGGTACAGTGTTGCATGAGTGAGTAATTGTCATTCAAAATGTGAGAGCACCAAAAGCTGAAAATTGGTCTGGTTATTAAGGGGGTTTAAGTGCCCAGTGGTCAAGTGGTTAAAATCACTGCTCCCGAAAAAACTTTTTTAAAACTTTTTTTTGCATTGATATATGTCCCCTGGGGCAGGACCCGGGTCCCCAAACACTTTTTATGGCAATAACTTACATGTAAGCCTTTAAAATTAGCACTTTTGATTTTTCATGTTTGTGTGCCATAGACTTTGCCATGGTGTTCGCGTGTTCGAACAAACTCTTTGCATGTTCGCATGTTCTGCTGCAAACCAAACTGGGGGGTGTTCGGCTCATCCCTAATCAGGAGAGCAGTCTAGCGCAGGAACATTACCTTTCTATAGATACAGTACTGTCATACTAGGAGAAGAAATGTGTTAGTGGCAGGATCATTAGGTGAAAATGAAGCTGAAAAACCTGAAAGAGGACAACTAAGAAGCCGCCATATCTGACAACTGTTAAGCTGCAACAAATTAAATTTTTGTTTTTGAGTTTAGACTTGCTATAAGACTGATAGGACCATCTGGGCAAGCAGTCAGTTCATGAAAGCATTACATATGTAATATTTTTATTACTGAGCATTACATGTATTATGTTCAGGGTGTTCCCAATTCAATAAAAAAAACATTTATCGCACAGATCAATTGAATTTATTGTATGCAATTTTAAAAGACAACGTGCATTGTATTTTGTATGCATCAGTGAAATTCAGAAATATAAACACACACATAATAGCTCCTTAAAATACTAGTTTTTGATTGGCAGTGATTGTGTGGTTCTTTGAGGTACTTATGAGGAGAGCACAGGATAGATTAATTTAAAGTGGAAATAAAATAATGCTTCCTTCAGGGGTTATATAACTATTTCATGCATAAATGAATGATTCAGCACCTTTATGTATATTTATGTATGCAAACTGAACATTTTCATATGAAAATTATAGTGAGATAAAATAAATCAAGCAGTTAAAACAAGGACATCTTAGGGCTTATGTTCACTGACATGTGTTTGCTTTTCTCTTCCATGCAACTCATTGTGAATGTAAAACCAACTCAAGAAAGGAAGAACTTCAGAAGTAACTCCTAGCAGGGCTGGATCAAGGCTATCTGTTCTGGGAGTACAGTAAAAAAAAAAGTTAGGGGTCATAATGTCAACAGTGTGACAGAGGCATGAGTTACAACCCAGAAGTAACATCTGACAAGTAGTGTGCAGAGGTGGTGCAGGAGTGAACAGGGAATGCTAATGTAGCCAGGAGTCGGCTGTTTGTGCCTGCAAGCAGGAGACATTGTGCAGCCTGACTGTTGTGGAGCTGTTTACCTCTACTGTTGAGCTTGGACTCTGCGCTGTCACATCCTGAATGTAATAACTAGAGCAGAGCAAAGCATCCTGGGACGTGTAGTTTAGATTGCTGGGATTTTCCTTTCAGCTAAACTGTTTTGAAACTACAACTACAAGAGGCTGAGAAGGAAGAACAGACTGCTGGGAGAGAAGATAAAAGGGGTTGGTCTAGGCCTATATCACTCTCTTGGGACCCCAGCCTGGATCCGCAAGCAGGGACTCTGTGTTGGAGAGTGCTAAGGCTGAGTTGAGGCCTGCGCAAGAAGAGTCATCCCACGTCTATCCTTGAGGCATCTGTAGCATTGCTTCACTGTCCAAGGGCAGCCTGGAGGCCGTTTCCGCTTCATATAGATCACGTTGCAGCTGATCTGGGTAGACCGCAGCGCGGTGCGGTGGAGGCCGGACGCCATCCCCTAAGCCAGCACCCTGAGGGAGAGCCTGTAAAGTCACTTTCATCGCCACCATCTTCATCTATTGCAGTATCGTGAGTGGGCACTTGCCCATCCAGCTACATAGACACTGTATGCTGACACCATTGTCTCCATTCATCTTGCTGTTACCTGCAATGCTACAGGACAAGTTCATCCAGCTACATAGACACTGTATACAGACACCGTTGTCTACATTCACCTTGCTGTTACCTGCAACGCTACAGGACAAGTTCATCCAGCTACATAGACACTGTATACAGACATCATTACTTCCATTCACCTTGCTGTTAGTTGTAGTACCACAAGATATAATACCTTTAAGTCAACAATTACAGTGATTTCTCTCTGCACTTAACCAACACCAGAAGATTCTGTTATTTGCTTGTTGAAACCAGACCAGTCAAATTGCTTTGCTTTGCTATTCAGGAATTTCTTCCAATACCATTCTTCTAAATGCTAGCTGAAGAGATAAGGACTTCATCTTTGCAATTCAGGATCACACCCCCCCCCCCCCCAGCATAAGGAATCCTCTTTACCGTGCTCACAAAGTCTGAATTTGCCTAGAACTCTTGTGAGAGAAGTTTAAATTCCACCATTTATAACAGTTTGCTGAAGGTTGTGCCATTGTGTTTATTGTTTGCACCTGTGGGTTGAGGAGTGGTCTGACATAGCTAAGAGTCAGTCCTCTGCCTTTCTTCTGCCTGTTATTGAGTGTAAGTTAATGTTGTTTGCCTTTAATTGCCATTATCATATCAGTAAACAAAGCTTATTGGTTTATCAGATTGTAGTGTGTCTCTTTTGTCACTGTTACTGATAGAAAATGTCTGAACCCAGGGTGTCAGAGGTGGCGGAGGACTTGCAGGGTCAGGGGCAACCAGTGAGGTACTGATTCTACCAGCGGCCCTCACGAGGGGTAGCGGTACACTAGTATGTATTAGGCTATCATTAGATTAGGGTGAATAAGCAGAACATGTGCCCCTTAAATTAGGTGTCCCCATCAGAGTCCCCTTCACATAAAGAGTTCTCATCAGAGTCCTTCTTTACATCAGGGTCCCCATCAGAGCCCCCCCACCCCCATCCTTAGATCATCTTCCTCATCCTGAGGTAAAGAGTCTTCTCCTTTACCTCAGGATCCTCATCAGAGTGTCCTCTTACATCAGATGTTCTCATCAGAATGTCCCCATACATCATGTGTCCCCATTAGAGTGTCCTCTTACATCAGGTGTCCCCATCAGAGTGTCCTCTTACATCAGGTGTCTCAATCTAAGTGCCCCTCTTATATCAGTAATCCCCATCAGAGCACGCCCTTTCATCAGGTGTCCCCATCAGAGCGCCCCCTTTCATCAGGTGTCCCCATCAGAGTGCCTCCTTACATCAGGTGTCCCCATTTGAGTGCTCCTTTACATTAATTGTCCCCATCAGAGTGTCCCCTTACATCGCTTACCCCATCAGAGTGCTCCCCTTACATCAACTATCCCCATAAGCGTGCCCCCCTACATCAAATGTGTCCAGGGGAGTGTCTACTTACATTGAATGTCACCTTTTGGCTGCCTCATGGATCAATGGATACACTCTCAGAGACCTGGATGGCACAACTGAAATCTGGGGGGCAGTCCATCCCAATACCCATCTAGAGCTGGGCCTGACTCCTATAAGCCAACTAATGTAAGCCAATTAAGTCTGTCCAGATCTAGATGGGTACTGGGATGGGCAGCCCTCCCCCCAGAACTGAAACTTTAGTAAGTTAAACACTGGTCACCTCAAAGCTTTCAGTCTGTACTGGGCCTTCCTTTTAGAAAATACAGCTTGCTTTGCCAGTTGTGTTTGGGCCTGGCGACTGGCCCCTCATACCCTAAGCAGTACATTCTGAGAGGAAGGGAAAAAAGTTAAATGTTCCTCTCATATCTGGAAGTACCAGCTTTTTCCAAATACTCCAACAGCTTAGCGGAGCAATAGGGGAGTGTGACAATGGTGGGCATACCTCCCAACAGTCCCGGATTGGGCAATACTTTCCCGCATTTCTACTTCTGTCCTGTTGTCCCACTATACAAGGGCTTTGTCCTGCATCACTGCATCAGTTGATTATATAGTAACATCCAGCACAAGCATTTACATCAAGCACAGCCATGGATTGGCCAGAAAACCTGCTGTGTATGTGCTCTGTGCAGCTGTAGCTGTCATATTCAAGCCGTGATGTCGGGTATGGGTGGGACTGCTACTCATACCTGCCCCTTTGTTAAGTAATCAGCAAATAGAGAAACAGCCCATGCATTGGGTTTTTTCCTGCTATATTTCACAGCACGGCCTCTGCAGTTAAAAAGTTAAAAGTAACATCTCTCCCCCACTACAGAAGCCTCCCTGCACTGAGACAAGTGCTGGTCTGGCTGACTGCAGAATGATCAAGGGGAGAAGGGGAGGAGATGAGTTGCACCATAATTCTGCTGGGTGAGGGGAGTTTGGGAGCTGAAAATGAGAAGAGTGTGCACTGAAAAAGAAAATGGAACTGTGACGGAGCCAGCTATAGAAAGGTACTTTTACATAGGTAACCATGTGGAAGATGGTAGAGCTTTGAGGAAGGGGAGGGCAGAGGACAGGTGTTTGTACATGTGTGATTTGTTTGTGTGTGTTTGTATATGTGTGGTTTGTATATGTGTGGTTTGTATGTGTGTGGTTTGTATGTGTGTGGTTTGTATGTGTGTGATTTGTATGTGTGCGGTTTGTATGTGTTTGTAAATGTGTGTTTGTATCTTTGTGTTTGTGTGTAGATTATAGCTGAGGAGAGGTGCAATAGTGAGATATGAACAGATGAATGGACTTTGTACTTAGCATTCTGTTTACCACTGCACCCTGTGTATAACTTACTCCAGAACCCACCTTTCTGTATGTAACGCACTCCAGAACCCTGCACTCTGTATGTAACTCACTCCAGAACCCTACACTCTGTGCCTAGCACTCTCCTGCACTCTGTACATAATGCACTACAAAACCCTGCACCCTGTGCATAACATACTCCAGAGCCCTGCACTTTATACTTATACATAGCACACTCCAGAACCCACCTTCCTGTATATAACACACTCCAGAGCCCCACATGTCTATCTAGCACTCTCATAAACTCTGTACCCATTAAGCCCCTCCCACTGTTAAGAGTTTGGCCACACCCACTTTTGCCGTGATGCACGTAGCACGCTGCCAGTCGCTTTCTCCCATAAGTGTCCCTCATTCTAAAGTTCAAAAGCTGGGAGGTATGATGGTGGGTATTAGGAAGGAAGGTATAGGGAGAATTTGGTTGCATTATTAAAGCAGAACTATACTTACTCCGTCAACATTAACTATTTTGCTATTTTGCCCCGGCCAAGATCTGGGCCTCAGTTCAACGAAGATCACAGAAGGCTATCTCCACCCCTCAGCAGGCTAACCCTCACAGGTTCCCAACCTGAAGAGACCCTCTCTCCATCACTTTTTAGTATTTTCTTACCATAGCCAGACAATTTCTTTTTAGTTTGGCTATGCTAGTGACCCCCTTGGAGACAAGTCACCTTCTCTTACATAGAGATACATACCTTATTCTGTTTGATAAACCTCGCTACCTTTTTTTTTTTTTTTATTCTGTTTTATTCAACCAGCCTCTTACCACTGACCAGTCCTGAATGCTACTTTAGAGGAGACGTTAAAGGTTTTTCAAAAAAAAAAAATTTTTCTTTTTTTTTTTCTTTTTTGTTGTTTCAATTTACAGGTCCCTTTTTTGACCTTTATACAGTTATCAATGCTAATTCTGTGACACCATTTCAACTTCTATGTCTATGTGCCTCTATATGTTTTTCCTCATGGATGTTCATAAACTTTAAAGCTTATAGTACGCTAGCAATACCCACACTTGCTTAGATATGGTTCTTACAATATACTCATATAATGTTAAAGGCCTGAACTCCATCGAGAAGCGATGGCAAGCTCTGAAGGAGTTTAGGGCCTCCAACGCAGAGGTGATTATGATTCAGGTGACCCACTTCAAATCCGATGGTTCAATCAAATTTGCCTCCAAACATTTTCCCATAGCCTACTTGGCCTCAGACCCATCTGGTGTAGCAATCCTCATCAAACGATCCTGCCCGATCTGGGTCCTCTCATCTTAACAAGACCTTCATGGTCGTTTCATACTCCTGAATTGTACTCACCTGAACACCCATTTCACTATGGCTAACATATATGCCACAAATGTAGGACAAATCAGTTTCCTCACAATGGTTTTTGAGAAGTTACATTCCTTCTCTCAGCCTTTTATGATTGTGGGAGGTGATTTCAATGTGTGCATGTCCCTGACCAGATATAGGCGAGCTCTATTCCAAGACACTCCACGGATCGCTACCCAGAAGTTATCTGCCTCTTTTCGTAAGTTACTGGATCACATAATCTTTTTGACACCTGGAGAGTAAGGCACCCCACTCAGAAGAGTTATACGTTTTACTCCCCCCCCCCATAAGCTATATTCCAGATTATATCATTTTTTTTGTTATGGCCCCTCTTCTCCCTTATGTAGTCTCCTCGGAGATAAACCCTATTACTTGGTCGGACCATGCACCCATTGAACTCAACATTGTTTTGGCGGCTTCAAACTCCAAGACGTGCCACTGGCGTCTTAACGAGTCTTTGATAAAAAAACAGTATCCCAAGCTCACTTGCAACATAAATTGAATTAATTCTTTCAATTAAATGATGGGTCGGTTGCGGAAATCTCCACCTTGTGGGAGGCCCATAAGGTTTTTTTCAGAGGCAAGTGCATATCTGTAGGCTCTCGCCTGAAACGAGATTCTGCCAAATTAAAAGTTGACCTTCTTGCTCAGCTACAGACTGCGGAAATGCACTTACTCGAATCCGCCACATTGGAAAAATTGAGAGCTGTTACCTCAATCCGGAATCGTATTAAATCATTTGACATGAACAAAATTTTCAAATCTATGTTATGGGCCAGACAAAAATTCTATGAATTTGCAAATAAACCACATAGGATGCTAGTTAACAGGCTAAAACCATATCCTTTTCTATCAATACCCGACCACTTGATGCAGTCAGATGGCACCCCTACATATTGTCCTAAAGCTATGTCTAAAGTATTTGGTAACTTCTACAAACAGTTATATAACTGTTTAAGCCCTGACTCGACTTCTCAATTCCCACAGTCGAAGTTTGATAACTTCATGTCCTCCCTAACTTTACCCAAACTGTCCACTGAACAAATTTCTACACTTAATGCCCCAATTACCACGGAAAAGATAGCAGAGGTGATCAAAAACTTGCCGGCTCACAAATATCCAGGTCCGGATGGTCTCCCTCAGGGCTTTTTTTCAGGGGGAAATTGGTGGAACTCTGCACTCTGTATGTAATGCAATCCTGGTATTTAATGCCCCTTTAAGACCCTCCTACTGTTCGTGAAATTTGACTGATCACACCCACTATTTGATGTGATTTGGAGAGTGTGTGTGGGAGGAGGGGTTTTGGGGGGTCGTGGATGAGTTCCAGCACCTATTGTTTGGGAAAAAAAGTCCTGGTCTCCCTTACTTTTATTACAAAATCTTCTCCCCGACTCTAAATCCCTACTTACAGTCCCTATACTCCTCTCTTCTTAAAGGATCCGTCCCACACTCACAATTTTTACATGCAATTTTAACAGTCATCCCTAAACCAGGTAAGGATCCTGCACTATAATAACAGGACTCAGATGTTACTGATGTCTGTCCCACCCGACTACAGGAAAAAAACTTTTAGCCAAAGTGTGTGTGTGAATAGTGTCTTACGAACACATGTACAAAAAATTATTATTAATAAACACAAATAAATGATTATCGTGACAAAGTCCCCTTGAGGAATGGGTGATGGAAAACCAATAATTCAAATGGGTGCTTTTCCTAGATAGAAACGTTCTTTCAAAAGGTACTAGGATCCTAGGATGAAATGAAAAAGGGCGGCCGCTTACCAGATGCGTGGGACCCCTATTACGGGGGTCTTACAGGCTCAGATTCAGTGGATCCTACAGGCAGGAACAGCTGAAGAAAGTCCTCCAAACTCAGGTATCCATCTGCATGTGAACTTCCACTGGCATAGGCGATGTCCCGCGGACTGAAACGGCTGATCCGAGCTGAAACAGCTGATCGGAAGAACAGCTGATCTGTTTGCACAAACTGCACTCCTTCACATGCACTGTGAAATCAGGGTAGCCGGCCGGCTTCAGTTCCGCATATATGAGAGGGGATTAGAAGAACAGAAAAGCCTCCATGGTGCAGTAAGATAAAAACTTCTTTTATTAAAAACCACGATCGGCATCAAAACATTTGGCAAAGAATCAAAAAAAAGGATGCTGGAGCAGTACTCTCTGTTGAGGCTAGACTGCTATTGTGTGGTGACATCAGGCTTCATAGCTCCACCCTACGCTGGCGTTTCTCCATAAGAGGCATAGGCTGTGAAAGGAGGCTGAAGACAAACGTCACACACCACACTTTATAGGTATCTCATTAGGCAGGATGACACCGAAAACAAGATTGGGATAATTCCCCAATCAGTTTATAGTGTAACTGAAACTTTCTTGAGTCTACCACAGCAATTATGCTATATTAATAGTACACAATACAAAGGACAAAGAATGACAATTATCATATTATCACTGCCACAAAACATTTAAAAATATATTATATTTGAATTGAAAGTATATTGATTAAAAACTAAGAAGTAATAATGTAGGTCACATAATAACAACAATAGGTGTATTTAGGAGGACCTCTAGTTAAAGGTATATACAGCATTTAAAACCATATAATACTAAACGCATAGTGTGTGTCACCGGCCCAGACACCATGATAATCTGAGCACGGTTATGACCATCGCACGTCGCCCGTTCACCCACATTGTAGGGGGAAAGTTATATCACTGGGCGAGATGGGATGTGATTCAAAACACAATGTCACCACTCAATAGCAGTCTTGCCTCAACAGAGAGTACTGCTCCTGCATCCGTTTTTTCTATTCTTTGCCAAATGTTTTGATGCCAATCGTGGTTTTTAATAAAATAAGTTTTTATCTCACTGCACCATGGAGGCTTTTCTGTTCTTCTAATCCCCTCTCATACATGCGTAATTTTTTGTACATGTGTTCATAAGACACTATTCACACACACACCTTGGCTAAAAAATTTTTTTCCTGTAGTCGGGTGGGACAGACATCAGTAGCGCACCTGAGACCTGTTATTATATTGTTAAAACTGAAAATTCTTGGTTTTTTGAAGGTTGCAGCACTTTTAGTCTTCTGTTTCAATTTTTTTCCTTAGATAATTTCATCTAAAAACGGCAACATTGTTTATATAGATTTTTGTTTTACATTAGTTTTTGTAACAATATTGTTTATTTTTATTGCCATTTTACTTCAGGTAAAAGGATAATAATTGGGGTTAGCGCAGATTACATGTGTTACAAGGACCCTGCACTACCTAAAAACTACCGCCCCATTGCTTTATTAAATTCGGACTATAAGATCTTTACTAAAATATTATCTAATAGACTTTCACCACTACTAATGACTTTGATCCATAAGGACCAAGTGGGGTTTGTCCCAACAAGGCATGCAGGGGACAACACGAGAAGGTCCATAGACCTGATTGACTTAGTAACTAAAACTAAACAACCCACTATTGTTTTAAGCATAGATGCACTAAAAGCTTTCGACCGTTTAAGCTGGCCATTTATGTTCGCGGTCCTTGCTAGATATGAATTCTCGGGCCCTTTCGTACAGGCCCTACAAAGCCTGTACTCCCACCCCACCTCTCAGGTCCAGATGTCCTCCTATTTGTCGCAGCTGTTCACCCTTAGCAATGGCACCAGACAGGGGTGCCCTTTGTCACCCCTGCTTTTTATACTGAGTCTTGAGCCTCTCGCAATGGCCATTAGATCTCATTCTGATATCCAGGGGGTTCTGCTGCGACAACAGGATTATAAATTGTCACTATTCGCTGACGACATCTTACTAACTCTAACCCATCCTGACGTTTCTTTGCCTTTTCTACACAACACTTTATCCACCTTTGGATCTTTGGCAGGTTTTAGAATTAACCAGTCCAAAACAGAAGCCCTACCCATCAACATCACCCCAGACTTGCTCAGCTCTTTACAAGACAGATTTAAATACCGATGGTGCTCAACTACGCTGAAGTACCTAGGCATCTATCTCACCCCCCGCATATTCCTTTCTCTATCAAGCCAATTTTCCCCCTATGTTCGCAGAAATAACCAGACTTCTGAACCTCTGGTCCTCTATTCCTATCTCTCTCCTTGGCAGAATCAACGTACTCAAAATGTCGATCCTACCTAAATTACTGTACCTATTTGAAACATTTCTAAACCCGGTCCCATTATCGCAGCTGAAAAACCTCCAGAGAAAATACCTTAATTTTATATGGAATAATGCCTCCCATAGGATTGCTCGATCAGTAGTTTTTGTTCTCAGATCTAAAGGTGGGCTGGCTGCACCAGATATAAAATATTACTATGCCTCTCACCTCAGGGTACTGACTTCCTGGATTTCTAGGAAAGCTCCAAATAGGTGGGCTAAAATTGAAATGGGGATCACTTTTCCAGTACACCCCTGTTATATGTTATGGCCTTCCTCAAATAAATTTATGCCCCAATTGCGATCCCTTTGTCTGGCCCCGATGCTTTTCACATTATCTATTTGGAGGAAATGTGCAGACCGATTCTCTCGCTCCTCCTCTTGTTCTCCATTCCTGAACATTCTTTTTAATCCGCACATTCCTGATGGAAAGTCCTACATGCGAACACTCCCATGGACCCAGGCGGGAGTTTTTCATTTGTGAAATCTTGTGCACCCGGTTACACGCAAGCTTCTGTCCTTCCCAGACCTACAAACGAAACATGACCTCCCTGCTTTCTCGTTGTACTCGTACATGCAATTTAAACATTTTATCAATACTAACTAAAAATGGTCCCTAACATTGCATCGACCAATCTCATTATTAGATTGGGGAAATATATGGGAATCGTCATCAAAAATCTCACGCGATGTGTAGCACAGAAGGAAACTGCCATTAAGATATTTTTTTTTGGTATAGAACCCCTGACTTATTACATGCATGTAACCCCACCATTTCTAACCTATGCTGGAGATGTGGTGTGTCTGTGGGCTCTCATTTTCATAACTTCTGGGAATGTCCTGCCATTGGCCCATATTGGAATGAGATTCAAAATCTTCTACAAAAACTACTTTCTACACCCATTCCATTGAATCCTATACATTTCCTCTTAGGCCTCCCTATCCCGGGTATCTCTAAAACATTACAGAAACTTGGGTCCTTTATACTCCTGGCAGCAAAAACAGCCATTCCTAGGCATTGGCTCTCTACTTCCCCTCCCACCTTTCATCACTTTCTTTCTATAGTAGCAGATATACGCAGGATGGAACATCTGACTGCAAAGATCGATGGTACCTTGTTTAATAAGATATGGAAAGCCTGGGATGATTCAGTATATCCTCTTGAATCCGATAATCATACAACCTTATGAACCTCCCTAGAAATAACCTCTGAATATCCTTTATCCTAATTTTTTATTCTAACACATACTTATTTAATTAGGTTTGATATGAGATATGGTATGGAAATTTTGCTTAAATGACCCAATGATCAAAGTCGCTATTACTTGCCCATATTTGTATCCCTGTTAAGTTCTAGTTGACCGTTTCTATATTGTTCTGTATTCTCAGAAGTTGAAATGTTTTACCTATTGTACCTCATGATACAATGTGTTATAATTGTTATAAATAAACAATTAAAAAAAAAACAAATTAAATAGTGTTTTCGATTTGTGGTGAACAGATACGATTAAGTTCCATTTTACAGTTCCATTTGTACTTTGCACAAAAAATGTATGGTCTGCTTATTTACCAAGCCCCCCCCATGTGCCAAAAAGCTGCATTGCAATAAAAAGAATTACTCATGGGTGAAAAAAAGTGGTTAACATGCTTACCTTACCCCAGTACTCAGGGTGCCTAGGTGAGAGTGACAGCATGCAAGATTTGGACTACTAGGTTTTCGTCTGAAGGAAGGTGACATCATTCCTGCAGTACAAAGCTCACGTTTTTTTCTATTTAACCTAGTACAGCATTTTGGCACAGGTAGAGGACCCTTAGCAAATAAGCAGGTTCACACTAATGTGGTGCGGGAAACCCCATAATCTATGTGCGTTTCCTGTATGGCATTGAAATCTCATTGACCTTGCGATCTGCAGTGGGTGCCAGTGAAATCCTAATGACGCCCCAAATTCACGTCCCAAACGCAGTGTGTTTTCCGCCACTGGATTGCACCAGATCGCATGGTACAAAAGTACCATGCGATCTGGTTGCAGCACAGTTTTAAATTTGGTACATGCAGGACTTTACTGCGATTAGGTGTGATTTGAGCCCCTTCAAAATGGTTGGGCTCACATTGCACTGCACAGAGACACATGTAAATTGAACAGGAATGTGTTGTGATCCCTCTGCGATTCACAAGCAGTTCCTAGTGGGAACCAAGGCTTACAGAGGAAATACTGTTGCTGCTGACTTTTAATATAAGGCTACTTACTGTACCTATCCAGGGATCCAGCGATGTCAGCACCCAAGCCAATTTTTCAATCTGCTTCGGGTGCAGGCGTTGGCATTGTAAGTAAGTAAAACCGGCTTCACAGCTGGTTTCCTACTGCTCTGCTCTGCTCTTTGTGATTGGTCCCGCAGTCTTCTAGGATCTGAATGTGTCCCAGAAGGCTGCAGGGAGAAGGAGGAGGGGTCGAACATGCTCGTAGATCGCCGCAGAGATCTGAGCCGGAAGTGGGAGCAGGTACCTGTCAAAACCAGGTACCCGTTTCCCCATCGATCCCAAAAAGTGGCAAATGTGGCTGTGGAGGGGGAGGGTGCAAACAATCAGAGCTTCCCTCTTTGGGTGGGCTCCGCTTTAAGAAAACCTTTTACTCAAACTTCAATCATGTTTGTAAGATTAAGTTTTTTGTTTTAATAGAAATAAAAAGTGTACATTTACAACATGAATGTATGTACATTTACAGGTGTATTTTTTTTATTCTTGAGTGTTCTTTTTGTTTCATTTCCATTGTTTCCCTTCTTTAACCGCTTGCCGACCAGCCGCCGCAGTTATACTGCGGCAGGTTGGCACGGCTGTGTAAAATGTTTTTCTTATTCTTGTGTGTAGTTTTTCTTTCATTTCCATTGTTTCCCTTCTTTAAGCGCTTGCCGACCAGCTGCCGCAGTTACACTGTGGCAAGTTGCGCAAGTCCCTGGAGCTATACATCAGCTCTTTGAGGCGCTATAGCAGGCGTGCCCGCAGCTTGTCCTCGGAGCTGATGCATGAGCCGGGTGGCCGCGATGTCCGCCGGGCACCTGCGATCGCTCCTGACAGAACAAGAATGGGGATCTGTGTGGAATGGGGATCTGTGTGGAAATCCTGGTTCTGTCAGTGAAGTAGAGACAGATCATGTGTTCCTACTAAGTAGTAACAAGGACATGTCTCCTTCCCCAGTCATTCCCACCCCCCACAGTTAGAAACACACATAGGGAACACAGTTAACCCCTTGATCGCCCACTAGTGTTAACCCATTCCCTGCCAATGACATTTATACAGTAATCAGTGGCTATTTTTAGCTCTGACCGCTGTATAAATGTCAATGGTCCCAAAAAAGCGTCAAAAGTGTCTGATCTGTCTGCCGCAGTCATGATAAAAATCGCTGATCACCACCATTACTAAAAAAAAAAAATAATAATAATAAAAATGCCATAAATCTATCCCCTATTTTGTGGATGCTAAAACCAATCAATATACGCTTATTGCAATTTTTTTTTTACCAAAAATATGTAGAAGAATACATATTGGCCTAAACTGATGTAGCACTAACTCATGGTAGAGCTGCTGATATAGATCGGGCCTGTTCTCTGATCTCTTCACCCCTCTTAATTTGTTCAATCCCCTTGACACAAATGTATAGCTCACAATATATACATATATCTAACACTATATATATATATATATATATATATATATATATATATATATATATATATATATATATATATATATATATGTATATATATATATATATATATATGTATATGTATATGTATATATATATATGTATGTATATATATAATCTTCAGCTAGCTACAAATTAGTATTTGTAATCCACAAGAGAGTTCTTCTGAAGTGTTGCACAGTGCAAGTTGATACACAAAAGTGATTATCATAAGGCAAATTGAGTGTTCTTACTTGAAGTAGACAGACATCTAGTATCAGTCTCTGGATATTGAAGTCTGTGTAAATGTAATGCTTTCCAATTCAATTGTCCCATAGGACTATCAGTCCCAGCAACACTCTGTAACAACTCTAAATGTGTGTAATGTAGAACAAAATTCTCTCACCATACGGGATCCAGACAGATGGATGTCTCTGTTTCAGCAGTTCTTAGTCCGCATGGAGCCACAACTACGCTGTCACGCCGCTCCATTCACTAACAACCAGGAGTCCTCAGTTATCTCCTCCACGGGTCTCCGGAACGATCACTTCTGCTGCTCCAGCACTCTGTGATCAATAGCAGGATTCTTGCTGCTGCTCCGCTCCTTCACAAAGTAGGCCACAACCCTGTGGGACACTCACACCCACAGTGTTCTCCTGGCAGTCCACGCGTCCCAGGAACAAGAGACTTAAGATGGCCGCTCCCAGCCCTTTTATATCCTCCCCACAATGCAGTTTAATTCTCCTCTGGTCCATGAGCATTGTGGGTAGGTCATAGTTAATGTCCAGAAGTAAACAATCAATCACTTCTATGTCACTTCTCAAAATGAAGAAAAATAAAAGTCTTGTATCTCTATAGTTGGCCACTAGATGGTGCTATATCAACTTTTTACCTTTACAACACACATATGACTATAAACAAAAGTTGTCAGCGCTACACTGATGAAGAAATTTGTTTTTTTAAAACATTTTTTGGGATATGTACTATAGTAAAAAGTATAAAAATTTGTGTTTTTTTTCAAAATTGTCACTCTTTTTTTTGTTTATAGCGCAAAAAATAAAAACCACAGAGGTGATCAAATACCACCAAAAGAAAGCTCTATTTGTGGGGGAAAAAAGGACATCAATTTTGTTTGAGTACAACGTCGCATGACCACGCAATTGTCAGTTAAAACGACGCAGTGCTGTAAAATGGCCTGGTCATTAAAGGGGCAAATCCTTCCGGGGCTGAAGTGGTTAATCTTGAGTTTTTATGTGCTATAGAATATGTTCAGTGAAATGATTTGGACTCAGCAAAAGAAATATGACATTGAAATGATGTTATTTCAGACAAGTTGGGCTTTCCTTCTGTGCGGAGCAGGCACACAGTTTGTGTATCTTATACATGAACAATCTGCATCCTAGACCTGATAAATCTATAGCACTTACACTGCAATAGCAAACAACAGCCCACTGGGTCATATGCACGTTAAAATGAATCCTCCAGGTACTTCAGCTTCAAGTAAAGCCATTAATCAACTTGTAGTTGAAAGTATAAGCTAATGTTTGTTTTGCTCTCCACCTTATGTTTGCCTTTTTTTACAAGTAATTGTTTTCCTTAAAAAAAAAAAATCATTTACTAGATTAAAGGCTGTTTTTTAGTGTATTTGCTTTTTGTTAGAGAATGGAAATCTGTAAACAGAGAAAGGAGACAAAGAAGGGCATTGTGAATCCTGCAAAGTAAACCCTGGTCTGTATTTCTGAAAAGCCAACACAGGACATGCATAGTTGCCAACATTGTGAAAAAATTTTACAGGGACTCTTTTTTGTCTGTAGGCCTGGTCAACAATGGTGGGCGGGGCATTCTTTTGTAGGTGTGCCATAGCGGGGAGGAGAAAAATGTGGCGAACAATGGGCGCTGTTTAAACTAAATAGTGGGTATGGCTTAAAGGGCCGTGGCTCAAATGGGGTGTGGTTCGAGTCTGAGATGAATGAAGGATGGAGAAAGAAAGAAAGAAAATAGGGAGGGAAGGAGAGAGAAGGAAGGAAAGAATGAGGAATGGAGGAATGGAGGAACAGCAGCCCCAGAACCTACACCGCAATAGCAATATGTGTATTTCAGAAAGTTTAACAATCAGCAGATAAGGACACTCCAAGCACCTGGAGTTAGCACTTCAATCATCCCGGCACCATGTTTGTTATTGAAGCGCATTATCAGTACAGACCCCCCCAGGACAACACACCCACCTCCATCTGTACAGACCTCCCCAGGACAACCCACCCACCTCCATCTGTACAGACTCCCCAGGAAAACCCACTCCCCATCAGTACAGACCCCCCTAGGACAACCCACCACCCTTAATCAGTACAGACCCCCCAGGACAACCCACCCCCCATCAGTACAGACCCCCCCAGGACAACCCCCCCCCATCTGTACAGACCCCCCAGGACAACTCACCCCCCATCAGTACAGACTCCCCAGGACAACCCACCCCCTTCATCAGTACAGACCCTCCCAGGACAACCCACCCCCTCCATCTGTACAGACCCCCCAGGACAACCCACCCCCCTTCATCTGTACAGACCCCCCAGGACACCCCCCACCAGTACAGACCCCCCTAGGACAACCCACCACCCTTAATCAGTACAGACCCCCCAGGACAACCCACCCCCCATCAGTACAGACCCCCCCAGGACAACCCCCCCCCCATCTGTACAGACCCCCCAGGACAACTCACCCCCCCTACATTTGTACAGACCCTCCCAGGGCTACAGACCCCCCCATCAGTACAGACCCCCCAGGAAAACCACCCCTATCTGTACAGACCCCCACAGGACAACTCACCCCCCTCCATCTGTACACACCCCCCAGAACAACTCACCCCCCTCTCATGCACCTGCAACTGCACCCTGAGAGTTGCCTGCTCAGACTGTCACTGACTCTCTGTGCGTTTGTGATAGGAGGCAGCCAGTGAGACAGAGCAGAATCTCACTCAGACCGGGATAGCGCAGTGCCGGGACCCAGGACTCTCAGAATGGTCACTGTGCTTGTCTCCACGCCATTTACAGAACCAAGTGGCGAGGCCTGGGTGGCAAGAAAGTGGCTGCCAATAGAAATGGCTCTATTTCTAATGGCAGCCGCTTTCTTTGCCACCCAGGCTCCGCCTCCTGTTTCTTCCTTATGAGCTGGTCTTCTGTAAAATGGCAACAGAGACAGAATTAACCGGTGCCACGGATGTCTAGCAGCAGCGCGGAAGCAAAAAAAAGTGAAAAAAAAAACGATTTCCCGGGACATTTCATGGGAATCGGTAAGACCAGGACAAAGGTCTAAATCCTGGGAATGTCCCGGAAAATTTGGGACAGTTGGCAAGTATGGGCCAGGGGAGGAACACTCCAATGTACAATAAAAGGTTGCAGACTGCTATCTTTAAGAGGAACTTCAGTCCACCTTTCAGGAAGCTCTGACCCCCCTACCCGTACGGTGCCACCATTATGGCACAGGTGACTTATTTATTTTTTTAATTTTATTTATTTCAGGTACTTATATAGCACCGTCAATTTACGCAGTGCTTTTACATATACATTGTACATTACATCAGTCCCTACCCTCAAGGAGCTTACAATCTAAGGTCCCTAACTCACATTCATACGTACTAGAGACAATTTTAGACAGGATCCAATTAACCTACCAGTATGTCTTTGGAGTGTGGGACGAAACCGGAGTACTCGGAGGAAACCCACGCAGGCACAGGGAGAACATGCAAACTACAGGCAGATAGTGTCGTGGTTGGGATTCAAACCAGCAACCCTTCTTACTGATAGGCGAAAGTGCTACCCACTACACCACTGTGCCGCCTCATCCCTTTAAACCCGAACACATATGAATTCCATAGGTTCTGAGGCTAATTTAATGCAGAAAAGGCACCAAGTGAGTTTAATTATCAACTTAATCAGCCACAGAACCTGTGTAATTTAATATGTTTTCTGTTTTAAAGGGATGAGGTAGTAAGCTTAGCAGATGTGTCAAAGTGTTCTGCTTGACCTTTGGGTCCTGGAAGAGCCAGCCAACACATCTGCACACACGCAGGTGATTTTCCACATATGTGGAACAATGGAGAAGGTTTGGGACTTCCCTGATAGCCATCTTGTTTATCAAACAAGGGCTGAAATCAAACACATGTAGCCACTGTTCGGGTATTCAGCAGCCACAGGTCCTGCAGGCTTCTGAATACAATAGCCATCAGAGGAAATTCCTTCATTCATGCTGTTTAGTGTGGATAGAGGAATCTACTAGGTTTCAGTCATTGAGTGTACGAGTACTTTCTCCTCCTACTCAGTGCAAGCTTTCTGAGTCCTCAATGTTGCTGCTCCTGTACAGTTTGTGTCGATAGGTAAACATTGTACTCACAGATTAAAGACTACAGCAAAAAAAAACTGTTGTGTTTTTCTAGTCATTGTGTCAAGGTGAAGAATTAGCAAAGTGTTTTTTTCAGCCTTTCTGCCTTAGGCCTGTTTTAGAACAGGCATCACTAAATGGCGGACCTCAATCTGGACCGAATGATGGTACTATCTGGACTTTGGCTCCGGCAATTAGCAGCCAGGCTGTCCTTTACCGGGTGATATCCTCCTTCCACTGCTGCCACCACAGCATTCATCTTAAAGTGGTGTTCTGGCCGAAATTATACTTTTTAAACAAAAATACCCCTATAATACACAAGCTTAATGTATTCTAGTAAAGTTAGTCTGTAAACTAAGGTCTGTTTTGTTAGTTTATAGCAGTAGTTTGTTATTTTATAAACTTACAGCAGGCCGTGGCCATCTTAAGTCTGGGCATCTGAAGCCAGACTGTATTTCTTCCTGGATCTCATCCTTGCAGATCTCGCAAATGCTCAGTGCAGCACATGCAGTGTAATAGGTTTCAGGTCAGGTTTCCATAGCAACGGCAGTGTCAGAAGAAGTTGCCGCCCCTTCCCAGAAGGCATTGCAAACAGGAAATGATGCGATGGGCCGTGACCAGGGAGGAGGAAGTGAAAAATGAATACAGCAGATATACATTAAGTGCTGAGAAAAAAAATTTAAAAATATCCAATTCGTTTACAGTGCACAGTTTAGTGAGGGATACTGAAGAGTTGTAAAAGTGGGTGGAACTCCACTTTAACAGAAGGTAGAAGGCAGAAGGCACCGCATGTCTAGACAGAGGGCGGGAGCTGCCCAACTTTTTCAGTTGACAAGCCAGTGATTTGTTGCAGGGCGGTTCTAGCAAACATTCACCTGATTGTAAACATGAAAAGGGCATGGTCAGCTCCCACCCTCTGTCTGGACATGCCGTTCCTTCTGCCTTCTACCTGCTGTGTAAGGTAGGATTGGTAAGGTGGGAGAAGGGTTGTGATTGGCGGGAGAAAATGTGATGTAAGGGAGGGGACATTCACATAAAGAGGACTGGGTTGCAAGGAAGGATGGGGGAGCTGTGACAGGGACCAATATACAAGGAAGGGGGGCTGTGAGGGGGCCAGTATATAAGGAAGGGGGGCTGTAAAGGGGATCAGTATACAAGAAGGTGGGCTGTGAAGAGGACCACAAAGAAGGGGGGCTGTGAAGGGTAATGAGATGCAAGTAAGGGGTGCTGTGAAAGGGACTGGGGTGCAAGGAAGGGGGACTGTAAAGGTAACTGGGGTGCAAGGAAGGGGGAGTTGTGAAGGGGACTGAGGTGCAAGTAAGGGTGGGCTGTAAATGGGACTGGGGTGCAAGGAAGAGGGGTCGTGAAGGGGACTGCAATTCAAGTAGGGAGGAGGGGCTGTGAAGAGGACTGAGATGCAAGGAAGGGGTGACAAAGGACACTGATGTGTGAAGTAACGGGGGACTGTGAAGTGAGGTGGGGTTTGAGGACACTGTTGTAAAGGGTGAAGGTCTGTGATGTAAGGAGGGGGGCTGTGATGTGAAGAGGGGATAGAGGACATTGATGTAAATGAGGCACTGGGGTTTAACCACTTGACCACTGGGCACTTAAACCCCCTTCCTAACCAGACCAATTTTCAGCTTTCGGTGCTCTAACATTTTGAATGACAATTACTCAGCCATGCAACACTGTACCCATATAAAATTTTTGTCCTTTTTTTCACACAAATAGAGCTTTCTTTTGGTGGCATTTAATCACCGTTGGGTTTTTTATTTTTTGCGCTATAAAAGAAAAAAGACTGAAAATTTGGTAAAAAAATGAATTTTTATTTCTTTCTGTTATAAAATTTAGCAAATTAGTAATTTTTCTTCGTAAATTTTGGCCAAAATTTATACTGCTACATATCTTTGGTAAAAATAAGTACAACTTGGTGTATATATTTTGGTCTTTGCGAATGTTAGAGAGTCCAAAAGCTATGGTGCCAATATCTGAAAATTGATCACACCTGAAGTACTGACGGCCTATCTAATTTCTTGAGACCCTAACATGCCAGAAAAGTACAAATACCCCTCAAATGACCCCTTTTTGGAAAGAAGACATTCCAAGGTATTTGAAAAGATGCATGGTGAGTTTTTTTGAAATTGTCATTTTTTTCCCACAATTCTTTGCAAAAATCAAGATTTTTTTTTAACTTTTTTTTTTCACAAAATTGTCATATTAGAAGGTTATTTCTCACACACAGCATATGCATACCACAAATTACACCCCAGAACACATTCTGCTATTACTCCCGAGTATGGCAATACCACATGTGTGAGACTTTTACACAGCGTGGCCACATACAGAGGCCCAACATGCAGGGAGCACCTCCAGGCGTTCTGGAGCACCCAGGCCAATTCTTATATTTCTCTCCTACATGTAAAAATAATCATTTATTTGCTAGAAAATTACATAGAACCCCAAAACATATATATATTTTTTTTTAGCAAAGACCCTAGAGAATACAATGGCGGTTGTTGCAACTTTTTATCTCGCACGGCATTTGCGCAGCAATTTTTCGAACGCGTTGTTTTTGGAAAAAAAACAGTTTTGTGCTTTAAAAAAAAACAAAATAGTAAAGTTAGCCCAATGTTTTTGCATAATGTGAAAGATAAAGTTACGCTGAGTAAATAGATACATAACATGTCACCCTTCAAAATTGCACACGCTCGTGGAATAGTGCCAAACTTCGCTACTTAAAAATCTCCATAGTTGACGCTTTAAAATTTTTTACTGGTTACATGTTTTGAGTTACAGAGGAGGTCCAGGGCCAAAATTATTGCTCTCGCTCTACTGATTGCAGCGATACCTCACATGTGTGGTTTGAACACAGTTTTCATATGTGGGCGGGACTTACGTATGCGTTCGCTTCTGCATGCGAGCACACGGACAGGGGCGCTTTAAATTTTTTTTGTTTTTTTTTATTGTTCATTTTACTTTATTTATTTTAGTTTGACACTTTTTTCCCAAAAGAAACTATTTTTTTGATCACTTTTATTCCTATTACAAGGAATGTAAACATCCCTTATAATAGGAATATTGCATGACAGGTGCTCTTTACAGTGAGATATGGGGTCAATAAGACCCCACATCTCACCTCTAGGCTAGGAAGCCTGAAATAATAATAAAAAAAAAATGATCCTGGCTTCGATCGTAGCGGAGTCGGTAGAAGCACCGGAGGGTGGCGGGAAGGGGGGGGCATCCCCTCTCTCCTCCCATAAGAACAATCAAGCAGTGGAACAGCCGTTATGATCATTCTTATGGTGTAGGGAATCGCCGGCTGAAAAAGCTGATATCTGAATGATGCCTGTAGCTGCAGGCATCATTCAGATATCCCCACACAAAGTCAAGGACGTCATATGACGGCGGGCGGGAACTGGTCAAAAATTGCGGGGTATTGCGGGGTATTGCAGAGTTCTGCGGAGTATTGTGGGGTATTGTGGGGTAGTGCAGAGTAGTGCGGGGTATTGCAGGGTATTGCGGGGTATTGCAGAGTAGTGCAGGGTATTGCAGAGTAGTGCAGGGTATTGCAGAGTAGTGCAGGGTATTGCAGAGTAGTGCAGGGTATTGCGGGATATTGCAGAGTAGTGCGGGATATTGCAGAGTAGTGCAGGATATTGTGGGGTATTGCAGAGCAGTGCAGGGTATTGGGGGGTATTGCAGAGTAGTGCAGGGTATTGCGGGGTATTGCAGACTATTGCGGGGTATTGCAGAGTAGTGCAGACTATTGCGGGGTATTGCAGAGTAGTGCAGACTATTGCGGGGTATTGCAGAGTAGTGCAGGGTATTGCAGGGTATTGCGGGGTATTGCAGGGTATTGCGAGGTATTGCAGGGTATTGCGGGGTATTGCAGGGTATTGCGGGGTATTGCAGAGTAGTGCAGGGTATTGCAGAGTAGTGCAGGGTATTGCAGAGTAGTGCAGGGTATTGCGGGGTATTGCAGAGTATTGTGGGGTATTGCAGAGTAGTGCAGGGTATTGGGGGGTATTGCAGACTATTGCGGGGTATTGCAGACTATTGCGGGGTATTGCAGAGTAGTGCGGGGTATTGCAGACTATTGCGGGGTATTGCAGACTATTGCGGGGTATTGCAGACTATTGCGGGGTATTGCAGACTATTGCGGGGTATTGCAGAGTAGTGCAGACTATTGCGGGGTATTGCGGGGTATTGCAGAGTAGTGCAGGGTATTGCTGGGTATATTGCAGGGTGTATTGCAGGGATGGCTGAGCATGGTCGGATGGATGTGACTGTATTTGTCACTGAGCACCGCTGTGAGCACTGCACATGCAGCCCACAGCGGTGCTGCCATCCGATCCCTCCCCCTCTCCTCTCACACTGTACCGATCGGTACACAGAGGGGAGGGAGGAACCGGCGTCATGACATGACGCCGGTTTGTTTACATGTGATCCGTCATTTGACGGAGCGATCACATGGTAAACGGCCGCGAACAGCCGCGAACGGTCATGGAAGTTCTCGGGTGCGCGCCCCAGGGGGCGCGCGAGAGCAGGATTCTGGGAGGACGTCCTACGGACGTCCACCCAGGATAACCCGACCGCGCTGTAGCCTTCTTTAGGCTATGGCCCGGTCAGCAAGTGGTTAAAATGAGGGGTCTTGGATGCAAAGGGGATCTGTGATGTAAAGCAGGCACTGTAACATAAAGAGGGGCTGTATTGTGAAGGGGGACTGTGATATACAAGGGGAATACTGATGACAATGTTGTAAAGGGGAAACTGTAATGTAAGAGGGGGGGGCTGTGATATGAAGGATTCGAGTCATAGCACAAACATGAGACTTGACCCACTGCTGGATGAAAATTTTAGTGACCGGACCTCAGTGAATTTTAATTCAACTCCCCTGGTGTGGAATGTTCATTGAACATATTCATTTTCAAAACATTTATTTAATGTGGTTTCAAATCAAAATTCAATTTTGACCATAGTGAAAAAAAACTTGGGACAGGATGGAAATTGTTTCTTGAATGAATGAAATTCTAACTGTGAATGTGGTTTTCATTTAGGAACAATTGAAATATTGTAGAGAAACCTGCTTAGTAAATTAGGGATTCCATTGACACAGCAGGTGTAGATGCAATTTTAAGGGCTTTTGAATAAAATTAGTTCAGCATGTTCTGGCAAATGATTTATTCTAACTGTGTATGGCCAGCTTTGGGCAGCAGTTACATCTAATTTGGATAATGTGATTCCTAAGCAGGGTAAGTGCCGGTTCACACAGGGGCGACTTGTCAGGCGACCTAGTCTCCTGACAAGTCGCCTCCCTTTCTGTACAATGAAACCGTTCTAATAGGAGCGACGCAAGTCGCTCCGACTTAGAAAAAGGTTCCTGTACTTCTTTTGGGGCGACTTGAGGCGACTTGCATAGACTTCTATATAGAAGTCGTTTTGCAAGTCGCCGTGGATGTTGTGTGCAGGTCGCCTCGGTGAGGCGACCTGCAAGTTGTGCCGCCCCTAGTGTGAACCGAGCCTTAGGGTATACACTATAGGCATGCGCACAGATGTGCCTGGGCACACCCTAATCACCTTGTGTGGTGCAGATCAACCCCCCCCCCCCCCCGTTTAAACGCCTGATATTTCACCAAAGCTCAAACGGTCGACTTCTGTCAATCGGGCAAAGTGATCAGCGCTTTCAGCATGGCTGCAGCACTTATCTGTGTATTCTGATGGGGGGATCCCCACTGTCAGACTACAGTAGCTTAGCGGGAGAGATCCACGCATCATACATCATTTGTATTAATGTGGGGATCTGTCAGTTTTTTCATTTAACCCACTGGTTGAAAAAAAAAAAAAACTGAACGTGTACTTTAGAGGTATAATGGTGGTTGACATAAAAAGGTTGGCATGGAGGTAAGAAAAGAGTGCATGAGGCTGTGGCATACTTGAACAGTAGGAAAAGAAGCTGGTCAAGGTGTTATCCTTGCACAGGCTGTGCAGCACCAGGCAAAACCACAAGGTGAAGATTGCAGGAATGTGATTTATGGTAATTGAAGCACTCCTCTTCTCAAGGTGATGTGGAATAACCCCCTTCCCATAGGATGGTTAGGCAGACCAACATTTCACTCTGAGGATTGGATTCTTGTATGGTGGGGTTAAGAAGTTGGATGGCATTTACTTTAGTCTTTTTGTATTTTATTGCTAAATCAACTTTGAGCCGAGGAGTTAGAAATATAGCATAACAGAAAAAACATGGCAGAAAATCTGGACTACATAAGTAGCACGGTGACTCTCAATTTACAAACCCCAATTTAGTGTAGCTTTGTGTTTTTTTTCTTTCTCTGAATTCTTGATAGTTGTTGGACCCTTAATACATACCAGGTCAGATCTATGACCATATAGTAGCAGTCAGAGTGTTTTTCCTAAATTGCAATGGATCTTTCTTTCTCTGGACAGTTTAGGCCATTGACACTTTGATAGAAGTCACAGGTACATTATACTGTAAGCAGTGAATTCTTCTTGCAATGTCCAGCACCACCACCAGCTTCCACTCAACTCTCCCACAACATTCTTCAGCACATAAGAAGTCTAGTTTCACATCTATGCAGCTGCGTTTGATGCATTTTTTTCAAGCATGTTTTTCAGTACATTTTGCATTTTTAAACCAGTGTTTTTTATGCGTTTTTGCATGCAGTTTTCATGCATTTTGCACTTTACGTTTTTTTTTTTCTTTAACCAGTTTCCGACCGCTGCATGCGATGTACGTCGGCAGAAAGGCACAGGTGGGCAAATGTGCAAATCAGGGAGTATATTACCCAATAAATGTTTAACCCCCTGATCCGCCCGGCGGATGAAATCAGTTTTACCATCAGTCAGGGTCTGCGCCGCCCCAGGCAGCGTCAGATTAGGGTCAATAGCGCTAACACGCACGCACCATACACCTCCCTTAATAGTATAGTGTCTATCGATATCTGATCAGATTTATATTAGCCTCCCCAGCAGTTCAGGGTTCCCACTAATGCAGTGTTAGCGGGATCAGCCCAGATACCTGCTAGCACCTGTGTTTAGCCCCTCCACCCAGCCCAGCCCAGCCCACCCAAGTGCAGTATCAATCAATCACTGTCACTTACAAAAACACAACACACATAACTGCAGCATTCGCAGAGTCAGGCCTGATCCCTGTGAACACTAACAGTTTTTTTGGTAGCGTTTGCATCAGTCACTGACAGTCAGGAGCTCTTTTTCCTGTGAGTCTCACTAGTGTACCAGTAAATTTAGAGACCAAAATGTCAAATCGAAGGTACACTAGTGAAGAGGATTACACATTTCTGAGCATGACAGATAATGAAGAGGAAGTCACTCATCTGTCAGATTCAGGCTCAAAGTACGATCCTGTAGACAGCTGCGGCACCCTGACAGATAGGTCTGACGACGGAGTTGTGGTCCCTGCCAAGGTCAGGCGTACCAGACCCCGATCTTCTGCTGTCGTTGAGGAGAAAGAGCCGCAGGGCTCTCGTATGGAGCAGAGAGCCAGTACTGGTGAACTGGCAAGCACCAGCGGCCTAGTACACCCTGGTCGTAGTCAAAACAGCACTGCAGTAACACGTGGCGAGGTGGCGAGTCCCATAAGTGCATAACTGAAAAGAGTGGGTTGCGGTCATATTGGTCCACTGACCCAATTCACCATATGCCCGTGTTCTCTGCCTCCATGGCCAGGGCACGATACGAGCAGATCTTGCGGTTCATGCACTTCAATAACAATGAACTCTGTCATCCTCGGAGAGACCCTGGATACGATAAACCATTTTAACCAACAGTTTGTAGACCTGTTTACTCCCCATCAAGTTGTCTGCATTGATGAGTCCCTGATTACCCGGTTCCCGACCGGCGCATGCCGGTGTACGTCGTCAGAATGACACGGCCGGGCAAATGGGCGTACCCATACGTCCCTTTGTATTTGCCACTGTGCCATTGCTTGCGTGCGCGCCGTCGGCAGGGTGCGGACACGCTGGCCGGGAGTTCTGTGAGTCGGGTCCCTGGTCCCGCGGACTCGATCACCGTGGGGATACCCGCGATCGCCTCACAGAGAGGACGAACGGGGAGATGCTAATGTAAACAAGCATCTCCCCATTCTGCCTAGTGACAGTGTCACTGATTTCTGCTCCCTGTGATTGGGAGCAGAGATCAGTGACGTGTCACATGTAGACACGCTCCCCCACAGTTAGTAACACATCCCTAGGACACACTTAACCCCTCCCTAGCCCCCTAGTGGTTAACCCCTTCACTGCCAGTGTCATTTACACAGGAATCAGTGCATTTGTATAGCACTGATAGCTGTATAAATGACAATGGTCCCAAAAATGTGTCAAAAATGTCCAATGTGTCTGCCATAATGTCGCAGTCATGATAAAAATTGCTGATCGCCGCCATTACTAGTAAAAAAAAAATTAATAATAAAAATGCCATAAAACTATCCCCTATTTTGCGCTATAACTTTTGCGCAAACCAATCAATAAATGCTTATTGCGATTTTGTTTTACCACAAATATGTAGAAGAATACGTATCAGCCTAAACTGAGGAAAAAATGTTTTTTAAAATATTTTTTGGGGATATTTATTATAGCAAAAACGAAAAAATAATGTTTTTTTTAAATTGTCGCTCTTTTTTAGTTTATAGCGCAAAAAATAAAAACCGCAGAGGTGATCAAATACCACCAAAAGAAAGCTCTATTTGTGGGAAAAAAAAGGACGTAAATTTTGTTTGGGAGCCATGTCGCATGACCGCGCAATTGTCAGTTAAAGTGAAGCAGTGCCGAATCGCAAAAAACGCACTGGTCAGGAAGGTGGGAAATTCTTCCGTGGCTGAAGTGGTTAAGGATCTTCCCAGCAAGCGTGCCAGATATGGGGTCAAGATGTATAAGCTCTGTGACAGGGCCACAGGCTATACATATAGTTTTATGGTTTATGAGGGAAGAGATAGTCACGTAGAGCTGGAGAACTGGCCAGACTACATAGGGAGCGCTGGCAAGATTGTGTGGGACTTGGTGTCACCCTTATTCGGAAAGGGGTACCACTTGTAGGTGGACAATTATTACACAAGCGTGCCACTTCTTAGTCACTTGTTTGATCATTGCATTGGCGCATGTTGCTTGTAGATTCCCATCTTAGGCTGGGGGAGAGAGCCTGCTTTAAGTGTAAAATTTTGCTCGCTGTGAAGTAGAGGGATAATCGTAATGTTTTTGCTCTGTCCTCCCTTCACGCAAACACGGCAGTCTAAATTCAAACGGTGACTGGTGTTGTTGAGAAACCCCTCTGTGTCCACGAATATAACCTTAATATGGGAGGGGTGGACCTCAACGACCAGTTGTTGGCGCCGTACCTAGTTACCTGTAAGGCCTGACTCTGGTACAAAAAAGTGTCTGTATACTTATTTCAATTGGATCTGCTGAATGCTTATGTGCTATACAAAGCTCCAGGATGAAGTGGATCCTTCCTTAACCACTTGCCGCCCACCATATAGCAGAATGACGGCGGCAAAGTGGTTTCAATATCCTAAATGGGCATCATATGACGTCCTCCGAGGGCGCGCATCGTGGCGATCATTGTTGCGGGGTGTCAGTCTGACACCCCGCAACACTGATCTAGGTAAAGAGTCTCTGACGGAGACTCTTTACAATTTGATCAGCCGTGTCCAATCACAGACGCGAGAAGAGGAGAGCCGATCGGCTGCTCTCCTGACAGGGGGGGGGTCTGTGCTGATTGTTTATCAGCACAGCCCCCCCTCAGGTCCCCCCAGGACCACCAGGGAAGCCGCCCAGGACCACCAGGGAAAGCGCCCAGGACCAACAGGGAAGCCATCCACACTGGACCACCAGGTATGCCCCTAGACCCCCAGGGAAATACTAATCTGTGCCCAGGCAGCTGCCAATCAATGCCCAGGCAGCTGCCAATCAGTGCCCACTCACAATGCCTACCACTGCCAGTGCCACCAGGGATGCCTATCAGTGCCTCATATCAGTGCCCAGCAGTGCCGCCTATCAGTGCCCAGCAGTGCCACCCATAAGAACCCATTTTTGCAGCCTTTCAGTGCCCATCAGTGCCCACCAGTGCCACCCATGAGTGCCCATCAGTGCCACCTATCAATGCCCATCAATGCTGCATATCAGTGCCACCAATCAGTGCCGCCTACCAGTGCCCAATCAGTGGCGCATATCAGTGCCCATCGTCAGTGCCCATCAGTGCCCACTCAATGGTGCCACCTCATCGGTGCTGCCTTATCAGTGCCTGTCAGTGCTGCCTTATCAGTGCCCATCAGTGAAAGAGAAAACTTACTTATTTACAAAAATTTTTAACAGAAACAAAAGCAAAACTTTTATTTTTTTCAAAATTTTCGGTCTTTTTTTATTTGTTTAGCAAAAAATAAAAACCGCAGAGGTGATCAAATACCACCAAAAGAAAGCTCTATTTGTGCGAACAAAATGATAAAAATGTAGTTTGGGTACAGTGTTGGACCGCGCAATTGTCATTCAAACTGCGACAGCACTGAAAGCTGAAAATTGGTCTGGGCAGGAAGGTGTATAAGTGCCCTGTATTGAAGTGGTTAAATTCCAAGAAGAGATCATCACAGCCCTTCTGTTTCCAGATGATGCTGTGGCCCAACTTCCCTATCCAAATGCAGTAAGCCAGCTGCATGAGAGGCATTTTCCGTATGTCCTCCCTGGTACCCCTACCCAACGAGTAGGAATGAGCCGAACACCCCCCGGTTCAGTTTGCACCAGACCCTGCGAACGGAACGAAAATTTGTACGAACGTTAGAACCCCATTGACGTCTATGGGACTCGAACATTCGAAATCAAAAGTGCTCATTTTAAAGGCTAATTTGCATGGTATTGTCCTAAAAATGGTTTGGGGACCCGGGTCCTGCCCCAGGGGACATGTATCAATGTAAAAAAAAAAAAGCAGTGACTTTAATGATGCTTAAAATAAAAAAAATTAAAAAAAAGTGAAATATTCCTTTAAATATCGTACCTGGGGGGTGTCTATGGTATGCCTGTAAAGTGGCGCGTGTTTCCCGTGCTTAGAACAGTCCCTGCACAAAATGACATTTTTAAAGGAATAAAAGTCATTTAAAACTGCCTGCGGCTTTAATGTAATGTCAGGTCCTGGCAATATGGATGAAAATCAGTGAGAGAAACGGCATGGGTACCCCCCAGTCCATTACCAGGCCCTTTGGGTCTTGTATGGATATTAAGGCGAACCCCGCTCCCAATTTAAAAAAGGAAAGGTGTGAGGCCCCCAGGCCCTATATACTCTGAACAGCAGTATACAGGCGGTGCAAACAAGACAGGGACTGTAGGTTTGTTGTTAAGTAGAACCTGTTTGTAATTTTGAACTGGTACATTTTTAACGTCTTTAGCTCCAGCCAAAAAATCTATTTTAAGCTTTTTGGAAAACATAGGGAAGGGTTATCACCCCTGTGACATTTGTTTTGCTGTCTGTGCTCCTCTTCAGAAGATTTCACCTCACTTTTTGTCCCAATGACTAATGTTTTTTGAAAATTTGGGGGTTTTAGTGAAACAAGGATTGGTGATAAAGCATCAGTGTAAAGGTGAAACGTTTTTCCCATATTAACTCTTACAGGAGAGAATTTCCCTTTCTAGGGGTAGATTTCATCTCACTTCCTGTTGTCTCCTTCCGTTTGCAAGTAGGAGTCGTTTGTAAGTTGGATGTTTAAAAGTAGGGGCCTGCCCTATATACTCAGCAGAAATTTGGGCCTTAGGTGTTGTTGTGGCCACAACACTGTAAGCCCTCACAGGGCCCTGCTGTGAAATATTAGATCAAGAATTGTAGTTACATGCCCCTGTTGAACAGGGGCAGAAAAATTGGGCCTTTGGTGGTGGTGGTAGTGCTGGTGCCACAACACTGTAAGTCCTCACAGTTACTCTTGGAGGGTGCAGAAACAGGCCCTGCTGTGAAATATTAGATCAAGAATTCTAATTACATGTCTCTGTTGAACAGGGGCTGAAAAATTGGGCCTTAGGCACTGGTGCTGGTGCCACAACACTGCAACCCCTCACAGATACTCTAGTTGAAGCACAGGAACTAGCCCTGCTGCAAAGAATTGCATCAAAAATTGTAATTACACGTCCCTGTTAAACAGGGGCTGAAAAATTGGGCCCTAGGCACTGGTGCTGGTGCCACAACACTGCAACCCCTCACAGATACTCTAGTTGAAGCACAGGAACTAGCCCTGCTGCAAAGAATTGCATCAAAAATTTTAATTACACGCCCCTGTTAAACAGGGGCTGAAAAATTGAGCCTTAGGCACTGGTGCTGGTGCCACAACACTGCAACCCCTCACAGATACTCTAGTTGGAGCGCAGGAAAGAGCCCTGCTGCAAAGAATTGCATCAAAAATTCTAATTACACGCCCCTGTTAAACAGGGGCTGAAAAATTGGGCCTTAGGCACTGGTGGCGGCACCCAGAACCAAAAATGTTCTTACAAGCTATCAGCATGATCATTGAGGAGGAAGAGGATAATTACTCAGCATAACAGGATTTGAAGGGATCTGACATTTCAAAAAAAATTATTTGGTTACATCAGCACCAGGTGCTTGGTAGCTGGTGGTGATCCAAGACTGATTCATTTGTATGAAGGTCAGTCGATCGACCAAGTCGGTGGACAGACGCACCCTGTGATCGGTTACAAAGCCTCCAGCAGCACTGAATGTGCGTTCCGAAAGAACGCTGGATGCAGGACAGGCCAGTAGCTCAATTGCATACTGTGCAAGCTCTGGCCAGTGATCCATCCTCAAGACCCAGTAACCCAGAGGATTTTCGGTGGGAAAGGTGTCAAAGTCAGATCTTGCCCCTAGGTATTCCTGCACCATGTAAAACCGATCATACCTTGGGGCTGCGGACTAATAAATTGTCTGAACGCATCGGTCAAATGGCCACCTTCTCCACCGCTCCTTCTTTGACTGACCGAAGCCTCAGCAACACGTTGTCCAGAAACAGGAGTTTGTAACCTCCCAGTCTCTGGGAACGCATTGCACAGACCTTTCTACAAGGCCTCCTGAAGATGTTTCATCCTCTGCTCCCTCTGTGACAGCAAGATAAGGTCCGCAACCTTACCCTTGTAACGTGGATCAAGGAGGGTTGCCAGCCAGTATTGTTCCTTCTCCTTGATACCACGAATACGAGGATCCTAACGCAGGCTTTGCAGGATCAGGGAGGCCATGCAGCATAGGTTTGCTGAGGCATTCGGTCCAGAGTCCTCTGGATCACTAAGGACGAAATGATCCGCAGCCACCTCCTCCCAGCCACGTACAAGTCCATGTGTTTCTTGGGACTGTAAATGATCCCTTAAAGACTGCTCCTGATGCTGAGTGCCAGGCTCCACCTCCATACTGACACAATCCTCCTCCTCCTCTTCCTGTGTGATCGGCGGGCATGCAGGAACACTGTCTGGATAAAGGGGGCCTTGAGAGCTAAGGAAGTCCTCCTCTTCCTGCCTCTGTTCTGCCTCAAGTGCCCTGTCCATTATTCCACGCAGCGTGTGCTCCAACAGGTGGACAAGGGGGACAGTGTCACTGATGCATGCACTGTCACTGCTCACCATCCTCGTGGCCTCCTCAAATGGTGACAGGACAGTGCATGCATCCCTGATCATGGCCCACTGGCGTGGGGAAAAAAAACAAGCTCCCCTGACCCTGTCCTGGTGCCATAGTTGCACAGGTACTCATTGATGGCCCTCTGCTGCGTGTGCAGCCGCTGCAGCATGGCCAACGTTGAGTTCCACCTGGTGGGCATGTCACAGATTAGGCGGTTCTTGGGCAGGTTAAATTCCTTTTGGAGGTCTGCCAGCCGAGCACTGGCATCATATGACCGGCGGAAATGCACACAGACTTTCCTGACCTGCCTCAGGACATCCTGTAAGCCCGGGTACCTGCCCAAGAACCGCTGCACCACCAAGTTAAGGACGTGAGCCAAACAGGGCACATGGGTCATTTGTCCCTGTCAGAGGGCGGAGAGGAGGTTGGTGCCATTGTCGCAAACCACCATTCCTGTCTTAAGTTGGCGTGGCATCAACCACCTCTGAACCTGCCCCTGCAGAGCTGACAGAACCTCTGCCCCAGTGTGGCTCCTGTCCCCACAACACACCAGATAAAGCACCGCATGGCATCTTTTGGCCTGCGTACTTGCATAGCCCCTTGAAAGCCTACGGAGCACAGCTGGTTCCGAGGACAAAGCACAGGAAGAGGCCATGGAGGAAGAGGAAGAGGAGGGGGTGGAGGAGAGAGGTGTGTCAGAATCACTAGTAGTGGCATTTTGTAGGCGTGGTGGTGGAACAACCTCCAACACTACTGCACCTTGTCCTGCATCCTTCCCTGCTGCCAGAAGAGTCACCCAATGCGCCATGAAACTTAGGTAACGTCTCTGTCCATGCCTGCTGGACCATGAGTCAGCGGTAATATGCACCTTACCACTGACCGCTCTGTCCAGCGAGGCATGGACATTGCCTTCCACATGCCGGTAGAGAGCCGGAATCGTGAGAAAAGAGGCGTTTGGGAACCTGCCACTGAGGAACCGCACATTCCACAAACTCACGGAAGGGGGCAGAGTCTACCACCAAAAGAAAGCTCTATTTGTGGGAAAAAAAAGGACGTAAATTTTGTTTGGGAGCCATGTCGCATGACCGCGCAATTGTCAGTTAAAGTGAAGCAGTGCCGAATCGCAAAAAACGCACTGGTCAGGAAGGTGGGAAATTCTTCCGTGGCTGAAGTGGTTAAGGATCTTCCCAGCAAGCGTGCCAGATATGGGGTCAAGATGTATAAGCTCTGTGACAGGGCCACAGGCTATACATATAGTTTTATGGTTTATGAGGGAAGAGATAGTCACGTAGAGCTGGAGAACTGGCCAGACTACATAGGGAGCGCTGGCAAGATTGTGTGGGACTTGGTGTCACCCTTATTCGGAAAGGGGTACCACTTGTAGGTGGACAATTATTACACAAGCGTGCCACTTCTTAGTCACTTGTTTGATCATTGCATTGGCGCATGTTGCTTGTAGATTCCCATCTTAGGCTGGGGGAGAGAGCCTGCTTTAAGTGTAAAATTTTGCTCGCTGTGAAGTAGAGGGATAATCGTAATGTTTTTGCTCTGTCCTCCCTTCACGCAAACACGGCAGTCTAAATTCAAACGGTGACTGGTGTTGTTGAGAAACCCCTCTGTGTCCACGAATATAACCTTAATATGGGAGGGGTGGACCTCAACGACCAGTTGTTGGCGCCGTACCTAGTTACCTGTAAGGCCTGACTCTGGTACAAAAAAGTGTCTGTATACTTATTTCAATTGGATCTGCTGAATGCTTATGTGCTATACAAAGCTCCAGGATGAAGTGGATCCTTCCTTAACCACTTGCCGCCCACCATATAGCAGAATGACGGCGGCAAAGTGGTTTCAATATCCTAAATGGGCATCATATGACGTCCTCCGAGGGCGCGCATCGTGGCGATCATTGTTGCGGGGTGTCAGTCTGACACCCCGCAACACTGATCTAGGTAAAGAGTCTCTGACGGAGACTCTTTACAATTTGATCAGCCGTGTCCAATCACAGACGCGAGAAGAGGAGAGCCGATCGGCTGCTCTCCTGACAGGGGGGGGGTCTGTGCTGATTGTTTATCAGCACAGCCCCCCCTCAGGTCCCCCCAGGACCACCAGGGAAGCCGCCCAGGACCACCAGGGAAAGCGCCCAGGACCAACAGGGAAGCCATCCACACTGGACCACCAGGTATGCCCCTAGACCCCCAGGGAAATACTAATCTGTGCCCAGGCAGCTGCCAATCAATGCCCAGGCAGCTGCCAATCAGTGCCCACTCACAATGCCTACCACTGCCAGTGCCACCAGGGATGCCTATCAGTGCCTCATATCAGTGCCCAGCAGTGCCGCCTATCAGTGCCCAGCAGTGCCACCCATAAGAACCCATTTTTGCAGCCTTTCAGTGCCCATCAGTGCCCACCAGTGCCACCCATGAGTGCCCATCAGTGCCACCTATCAATGCCCATCAATGCTGCATATCAGTGCCACCAATCAGTGCCGCCTACCAGTGCCCAATCAGTGGCGCATATCAGTGCCCATCGTCAGTGCCCATCAGTGCCCACTCAATGGTGCCACCTCATCGGTGCTGCCTTATCAGTGCCTGTCAGTGCTGCCTTATCAGTGCCCATCAGTGAAAGAGAAAACTTACTTATTTACAAAAATTTTTAACAGAAACAAAAGCAAAACTTTTATTTTTTTCAAAATTTTCGGTCTTTTTTTATTTGTTTAGCAAAAAATAAAAACCGCAGAGGTGATCAAATACCACCAAAAGAAAGCTCTATTTGTGCGAACAAAATGATAAAAATGTAGTTTGGGTACAGTGTTGGACCGCGCAATTGTCATTCAAACTGCGACAGCACTGAAAGCTGAAAATTGGTCTGGGCAGGAAGGTGTATAAGTGCCCTGTATTGAAGTGGTTAAATTCCAAGAAGAGATCATCACAGCCCTTCTGTTTCCAGATGATGCTGTGGCCCAACTTCCCTATCCAAATGCAGTAAGCCAGCTGCATGAGAGGCATTTTCCGTATGTCCTCCCTGGTACCCCTACCCAACGAGTAGGAATGAGCCGAACACCCCCCGGTTCAGTTTGCACCAGACCCTGCGAACGGAACGAAAATTTGTACGAACGTTAGAACCCCATTGACGTCTATGGGACTCGAACATTCGAAATCAAAAGTGCTCATTTTAAAGGCTAATTTGCATGGTATTGTCCTAAAAATGGTTTGGGGACCCGGGTCCTGCCCCAGGGGACATGTATCAATGTAAAAAAAAAAAAGCAGTGACTTTAATGATGCTTAAAATAAAAAAAATTAAAAAAAAGTGAAATATTCCTTTAAATATCGTACCTGGGGGGTGTCTATGGTATGCCTGTAAAGTGGCGCGTGTTTCCCGTGCTTAGAACAGTCCCTGCACAAAATGACATTTTTAAAGGAATAAAAGTCATTTAAAACTGCCTGCGGCTTTAATGTAATGTCAGGTCCTGGCAATATGGATGAAAATCAGTGAGAGAAACGGCATGGGTACCCCCCAGTCCATTACCAGGCCCTTTGGGTCTTGTATGGATATTAAGGCGAACCCCGCTCCCAATTTAAAAAAGGAAAGGTGTGAGGCCCCCAGGCCCTATATACTCTGAACAGCAGTATACAGGCGGTGCAAACAAGACAGGGACTGTAGGTTTGTTGTTAAGTAGAACCTGTTTGTAATTTTGAACTGGTACATTTTTAACGTCTTTAGCTCCAGCCAAAAAATCTATTTTAAGCTTTTTGGAAAACATAGGGAAGGGTTATCACCCCTGTGACATTTGTTTTGCTGTCTGTGCTCCTCTTCAGAAGATTTCACCTCACTTTTTGTCCCAATGACTAATGTTTTTTGAAAATTTGGGGGTTTTAGTGAAACAAGGATTGGTGATAAAGCATCAGTGTAAAGGTGAAACGTTTTTCCCATATTAACTCTTACAGGAGAGAATTTCCCTTTCTAGGGGTAGATTTCATCTCACTTCCTGTTGTCTCCTTCCGTTTGCAAGTAGGAGTCGTTTGTAAGTTGGATGTTTAAAAGTAGGGGCCTGCCCTATATACTCAGCAGAAATTTGGGCCTTAGGTGTTGTTGTGGCCACAACACTGTAAGCCCTCACAGGGCCCTGCTGTGAAATATTAGATCAAGAATTGTAGTTACATGCCCCTGTTGAACAGGGGCAGAAAAATTGGGCCTTTGGTGGTGGTGGTAGTGCTGGTGCCACAACACTGTAAGTCCTCACAGTTACTCTTGGAGGGTGCAGAAACAGGCCCTGCTGTGAAATATTAGATCAAGAATTCTAATTACATGTCTCTGTTGAACAGGGGCTGAAAAATTGGGCCTTAGGCACTGGTGCTGGTGCCACAACACTGCAACCCCTCACAGATACTCTAGTTGAAGCACAGGAACTAGCCCTGCTGCAAAGAATTGCATCAAAAATTGTAATTACACGTCCCTGTTAAACAGGGGCTGAAAAATTGGGCCCTAGGCACTGGTGCTGGTGCCACAACACTGCAACCCCTCACAGATACTCTAGTTGAAGCACAGGAACTAGCCCTGCTGCAAAGAATTGCATCAAAAATTTTAATTACACGCCCCTGTTAAACAGGGGCTGAAAAATTGAGCCTTAGGCACTGGTGCTGGTGCCACAACACTGCAACCCCTCACAGATACTCTAGTTGGAGCGCAGGAAAGAGCCCTGCTGCAAAGAATTGCATCAAAAATTCTAATTACACGCCCCTGTTAAACAGGGGCTGAAAAATTGGGCCTTAGGCACTGGTGGCGGCACCCAGAACCAAAAATGTTCTTACAAGCTATCAGCATGATCATTGAGGAGGAAGAGGATAATTACTCAGCATAACAGGATTTGAAGGGATCTGACATTTCAAAAAAAATTATTTGGTTACATCAGCACCAGGTGCTTGGTAGCTGGTGGTGATCCAAGACTGATTCATTTGTATGAAGGTCAGTCGATCGACCAAGTCGGTGGACAGACGCACCCTGTGATCGGTTACAAAGCCTCCAGCAGCACTGAATGTGCGTTCCGAAAGAACGCTGGATGCAGGACAGGCCAGTAGCTCAATTGCATACTGTGCAAGCTCTGGCCAGTGATCCATCCTCAAGACCCAGTAACCCAGAGGATTTTCGGTGGGAAAGGTGTCAAAGTCAGATCTTGCCCCTAGGTATTCCTGCACCATGTAAAACCGATCATACCTTGGGGCTGCGGACTAATAAATTGTCTGAACGCATCGGTCAAATGGCCACCTTCTCCACCGCTCCTTCTTTGACTGACCGAAGCCTCAGCAACACGTTGTCCAGAAACAGGAGTTTGTAACCTCCCAGTCTCTGGGAACGCATTGCACAGACCTTTCTACAAGGCCTCCTGAAGATGTTTCATCCTCTGCTCCCTCTGTGACAGCAAGATAAGGTCCGCAACCTTACCCTTGTAACGTGGATCAAGGAGGGTTGCCAGCCAGTATTGTTCCTTCTCCTTGATACCACGAATACGAGGATCCTAACGCAGGCTTTGCAGGATCAGGGAGGCCATGCAGCATAGGTTTGCTGAGGCATTCGGTCCAGAGTCCTCTGGATCACTAAGGACGAAATGATCCGCAGCCACCTCCTCCCAGCCACGTACAAGTCCATGTGTTTCTTGGGACTGTAAATGATCCCTTAAAGACTGCTCCTGATGCTGAGTGCCAGGCTCCACCTCCATACTGACACAATCCTCCTCCTCCTCTTCCTGTGTGATCGGCGGGCATGCAGGAACACTGTCTGGATAAAGGGGGCCTTGAGAGCTAAGGAAGTCCTCCTCTTCCTGCCTCTGTTCTGCCTCAAGTGCCCTGTCCATTATTCCACGCAGCGTGTGCTCCAACAGGTGGACAAGGGGGACAGTGTCACTGATGCATGCACTGTCACTGCTCACCATCCTCGTGGCCTCCTCAAATGGTGACAGGACAGTGCATGCATCCCTGATCATGGCCCACTGGCGTGGGGAAAAAAAACAAGCTCCCCTGACCCTGTCCTGGTGCCATAGTTGCACAGGTACTCATTGATGGCCCTCTGCTGCGTGTGCAGCCGCTGCAGCATGGCCAACGTTGAGTTCCACCTGGTGGGCATGTCACAGATTAGGCGGTTCTTGGGCAGGTTAAATTCCTTTTGGAGGTCTGCCAGCCGAGCACTGGCATCATATGACCGGCGGAAATGCACACAGACTTTCCTGACCTGCCTCAGGACATCCTGTAAGCCCGGGTACCTGCCCAAGAACCGCTGCACCACCAAGTTAAGGACGTGAGCCAAACAGGGCACATGGGTCATTTGTCCCTGTCAGAGGGCGGAGAGGAGGTTGGTGCCATTGTCGCAAACCACCATTCCTGTCTTAAGTTGGCGTGGCATCAACCACCTCTGAACCTGCCCCTGCAGAGCTGACAGAACCTCTGCCCCAGTGTGGCTCCTGTCCCCACAACACACCAGATAAAGCACCGCATGGCATCTTTTGGCCTGCGTACTTGCATAGCCCCTTGAAAGCCTACGGAGCACAGCTGGTTCCGAGGACAAAGCACAGGAAGAGGCCATGGAGGAAGAGGAAGAGGAGGGGGTGGAGGAGAGAGGTGTGTCAGAATCACTAGTAGTGGCATTTTGTAGGCGTGGTGGTGGAACAACCTCCAACACTACTGCACCTTGTCCTGCATCCTTCCCTGCTGCCAGAAGAGTCACCCAATGCGCCATGAAACTTAGGTAACGTCTCTGTCCATGCCTGCTGGACCATGAGTCAGCGGTAATATGCACCTTACCACTGACCGCTCTGTCCAGCGAGGCATGGACATTGCCTTCCACATGCCGGTAGAGAGCCGGAATCGTGAGAAAAGAGGCGTTTGGGAACCTGCCACTGAGGAACCGCACATTCCACAAACTCACGGAAGGGGGCAGAGTCTACCACCAAAAGAAAGCTCTATTTGTGGGAAAAAAAAGGACGTAAATTTTGTTTGGGAGCCATGTCGCATGACCGCGCAATTGTCAGTTAAAGTGAAGCAGTGCCGAATCGCAAAAAACGCACTGGTCAGGAAGGTGGGAAATTCTTCCGTGGCTGAAGTGGTTAAGGATCTTCCCAGCAAGCGTGCCAGATATGGGGTCAAGATGTATAAGCTCTGTGACAGGGCCACAGGCTATACATATAGTTTTATGGTTTATGAGGGAAGAGATAGTCACGTAGAGCTGGAGAACTGGCCAGACTACATAGGGAGCGCTGGCAAGATTGTGTGGGACTTGGTGTCACCCTTATTCGGAAAGGGGTACCACTTGTAGGTGGACAATTATTACACAAGCGTGCCACTTCTTAGTCACTTGTTTGATCATTGCATTGGCGCATGTTGCTTGTAGATTCCCATCTTAGGCTGGGGGAGAGAGCCTGCTTTAAGTGTAAAATTTTGCTCGCTGTGAAGTAGAGGGATAATCGTAATGTTTTTGCTCTGTCCTCCCTTCACGCAAACACGGCAGTCTAAATTCAAACGGTGACTGGTGTTGTTGAGAAACCCCTCTGTGTCCACGAATATAACCTTAATATGGGAGGGGTGGACCTCAACGACCAGTTGTTGGCGCCGTACCTAGTTACCTGTAAGGCCTGACTCTGGTACAAAAAAGTGTCTGTATACTTATTTCAATTGGATCTGCTGAATGCTTATGTGCTATACAAAGCTCCAGGATGAAGTGGATCCTTCCTTAACCACTTGCCGCCCACCATATAGCAGAATGACGGCGGCAAAGTGGTTTCAATATCCTAAATGGGCATCATATGACGTCCTCCGAGGGCGCGCATCGTGGCGATCATTGTTGCGGGGTGTCAGTCTGACACCCCGCAACACTGATCTAGGTAAAGAGTCTCTGACGGAGACTCTTTACAATTTGATCAGCCGTGTCCAATCACAGACGCGAGAAGAGGAGAGCCGATCGGCTGCTCTCCTGACAGGGGGGGGGTCTGTGCTGATTGTTTATCAGCACAGCCCCCCCTCAGGTCCCCCCAGGACCACCAGGGAAGCCGCCCAGGACCACCAGGGAAAGCGCCCAGGACCAACAGGGAAGCCATCCACACTGGACCACCAGGTATGCCCCTAGACCCCCAGGGAAATACTAATCTGTGCCCAGGCAGCTGCCAATCAATGCCCAGGCAGCTGCCAATCAGTGCCCACTCACAATGCCTACCACTGCCAGTGCCACCAGGGATGCCTATCAGTGCCTCATATCAGTGCCCAGCAGTGCCGCCTATCAGTGCCCAGCAGTGCCACCCATAAGAACCCATTTTTGCAGCCTTTCAGTGCCCATCAGTGCCCACCAGTGCCACCCATGAGTGCCCATCAGTGCCACCTATCAATGCCCATCAATGCTGCATATCAGTGCCGCCTACCAGTGCCCAATCAGTGGCGCATATCAGTGCCCATCGTCAGTGCCCATCAGTGCCCACTCAATGGTGCCACCTCATCGGTGCTGCCTTATCAGTGCCTGTCAGTGCTGCCTTATCAGTGCCCATCAGTGAAAGAGAAAACTTACTTATTTACAAAAATTTTTAACAGAAACAAAAGCAAAACTTTTATTTTTTTCAAAATTTTCGGTCTTTTTTTATTTGTTTAGCAAAAAATAAAAACCGCAGAGGTGATCAAATACCACCAAAAGAAAGCTCTATTTGTGCGAACAAAATGATAAAAATGTAGTTTGGGTACAGTGTTGGACCGCGCAATTGTCATTCAAACTGCGACAGCACTGAAAGCTGAAAATTGGTCTGGGCAGGAAGGTGTATAAGTGCCCTGTATTGAAGTGGTTAAATTCCAAGAAGAGATCATCACAGCCCTTCTGTTTCCAGATGATGCTGTGGCCCAACTTCCCTATCCAAATGCAGTAAGCCAGCTGCATGAGAGGCATTTTCCGTATGTCCTCCCTGGTACCCCTACCCAACGAGTAGGAATGAGCCGAACACCCCCCGGTTCAGTTTGCACCAGACCCTGCGAACGGAACGAAAATTTGTACGAACGTTAGAACCCCATTGACGTCTATGGGACTCGAACATTCGAAATCAAAAGTGCTCATTTTAAAGGCTAATTTGCATGGTATTGTCCTAAAAATGGTTTGGGGACCCGGGTCCTGCCCCAGGGGACATGTATCAATGTAAAAAAAAAAAAGCAGTGACTTTAATGATGCTTAAAATAAAAAAAATTAAAAAAAAGTGAAATATTCCTTTAAATATCGTACCTGGGGGGTGTCTATGGTATGCCTGTAAAGTGGCGCGTGTTTCCCGTGCTTAGAACAGTCCCTGCACAAAATGACATTTTTAAAGGAATAAAAGTCATTTAAAACTGCCTGCGGCTTTAATGTAATGTCAGGTCCTGGCAATATGGATGAAAATCAGTGAGAGAAACGGCATGGGTACCCCCCAGTCCATTACCAGGCCCTTTGGGTCTTGTATGGATATTAAGGCGAACCCCGCTCCCAATTTAAAAAAGGAAAGGTGTGAGGCCCCCAGGCCCTATATACTCTGAACAGCAGTATACAGGCGGTGCAAACAAGACAGGGACTGTAGGTTTGTTGTTAAGTAGAACCTGTTTGTAATTTTGAACTGGTACATTTTTAACGTCTTTAGCTCCAGCCAAAAAATCTATTTTAAGCTTTTTGGAAAACATAGGGAAGGGTTATCACCCCTGTGACATTTGTTTTGCTGTCTGTGCTCCTCTTCAGAAGATTTCACCTCACTTTTTGTCCCAATGACTAATGTTTTTTGAAAATTTGGGGGTTTTAGTGAAACAAGGATTGGTGATAAAGCATCAGTGTAAAGGTGAAACGTTTTTCCCATATTAACTCTTACAGGAGAGAATTTCCCTTTCTAGGGGTAGATTTCATCTCACTTCCTGTTGTCTCCTTCCGTTTGCAAGTAGGAGTCGTTTGTAAGTTGGATGTTTAAAAGTAGGGGCCTGCCCTATATACTCAGCAGAAATTTGGGCCTTAGGTGTTGTTGTGGCCACAACACTGTAAGCCCTCACAGGGCCCTGCTGTGAAATATTAGATCAAGAATTGTAGTTACATGCCCCTGTTGAACAGGGGCAGAAAAATTGGGCCTTTGGTGGTGGTGGTAGTGCTGGTGCCACAACACTGTAAGTCCTCACAGTTACTCTTGGAGGGTGCAGAAACAGGCCCTGCTGTGAAATATTAGATCAAGAATTCTAATTACATGTCTCTGTTGAACAGGGGCTGAAAAATTGGGCCTTAGGCACTGGTGCTGGTGCCACAACACTGCAACCCCTCACAGATACTCTAGTTGAAGCACAGGAACTAGCCCTGCTGCAAAGAATTGCATCAAAAATTGTAATTACACGTCCCTGTTAAACAGGGGCTGAAAAATTGGGCCCTAGGCACTGGTGCTGGTGCCACAACACTGCAACCCCTCACAGATACTCTAGTTGAAGCACAGGAACTAGCCCTGCTGCAAAGAATTGCATCAAAAATTTTAATTACACGCCCCTGTTAAACAGGGGCTGAAAAATTGAGCCTTAGGCACTGGTGCTGGTGCCACAACACTGCAACCCCTCACAGATACTCTAGTTGGAGCGCAGGAAAGAGCCCTGCTGCAAAGAATTGCATCAAAAATTCTAATTACACGCCCCTGTTAAACAGGGGCTGAAAAATTGGGCCTTAGGCACTGGTGGCGGCACCCAGAACCAAAAATGTTCTTACAAGCTATCAGCATGATCATTGAGGAGGAAGAGGATAATTACTCAGCATAACAGGATTTGAAGGGATCTGACATTTCAAAAAAAATTATTTGGTTACATCAGCACCAGGTGCTTGGTAGCTGGTGGTGATCCAAGACTGATTCATTTGTATGAAGGTCAGTCGATCGACCAAGTCGGTGGACAGACGCACCCTGTGATCGGTTACAAAGCCTCCAGCAGCACTGAATGTGCGTTCCGAAAGAACGCTGGATGCAGGACAGGCCAGTAGCTCAATTGCATACTGTGCAAGCTCTGGCCAGTGATCCATCCTCAAGACCCAGTAACCCAGAGGATTTTCGGTGGGAAAGGTGTCAAAGTCAGATCTTGCCCCTAGGTATTCCTGCACCATGTAAAACCGATCATACCTTGGGGCTGCGGACTAATAAATTGTCTGAACGCATCGGTCAAATGGCCACCTTCTCCACCGCTCCTTCTTTGACTGACCGAAGCCTCAGCAACACGTTGTCCAGAAACAGGAGTTTGTAACCTCCCAGTCTCTGGGAACGCATTGCACAGACCTTTCTACAAGGCCTCCTGAAGATGTTTCATCCTCTGCTCCCTCTGTGACAGCAAGATAAGGTCCGCAACCTTACCCTTGTAACGTGGATCAAGGAGGGTTGCCAGCCAGTATTGTTCCTTCTCCTTGATACCACGAATACGAGGATCCTAACGCAGGCTTTGCAGGATCAGGGAGGCCATGCAGCATAGGTTTGCTGAGGCATTCGGTCCAGAGTCCTCTGGATCACTAAGGACGAAATGATCCGCAGCCACCTCCTCCCAGCCACGTACAAGTCCATGTGTTTCTTGGGACTGTAAATGATCCCTTAAAGACTGCTCCTGATGCTGAGTGCCAGGCTCCACCTCCATACTGACACAATCCTCCTCCTCCTCTTCCTGTGTGATCGGCGGGCATGCAGGAACACTGTCTGGATAAAGGGGGCCTTGAGAGCTAAGGAAGTCCTCCTCTTCCTGCCTCTGTTCTGCCTCAAGTGCCCTGTCCATTATTCCACGCAGCGTGTGCTCCAACAGGTGGACAAGGGGGACAGTGTCACTGATGCATGCACTGTCACTGCTCACCATCCTCGTGGCCTCCTCAAATGGTGACAGGACAGTGCATGCATCCCTGATCATGGCCCACTGGCGTGGGGAAAAAAAACAAGCTCCCCTGACCCTGTCCTGGTGCCATAGTTGCACAGGTACTCATTGATGGCCCTCTGCTGCGTGTGCAGCCGCTGCAGCATGGCCAACGTTGAGTTCCACCTGGTGGGCATGTCACAGATTAGGCGGTTCTTGGGCAGGTTAAATTCCTTTTGGAGGTCTGCCAGCCGAGCACTGGCATCATATGACCGGCGGAAATGCACACAGACTTTCCTGACCTGCCTCAGGACATCCTGTAAGCCCGGGTACCTGCCCAAGAACCGCTGCACCACCAAGTTAAGGACGTGAGCCAAACAGGGCACATGGGTCATTTGTCCCTGTCAGAGGGCGGAGAGGAGGTTGGTGCCATTGTCGCAAACCACCATTCCTGTCTTAAGTTGGCGTGGCATCAACCACCTCTGAACCTGCCCCTGCAGAGCTGACAGAACCTCTGCCCCAGTGTGGCTCCTGTCCCCACAACACACCAGATAAAGCACCGCATGGCATCTTTTGGCCTGCGTACTTGCATAGCCCCTTGAAAGCCTACGGAGCACAGCTGGTTCCGAGGACAAAGCACAGGAAGAGGCCATGGAGGAAGAGGAAGAGGAGGGGGTGGAGGAGAGAGGTGTGTCAGAATCACTAGTAGTGGCATTTTGTAGGCGTGGTGGTGGAACAACCTCCAACACTACTGCACCTTGTCCTGCATCCTTCCCTGCTGCCAGAAGAGTCACCCAATGCGCCATGAAACTTAGGTAACGTCTCTGTCCATGCCTGCTGGACCATGAGTCAGCGGTAATATGCACCTTACCACTGACCGCTCTGTCCAGCGAGGCATGGACATTGCCTTCCACATGCCGGTAGAGAGCCGGAATCGTGAGAAAAGAGGCGTTTGGGAACCTGCCACTGAGGAACCGCACATTCCACAAACTCACGGAAGGGGGCAGAGTCTACCAACTGAAAAGGTAGCAATTTTGACAAGCTAGCATTCAACCGCTGGGCATGTGGATGGCTGGGAGCGAACTTCTTTTTGTGGTGCAGCAGCTGGGGCAGGGAAATTTGCCTGCTACAATCTGATGTCGGTGTACCGATAGCAGGTTGCCCGCAAGTACTTGGCTGTGACACACCTAATTCTACACCTTCATTCCTCTCACTGCAGGTCTCAGAGAGGACTGAAGGTATAGTGGGGTTGGAGATCCCAGATGATGAGAAGTAAGGAGAGGTCCTCTTTGTTTTTTGGTGTGGGTCTGTTAGGTATGCTTGCCAACGAACTGCATGGCAGGTCAACATATGTCTGGTCAAGCATGTGGTGCCCAAGTGGGAGATGTTTTGGCCATGCAAGATATGCTTGAGACATATGTTGCAAATAGCAGTGGTGCCATCTGATGCACTCATCTCAAAAAAGGCCCAAACCAAAGAACTTTTGGAATAACGCGCAGAGACAGCAGCGCCCTCCACATGTGGAGCTCTGAGGTGTGATGCAGTCAGTGTGCTGCCCATAGGCTGGCCCCTGGAGGGCATCCTGCCTCGTTGGTGATGTGCCTCCTCCTCCTCTCTCCTATCAGGCACCCACATTGAGTCAGTGACCTCATCATCCCCTCCCTCCTCATCACTTGAGCAAACCTGGCAGTATGCTGCAGCAGGGGGAACATGACTGCCAGATTGCTGTCCTTCTTGGACACCCCCTCTGTCCATGCTCACGTTACTGGCTCAGTATCTAGCTCAGTATCATCATCAGAGCCTTCTAAACGCTGGGCATCCTCCTGGAGCATGTACCCAACACTGTGGTCAAACAGTTCAAGGGACTCCGCAGGAGGACATGGTGGGGCTAGGGAAGGAGTCACTGATGCCATTGAGCCGAGGGAAGAGGCCGCATTGTCAGGTGCTTTGCCAGACAAAGTACCCTGAGCATGGGTGAGAGAGGATGAGGAGGATGAGGACGGCTTGGTCAACCACTCGACCAAGTCTTCCGCATGTTGCGGCTCAACACGGCCAGCTGCCGAAAAAAAGGCCAAGTGTGTCCCATGGCCACGTGCTAATGAGGATGCACCGTGTCCACAACCAGCACTGTTGCCTCTAGACACAGAGCCTGCTTGCCCTCTTTTATTGGCTTGTGACTGTCTGCCTCTCTTTGTTGGCCTTCCAGACATACTAATACTAATAAAATCAACTGCTTGCCTGTAGTATTATTAGTTTGAGAACACCACCAATCTTCTACAGGTAGCTTTAGCTGAACACTGTGCAGAGGTCGCACTACACTAACGTGTAAATAATGTAGCTGCCTGCGGTAGTGATGGGATCAGGAAAACACCACCAGCCTTCTACAGGTAGCTTTAGCTGAACACTGTGCAGAGGTCGCACTACACTAACGTGTAAATAATGTAGCTGCCTGCGGTAGTGATAGGATCAGGAAAACACCACCAACCTTCTACAGGTAGCTTTAGCTGAACACTGTGCAGAGGTCGCACTACACTAACATGTAAATAATGTAGCTGCCTGCGGTAGTGATAGCATCAGGAAAACAACACCAACCTTCTACAGGTAGCTTTAGCTGAACACTGTGCAGAGGTCGCACTATACTAACTTGTAGCTTTAGCTGAACACTGTGCAGAGGTCGCACTACACTAACCTGTAGCTTTAGCTGAACACTGTGCAGAGTCGCACTACACTAATGTGTAAATAATGTATCTGCCTGCGGTAGTGATAGGATCAGGAAAACAACACCAACCTTCTACAGGTAGCCTTAGCTGAACACTGTGCAGAGGTCGCACTACACTAACGTGTAAATAATGTAGCTGCCTGCGGTAGTGATAGGATCAGGAAAACAACACCAACCTTCTACAGGTAGCTTTAGCTGAACACTGTGCAGAGATCGCACTACAGTAACTTGTAGCTTTAGCTGAACACTGTGCAGAGGTCGCACTACACTAACTTGTAGCTTTAGCTGAACACTGTGCAGAGGTCGCACTACACTAACTTGTAGCTTTAGCTGAACACTGTGCAGAGGTCGCACTACACTAACGTGTAAATAATGTAGCTGCCTGCGGTAGTGATAGGATCAGGAAAACAACACTAACCTTCTACAGGTAGCTTTAGCTGAACACTGTGCAGAGGTCGCACTACACAAACTTGTAGCTTTAGAAGAACACTGTGCAGAGATCGCACTACACTAACTTGTAGCTTTAGCTGAACACTGAGGGATTGCTTTTGTTTTGATTCTAGTCTGGCAATATTGGTGGAGAGTGCTGTGATATCTTTTTCACGTTCTTTTTTCCGCCTAGTGCCCCACTTCATTAATTCACCTCTGATGACACCTGTGTGTGCTTCCCAATTGTTTAGAGGGTTAGTGTCAGAGTTTGAGTTCATCTCAAAATAGTTTTTGATTGAGTTATGGTAACTGCTTGCAGTATTCGGTCTGTTAATAATGCTGCGTTTAATCTCCAGTTGAAAACAGTGGATTTAGGTGTTTGGGATTTCAGGTTTAAGGAGTCGGGTGCATGGTCCAAGATTGGGATTATGCCTATTTCAGCTTTGGCGATGTAAGTGAGGTCTCTTTGGGTTAAGCCTAGTCTAGAGTATCTCTTGGTGGGTGAGGAGTAGAAAGTGAAAGTGTAGTCTTTTTCTGATGGGTGTGTGGTTCTCCAATTGTCTACTAGAGTTAGGGATTGTAAATGTTTTTTTATACGTTTTAGTATTTTGTATGTTACATGTGTTTGTCCTGTGGCGGTTTCTTGTTGGGGGTTTAGAGGTATGTTAAAATCTCCGCCGAGTAGGATGCAGCCAGAAGCAAACCATTTTAGCTCATCAATTATTTTTTGACAAAACATTTTGTGGGCCTTGTTTAGGGAAATAGACTTTTGCTAAGGTTATTGGCTTACCCTCCCTTGTGCCTTTTAAAAATATATAACGGCCCTCTGGGTCTGTTAGTTGTTGCTTGAGAACAAAAGGGAATTTTTGCTCAGCAGGATTGTGACCCCTTTGGTTTTTGCCGTGGGGTTGGTGGCATGGAATGCACTTGTAAAATAGTTGTTTGTGATGCGTGGGACGTTTTGGGTTTTGAAATGTATTTCCTTAGGGAAAACTATTTGCGGGTTAGCATTTTTTTTAGTTCCTTTAGGATTTTCTGGAATATTAAGACCATTCACATTATGTGATATGAGGCTCGTTGATTTTCCTAGTAAAGAGTAGGCCATTATAACATAAACACAAACAAAAGAAAAAAAAGGGGGGGGGGGGAGTTGAGGGGGGAAGAATTTGGTCCTGAGTGGACCGAGCCTGCATATCTACTAAGTAGTGCACAGTAAAAGACTCTAAGGTTTTGATTAGTAGTTATCCAACTACTGTTGTTTTGTGACAATATGAGCTATTGTTCTTGGGGGGTAGGTGGGAGGTGCTCTGGTGGGTAGGTTTATTCTTATTGGAATAAAAATGTTTTTTATCTTGTAAGCTCTTCATTCCGAGTTTACCTAGGATATGTTGTGGATTATAGGTCATTGGGATAACTGTGACCCTGTCATTAATTTTTCTGAGAATCTTTATAACTTAACTTTTCTGCAAATGAGCTTAAGTAACTAAGTAAGTATATAACAAGTTGCTATCAAATATCAACTTCATTTACATGGTATAAGGAGTTTTGATCTGTAGGAAGGTCATCACTCATTGTCCGCCTAGTTTTAGGGGGACTCTTAAGCACTCTTGTGTGTGAGTGTTTGTCTGAGTGTGGACCTCCCTTGGAGATATGTATCCTTAATATATCTATTGTTGAATATCTACTTAAACTTTAACATCTCTAATCATATAACATATGCTGCGATTTGGTATTCAAGTGGTTGGAATTATTTTCTATTCTATTATCTTATTTTCTATTCTATTCTATTCTATTCTATTTTTTTCTATTAAAATTTGAGTTTATTCTATTCGAAATTTGAATTTCGGAAAATGGTTATGTTCTTTCTATTCTATTCTATTCAGTGCTGTTGTTTTTTTTCAATGCTATTCTGTTATTTTGTAATTTATTCTTTTCTATTCTATTCTATTTTGGATCACGGCTATGTTCTTTTATTCTATTCTATTCTATTGTTTTTTAAATGATATTATTTTTTATTCTATTATAGTCTATTCTATTCTTTTTTTCTATTCTTTTATTTTCTATTTTGTCCTGTTTAACTCTATTATATTATATTCTTTTAATTTCTGTTATATCCTTTTCTATTCTATTTTTTTCTATTATATTCCTTTATTTTCTATTCTATTTTGTTCTTTTTGGAAATTCGAAAACGATTCAAATTTGAAAACTATTTGAAATTGATTCGAAAACTATTCAAATCGATTCAAATTTGAATTTTGTCCGATTTTCTTTTTTTGATATTTCGGATTCGTTTAAATTCGGTACTATTGTAATTCAGAAGTTTGAATACATCCGAATCTCGAAAAAACATAAATTAGTCAGAATTTCAATTCGGAACGAAGCGAACTGAACATGCCTAGTGGGCAGGCAGGGCCCAAAAACAACACAAAAGGAGCCTAAAGGTGGTTAAGCCCTTCCCCGCTTGGGTAAACTCCCTTACTAACTATAACAAGACCTATACCTGTATAACAGCATAGATGATGGTTGCATATTTTCCAACTCTCTAAACACAGTGATGCCACCTGCATACTTGTAGTTATATTCTTAAGTAGAATGTGTACCATTTTATACTATTTTATTTTACACAAAATGGTAAACAAAGTAATATAGAATGATTCACAGGATTTCTCATAGGAATCAGGCAGATAATAACAGAATGAAGTTTGAAGTGTTTGATTATCTTTGCTCCTATAAGAAAAAAAAGCATCTATTACACCAGTGATTATGCTTATTTGCTACATTTTTTTGAATCGAGTGTAATTGTTTAAAAAATGTGCAGCATATTTTTACATAGAATCAAGATATGTGATAGATCTAGTCAGCCTTCTATTTTACGCAATGTGTTTTGAAGAAAACTATCAAACCATACATGTATAAAAAGGAAATTGGAGGCTCTTGTTCAGTGATGCTACACATTCCTCCTTGACATACTTTCACCTTGAGACAACAGAATACACAGAAAGATGGATGAGTAGGAGTCGAAAGGAGCTTTTCACTAAAAAGCATGAATTGAAATAATTTTCCCTTAAAAATATGAAATATGCATCTGTTGCAGTTACCGTATGCTGCAACAATAGTGAGTTAATTTACAAGGCAGCACTTATTTTTTAGTATGAATGGCATAATATGAAATTGATTCATATCCTGCAAACACCTGTAAAAGGCTCTATGACAAATTTTTAAAAACTAGAGAGATTACCCAAGACAACCTCCAGGTGTTAGTAGTCAATCTCTTTTTTTTTGTGCTGGAAAAATAAATCCTTGCTTAAAAGAGCAGGGCACAGTGCAGTAATTGTGCTCAAATTTTAAAAATTTGAAGTAACTAGTGATAATTTGTAATAACTGGCCTTAACAACAAGGAGCACAAGGAAGGGCGACGCATGCCAAACAACAACAAAGAAAAATTCCCAGCTCAACTTACCAGCCAGCCTGCAATGAGTCGAATTGTCCTAACAGTTCACGTTAAAAACAGGGGTTTAGTTTGCACACACTTGCAAATACAGTATCGCACAAAAGTGAGTACACCCCTCACATTTTTGTAAATATTTTATTGTATCTTTTCATCTGACAACACTGAAGAAATGACACTTTGCTACAATGTAAAGTAGTGAGTGTACAGCTTGTATAACAGTGTAAATTTGCTGTCCCCTCAAAATGACTCAACACACAGCCATTAATGTCTAAACCGCTGGCAACAAAAGTGAGTACATCCCTAAGTGAAAATGTCCAAATTGGGCCCAATTAGCCATTTTCCCTCCCTGATGTCATGTGACTCGCTAGTGTTACAAGGTCTCAGGTGTGAATGGGGATCAGGTGCCTTACATTTGGTGTTATCGCTCTCACTCTCTCATACTGGTCAATGGAAGTTCAACATGGCACCTCATGGATCTGAGGATCTGAAAAAAGAATTGTTGCTCTATATAAAGATGTAATCAAGAGGGGTATATACCGCGTTAATGAAAAAGGAGTAATAAACTAATTGTGAAGAAAGAAGCAGCGACACAAAACATGCAATAAATTCATGAAGACAAGGTGTATAAAAGGAAATAGTCGCACTACTAAAAAAACCTTAAATTAATTATAATGTTATTCATAATCCAAAAAAGCATGTACAAATTAATGACTCTAAAGTGAAACAGGATTGAAATAATATATATATGACAATATAGATGTGTACACAAAAAGTCCACGTGAAATAATCCAAATTAAAATCACATAATGTACATAAACATATATGTGCAAAGTCCCCGTAAAGAAATAATTGATTCCAATCCAGAAATTTGGACAGTTGTGGAGGCAACATGGACTCTCATGGTACGGCATAAACTTACAACAGTCAATTTACAAAAATATCTGTGGTAGATGTAGCCACTGCCCATGGATCTGTGAGGTTGCTGGCATATATCTACCTAATGGCCAATGGTTCCAATCGAGACAATATGCTGATTGTGCTACTCGTGGAGTGATTTATTTGATGACTTGTCAATGCCATGCATTTTACATAGACGTCACATATGAAGAAACATGTCGGGCGGAGCCATGCACTGACGTCATCACGCTCCACGTGACCCCAGAAGCACGGGTGTACATTCATATTTTTATTGCCGACAGATTTTAAAGTTTTATATCACATTGGAATATTTTTTTGAACTAATAAATGAACTGTGTTCAAACTATAACACACTATTGGAGGCTTTTTTATTCTCTTATACACTCCTGTTTGGGAGAGCGTGTCTCTGAGCGCAGTGGACGGAAGGTCCTTTTTAAAGAGAGGAGGATGCCTGGATCGCAGTGGGATCGGCATCCCGGACTCATCTCAGACCCCGCAGAGGGCTATATCTGCAGGCGCTGGTGACCTCGCTTCTTATAGGAGGTCCTGTTTATCTGGTAAGAGTTTTTACTTCTTCCGGTGTATACCCCAAGGATATGTTCATCCCAAGTTTCCTTCAGTGGTAGTGGAAAATTTAAAACATCTTCCCATCTTCTCTGTAATCTTTTTTCACTTCTGGATTGGATTCACTGATTTCTTTACGTGGACTTTACACATATATGTTTATGTACATTAAGTGATTTTCATTTGGATTATTTCACGTGGACTTTTTGTGCACATATCTATTTTGTCATATATATATTATTTCAATCTTGTTTCACTTTAGATTCATTAATTTGTGCACACATTTTTGGTTTATGAATAACATTATTATTTATTTAAGTTTTTTTAGTAGCGCGACTATTTCCTACATAAAGATGGCCTAGGCTATAAGAAGATTGTCAAGACCCTAAAACTGAGCTGCAGCATAGTGGCCAAGACCATACAGTGGTTTAACAGGACAGGTTCCACTCAGAACAGGCCTCTCTTTGGTCGACCAAGGAAGTTGAGTGCCCGTGCTCAGCATCATTTACAGAGGTTGTCTTTGGGAAACAGACGTATGAGTGCTTCCAGCATTGCTGCAGAGGTTGAAGGGGTGGGGGGGTCATCCTGTCAGTGCTCAGACCACATGCAGCACACTGCATCAAATTGGCCTACATGGCTGCCATCCCAGAATGAAGCCTCTTCTAAAGATGATGCACAAGAAAGCCTGCAAAAAGTTTGCTGAAGATAAGCAGACTAAAGACATGGATTACTGGAACCATGTCCTGTGGCCTGATGAGACCAAGATAAACTTATTTGGTTCAGATGGGGTCAAGCGTGTGTCGCGGCAACCAGGCGGCATGTGTGGCGGCAACTAGGTGAGGAGTACAAAGAGAAGTGTGTCAAGCATGGTAGTGGGAGTATCATGGTCTGGGGCTGTATGAGTGCTGCCGGCACTGGGGATGTACAGTTTATTGAGGGAACCATGAATGGCAACATGTACTGTGACATACTGAAGCAGAGCATGATCCCCTCTCTCTGGAGACTGGGCCACGGGGCAGTATTCCAACACTTTGGCCCCAATATGGACATTTTCACTTAGGAGTGTAAGTCAGTGGTTTAGACATTAATGGCTGTGTGTTGAGTTATTTTGAAGGGACAGCAAATTTACACTGGTATACAAACTGTACACTCACTACTTTACATTGTAGCAATGTGTCATTTCTTCAGTGTTGTCACATGAAAAGATATAATAAAATATTTACAAAAATGTGAGGGGTGTACTCACTTTTGTGAGACACTGTACATGCACAAGCTGCAGAGGCCACTTCAAGGCACTCCAGTATTATCTCAAGTCCTAATTTCAGAGCCTCCATAGTAGGAGTATATACTACATATATATATTAACATATATATTAATTGATAGATTGAGGACAGGTGTGCCTGGAGGGAGCCCAACCCCCCTTAAAGGCACAGGGGTGCACTGGACACCCAGAAAATAGCACCATGGCATTGAGGGTGTCCAGTGCGTTCCCTAACCAAATAACCAATGGTACAAATAAACGTAGCTGCCCCAACCTATAGCTGGCCTATAACTGAGCAAGGAGCACATGGAAGGGTGACGCATGTCAAACAACAACAAAGAAAAATTCCCAGCTCAACTTACCAGCCAGCCTGCAACAAACCAAACTGTCCTGTCTAACAGTTAAGAACAATGATGTGCAAACCTTGCAAAGTTCAGTGTGCTGGATATACACAGAACACTTGAACAAAATCTGTAAACCCTGAAAATAGCTCCCAAACCCCACTGAGGTTTGTAAAAGCTAAACTTTTTTCTAGCTAAGGCCAATTCCCAAGCTTTTGGTAAAAAAGGGCATGAGGGGCTGGGTACTGCCATGAGAAAGAAATACTGGTGTAAAAACTATTAAACAAAATACGTCCTCAATTCCTTTAAATAACATGCTCCCTGCCCAGGTGCATGAGGGGAGTGGGGTGGGTTGTCCTGGGGGGTCTGTACAGATGGAGGGAGGTGGGTTGTCCTGGGGGTCTATACTGATGAATTGGGGTCTGCACTGAGGGGAGTCTATACTGATGCAGGAGGGTCTGCACTAAAGGGGTTCTATACTGATGGGGGGGGGGTCTGCCTTGAGAGGGGTCTATACTGAGGGAGGGGGGTCTATACAGTGGGAAGGGGGTCTATACTATGGGTGGGCGGTCTGTACTTAGTGAGGGGGTCTATACTGTAGGAGGGGGTCTATACTGAGGGAGGGGGATCTATACTGTGGGAGGGGGGGTCTGTACTGAAGGAAGGGGATCTATACTGCAGGATGGGCATCTGTACTGACAGAGGACTATAGTGGGTGGGGGGTGACACCATGTTTTTCCATACCGAGTGACACCAACCACCGGTAACTGGGGACACCTGGTGTAAGGAGGGACTCTACTGAGGACAACTGATGTAGGAAGGGCTCTGCTGGGGACCCCTGATGTAAGGAGGGACTCTACTGGGGGCACCTGATGTAAGGACGGACTCTACTTGGGGCACCTGATATAAGCAGGGACTCTACTGGGGCACCTGATGTAAGGAGGGACTCTACTGGGGACACCTGATGTAAGGACAGACTCTGCTGGGGGCACCTGATGTAGGGAGGGACTCTGCTGGGGGCAACTAATGTAAGAACGGACTCTGCTGAGAATGCCTGATGTAAGGAGGGACTCTTCTGGGAATGCCTGATGTAAGGAGGGACTCTGCAGGAGGCACGTGATGTAAGGACAGACTCTGCTGAAAATGCCTGATGTAAGGAGGGACTCTGCTGAGAATGCCTGATGTAAGGAGGGACTCTGCTGGGGTCACCTGATGGCATCTGGTGGCAGGCGACGTGGCAAGTGACACACTCAGGGCTTCCACTGATTCTGCATTATGGTGAGTGGAATTATTTTATTTTATATTACAATGTAATAATAGAAATAATGCGCTTCAATTATCCTGATACCATAACAACCCTGGTGTCAGGATGATTGAAGTGCTAACACCAGGTGTTTGGAGTATCCTTATTTGCTGATTGTTAAACTTTCTGGAATACACATATTGCTATTGTGGTGAAGGATCTGGGCCTGCTGTCCTTCCATCCCTCCTTCTTTCTTTCCTTCTTTCTCCCTCCCTCCCTCCCTCTACTATATACTATATATAGTATATTTTTTCTATGCTGGTCTATTGTTTTTCTATGCTATTATTTTCTATTTTATTCTAATCTTTTCTATTTGAATGCAAATTCATTCTATACGAAATTTGAATTTCGGAAAATGGTTATATACAAATAGAATGAAATTGAATTCTAATAGAAAAGACTAGAATAGAAAAAGCAATAGAGCAGAATAGAAATATATATATATATATATATATATATATATATATATATATATATATATATAATATATGTAATTTAACCATCTTCTGAAATTGAAATTTGGTACAGAATGAATTGGAATAGAAAAGATTAGAATAGAATAGAAAATAATAGACAAGAATAGCATAAAAAAACAATAGAACAGAATAGAAAAAAATATAATATATTCTATTCTAATCTTTTCTATTCAAATTCATTCTGTACCAAATTCGAATTTTGGAAGATGGTTTTATATATGTATATACTATATATATATATATATATATATATATATATATATATATATATATATACATATATATATATATATTTTTTTTTTCTATTCTGTTCTATTGTTTTTTCTATTCTAGTCTTTTCTATTAGAGTTCTATTTCATTCTATTCCATATATAACCATCTTCCGAAATTCGAATTTCGTATAGAATGAATTTAAATTTGAGTAGAAAAGTTTAGAATAGAATAGAAAAGAATAGCATACAAAAACAATGGAACAGAATAGAAAAAAAAAAAAATATATATATATATATATATATATATATATATATATATATATATATATATATATAATTCTATTCTGTTCCATTGTTTTTCTATGCTATTTTGTCCTATTATTTTCTATTATATTCCAATCTTTTCTATTCAAATTTGATTTCAGTCTACATAAAATTCGAATTTCCGAAGATGTTTTATATATATATATATATATATATATATATATATATATAATATATATATATCATAATTATTATAATTTTTCTGTTCTGTTCCATTGTTTTTCTATTAGTTTCTATTCTAATCTTTTCTATTTGAATTCAAATTCATACTATACGAAATTCGAATTTTGGAAAATGGTTGTATAGAAATAGAATGAAATCAAATTCTAATAAAAAAAAACAAGAATAAAAAAAACAATAGAACAGAATAGAAAAAAATTATATATATATATATATATATATATATATATATATACATATATATAAACCATCTATAAACCATCTTCCGAAATTGGAATTTGGCACAGAATGAATTCGAATAGAAAAGATTAGAATAGAATAGAAAATAATAGACAAGAATAGCATAAAAAAACAATAGAACAGAATAGAAAAAAATATAGTATATTCTATTCTAATCTTTTCTATTCAAATTCATTCTGTACCAAATTCCAATTTTGGAAGATGGTTTTATATATATATATTTTATTCTGTTATATATATTATATTCTATTCTGTTCTATTGTTTTTTTCTATTCTAGTCTTTTCTATTACAGTTCTATTTCATTCTATTCCATATATAACCATATTCCGAAATTAGAATTTCGTATAAAATGAATTTGAATAGAAAAGATTAGAATAGAGTAGAAAAGAATAGACTAGAAAAACAATAGAACGGAACAGAATAAAATATATTTTATTCTATTCTGTTCTATTGTTTTTCTAGTCTATGCGTTTCTATTATTTTCTATTCAAATTCAAAATCATTCTATACAAAATTTGAATTTCAGAAGCCATCTTCTGAAATTCGAATTTCGTAAAGAATGAATTAAAATCCGAGTAGAAAAGTTTAGAATAGAATAGAAAAGAAAAGAATAGCATAGAAAAACAATAGAACAAAAAATAACAAAAAATAACATATATATTATATTTTATTCTATTTTTCTATTTTTATTTTATTCTATTCTGTTCTATTGTTTTTCTAGTCTATTCTTTTCTATTATTTTCTATTCTAATCTTTTCTATTCAAATTCATTCTATACAAAATTCGAATTTCAGAAGCCATCTTCTGAAATTCGAATTTCATAAAGAATGAATTCAAATTTGAGTAGAAAAGTTTAGAATAGAATAGAAAAAAAAAGAATAGCATAGAAAAACAATAGAACAGAATAGAATAAAAAATAATATATATATATTTTATTTTATTCTATTTTTCTATTTTTATTTTATTCTATTCTGTTCTATTGTTTTTCTAGTCTATTCTTTTCTATTATTTTCTATTCTAATCTTTTCTATTCAAATTCATTCTATACGAAATTCGAATTTCAGAAGCCATCTTCCGAAATTCAAATTTCGTATAGAATGAATTCAAATTTGAGTAGAAAAGTTTAGAATAGAATAAAAAAGAATAGCATAGAAAAACAATGGAACAGAATAGAAAAAAAAATATTATATATACAATATCTTATTCTATTCTGTTCTATTGTTTCTCTAGTCTATTCTTTTCTATTATTTTCTATTCTAATCTTTTCTATTCAAAACAGAAAAAAATATTTTATATATATAATTCTATTCTGTCCTATTATTTTCTATTATATTCCAATCTTTTTTCTATTCAAATTTGATTTCAGTCTACATGAAATTCAAATTTCGGAAGATGTTTTATATATATATATATTAATTATTATTATTATTATTATATGGGGATGGGCTTATAGTTGTGTCATCGATTTTGACAGAGAGATCAGGGGAAGGGGCATATGGGGGAGGAAAAATTATAAGTTCGGTTTTGGATAGATTGAGTTTGAGGAAGTGGTGTGACATCCAGACGGATATATCTGATAGTAAATTAGTGATCCGTGAGGAGACAGAGGGAGTGAGCTGAGGGGTAGAGAAATAGATTTGGGTGTCGTCAGCGTAGAGGTGGTATTGGAAGCCATGGGAGGCAATCAGTTGACCCAGGGAGGCAGTGTAGATTGAAAATAGGAGAGGTCCAAGAACAGAACCCTGGGGACCCCGACAAAGAAAGGAAGAGGAGAGGAGGAAGTAGCGTTGTAAGAAACACTAAAGGTGCGGTTGGATAAGTTGGAAGAGAACTAGCGAAGTGTACAGTCACGGAGACCAAAGGCGTGTAGTTTTTTGAGGAGAAGGGGGTGGTCAACCGTATCAAAGGCAGCAGAGAGGTCCAAGAGTAGAAGTACAGAATAGTGTCGATTGGTTTTGGCCGTTAGTAGATCGTTTGTTAGTTTTAGGAGAGCAGTTTCTGTGGAGTGTTGAGGACGAAATCCAGACTGAAGGGGATCAAGAAGGTTATTATCAGCGAGGTGGATGCTCAGTCGGTTGTAGACCAGACGTTCGAGGAGTTTGGATAAGAAGGGGAGCAAGGAGATGGGGCGTAGGTTGTTAAGATTGGATGTGAGGGCTTTTTAAGTATGGGTCTGACAAGTGCATGTTTTAGAGAAGATGTGGGTTAGCGAGTGTAGCATAGGGCCAGAGGGTGAACGTAGCATTTGTGAGGGAATTTTTCTATTCTGTTCCCTTGTTTTTCTATTATTTTCTATTCTAATCTTTTCTATTTGAATTCAAATTCATGCTATACGAAATTCGAATTTTGGAAGATGTATATATAATATTTTTCTATGCTGGTCTATTGTTTTTCTATGCTATTCTTTTCCATTTTTTTCTATTTTATTCTAATCTTTTCTATTTGAATGTGAATTCATTCTATACGAAGTTCGAAAATTTCAGAAAATGGTTGTATAGAAATAGAATGAAATCAAATTCTAATAGAAAAGACTAGAATAGAAAAAACAATAGAACGGAATAGAAACAAATATTATATATATATATATATATATAAAACCATCTTCCGAAATTGGAATTTGACACAGAATGAATTCAAATAGAAAAGATTAGAATAGAATATATTATATTTTATTTCTATTATGTTTCTATTATTTTTCTATGCTATTCTTTTCTATTATTCTCTATTATATTGGAATTTACTTTCATTCTATACGAATTTCGCAAAATGGTTATATATAGTTTACTTTTTCAAATTCGGTCAAATTTTTTCAAATGCGGTAGAATTTTTTCGAACTTGATGGTTTTTTCAAATGCGGTAGAATTTTTTAGAATTTGATAGCTTTTTTTCGAATGCGGTAGAATTTTTTCGAATACAGGCGAATTTTTCGAATTCGAATACGAAACTAAATGGATCCCGAAAACGAATGTAATGAATGCAATGAATTTAGCTAAACGAATTTAGTTAAATAATGAATCAAAACAAAATGAAACTAAACAAATTTTTTCATCCTGCACATGTCTACTATCTATTTCTTTCTTTCTCTCTTTCCTTCCCTCCCTCTTTCTCCCTTTCTTTCTCCCTTTCTTTTTCCCTCCATCCCTCGTTCATCTCAGACTCTAACCACACCCCTTTGAGCAACGCCCATTTAAGATACACCCACTATTTAGTTTAATCCCTGCCCATTTTTCAGCAAGCACATTTTTCTTTTCCCGCTATGTCACGCCTACAAACAAATGCCCCACCCTTATTTATAATAAGACTCTACCTACAGGCAAAAAAGTGTCCCTATACATTTTTTTACAATGTTGGCAACTGTGTTAGGGCTCACCTTTTAAAAATTAAATAAATAATTAAATTCACATCTTTTTTCAAGAAAAAAATTGTGCATTTATTTTATTTTTTTTCTTGGAATCTGTAAAGCATTGCACCCACGATCAGCAGATCGCAGGTGCCATGCAGGACTCCTGCAGACATGTGACAGCAGTGACAGCAAATGGGGGCTGAAAATCCCCCACTTGCTGTCACTAGAGGCAGCAAAGCTGGCAGAGGCTGCAGCAGTGGGAACATGTTACATTTTCCACCCTAAAAAGGAGTGGAACATGTAACATGTTCCCAAAGATGAACTTATCTTTTAAACCAGCATGAAGTGATGCATCTGTAGGATGTACTCCAACAAAACTGACATTAAAAAAATAATACAATTATCGAGGCTAAATGACATTTTTAATTCCATAATGACATGTCAGTGCTGCTCAGTCCTGGAGTACTGTAAATCCAGCCTGTATAGTGACACAGCCCTAGGGGGGGCATGCAAACCATAGGCTGGGCTCACAGGGACTGGGCAGAATGACATATTCCTTGTCAAAAGAAGTTTATTGAGTATACAATATTATACAGCTACATAAAGTAAGTTTACAAGGATCTATAAAGTAAGCTCATTGTTTTACAGTAGGGTTTATATAGGTAAATATCATGAAATTTCAAATATTAAACATTGGGTTCACGTAAACCTAAATTAAAGATATATATCATTCCTTAGTCACTTTTGTAGGTATTTAAATGATTTATACCTACTATACATATTGTTTACAGGTAGAGTGTATATAGGTCAAATAAATTCTGATAATGAGCTTTAATCGTAAGGTGGAGAAAAGGAAAGAGAAAGAAGAAAAAGGGTAGAAAGGTAGAGGTATGGTCCACAAGGTTGTCCCGCTCGTCAGTTTATTATTCTTTTTAGTTCTCTTTGTAGCCTTAGAATGGGTGTCTCTGTAAGTCATTTAATCTGTTACCATGGCAACAGGACAGAGTCATTGAAGTTTGACAGGAACTGTTGTTTTATCCAAGGATGCCAAAGTTTTCCAAATTTTGGAATTTGATTTTGATCGATGGCTACCATCTTAGCATGGGACATTGTATTATTCATTCTGTGAATTGTTTCTGCTAGTACCAATGTAGGAGATTTCCATGCCTTGGCCACTGTTTGTTTTGCAGCCGTTATTAGTTGGATCATAAGTTTGAATTGAGAGAGTGTTAACCTTTCTGGTTTTAGATTAAGTAAAGTTATATATGGATCTGGTTGTATTATTTTTTTAAATATTTTAGATGCAATCACGAAGACTTCCTTCCAGAAGGTTTGGATTACTGGGCATGTCCACCATATGTGTAAATGTGTGCCTATTTCTGGGCATCCTCGAAAACAAAGAGCTGAGGTATTAGGTGAATATTTTGCCACTCTAGCGGGTACAAGGTACCAGCGAGTTAGGACTTTATAATTTGTCTCCAGTGCTAAGATGTTGGGTGAAGATGACTTAGATGTGAGCCATATGTTAGACCAGTTCGTGTCTTCTAAAGTTCGTCCCAGGTCCTCCTCCCACCTCTGAACGTAAGAGGGTCTATTAAGATTTGCTACTCCATATAATTGATTATAAAGTGATGAAATTGTACCTTTAGCAAATGGATCTTTTGTACAGATTGATTCAAAAATGGATAATTGGGATAATGGTGTATCCCCCTTTAGGAATGGTGTATAGAAATTTTTGATTTGGAGATATCTAAATATCTCAGAGTTTGGTAGATCATATTTTTCTCTAAGCGATGGGAATGAAAGGAATGATTTAGATGCTATGAAGTCATTTAGTGTCTGAATGCCTGATGTTGTCCAAGCTTTAAAAGAATTTGGGTAGATCCATGCCGGATAAAAGGCCGGATTTCTGATAAAAGAAAGGAAAGGATTGTGTGGAGATTGTAACTGATATTTGGTTTTTAGTTTATCCCAGAGAGATAAGAAGTGTTTAGTTATGGGATTATGAATTTTAAAGCGGTCTTTAGGATCAAGCCATAATAAGTTTGATATTAATAGAGGGTCATTTTCTGAAGCCTCTATAAATACCCATAATGGGATTTCCTGTTTTGCATGGTATTTGGACAGACTGGCCAAATGTGCTGCTCTGTAGTAGTTAGTAAAATTAGGGTATCCCAGGCCTCCTTTATTTTTGGGAAGATGTAGTGTGTGTATAGTTATACGTGGTTTAGAAGAGCCCCATATAAACGAAGTTGCTCTTTTTTGTACTATTCTCAAAAAATAGGAAGGAATTGGAATAGGGAGGACTCTGAATAGATAAAGCAATTTGGGTAGAATAGTCATTTTGATTGCATTAATCTTCCCTATCCAGGATAAAGGAAGTTGCGACCATTGTTTTATTAGATTTGTGATCTGTCTTAATACAGTAGGATAATTGGTTGAGAATAAGTCAGAATGAGATGCTGTTAAATGAATTCCAAGATATGGGATTTATTTTTCTGCCCATGTGAATGGAAGTGCAGCCCTAGCCGGGATCAATTCCATGTTTGTGAGTGAAATATTAAGCACTAGGCATTTCTTAGGATTAATCATAAGGCCGGATAGGGCTGCAAATCCATCAAGAGCTGGTATTAAGTTAGAACCAGAGACCTGTGGTGATGATAGAAAAAGTAATATATCGTCTGCAAATATACATAATTTGTGTGTAATACCTCCTGCTTCAATGTCAGTTATAGTTTGGTTTGTTCTGATGTATTGGGCCATGGGTTCGAGTATAAGGGCAAATAATAAGGGAGATAATGGGCAACCCTGTCGGGTACCTCTTTCGATATTAAAGGCATCAGATTTGTATCCAGCATATTTTATATAGGCTTTGGGTTTATTATATAATGCTTTGATCCATGTTAAAAAGTGGGGTCCAAAACCCCATTTTTGTAATGAATATTGCATATATTGCCAGGATACTGTGTCAAATGCCCTCTTAATATCGAGAGATAGAAAACATAAAGGGATTTTCTGTTTTTTAGCAATATGTGCCAATAACACTGCCCTGCGTATATTATCGCCTGCCTGTCTATTTGGCATGAAGCCTACTTGATCTCTATGTATTAAATTTCCTATAATGCTATTGAGGCGTTTTGCTATTATTTTTGCTAATAATTTAATATCAAGGTTTAACAGAGAGATAGGCCGATAATTCACACAGGAAGTATCAGAAAGGGGTTTTGGGATCATACAAACAATTGCCATTAGTGTTTCTTGCCGAAAAGAATGTCCATCTAGAAGTTTGTTAAAAGTTTCAGTGAGAATAGGAGAGAGTATTTCTGAGAATGTTTTATAGTATAAAGCCGAGTAGCCGTCTGGGCCTGGTCTTTTGTTAAGTTTTAGGTCTTTTATGGCGTTAGCAACTTCATCTATAGTTATAGGCTCATCCAAACTGCTTTTTTGATTCTGAGATAACTCAGGTTAGGTTATTTTTGAGAAGAAGGATTCAGCCTCTGTAGGATTAAATTCATTGTTTGTCTTGTATAAAGTTGCGAGATGTGAGTGAAATTTATGGACTATTTTAACTGGATTACAAGTATAAACATTTTTTGATAATTTCAAACGTATTGGTTTGAAAGATTTGTTAGTTGAATTTAATGCCCGAGCCAAATATGTACCTGGTTTGTTTGTATTCATGTAGAAATTGTGTTTGGAGCGTCTGAGGGATTTATCAACTGACTCAGTGAGAAATAGATTGTATTCCAATCTAGATTTTTCCAGATGAGATTTTGTACTCTGAGATGGATTATCTTGGAATGATATGTAGGCTGCATTAAAATTGAGTTCTAGTTTTTTTGCTAGATTTTTGCGTTCCCGTTTAAATAGTGCCATTTGTCTTTGTATTGTACCACGCAAGACCGGCTTATGAGCTTCCCACAGTGTTATTGGGGAGATGTCTGTTGTATTATTAATTGATATGTATTCCTTTAAAGCTTGTTCAATGGCCCTCTGATGTAGTGGGTGTTTGAGCATTATGTCCGGTAAGTACCATGTTGGGTCATGCACTTTTGGTATGGCTGAGGCTATAGTAGTGTATACTGCATTATGGTCAGACCACGGAATCGGAATTATATCTGATGCAATAATTTCTGGTATCATTCCTATTGTTAGAAAAATATGATCTATTCTGGTGAAGGTTTGATGAGGGTGCGAGAAATAAGTGAATTTCTTTTTCATTGGGTTACTTTCTCTCCACGAATCTACCAGATTGTATTTGGAAAGAAGTTGAGAAAAAGGTAATCTAGAGGTTATTTTGGATGGTGTAAAAGGTGATTTATCTAGAAATGGGAGGAGGACCTGGTTCGAATCCCCACACATTATCACTGTTCCTATTTTGTGTGTATTAATCACTTGTAATATATGTGAGAGGAATGGTGTAGGTTGTTTGTTAGGAGCGTAGTAGGAAATCACCGTGATTGCTGTATCCATTATATAACCCATGAGTATCAGGTATCTACCTTCTGGGTCTTTAATTTCTGATGATAAGGTGAATGGTGTGGATCGGTGAAATGCAATTAGAGTTCCCCTTTGCTTGGTACAGGCAGAAGCCGTGTAAATTTGTTGATAAAAAGGAGAAATATATTTTGGAGTAGAATCTTTGGTGAAGTGTGTTTCTTGGAGGCATACTATGTAAGCCTTCTTGTTATGGAAAGTACGGAAGGCTTTGGTCCTTTTTTGAGGGACATTTATTCCCTGAACATTCAGGGAAAGTATATTCAGTGGTGCCATGGCAACAGATCAAATAGTTTTGACTTACTTTTTGTTATGCAGAGCTGACTGTGCAGATCAACCTGTGTGGACTGAAGAGATGAAAAGATAGAAAAGAAACCAGTGAATTCTGGAGTAGAGAGTAAACAAAAAACATATGAGATTAGATGATACATTGTATAAATTTTTTTTTGCAAGTAATCACAATTTTAAAGAGAGTAAATATCTCTCTCAGGGGAATAAGTGCCTTCGTCACACTCCCACATAATATGGTTGGGAGAATGAGGAGGGCTAATGGGGGTACACGGATCTTCCGCTTACAGGAGAGAAGTGCTATGTCAAAAGACATCAAAATGATGTTTCATTAATTGGAGTGCAGAATATAGTTTTTGTTGAAATTATTTATTCCAGGGTCATTGTATATGGTTAGTCTTGCCCTAGGCTAAATAATTCAGTTAGAAAGGTACTGTTAATAACTTTGGTATTGATGAAGATAGTTTGAATTATTTTGGGATTTTAACCCTTTTAGAGTAAACAATTACATATTTTATTCATATGTAACTGTTTAGATATGTTAACTCATAAAATTGAGGTTGTATTGCTTCAGATTAGAATAAACAAAAACATAATTCTAGGAACTAGTTAGGTAATAATATATTTGTTTTAAGAAAAGAAAGAAAAAGCTTCCATTACTTCTGGATTTTTGAACATATTTGTCCTAAAAAGTAATAAATCTATTGTTATTACCTGATAATATATAACTGAACAAGAATTTCCTTATTTCACTTATATATTCTAAGGCTATATGAATCAGAAGTAATAAGAAATATAACTGGAATGTAACATGATCCCACACAGTGTGTGACTATCAGAATGCAGTTACATTCAGTTATAAATACAGGTTTTTTTATAGAGAACCATCTCTTAGTATAATAAATGAAGAGATATCAGGAATTAGGATGTCAGTCCATTGAATCTTCTTGGTCCATGGATGATGTGGCATAACGGCCTCTTTTGTGAGAATGATGATTCCCATTTTGTTCTGAAATTTTCTGGGTGCTGCCTGAAGGTGAAGATGATGCCAAGGAGAGTTGCTGCTTGTGGGTTCTGTCAGATTTAATTTTAAAAGGGTCTGTTGTAGTTCATCTGCTGATCTGCTTCTGTAAATTGTACCTTGGTAGTTAAATCTGACTGAAAAGGGGAAGCCCCATTGATACATAATGTTGTGGCATTGCAGTTCCATTAGTTGGGGTTTCATGGATCGTCTTTTAGTAATAGTAAGTTGGGATAGGTCAGCAAAAATTTGATAATTGTGTCCTTGAAAATTAAATTCCTTTTTTTCTCTTGCAGCAATTAGTATTTGTTCTTTCGTTCTGTAATAATGAAATTTTGTGATTATATCACGTGGGGGTCCATCTTTCTTTTTGGCTGTGAGGGCTCTGTGTACTCTGTCCAGTTCTAAACGTTCAATAGGGATTTCTGGCTTTAGTTCTTGTAATAGAGCAGTAATAGTATATTGCAGGTCTGTCACAGTTTCAGGTATTCCCCTTATGCGCAAGTTTGAATGCCTGGCTCTATTTTCGTAATCTTCGAGCTTAGTTTGAAGTATTAAATTCTCTTCTTTTAATTGTTCCAATTCTGTTATATTTTCTTGGGTTGTAATTTCAACTTCATCTATTTTTATTTCTAAGGCTGCGGTGCGGTTTCCCAGCTCTCCTATTTCTTTGGTTAGGCTTTTTGTTATTTGGTCTGAGGTTTATTTTAAAGCCTTATGAAGCATCTTTTCAAATTGTAATAATATTACTGGGGATGCTGAGGAGGCTTGTGGAGAAGTTTGTGAGAGGATTTGTTCTGTATCTGACTCAAATGGAGAGTCTTGCTGTGACATTTTCTGTCTGTGAGAGCGCCCTGATGCTGTATATTGTGAGGTGACTGGAGCTGCTTTAGTTGCAGTGAGTGCCTGTGAGCTCTTTGTGAGGTGATTTTTATTTCTGCCACGGTTTCCTCCCAGTACCATATTTCCTGCCCAAACTTTCACAGTTTGTTCCCTGGGGCAAAAAGGTTCAAATGGATACCTTTTGAGCCTGCAGGCTCCGCTTTGTCCTTCGCTTCTCTCCTCAGCGGTGTGGAGCTCTAACAATGCATGTCTGCTCTGCTAGGCTCCGCCCATCTCCCCCGAATGACATATTCTTCCTGAAGACTACTGTCGCTGCTGGACCAAGGAAGCCATGGTTGGCATTGGAGCGTGGAAAGGGTAAGTAGGACATGTACAGTATATTAAATTTTTTTAAAGGAGGAGGGGGGAGTAATGTTAAGTATTATCATTGGCTAAAAGTGGGTATAAACCTCTAACATGAAAAGTTAACAAAGTATATCCCTCTATAGTACGTACTTGTCTCAGTCCAAAGCACCTAGTGTGGATCCTCTCCGATCTCTTCTTTCCCTGCTATCTGCATGACTCACTTCTGACAGTGTAACTGACACCACAGACTCCCAGATGATAGCTAGACATGTGCGATTCGGTTCGTAACGAAAAGATTTTCGTATGAATTTGTTAGTATTCGTACATTCGGATCAATTCGAACATCCAAATAGCTGAAAGAACCAAAATATGAAAGTTACAAAATTACGAATAAGCAAAATAACAAAGGCGTGAAAATACGAACTTATGAACGGACAAACTTACAAAAATACGAAACTCCGAAACAGTAAAAGAAAGAAAATGACATCTATAAGGAGTGATTTACATTTCGTATTTTCAATCCTTTGTCTGTTCATAATTTCGTATGTTCGTATTTTCATTTGTCTGTTCGTAATTTCATTCCTTCGTCTGTTCGTAATTTCATTTCTTCGTGTTCCCGAATCATTCTTTTCAATGGACAGTGCAAGTGTATCCTAATATGTATGTTCGTAAATTCATATGTTCGTAATTTTGTCTTCTCAAATCGTTCTTTCGAATGGGCAGTGTATTAGTGAGTATATCTGTTAGGAAAATACAGACGAGTCTGAATATGAAAACTCGTGCCTTACGAATCGTTACGAAGCAACGGAAATGTAAAGAAACTAAACAAAACTATTTTTTTTGTTGTGCACATGTCTAGTGATAGCCGCATCCTCGCTCCAGCACACAGCAGGTGATTAACAGCCTCAGCTGTGCATGTTTCCCTAAGAGACTGTATAGAGGGGGTGTGTGTCCCCAGTCAGGTCTCTCCTCCCATGCTGGGCAGTGTGTGATGATCCCCACCCCCTACCTGTTGGAGCTGAAAAATAGCTTTTGATCTGTGTGTTTTAGGAGGGCCTGCAGAAGAGGTGGCTGAAGATAAACAGGTACAACTTATGCAGGTGGCTTTGTTTCATCTCTGTGTATCACCAGATGATAGCCACTTCAGTGGGTATATGTATGGTCCTAAAACTAATTTAAAGTCATTCTAAAGGCTCAAGGCTTTTACTGTGTGCAGCAGCCCCCCCCCCCCCCCGCCAACACTTACCTGAGCCCCATCTCGATCCAACAATGTGCATGGGAGCCTAGGCTCTCCGGAGACTCTTACTCCTTATTGGCATCCCCGCTGCTATCAATCACAGCTAGTGAGTCATTTAGGAGAGGGAAGGGGCAGGGCCACGCCATGGCTCTGTGTGTGCATGGACATGCAGAGCCGCGGCTCAGGAGTGAGCCTGCTTGGGTGCCACCAGGGCAAGCAGCTTGCTCTGTAGGCATTTGGCGGGAGGGAGCAGTCAGGTGTGCCCGTAAGGGACCCGAGAAGAGTAGGGTTCCGGGCTGCTCTGTGCAAAACCACTGCACAGAGCAGGAGAGTATAAGATGTTTGTTATTTTTAAAAAAACAAAAAAAACAAGACTTTCATTTCGCTTTAACCACTTGCTTACTGGGCACTTAAACCCCTTCCTGCCCAGACCAATTTTCAGCTTTCAGTGCTGTCACATTTTGAATGACAATTGCGTGGTCATGCTACACAAATAGAGCTTTCTTTTGGTGGTATTTGATCACCTCTGGGTTTTTTATATTTTGGTAAAGAAATTAAAAAAGACCGAAAATTTTGAAAAAAAAATACAAAACAGTTTTATAATTTGTTATAAAATTTTGCAAACAGGTAACTTTTCTCCTTCATTGATGTATACTGATGAGGCTGCACTGATGGGCACTGATAGGGTGCACTGATGGGCACTGATAGGCTGCATTGATGGGCACTGATAAGGTGGCACTGGTGGGCACTGATGAGGCGGCACTGGTGAGCACTGAGAGGTGGCACAAAGAGGTGGCACTGATGGATGGCACTGATGGGCAACACTGAAGGGCATTGATAGGTGGCACTGAAGGGCGCTAATAGGTGGCACTGATAGGTGGCATTGATAGCTGGCACTGATGGGAACTAATAGTTGGCAGTGATGGGCTCTGATGGGTGGCACTGATGGACAGTGATGGGCACTGGTAGGTGATACTGATAGCCAGCACTGCTTGGTGGCACTGATGAGGCATTGATTGGCACCACTGGTGGGCATTGATAGGTGGCAATCGTGGGCATTGATAGTTGGCACTGATTGGTAGCACTGATATACACTGGTGGGCACTGATATGCACTGTGTGGGCACTGGCAGGCGGCACTGGTGGGCACAGATGAGGTGGCTGTGCCTCTTCCTCCTTGGGACTGATGTCCCTTACACAGAAGCTGGTGATCTGCTTTTTTTTCTCCTCACGCTGACAGTGTGAGGAGAAAAAAAAAAGATTATCGATCTTCTGTTTACATCACGTAAACAGCTGTCATTGACTGAGAGCTGATCACGTGGTAAGGGGCCATTTACTCAGTGATCACATGGGGTGCGTGGGGAACGTGCAAAGGGAAGGACGTCTGTTGACAGCCTCCCGGCAATGTAGGTCCGCAACGTAGCCAGCTATAACGCAGAGGGGAACAAGTTAAAGTGGATCTTCAGCCCCCCACCCCACTTTTTTTTGTTTTTAACTTCTGCTTACCTGATATTGTGTTCTGCATAGTTCAGATACCCACCCAGTGCATCCAGCGTTGTCCTGCTGAGATCCTCTTCTCAGCAGACCTTGCTCGGTCCTGCACTTCCATCTTCTTGTTTGACATCATAGGGAGACTGCCAGCTCTTCCAGGTTGAGCTGACGAGCCTCCCGTTGACACGATTCTAAGCCTGCCCCATCCTTTCTTCTTGATGAAGGACCATGCCTTCTGGGATATGTGATGTGCCATAGCATAGGAGGCACAGCAAGCATAGAGCACATCAATTTGCCTAGGTGAGTGATGTGAATGGGTGGGGGGCAGAATCATTTAACTGAAAAAAAGAGTAATAAAAATAATAATAAAAACAAATAGTAATAAAAGTGCTCTATTTGTGTAGCAAAGAGGAAGAGAGGTGGATAGGATGGAACTTTTATTTCAGGGTGAAGATCCACTTTAAGATATAAAGGTTTAATTTAAGAGGTAGGTTAAGTGTTAAGGTGAGGGACAGGTTAAGTGTTACAGTGCTGATAAGTGTTGGGGATAGGTGATACTCGAGGGGTTGGGTACTTATGGTACAGTTCCCATTTGCTATTGTGGCTAAAAGCTGTGGCTGAATGTCAATACCTAACATATCACTTACAATTTCAGTTGTTCTGTTTCAAATGTTGTTTTCTGCATTGACAGACCTTCTTAGACCCAGTCTGTCTGGACAGTATGGTCACCTGCTGACTCGGCACCATCCACAGGCAGCTTAACTCTTTAATAGTACACAGAAGTTGAATCCAACACAATTATACAATTCATTGCAGTGCAGATGATGTCTTTTCAGTCTTTTATAGCGTAAGGTGACAATGACTTTCCTAAGTCACTGACCGACCGTGTATAGGCTCCATTGAACATTTTCCATCGGAATTTCCGTCAGACTAAATTTGAGATCTGGATCTCAATTTTCCAACAACAAAATCCATTGTTGTAAATTCCGATCGTGTGTACACAATTCCGACGCACAAAGATCAACGCATGCTTGGAATCAAGCAGAAGAGCCGCACTGGCTATTGAACTTCATTTTTCTCAGCTCGCCGTACGTGTTGTACGTCACCGTGTTCTTGACATTTGGAATTTCCGACAAGATTTGTGTGACCGTGTGTATGCAAGACAAGTTTGAGCCAACATCAAGTGGAAAAAATCCATAGATTTTGTTGTTGGAATGTCTAATCATGTGTACGGGGCATTAGAGTGCATTTGGTTCATTATGACAGGCTGCCACTCCTTTTAAATATGCCACCAGACATAATACTCCACCTACAGCTGTTGTAATTCGCCCCAGCCATACATATGGCCTGGGTCTGTGAAACACTCTGCTGCCTACTGTGCCAGAAGTGACATCTTAAATATAAAAAGAAAAAAATGCACTAAAAAGCAAATAAATTATAAAACACTAAACTGCAGCTGCAACAAAAAAACACAAATATCAGTGTAGTGAAAATAGAGAAGAATAAATAAGTGCGCTTGCAATCAAGTGACAAAAAGTCCATTCATAAGAAACTTGATAAGAACGAGCAAATCTCATGGGGGAGAGTCACACTTCCAAAGTTCATCAGTCCCAGCCCATATGAAAGGAAAAGGGAAGAAGGGAATGTGGAGGAAACATCCAGGCCAGGGGCGGACTGACAACTCATGGGGCCCCCGGGCAATAGGAGATTATGGGGCCCCCAGGCAATAGGAGATTATGGAGCCCCCAGGCAATAGGAGAAGAATATGGGGCCCCCGGGTAATAGGGGATTATGGGGCCCCCAGGCAATAGATTATGGGGCCCCCAGGCAATAGATTATGGGGTCACACAGTATACACACACACACATACAGTATACACACACAGATACACAATATATACACACAGTATACACACACAGAATACACATACACACACTGAAAAGGTACTGGAGAGGTAGGGCAGCTGTAATCTTGGGATTTAAAAAAAAAAACACAGATTTTTACATACTGCCCCTGGTTTTATTGAGGCTGGCAAACCTGATGGGGCCCCTTAGTGGCAGTGCCCGAGTGCCCGAATGGTCAGTCCGCCCCTGATCCAGGCTGAAGGTGAATCCAGATGACAGTAAAGTTGAGCCCTTACCGGAACTGGTGGACCTCCTTTATAGCAAGGTCATATGCACATGCAGATACAGCCCTCTGCGGGGACAGATGGATTCCAACGTCCGGCTCCTCAGATGTTTGTGACGTTCTAGGGGCAAGCCACTCCGAGGTGTCAACCCAGGCAGAAGCACTCACTGGTCCAGAGGGCCGTGAGTGCAAAGAAACACAAAAACCTCCAATAGTGTAGTATAAATAAAATAAGCCTTTATTGCTCAGGGGGGCAGAGAATACTTCTCCACCATAAAACATATCTAAAAAGCCGGCAAATAAAAAAATTATTACATATTTACAAGCAATTCTTGAACTTCCATCACTATTTATTTTCATAGATATTTTTTTGTCACTTGATTGCAAGAGCACTTATTTATTCTTCTCTAGAAGTGACATCTTGCCCGATGTGGAGTGCACTCCAGTAGCATGTATCCGCCATGCAGGGAACTAGGAAGAAGCATAACCCACTGAATTGGTTTGCATTGCCAAGCAAAAGTACAATTTTGCCCCAAGGACCAGCAGCAGGGACTCCCTAACTTTACTCCATTTAAGAGTAGTTAGCAAGAACTGCACCCAGAAATGCATAGGTGGACTGTTAGAAATGTACTCAAGCATGGTAAGTGAACTTGCTCCTAAATTATCCATCAGTGTATGAGGAGGAAGAAAGAGGAACACTGGGGCTTTAGGGGGATGTAAATTTATGAATGTGACCTATTCAATTAAATGGGGCTGTGCTGTAACTGCCCTCCAACTGCATGCATTGCACACAGTGGTGCTGCATTCAGGGGGTTAAAACCGGCAGTGAGTGTAGAACATATCACCTCCTCACTGCCTATCAAATGCCTCTAATAAGTGGCTTGAGCATGGATCGCTTTCCAGAGAAGCGATAATACTTTTTGCTATTGCCAACTATCTCTAAAAGAAAAAAAAGCAGTCCCGCTATCTTTGAAAAGCAGTTATGATCTACAGGATTAGAGGGTCAGGATTACAAATAATGTAAAAACCTACATACACACATGCATAACATACTGCATGTAAAGTATATATATTTGTTAGTGGTGCACTCAAATGAACATTTTGGTACCGAAACCAAAAATTCAGCAAGCAATTGGCTGAAACTGAAATATATACTGTATATTTTTTATAAATAATTGTGTTATATTCGACTTTTTAATTAATATCATGAATTTATTGTCGGCCATTATCGGCACCTTTTGAAGCGGTGTTAAAAATTCTGCTTGTTGCATTTTTGATGCATATTTGGCAAATCACACTAAAACCTCACCTCCCTATTGAAATACATTGAAAATGCAGCCAGAATGCATCAAGAATGTACCCGTGTTGCGTTTTTGATGCATTTTTTGAGTCACGTGACCTATAAAAAACACACCATTAGTCCCGGTTCACACCGGTGCAACTTGTTATGTGATTTGACAGTTCTATATCGCGTGACACGTCGCAGCCTATTTTTGGCAATGGAACTGTTCATATCGCTGTGATTATAAAAATTTGCATATACTTCTGTTAAAGGAAGTCGCAAGCTGCAATGAAATCGTCAGTGCAAATGAAATGCACCGGTTTCGGCAGCCATTATCGGCACTTTTTTCAGCACAATGCTGTAAACCATACTTTTGACCGATAATTTTTGGTGGTCAAAATTTCACTGCTGTACATAGCACACAGAGCTTGATCCACACTCTTTCTCAATCAGGATGCTGCAGAACCCCTAACAACCTTAGGCGGAACTCGAGGGTGCTGCGGCACCCCAGTTGAGAAAGACTACTCTAGAATTCTGGGCCTAATCAAACATAAAACATAAAAAACATAAACAGTATAAAAAAACTGTCACTTGATTATAGATTTCAGATTATCATGGCATACAGTTAACAAACCATGCGTAAACATTGAAAACTGGGCTTGTAGGCTTGTGCATATTGGCCTAAATATACTGCTGCTTGCTGGAGCATTTGGAACTCAGCATGACTCAAAGATGTCTCAATTAATACGCTTTATGGATGTTTTCACTACATTGCGAAAACAGGCTGCACATGAAACCCTTAATCACTTTATCTATCTAACTTTTGATTAAGGCATATGAAATAACCAATCACAAAAATAAACATTACATGATTTTCGAACATGAGTTAACAGTATCCCAACTCAAAACATTGATAGTACAGTTCTAGTGATTAAGCAAGCTATGTCCATACATAGGTCAACAGGGTTGTAGGTGGTATTTTTTTATTATTATTAATATAACCACCCTTCAAAGTTTCTCAAGCATCAGGTGGGTTTTGTACCCCAAAGTATCACAAACTTGTCCAAGGCATGCTTTTGTGGTTGAATTGGCATAAAGGATTTTCTTTGATTTGACTTTGTCCTAGATTTATGCTTTATAAAGATGGAGATTCCGGGATCATTTTCTTTTCTGGCTCCAATCACTATACCACCAACCATTTTCCAAGGTACGATATCTCAAATGCTTTTCTGACACTTTTTCTATAACAAAGGGAATGCCATTAGAGGTGTCCCCTCACTCTCATTTTATTTATATTAGTTTTAGAACATCTAACACACCTTATCAGGAACAACCCAAACATCCATGGAGTAGACTTACATTTCAACTCATACAAATTAAACGTATTTGTTGATGATATGATCCTAACACTTATACCACCACTTATCACATTCCCCAACTTCAAAATCACATATGGAATATTTGGGTATATGCCTGACTCCATCATATCAATCGCTGTATTTGACGAGCTATCTTCCAGCTTTTTGAAGCCTCAAGAACCTATTTTCTCATGGTTTTAGCATAATATCTCATTGTTAGATAAAATGAATGCTATAAAAATGACTGTCTTGCCAAAACGCATTTACTTATTCCACATTCGTCCTGTCTCAATTTCATGTAAAACTTTTAAATTGCTTGAAAACAACATAACAAAGCTTATATAGTCTAATAAAATACCAAGAATTGCTAAACGTATAAAAAGCTTATACAGAAATACTGGGGAGTTTGGGAGTTACTAACTTTCACAAATCTTAATAGCTGTCTAAGTTGTCCAATTGACATTCCTTTTTGCAGACCAGGGCAGCCCCTTTTCCTGTGCATCTCCATTGGCGCTCCATTGGCGCTCTTCCTAATCCAAACATTCATCCATTAGCCCTCTGATGAAACATAGTTTAGCTGTTTGGAATACCACTAAATACTTCAGTAAACATATCCCACCCTATTTACCATTGTTGCAGCTTTTAGATAATTCACTTTTCCCACCTGTTCTAGAGTCACCTAACACTTTTGAATACCATGCACCCCTCTCCTCCAAACTGATTTCTATTATCTGTTCCCAACTTAACCTCTTGACTGAGCCCACTGCCCACCCTTTTGGGAAATCTATCTCAGGAGCACGAAAACCGAAGAGGATTGGTAACAAATTTGGTCCATGGTCGCTCACTGTTCTTGATATTACCCCAGTTGAGTGGGTCAAAGCAATACAATAAACCCAGCGCAAAATGTTTTGTTTTTTAACCCCCAAAAAATAATAATCTCAAGTGATATTTTTAAATATATGGGCAGCTGCTGCCCAAAGAATGTGTAATACATATATACCACATAACACATTAAAACAATAAGAATTGCACTCATCCAGCTACTAAAATCATATACTGTATGTGATATGTTATAGTAATCAAATCAATAAGTGTAATAACTGCATTAAAAAAAATAATCCATATGTTATAACAACTAAAAAATGCTCCACTGTTAGTGCAAATATATTATTAAAGTGCTAATGCAGTCCAAAATAAAGTGCCAAGTGCCATAAAAAGTGCCAAAAACTTGCCGTAAATCTTCTTAGATACTGATGACCAGTGCTCTGAGCCAATCCACTGCAATACTACAATTTTTGCTCAGTCATCCCTGTCCCCTTCTGGAACCGAACTCACCAAAAGATGTTGACCTCCTGAGTTTATACTGAGGTAGGTCAATGTGCGCTTGTGTCACAGCCCAGCTTTATATGCTGAGGGTTACTGCTCACATATACTCAATGCCCATAAAGGAGGAAATCGGAGAGTGAAATTTCTCATAGCGTATTACTGTTTATTAAACCAAAATAAAAAGAATCACACTCACATACTATAGTGTCCGACCCAGCACCCGGAATTTTCTGCAAGTACTCATACGGCATGCAGTCCACTAGGCGGATAGTAGCATAAACCGGAAGTTTCTGTCCTTAAGCGTTTCGGAACATCCGGGGGCCTCATTAGGAAGAACACCTCCAGATGACTTCCCGGATGTGACGAAATGCATATAGGTAGGACCTTCTGGTTTAAGCCACTTCCGTCTAGTGGAATGCATGTCAGCTCCTAAGTGGACTGGAACAGTGCTGCTTCCAGTACGAGTATTGGCCGAGGATTCCGGGTGTCGAACCAGGCATTATAGTATGTGAGTGTGATTCTTTTTGTTTATTCTAGTTTTAATACACAGTGATATGCTATGAGAAATTTCTCTCTCTGATTTCCTCCTTTATGGGCGATGAGTATATATGTGCAGTAACCCTCGGCATATACAGCGAGGCTGTGACACAAACGCATATTGACCTACCTTCTTGTAAACTCTGGAGGTCAAGATCTTTTGGCGAGTTTGGTCCCAGAAGGGGACAGGGGTGACTGAGCACAGATTTTAGTATTGCAGTGGATTGGCACAGAGCACTGGTCACCTGTATCTAAGAAGTTTTACGGCACTTGTTTTGGAACTTTTTATGGCACTTGGCACTTTATATTGGACTGCATTAGCACTTTATTAACATATTTGCCCAGTGGACCATTTTTTGGTTGTTATAACATATGAATTATTATATTTTATTGCACTTATTTTACTTACTTATTGCTATAACACATCACACATATGATATCAGTAGTTGGGTAAGCGCAGCTCTTGTTGTTTTAACGTGTTATATTACCCCAGTTGAAGCAGGGTTTAAGGTTCTTATCTGTTGGTACATGATGCCCTTCAGATCGGCACATCTACCTCCTTCCTATCCTGCTCATTGTTTCAGCAGTTTTAATAAATCTGAGAGCATGATCTAGGGCAACCTTTTTAAACCAGGATGCCTTCAGGTTTCTTCAGGGGTGTTTGGCAAAATGCCTAAAAATTGCCCAAAAATTGCATACAAGTATGCAGGTCAATCAAGCCTGCCTTTTACTTACACAAAGTCACAGGTTTTCATTGTGCACCATTATAACCTTCTAGCTGCCTGCATCCTAGCAACCTTTGACACCAACGCCAAAAGTCTGCCAAGCAAAATAGGTAAGTTGAAAGCTCTGGTGCATGAGGGGAGCTATGATGTAATCGGTATTGCTGAATCTTGGCTTTATTCCTCACATGACTGGGCTATTCATTTTCCTGGCTATGCACACTTTCAGAGAGACAGGGTAAAAAGGAAAGGTGGCGGTGTCTGTCTCTATGTGAGAAGTGATCTCAAAGCGAGTGTGAAAGAGGACTTAATTGATGGAGAGTGTGATCTGGCTGAAACATTATGGGTGGAACTGCATATAGATGTGCGTGGTTCAAAGTTAATCATTGGAGTTTGTTATAGACCACCCAATGTTAATGAGGAGGTGGAGACTCAGCTCCTTGCACAGATGGAAAGGGCTGCAAGGACTGGGACAGTGATAATAATGGGGGATTTTAACTACCTAGAAATTTACTGGAGTAATATCATTGCTGGAACATTTAAAGGGCAAAAAATGTATAAACCTATTACAGGACAATGGTATGGTCCAGTTTATTGAGGCCTCAACTAGGAATGATGCTCTGCTGGAGCTGGTAGTCTCAAACCATGCAGAGCTTATTGCTAATGTTCATATAAAGGAACATCTGGGTAGCAGTAACCATAACATGATTTCATTTGATGTTAGCTGTAAGCAAAAAACACATACGGGAAAGATAAAAACACTTAACTTTAAGAGAGCAGATTTTCCAAGGATGAGGGCTGCTCTCCAAGACTTAGAAAGGGAGGGAATATTGGCATTGATGAACACAGAACAGAAATGGAAATTCTTCAAAAAGCCTGTATGTGAACTCACTGCAAAGTATATACCCATGGGCAATAAGTTTAAAATGTTAAAAACAAAACCTATGTGGCTCACAGCCAAAGTTAAAAAAAGCTATAAACAATAAGAATAGAGCTTTTAAAATCGAATGGAATTGAAGGAACACTATTATCATTAAATGTTACAAAGAATATAATAGAATATGTAAAAAGGAAATCAAGGATGCAAAAATTCATAACAGGCAACAGATTGCAAATGATAGTAGGACAAACCCCCAAAAATTCTTTAAATATATTAATAATAAAAAGGTCAGGTCTGAGCTTGTAGGCCCTTTACAAAATAATCTAGAATGGGTGACTGGAGACGAAGAAGAGAGAAGAAGTTCTGTGTATATAAAGGAGCATGGGGGAGCTCAAGTCAATAATGGGGATGGTAATTGTGACACAACCCCAAATGAGCCACAAATATTTAGACAAAATAATGGTGGATAAATCACCTGGACCAGATGGCATCCACCCACTGATCCTAAAAGAATTGAGCTCTGTCATTTTAAGGCCATTGTTTCTAATTTTTAGGGACTCTTTAATGACTGGAATAGTACCACTGGATTGGCGTAGGGTCAATGTGGCGCCTATATTTAAAAAGTGAACAAAGTCTTTACCATGTAACTATAGACCTGTTAGTTTAACTTCTATAGTTGGGAAGAAACTGGAGATTTTAATAAAAGACCACATAGATGAGTTCTTGCTGGAAAAAAAATATTTTAAGCAACAGAAAGCATGGGTTCATGAAAGACAAATCTGATTTCTTTTTATGAAGTGATAAGTCAAACCTTGGACAGAGGGGTGGATGTGGAGGTGGTATACTTGGATTTTGTAAAAGCGTTTGACACAGTTCCCCAAACACGGCTCATGTGTAAGGTAAAGTCTGCAGGCTTGGAAAGATCAGTTTGTAAATGGATAGAAAACTGGCAAAAAGACAGAATTCAGAGAGTAATGGTTAATGATTCATACTCTGAATGGTCTAAGGTTATAAGTGGTGTACCCCAATGTTCCGTGTTGGGACCCTTACATTTTAATACCTTTATAAATTATATAGGGTCTGGGTATAAAAGTACCATTTCAGTCTTTGCAGATGACACCAAACTATGCCGTTCAATAACGTCCTTACAGGATGTCTCCAACTTACAAGCCAACCTCAATGCACTGTTTAATATGGCGACTATGTGGCAGATGAGATTTAATGTAGATAAATGTAAAGTTATGCACTTGGGGGCTAAGAATATGCATGCATCATACACACTAGGGGGAGTACAACTGGGGGGATCCGTAGTGGAGAAGGATCTGGGGGTTTTGGTAGATCAAAAACTCAATAATAGCATGCAATGCCAAGCTGCAGTTTTCAAAGCAAGCAAAATCCTTTCTTGTATTAAGAGAGGTATGGACTCCAGAGAGAGAGATATCATTTTGCCCCTGTACAAATAATTAGTAAGGCCTCATCTGGAATATGCAGTTCAGTTTTGGGCACCGGTTCACAAAAAGGATATCGGGGAACTGGAAAAAGTGCAGAGAAGGGCAACCTGTCAGGTCACCTTGAGGCTAGGTGACATATGCACTCTGTAGGAGTCGGAAGTGCACCGCTAAGGTAGTGGACCCTAGGACTGACTGCTGCAGATTGAACCCTGGAAGGTTCAGGAAGCAGGTCTACAGGATAACTAACATGGATCCCAGTGGGAGCTAGAGCATAGATTCCCCAGGGCGCGGAGTCTAAGAGCCAGTGGGTGTTCACCAGAGCCTCTAGTGGTGAGGATGGACTGCGCTGCAGTCTGGCTCCAGGTCGCGGCCCCCAGGGTCTCACAGCTCACGCTCACCGTAGACTACAGGAGAAGAGGAAGGAGGCAGCAGGTTGGAACGACAGGGAAGTAAGGGGTAAGCCAAAGGTCAGGGCGACTAGCAGACAAGGATAAACATAACACGCCAAAGGTCAGGGTAACAAGCAGACAGGGAGAGTCAAGAACAGGCCAAAGTCGGTAACAGGAATCAGACGTAGGGAACACAGCAAGTACACATGGAGGCTAACACACAATGGTTGATCAGCACTGCTTGCTTGCAGTGCACAGGTTAATATAGGGTTCCCTAAAAGGGCCTGGGGTGGGGCCATGCTTAGAGGAGAGGTTATAAAACCAGTCAGGTGAGAGGCAGCTGGTCTTTAGAGATGAACACATGGAGACAGCTAAGCTGACAGAGAAAACTCTATTGCATAACCATGACACAACCAAACTGATAAGAGGCATGGAGGAACTCAGATATGAGGAAAGATTAGAGGAACTGAATTTATTCTCTCTTGAGAAGAGGAGATTAAGGGGGATACAATCAACATGTACAAATATATAAGTGGTCCATATAGTGAACTTGGTGTTATTCAATTTAGGGTCAACACAGAGGACACAGAGGACAAAGGGGCACATTCATCTCCAAATATGGAAAGGTTTCTTCACAGTAAGAGCTGTGAAAATGTGGAATAGACTCCCTCCAGAGATGGTACTGGCCAGCTCAGTAGATTGCTTTAAGAAAGGCCTGGATTATTTGCTAAATGTACATAATATAATTGGGTACTGACATTTATAGATAAAGTTGATCCAGGGAAAATCCGATTGCCTCTTGGGGGGATCAGGAAGGAAATGTTTCCCCTGCTGTCGCATATTGGATCATGCTTTGCTGGGGGGGTTTTCGCCTTCCTCTGGATCAACTATGGATATAGGGTTGTGTATATGAGATTGCATGATATTATTGTTTATTTATTTATTTTTATGGTTGACCTAGATGGACTTGTGTCTTTTTTCAACATGACTAACTATGTAACAGTGTCTTTTTTCCTGCTTCCATTTATCTCTCTGCCCTTTCTATACTTCTCCATCCCCTTCTGTTTACCTTTTTTCTTACAGAGATCTTATTAAGACCCATATCTCCTTCTTTTTCATGAAATGTTCTTATCTGTACATTGAGGCAAGTGGCTGATGGCATGTCCTGTGTGCCAACCTTTCTTTAGGCATGCCCCCTCAGTTCTGATGCTGTTCTGTGGCTTTCAATAATGGAGACTCACACACAATCTTGTGTTGAATACCTTTTGCTTACTGTTCAAACCTGTACTTTATGTATTTCTCTAACAACTAGTCAACATTTATTAAAATTTAAATAGTTCCCCCTCTCCTTTTTTTCAAGGTCCTTTCTTTACTGAAAACTGCTAGTCCTTCCCACGTCTCTAGATATTGATCATTTTGTTGGTTGATTAGCAGGCTGCTTTGCATGAGTTGTTTTGTGAATCACGTAAATCCAGTGAGCTTGTCTTGTTACTGCTAAAGATAAATTCCTGTCTATTAGGGGTAAGCAAAATAAGAGTTTTTTTAATTTAATTCCTCTGAAAAATGTGGACATTTTATAGAAAATGTATCCTTTTTAGTTAATGCATTCAATCAACAAGGAAGGTAAAATTGAGATGGGATTGTTTGTTTTTAAGTATGCAAAGGCTGTAAATGACTCCTGAGGGTTACAATTAGCTTCTTTCGACTATCCTTGACCTGAGAGCAAATGACCTCCATTAGTCTGATTCCTTTATTTTTTTCCACAGAAAGAGAAAAACAGACAGTGAAAAAAAAAGTTTAACCTCCTTGGCGGTATGATTATTTCAGATTTTTGATGCTCAAAGCGGTACAATGTTTTGCATGGAAATTTGGTGTTTTATATTGTAGGCCTGTAATTCTTGGAATAACTCACTTAAATCTGTCCAAACAAGAGTCTAGTAGACAGCTCGGGTATGATAAAGTTTGAAACACAAAATCATAAATTGTAATATAATAAATAACTATAAATAATTATAACAAATAATAATATAATAATAATAAAAATTATTCAATAATGTAATTACATCAAAAACACTGAAATTTGCTCAGTTGCAGAATTGTCACTGTCATTACTTTCAGTGTTTGATGACGGATTTCCCCATGAATCACTATTGCTCAATTCTGCAAGTGATTCCAATTATCGCTGTTTTCTAGCTGGTCTAAAACTGCTTTTGATGTAAAGGGAAGGTTTTGGTTGCTATGGACAATCTCCAGTTTCCAGGCAGAAAGAACAGTATTTATAATATAAAACTGCATGTAGGGCACTGGACAGACCACTAGGGACAAATGGGGTGTGACATTATTTGATACAGTAATGTAATCTGTAAGATTACAGTGTACTGTATGTATAGTGTGTGTTTTACTTTTTGAATTTGGTGCCGTTCTCCATCCCCGTGCGTTGCAGTGCTCGCAGGGATCAGAGCCCGGTGCTGTGATGAATCGAGTGGATGACGGCTCGCACACACAGCGGGAGACATCACAGGATCCGGGGGACAAGGTAAGTAACTTTGCCTGGATCCTGCAATGCGATCCCGGGTGTGGCTGGGGGTTACTGCTTTTGGAACTGAGAATTTACCCCAAGCCACACTCGGGATTACCGCCAGGGAGGTTAATAAAACATTTAAAGCAATATTACAACATATAATCATACACCTCAAAAATTTAAACAATACAAATGCACCATTTCAATGTGCAGCCTTCTTTTGGGGGGGGTTATGAGAAATGACCCCCACAAAACAGGATAGTGCTCTAAACTTGTAGGTAAATAAGAGAATCAGAATATTTGCTAAGTGGAAGAGTGAGGGCCTCACACCTGTACGATTAAGCACCAGTGTGTGGGGTGAAATTCGTCAGCTGTGGCCTCAGGAGGAGTAACAAGCTGAGGCCCTTTACATCTCTTTCTATCTGACAATCTGGTGATGTGCAATGTCTCTCTGTTCTCATTTGCAGTAATCTAATCAGTAATCAGTAATGAATCTAATCTAATCAGTAATAAGGTAAGTCTTTGGGAACAGAGGAATTACTTCAACCAGCATATAATATTACCCATGAGTATATCGATGTATGGACAGTATGGAAATCATACAAGCTTTACATAAGAAAAGATTAATAATAGCACATACATCAAATGTACAAACAGGTATTATCACAAAGGGCCCAACAGCAGTCCTGGTGGAATTGTGCACATATACCCTGGTATATACAGTTATTAATAAAGATACCTCCAGATAAATGTTGCAGCAATGTGACCTATGTCTTTGTGTCAGAGACCTAAAGAGAAGATTAGCGGTAATGGGAAGATCCCTCAACCATTGTCCAACCAGCCTGGCATGCAGATTCTCACCAGCAAAAAATGTGGTGTCACATTGGAACTCAGAGTGAGCCTATCTACTATGTGTCTTAGTCCCTAGCAGTTTCTAATCTGTCATGCAACTGGACTTCTACCTACCAGAAGTGGCTGTCTGAAGCCTAACCCTGACATAGCCTATGCTGGTTTTCGAGCCCCGAGAGCTAAAACTCGCTATACAATCTCAGACCAGAAAGGACAGGGTTATCTGAAATAACAGGAGCTGCATATAAACTCTATTGTAATAAACAGGTTCACCTATTGATATACTGGAAGGTGACCACTGCACACATACAGTAGTACAGACCTAGCTATTTGGCACTGTGCATTTGAGATAATAACAATAGGACAGAGATATGTCTGACACAAGGATTTGGATACACGTTTGAGAAGCTATGGGCAGCTGCATTTAAACTATTAGAACATATGAATACTTGCCTAATAGTCTCTGCATCTGACCTGGGTAAATACAGCCTGTGTGAATGAGGTAACATGGCTCAGTCCTCGGTATCTACTTCCATGAAATTCCCCTTTAAATAACATTACTGTTCTCCAATCAGGATATCTGACCCAGCTAGTAGGGACAGGAAGTACGTTATGTTTTGGGATTCATCCTTGAGCTGCCAGATTGGTTTTCTGCTTTTCCAAAGATACCGAGATTCCCGCGTCCAATGAAAAACCGGGTCACTTTTACAGCTTAAGGTGTTTGAGCCTGATGGGATCATTGTCCAGTGTCTGATACTGCTGTTATATGGAATTTGGTTTGTTTTTTACAGCCCAGTCTGTTGGAGCATGGTGGAATTATTATCCAATGCTTGAAACTACTGCTATCTGGTAAGAAGTGAATCTATATGGTGATGGGATATTAAAGTCTTTGTGTTTTGATGAGCACTGAAGTTGCCTTATACTTGGTTCACCCAATTCCCTTGAAGAGCACAGAAATTTTTCACATACTTGGTTCACTTAGTTCCCTTTTAAGGGACATTTTTTATGCACATCTTTTCATGCACATTTTTATGCACCTTTTATGAACTGAATCAATCATATATTTTTCACTTTATGAGTCATTTCATCCAATTTTTTATCATTTTTTAAATTTATCTTTATACTCCTGTTTTTGCAGGCGTGAATTTAATGCCCTTACATTTTTGTCATGTGTATGTTTCCACTGTAAATATTCTTATAGATTAGCGCACCTGTTTCTTTTAATTAGGTATTAGCAATTACATTATATATATATATATATATATATATATATATATATATTTAACACTGATATATATTAAAAGTACGCTTTTTGTGAATTTCCTAGTGAATATAATTAATCAGCATATTATATCCCACCCCATAGTGTTTAGCAATTGGAAGTCATGGAAGAGGGAGGTGGGTGTCATTTACAGCTGTGTATATGCCCAAATGTGTGACTCTATACTCATGAGGGCTGCACAGATAAGAAAAGGGAGAAAATGAAGAGCTTAGAAGAAATATGAGCATGCTCAGTAGAGGACACCAGCTGGTCTACACAATCTCAGCCTAAAATGGGGAACAGAGAGAATGGCGGGGACAGTTGAAGGCAGGATCAAGCAGGCATATTTCACTCTACAGAAAATTAATGCTTTAGTGGCTTTGTGAGTATGCACACTCTGTTATATAACATGTAATGAGAGTTTTAATAGTCTGGGTTTAATAACACTTTTATTACTTCACAATACAAGCACCTACAGATCAGTGTGTGCTTGTTTTAAGCTATTAAAATGGTTGTGAACTATTTTAAAAAATAATAAACATGTTATACTCGCATGCTCTGTGCAGTGATTTTGCAAAGAGCAGCTTTGACCCTCCTCTTATTGGGTCCCCTGCCTGCACTACTGCTCTTTTCTGTGTATCATTATTGGACATGGGGGTAAACCTGCGGGTTCGAGCCCAGTCCTGTGAGGGGAGAGGAGAGAAATGCTGCAGGGGCACAGCGCTGGATCGCAATAGGACTGGAAGGGGGTGATACCACAGGTGGCACATTTTTTACCCTAATTCAGGGAATGTGTTAAGGTAAAACATGTCCTGCCTTTACAACCACTTTAACTGCTGTTTAGGAATATTTAAATACTTTAATGTCCATAGTCTAGGCACAGGTGCAACATAAATAAAATATATTTTTCTTCAACAATTTCACCTAAGCTGCTCAATGAGCGGAAATGAGAAACTGCTTTTGAAATTGGTAATTTCATGAGTAAATCAGTCTTGCAAAAATCACTTGAATCGTCCCTATGCCTAGGAACAGCTGCTCCAAAGAATTGTAGTTTCCTGGAGACATATAAATGGTTAATACAAAGTAAGCCTAGAGTGATATTTTACAGATGTGTGTCATAACAGATGGCAACCCCACCTGGAACACTTGTTGTGGGTCAGGAACGTCAAAAAGCAAAAAGTCAGCATTACAACAGGATGACTTGAATATTTTTAATGGAGACCAGCTATGAGAGTCACAGTATTTTTTTAATGACAGATTTACTTTAACTTTCCCCTACCTAAATCTCTAAAGTTGAACCTGTACCCAGACTATGTCTCTTCATGTTGTGAACAAGCAGTAAAACAAATTTAAAATAAGCCCTCGTTGACCTACAGTATGTAGCTCCTATGTGGAGAAATTCATCTTCACAATTCCCAACAGAGGCACTGAAATGTCAGCTCTTTTTTCTATCACTCTCTATTGCGGCAGAATCTTGGCAGTTGGCAAACTCTCTTAGGGCTCATTTACACTTGCTTTGGCTTCAACACACAATAAAGCACCTACCTCTTCAACGTGCTTTTATGATGTGTTTTTGATGCTTCGGTGGTGCTTCAATGAAGCTTCGGTGATGCTTCGGTGAAGCATCTGTGATGCTTCCGTGATGCTCTGTTGAAGCTTTGTTGAAGCTTGACAGATGCCCTGTATGTGTTTGTGGATATCTCATACCTGCAATTTAAGTTTTGCCTTAAAGTTAAAATTTAAACTTTCACTTTTCATAACAAACAGAAGCTTTTTCCAATGTCATTTCTGGCCCAGCCATCCCAGTGTGCTTTTCTCTCACTTATCTTGTCCACATGATGTTTAAAATCTTGTCAGTTTATTTGTATCTTTGAATAGTTTTTAAGATTCCATCACTTCCTGTAGCTTGTATCAGCATTCACTTCCTGTTAGGTCATCTCCCAGAAGCCTTCACTTCCTTGCTGCATCACAGAAGAGGGCGTGGCATGGTGTGTTCACTACCCTGGATCACACCTCTCTCATTACAATACCACCTTCCATCTACTACCTATACAATCTGATTGTAAAATCTCCTTTAGATCTCCCATTAGCTATGTAGTGCAAGGGCCTGTCTTGGTTTTGGGTGTTTTTGCGAACTGACGTACAGGAAGCAAGACCTTTCCTCATCTATGGCTATATTTTGAAAATCACTTCAGAGACTCCCTGGTATATAGACAGGACAGACTAGCCAGTATAACACAGGAAGGAGTTTACCAGCTGGCCTCATTAGCACACCTTTACCCATCAACTAAGTTCACAGCACCCCGGCATTCCTCCATGCATGCATTTGCCTGGGTTCACCAGCGTCCCTTCATATGGGCTCAGGCTGCATGCTAAATTCCCTGGGACCACATGCAGCCCACGGGACACCCATGATATAGTGCAAGGGCCTGCCTGATTAGATACAGAGTAATTGAATTGATGGTGTGTTCTCCTAGTACATAGTTTTGGTAAATCTAAAGGAAATTGTACAGAGATTGTACAATCAGATTGTAAAATTATCTAGTTGTGCTTTCAGTGTCATTAATTGTTAACGGCACACCAAACACAGAAGTAAACACACATTTTGGCACATGAAAAAACAGGTGACAAATGCAGTAAAAAACAGTCAAAAATGTCCCACGAGCTACTTTGCCAGGTGTAGCCCAGCCTATTAAAGTTAACAGGCTGCAGTATGTCTTATTGGAAAAACAAGCCAAAAAATATGCACTCCTACTACACTAGGTGTGAATGGGGCCCGAAAGTGAAATTGAATTTACAGAAGAACAATGAGGCTCTATTCACATCTGTGTGGTTTCAGGCGCATGGCAAACTGCACAGAAAATGCGTGCTTTGCCATGTGTTTCAGAAATGCTGGAAATGTGCATCGTGCTTGAGTTGTCATTAAATGTTAAATTCTCCCCAAGTGCAGCAAATGCACCAAAATTTGCAGTAACACACCATGCTCTGCTCCAAACTGGCACAGCACAGGTCACGCTCCCATAGACGTCCTAACGACGAAACGCGTAGGGCGTGGCCTAATCTGTGCTTCCCAACATTACCTACTTTACCAGCGCTGAAGGCTAACTGTGACTTTTTTTACTACTTCGCTTGATTTACACTGTGAAATTGTGAGTACCTCTCCATTTGTTTAATAAATCCTTTTAAAAACGATTTTACGCTATGGGCACTCCTTCTCTCTTTACATATAATACACCATGATCCTGAGCCCGCCAGTGATCGCCGTACAGTGGCGCAAAACTGTAACTGCCTGATACCCCTGCAGGGGTGAAATGATCCGGTGAGTGGCTGCACTTTCAGAGCAAGGATTTTAAAACTATTGAAGGATCAAAACCACAACATCATATGCACCAAGATACTGCACAAGATATATGCCAAGACACTATAGCACTAAGAGTTTAAATGAATTTGACAACAAGTGTATTACACAATAAGGACTTCCTTTGAACTTCACCAGCACGTTTGCACTTTATTAGGAGTGAATCTAACACTTTTCAGTTCCTCAACCAGGAGTAGATCTCCCACACCTCTCCCTTTCCCCCTTTCCCCCCCCTTCCCCTCCCCACCTTCACCCCCTCCTCCCCCCCCCCCTCCCTCCCCCTCCCCCCACACTTAACGTCATTTGGAATACTAACCAGCAACACCATGCATGGGATTTGACATCATCAATATTTTTTATATATTTACAGCTTGCGTATCATTTATAATTATACAATATTTACCAATATTTTAAGTATATCACTATCTGATAACTGCACGTTTTTGTTTACACTTATTTATATTTATATGTCTTATATTTATATGCCTTGTTTTAGAAACCTATACGCAGGTAGGGTATTATTCAATTAAAAGAACAGCGCCGGACCCTTCTATCACACTAATCTACTCAGCCGTCCCCATTTATGGTGACTGCTTGTTGGGCGGCAGCAGTTCCATAAATCTCACCAATTAGACCTCTATTTCCACTGCGCGGGTTCACCATTCCTTTAAAATTAAGGCTTATGCCACGTTGTTTTCAAACAGTACAAAATGCTAAATAAATACACCCTTAATCACTTGAGCTCTGGAAGATTTTACCACCAGCATGACCAGGGCATTTTTTGCTGGCAATTATGTGGTCATGCAATACTGTACATAAATAGCTTTCATTTGGTGATATTTGATCACTATTGGGTTTTCTATTTTTTTGTCATACGTTTAGGCCAAACTATATTCTGCTAAATGTCTTTGATAAAAAATTCCCAATTGATATAAATTAATTTGTTTGTGTGACAGTTATATAGTGCAAACTATGATAGATATATTTGATAATTGATCAGTTCTGATGTACTGATGGCCTATCTCATTTCTTGAAGCCCTAAAATTCTAGGATAGTACAAATATCCCCAAAATGATCCCTTTTTGGACAGAAGACAGCCTGAGGCATTTAGTAAGAGACATGGTGAGCTTTTTGAAGTTGTAATTTTGTTGTCACTATTTTTTTTTAAATGAAGAAATTGTATAAATGTACATACATATACAGCACAGCGTCATCATATGACTGATGTGGCAGTGACCAGGGACACTGATCGTTGACAGTAGAATCAATATTTTTATTTTATTTTTTTTCCTGTCATCAGAGTAGTTCAGTGTCACCATAGTAACAGTGTACTACTCTGGGGATGATCAGGGATTTTTTTTTTACATTTTGTTTGTTGTTACAATGAATATCATTGTAACAGCAAAGTTTTTAGCTGTCATGAATGGGTTAACCATTCATGACAGCAGTGATCACTAGTGATCTGTGTGCTACAGCAATCACATGGTACAGGGTGCTGTGATTGACACAGGTACCATGTGATAGATATGGGCCAATCAAGGCATAGGCAACACAGCTGTTATGAATGAATTCATTCCTAATAGCTTTATTGACATAGCAATCACAGGATTACCGAGCCCTGAGTACCAGGATCTGCAATCCGCTGCTGGCAGACACATTGGTCGGGGGGGGGGGGGTGTCACGCAGCGTGCTCCTAAACCCAGTGCAGGCACATGATGTACATGTACGAGATGGTGCCTGCTCATGCCGGCCTGCCATAGTATACATACTGTGGCGAGTTAGCAAGTGGTTAAATTATAACCAAAAGCATTTTTTTTAAGTTCTGGATAGAGGAGAGGGATTACAACAGCTGTCAGGTTTTAATTGCTGT